>OX439142.1:45388451-46638451 GCA_949318255.1 Pollenia labialis | reverse complement strand
CACTTTCAAACAATTCATTCATTGAGTCATTCATTCATACGTTTGTCATCAGAGTTAAAGCAACAGCAGGAGCAGCAGTTGTGCACTTGATGTTGTGATGTGGATGCGATATGTTTGTTTATGTTGTTGTCGTTGTTGCTGTTGTTTCGTGTTTGATGGAGTGTCAATGTAATGAAAAATAAACTAATAATAAATTGTGAGAGTCGACCCAAATAGTTTAAAAGAAACCAACCATCGTTGCTGTTTTTGTTGCTTTTGTTTAGTTTTTTTTCAACATCTTCTTCATATTATTTGTTGCAGTTGTTGCTGCTAAATATTGTATGTTTCTGTTAGCTTTTTTTTTTTAATTTTTCTAATATTTATAATGGAAAAGTACGCAAATATTTTGTTATGTTTCTTTTGTTTGTTTCAATTCACGCTTTGTTTTGTGTCATTTCATCATCTTTTTTTCTTGTTGCTGCTGCATGTTTTCCAAGTCGAATTGTTAAACGATTGGTGTTTTTTTCAGCAGCTGTAACAGATGTTGTTGTTTGTTGTTATTAATACAGCATTAACAAGATGTTGTCATTGTAACAACCGCCTCATTTAAAAATACCCCGTTAAAATTTCATTAGTAAAAAAGGGAGTTTTTCTTTTAGCAATAATGCAGCCTTAGAGTTTACGGAATTTATGGACTTTCCCATGTAACTAAACAACCTTCACCGGTGCATAAATTTAAGAGTTTTTAATTTATATTATGATTCATTGCCTTAAGATGGCGAGGGTTCTTATGACACTTTTATTGCTAATGTAAATATGTATTTGTAATTTTTATAAAATGGCTTTTAACATGTTCACTGTTTTAAGAGAGAATCATATTTATGCTCTTTAACAAATAACAGATATGTACATGCGTGTCTTACAGAAGTTGTTAAGTAGTGCTATTCAGTAATTTTCAAGAAAACCAAACTGCACTTGATCAACAAGACCGTATTTATTCAAAACAAAACAAAAGTACACTATTAGCGTTTGTGTCTTCCACAAATCTAACGAACCGAACACCAAGGAGCGGTATTTACAGTCTAATTCATAAACGCATCATAGCATCTTTATAAGTCATTAATAAGCAAAAGTCGAAAAAGAGTATTTACAAATGTTTAATAGCCTATTAAACGTTTAATAAACATTTCATACATTTGAAATATTTATTGGAGCCTTTACCCTAAGCGTTCAATAAAGTGACATTCCAATGTTTCTTACAATAAAATTTTAATAATTGCACGAAAATTTTGAGATTTATACCCTTCACCTCAGGTGGAAAAGGGTATATGTAAGTTTGTCATTCCGTTTGTTATTTCTACAATATTGATCTTAGACCCTATAAAGTATATATATTCTGGGTCCTTATGAGGAGAGAAGTTGATTTAACGATATCCGTCCGTCCGTCTGTCCGTCTTACGTTTGATATGTGTTTTCCGGAGACTCCAGACAAGATAGCGGCTAGGTTGTTTTACATTTATATCACATATAGTCTACCATCGGTTGCTATTGAAATTCAGCAAGATCGATCCACAAATGGCTAAGATATGAGCAAAAAACCATGACTACCTCTAATATTTTCCAAAAATCCCTTGTGGTTGTTGTAATTTTATTACTTTTTGCTGTATATCTGGGGAACGGCAAAAGCCAAAGTTTCCAAATTAGGTACACACATTTAGGTAGCCAGTACACACCATCCTACAAAATGTGGTCGGGATTGGAGAAGTGGGCGTGGTACCTCCCGTACAAAAAAAAATTAAAAATTGTATAAAAAACCTACATTTTAGGGCTACCATATGTCCTATGGATATCCCAAAATCGCGGGTAGGTGCTTGCTCACATGGAAGTCTGATTTTTCACCTTCGGGGAAAGTTCGGGGTGTGAGTGGAGTACCTGGGTGCTATTGCTATTCGACAGATGCTGCTTGGATTCGAACTGCAGCGGAGGTTAGATAGCTCCAGTCCTCAAACAAGGGAGAATGTGTAGGCCTCGACGGGTCTGCTACATTCAAAGTTGCTACCTGTGTGTGCAAATTAATTCTAACTCACACAGGGGCATTTGGTAAGTGCTTAATATGAACTCACCAAGTAGGTTTGGATTGACTACAGTGGGTAAGGTCGTAAGACAGAATACCACGTTAATATCAAACGGAACTTATCCTATGGATATGACTTATATACCAAAATATCGAAAATTTTTAGTAGAACATATTTTATAAAAAATTCAGAAAAATCGGTTCAGATACAAAAAAGTTATGACCAAAATTATTTTTTTTTTAAATACCCACTTTCGGGAACCATAGATCTCCCCGGGTCCACGCTTTATAACTCAAGTAAATGGTAAATTCCTTCTTAAACACGTCGGTATATAATTCTGTCAAATCGGTTAAAAAATGGCTGAGTTATAACCAAAATACTGAATTCCCAAAAATTACTAATTTTTATTTTTTATAATTAAGTTCGTTAAAATGTATACAAGTGTATATAAATTATTCCTTAACACGCCGGTATATAAAACAATCAAATCGGTTAGATAATGGGCAATTTATTAGCAAAATACTCCAAAAATGGGCTACAAAACATCAAAATTTTTATACAATCCTACATTTAAGGGCTGCCATATGACATATGGAAACGACTTATGTATCAAAACATCGGCAATTTTTAGTAGAACATATTTCCCAAAAAATTAGTTGTTAAAACACAACACCCGACATAACGTGGACGTTTTGGATAAGTGGGCGTGGCACAAAATATAATTATTTATATCTTAAGAATGGTGTTCACATAATTTTTTGTTCTTATTGCACCATGGTGAAGGGTATATAAGATGCGGCACAGCCGAATATAGCACTCTTACTTGTTTTAGTTAGGCTTGAGTTCATCAAATTTAATTTTCATTAAATTATTTTTTACTAAAGGAAGGAATTTTTACCACTTAGAATTTTATTAAAATTTATTGGTAATTTTTTTGGCTGAGCTGGGGCTCGAACCTGGGTTGAATTTACATGTTTCAAGAATCACCACATTCTTTCATCAGAATTCTTTGAGTTCTAACCTCTGCACCACTGCGGTGCCTGTCAGCCAACAGTCAAATATCAATATTTAACCAGTGATACTGGTGGTTCGAAATTTTCTGTAATTATCATTTTTAATTTATTCACATGTTGCTTCCTTTCTTCTGTTTTTCGTATTCTTTCTGTCAAGACTTTGTCTTGAAACCCTGAATACATTTGTTTATTTTGTTTATTGTCCACTTTCGTCGACATTTTATTTGTACAACTAGAAGTACAAATGTAAACATTAGAGCTTGTGCCATAGCTATTTTTAAGAACAATTGTGATTTTAGTTGAACTGTTAATTTTAATTTTGATATTTTTAGTTAAGCTTGAGTTCATCAAATTTTATTTTCATTAAATTATTTTTTACTGAAGGAAGGAATTTTTACAACTTGGAATTTTATTAAAATTTATTGATAACTTTTTGGCTGAGCTGGGGCTCGAACCTGGGTTGAATTTACATGTTTCAAGAACCACCACATTCTTTCATCAGAATTCTTTGAGTTCTAACCTCTGCACCACTGCGGTGCCTGTCAGCCAACAGTCAAATATCAATATTTAACCAGTGATACTGGTGGTTCGAAATTTTCTGTAATTATCATTTTTAATTTATTCACATGTTGCTTCCTTTCTTCTGTTTTTCGTATTCTTTCTGTCAAGACTTTGTCTTGAAACCCTGAATATATTTGTTTATTTTGTTTATTGTCCACTTTCGTCGACATTTTATTTGTACAACTAGAAGTACAAATGTAAACATTAGAGCTTGTGCCATAGCTATTTTTAAGAACAATTGTGATTTTAGTTGAACTGTTAATTTTAATTTTGATATTTTTAGTTAAGCTTGAGTTCATCAAATTTTATTTTCATTAAATTATTTTTTACTGAAGGAAGGAATTTTTACAACTTGGAATTTTATTAAAATTTATTGATAACTTTTTGGCTGAGCTGGGGCTCGAACCTGGGTTGAATTTACATGTTTCAAGATTCACAACATTCTCTCATCAGAATTCTTTGAAAAATTAAACATTTTTGTCTCCTTATTTATTTTAATCAAAACAATTTTATTCCAGAAAAACGATAACTCATGTTTGTATTAATTTTAAATATAAACTGCTCGATAGATTTTTTGTTAAAAATAACGTGGGTTGCGAGATAAGTTTTCTATTGAAACTTAAAATCGTTATAACTTTTTGCATAAAATATAAAATGCTATTAAGATTTATTTTAAATAATGCAAACCTATTTTTTACCATTTATTTCACTTATATGTTAAAATGCTTTCAAATAGGTCAAAGTATTTGTTAAAGCAAACACAAAGTATAAACAACGTAGTGGATCGTCTGTTGGTTACTGGTTTGCCGCACGGAACAAAAATGTTTTGGTCTACATGCTTTGAATGGAACTTGCAGCATAGCAATTACAAGCAATAATATTTTAACTTTTGAATTGAAATTTCGTTTCATAGCACAAAAATCATATCAGGCAATGTTTGAACTCGATATCTCTTTAGGCGAGTATAATAAATTTGTGCAATTTAAATAATTTTTGTAAAATGGATGATTTAAGAATCTATCGACGAAACATTCAGTGCAAGACGTCCCAAAACTTTTAGAAAGAGAAGCAATCATTTGCGATTCCGGAGGAGCCATTCAAAGCAAGACACCGGCTCAACATATCCACAGTAAAAATAAATTTTTGGAATGTTTAAGGCGGAAATTGGGTTAGATAGAAGAGGATACGGTACCTCAGCCAGTTTTGGTATGAATGTATGTATGAAACAATTTAGTTTTCAAATTTATAATTTTATTAATTTAAACACTTATTTTAGTAATTATGTACCTATAAAGCGCTAATAACAAATTAAATTGAAAGAAACAATTTGTAGATTCAGGATGATGCGGCCGATCTTCATGGGTTCTCTCAAGCAATAGTGTGTAAAATTTCCGCCAAAGTGGTTCGTGCCTTAGCTCGCTGGCGCAGTAGAAAAATTAAAATGCATTCTTCTCTTATAGAGGAAGCAATCCTAATTAGAGAATTTAAGACTATTTAAAATTTCCCAGGCATTATTGGTACGCACATACGTATAAAAAAACCGGCGGGGATTTAGCCCAATATTATATAAACAGAAAGGGTTACTATTCCCTAAATGTTCAGGTAAATTATGTTTCAGAAATTCATAATTAATTAATCTTTTAACACTCATGACTGCCGTATTTTTAATGAGTCAACTATCAAACAGCGGTAGGAAAGCGGAGAGTTCAAAGGTATTTTGTTGGGAGGCTATAAGACTTATTTGTTCACCGCACCATCCAAACCAGAATGAAAAGGAGACCAAATATAACGTTGCACAGATAGGCACTAGAATCTCTGTCAAACGTTGCTTCGGGTTTTGGAAGCAACGATTTCGCTGCTTGCTAGATGGGTTGACGGTTAATCTGGCAAAAGGAAAAACATTGATTATAGCGCTAGCAGTACTTTACAATATGTTATTGAGGAAAAACATTTAAACCTTAAATATTTTGGCAGTTGAATGTGGCTTAAAATGTTTTGTTAAAACCTCGGAGGTTTTATTTTCAACTAAAGAACGGCTGGACAGATTTCGATGATTCGTACCAATTCGTAATGGTCTCTGACCAAGTAAGAAGAATAGCTAAAAAAATCTAATGAATCTATGAATTAAATCGTAAACTCTGCAATTAACGATGCTATGATCTTTAGCAAAGTTGTTGAGCATGAGCCGGCGAAGGGTTGATATGACCAATTTCAGACAGGTGGCGCCTCTGAAAATGACTCGAAATGAGTTAAATCATAAACTGTGCATTTGATCATGCTATGATTTTTAGCACAGCTGTTGAGCATTGCCATACAAAGGTTTCTATGACCAATTTCCGATAGGTGGCACCATTGAAAATTACTCAAAATAAATTATATCATTTGATCATGCTATGGTGTTTAGTAAAGTTGTTGCGCATGAGCCGGCAAAGGTTTCTCTGTTGGTATGAACAATTTCCGACAAGAAGTGCCATTGAAAATGAATCAAATCGTAAGCTATGCAATTGATCATGCTTTGATCTGTATCAAAGTAGTTGTGCATGAGCCGACGGAGGTTTTTCTTAAAATTTGGAATGCAGAGTGTCAAAAGGATCTTTAAGATATTGGAAATTCCAACAATTAGGGCGTAAAATAGGGCAAAAAGGGTAAAAGCTCCCTCTACCCGTGTCTTCTTTATTAATTATCCGATGATAGTTTCAAGTCTTGAAGGAACTAAAGGCTATAAATTTCAACATTTACAGCGTAAAATAAAGTAAAAAGGGTAAAAGCACCCCCTTCTATACCTTTTAAATTAATTAACTGATTCTTTTGAAAAGTTTATGTATTTTTTTAAAAAAATTTTTCTCCGGTTATTTTACTTCGGCTATGCAATATTCCACGATTAGTCGTTAAAAACTTTATAAAAAAACGTTATCGAAGCTACCTTTTTGAATGGTAAATTGATTATCTCTGTTTGATTTTCATTCTTCAGGATAAAAAATACATCGCTTTTTTATGTTTAACTTTTGAATATGTAACGAACAGAAATAAAGAAACAAATAGCTATTGTGTTTTTTCATCGCCGATCATGGTATACAGCGTTTTATTCCTCTTTCTTTCACTTGAAATTAGGTTTATGGCTAAACAACGTTTGCCGGGACAGCTAGTGTATAATAAAAATTGGTTAAATTATTCATTAAACATAAAGCTGTAGAATCTCCTTTGGAACCTACAGAGTAAAAGCAGTTACAATTTGCTATTGCTAATAAATGATTTACACATTTCGCATCTATTTTAATAGTATGTATTTTATTAAAAAAAAAACAGAAAAATATTTAAAATATTATGTTTTAAAAAACAGAAACTCAGTTTAAATTAAAAACAAAACAGAAATTTACTTAAAATTCGTTCGTTGTATGCATCACTATGACAAAAATGAAAATTAAAATAACATGTTTCTGCCAACATTAAAATACAAAAGTAATAAAAACGTTTGTTAATCCACTCCTATTAAGCGTTTACAAATCAGACTTTTTATTAATGGTTTATAAAACAAAAAGTGTTTGATAACTATTGTAAACATTAAAGTTGAAATAAGAAATTTTTATGAATTAGACCGTTAGTAATTATTTTCGTACACTGATCGCAACTAAGTGCCGGTTCACACTTGTCAAGTTTAACTTGTATAGTCTTGCGTTTTTAGGAGAGAGGGGAAAAGTAATGGCATTCTCTTTACCCTTCTCTTCTAAAAACTCAAGACTTGACGAGTCAAACTTGACGTGTGTAAACCGGTACTTAGCTTTTTAAATAAATTAAATTCTTACTCGTTGAAGCACGTTCGAATAACTGTTTCATATTGTACAAAATATTTAGATATATGTACATACATACATAAGTAATTTTTACTTTTATTGTATATTATTTTAAATATTTTCCGCCTTTAAAAAAATGTTTTGGTGGGTGGCGTGGTTTGCAGTGCGATTCGTAGCAAAGGGCTTAAAAAATAGTTGGCACCAGCGCTTTACCCAAATGTTTTTTTAATTTTCTTTTCAACCAATTCATCTGTGTCATATTCATTTATAGTTATATGATGTTTTTATAACAAGAGATCAAATAAGGTGATATACTTTTTCTTTAATGAAATTTTTGATTTGGTCATAACTCTTCTCTTTCTCTTCTACGCTTCATACATCAATAGAATCAACTTATTTAGTTGATTTGCTTTTACATCCTCGTTGGACAAAAAACGCTTTACACTATTTTGTCGTTTTTATGGCTGTTGTGTGTACGCAAGTTTTAATAACACAAAAAGAAAGAGTAAAAAAACTTTCTAGCAAATTAAACGAAGGTGTGATTGATGACAAATTTAGTAAGCGACATTAGTAGAATGGTAAAGAGAAAAATATTTAAAAATTTTCCATAAAGAAGAAGCCCTCGGTTCGCGGAAAAAAAATAAACTCATGCGCCTCAGACAGATGTGAAAAAGGTTCACATGGATACGTGCCGAGTATGGTGGATCTTATTTACTCCGTACTCGCATCTAAATATAACTTAATATAAAAAAATGCTAGCAGCAGCTGTTGAGCAGCAAAAGTACCTTAGGATGGTCCACCTTTGACAGAGCTCTGACAGAAGTGGTGAAAAATCAGCTCTTTAGTAGATTTTCAGGATATCCATTATTGCGATTTTGGGCAGTGAAAAACCTATTTTATTGCCTTATTCATCGTACCCAATTTTATGGGAATAGCTGCGAATAGACTTGAATTATATACTATAGTCTTCCCTTAAAGATTGTTCGTTGTTTGCGAGTGTCCCTCTTTAAGCCTTGACACATCCTTTTCTTGCTAAACATAATTCGGTAGCGTATTTTTGCAGCAAAATAAATAACAGCACATACCCACTAAATCAAAACACAAAAATACACTTTTATTATCTCTATTTTTAATTCGTGTCCATCACTTTACTCTTGATCTTCACTAAGTGGTTTATGGGTGCCGGTTGTAAAAATCATGATGAATATTTTGTTAATGATTTAGTTGTTAAAAACGTGCCCATAAATTATAGACTCCATGGACTAGTTTCATTTACACGTACTTACAAAATATTTCATGTTTCTCGTTTTGCTGTTGCTTTGTTTGTTCAAACTTTAAAAACGCATTCCAAATGCGCGCAAGAATGAATGAGTTTGGAATACGGTAGTACTATAAGAAATTTATAAAATGCACAAAATAATAAACATGCAAGTATGTGGAAGTTTAATGGAAATTGAAAGAAGAAAAAAACAACGAAATAAGTTAATTTTTACTTTCATGATCATAATCATGATCACGAGAAGCGACATTATAATTTATATGAATGCGTTTGCTGGACTGACTTTAAAAGAAAATTTTACGATTGTTAATATGTTGTAGGTACTAAATATTTCAGTTGCATCTTTTTTTGGTATTAACAATAAAAACTTACCTACTGACCAGATATCTATTTACGCTTATTGGAGAATACTGAAAAATTATACAAGAAAGTGTAATCAAAACAAAAACCAATTCCGTAAACACTTAAAACGCAATCCAGCCAAGAGTGGGTAAACATCTCTAATGAAAATCATTAGTCACAACTTCATTATCCTCATCTCATGGCCGTCATAATGAACATCATTAACATCGTCATTACCGTGGTGGTGAAAGTAACAAGATACTTTATACTCAACGCGCAATCAGATACTTTTAATAATAATAAGTACCCGTATCAACGGCAGCAGCAGCAGCAGCAACAACTGAAATAGCAATAGCAGACAAACAAAAAGCAATAGGAAGTTTTGAATAAATGTACACTCGCGCTTTCGCACTCTTTTTTTTTTGAGATGCGTAGTGTTGCCTTTTTATGAAAATCAATTTTTGATTTCAAACAAGATGTTCGTTCGTTCGTTCGCTTTACTTTTTTACCTTCTTAAAATCTAATTGAACATTCACACAAATACACTAACATGCGGACTTGTAGAGTAGTGAAATAGTCATGCAGATACATTAATACGCACAATGGGCTGTTTGTTCAAAACTAATGAACTACATATACAAATTTTGGCTATACGTTTATTAACTTTAATAACTTTAATATTCTTACGGCCATTTTCTCATTACGCGATTATCTTTTTCCCCAACGAAAAACTCCACCTTAAAGAAATTTGGGTTTCTCAAAGTCTTATTTGCATCTATTCTGCCGTAAAGCTAACCAGCACTCATCTGCCAATTATTTACTTTTCTTTAATTTGCCGTACAGATAAATTCAATCAGCTGACTCCCAATTTTTACATGTATTTGGGAGGTGTTGTCAACTGAAAACAATGTTTTTTATCGGTATATTGAGAAACCCAGAATTGTTAATGGACAGTTTATCGATCTATCAAATTTATGTTGACATTACGTAAGAGACAGTTTGTTGATACACTGAGAAAATGGCCACTAGAATTTATTTTCCGATATATTTTAATACTCTCCACAACGATTTGTGAAAAGGGTAAACTAAGTTTGTCATTCCGTTCGAATTTTTTAATATTCATCTAAAACCCCATCGAGTATGTACCTGCTAGGTCCTTCTGTCCGTCCATTTGTTGAAAACACGCTCACTTTAGAAAAACAAAAAAAAAAAGAACAATATTGGTTATCCAGCAAAATCAGTTTAGTAGAAAACGATTTATGAATCTAATGGCCGATTTCACCAATATATTTATATATATTAAATAAGTTTTTGATATCAAATTAAAAAAAATCATGTAAATGAAAAACTATGTTTTAATATGAATTGATAATTAAATGGAAAACAACAGTCGGTGAAAATTGATAGTTTGTATACAAAAACTAGCATAAATATTGGCGGGATACACATTTTGATATAAGATTTCGCACAAATCCGGTACATATGACTAGACATCGCACTTTCTAATTTCGTAAAGATCGGTCCATAATTTGCCACAGGCCAATTCACTCATGTAACGAAAGATGTTATTGGTCTGCCAAAGTTTAATATAAGTTTTATAGAAATTACACTGTCAAATTTCGTTTAGATTGGCAAATAATTTGCCATAGGGCCCATATAAAGCTCACTCCTGAAGTATTCTAACTGTCGGTGCAGGGCATCAAAGATTCAGCATAGTCGAATAAAGCAATTTAACTCCTAAAAGTCCATCAAAATAATGGTCAGTACTTTTCTTATCTGATTGTATATATTTTTTTCAAATCCTTAAGCTTGTCATGCACAAAAAAAATTTGTATTCCCTTTGTAAAAATCTGTGTGAGAAAAAAATAATAAAATGATGTGTTTTTGTTTAGAAACTGAACTTTCTATATATAGTGTTAGTTTTAAATAACCTTTACATTGTATCACATCAGTCCCACTGTGCAAAGTACGCATATACAAGTACATCATGCAAACGCGTATTCATTTTTAGATTTATTTCTTACTTTGGTCTTGACTTTTTTCTCTTCTAGTGTTAGGGCTGTCAGATATTGCGATTTCTCGCCAAACGTGGCGATTATAAAACGTGTTTAGCGGTGGAATTTTCCATTTGGCGAGTGGCGATTTTTAAAATAACTGGCGATTTACTTGGCTATTTTTAACATTCACTAATTAAAAAAAAAAAAATCTGGCAACTTTTTTTCACATGATTTTGGTTTTGTTATCATTTAAAGTGAATTTTATATTCAGTAACTATATACTATACTATATACTATACTATATACTATTTAATTCTAATATTTAGTATGTCAAAACACCAGTAATGAAATCGATTAATCGGCTGAGAAGTTCATTTTGGTTTTTTCGGCGACTTTTTTGTGTTTGGTAAGTTTTTTTTTTTGGCGATTTTTTACTGAAATATTATACCAGCTTTTTTTTGCATGCAAAATTTAATTAAAAAAAAAATTTACGAAAACTCAACCAAATTGACGTTTGGCGATGTCTGACATCCGGTTTGTCGATGGAGCTCAAACAACTCTGACAACCCTGTCTAGTGTTGCAGTTGTTGCTACTTCTAATGATGTTGTTGCTGCTGCTGATGACGCCTGATTTGTGTGTGTGTGTTCACTTGAAATAGAAATCGAAAGGACATGTTAAGAATTTTTAATTTTATACATTTATCTTCTTTTTTTCTTTTACATGCTTATTTAGATGAAAAAAGTAGTTGTGTGATTCTTTTGCTTTTTTTCACTTTACTTTACTTCTTTTAATTTTTTTTTGTCTTTTAGTATTCAGGGTGACTAGATTATTGAAACTAGATGATTGATTATTCATAGAATTTGTCTAGAGTTTGAGTTTCACTTATTTCCATGCAATACTGAGAATAAGAATGACATGATTAAGGCCTTGTCATGAAAAAATTTTATGATTTGTCTGACTAATAAAACGAGTTGGAATTTGCATTATTTCTAGCAGACTTTGAAAAGTGTTTTAAATATTTTAAATTAAAAATTAAAAGATGGAAATTTTCTTACATGTTCAATTTGGAATTTGAACAATTAAGGGTTAAAGATTAACATATGTATAACCCCCTTATGCAAAAAAAAGCTTGAGTTCACATAATTTAACCAACAAAAGTGTATGGGTTTTTATGTTATGTTGGTTAATTAATGTGAACTTTAACTTTTTTTGCATAAAGGGGTAAAGTTTTTAGAAATATGTACATCAATCTTTCAATTGTACAATATTTGAATTAAACGACGTATTTAATTTTGATTGAAAAAATAATTATTGTTTTTTTTTTTTATTAATTGAAAATGGAAAATGGTTGCTAAAAATAGCAGACACACACGTTCGTTGCAACAAAACAATAAATTGTGTATTTTAATTATAGACAACAATTTAGTTTAAAAATAAAGTTGATTTTGATGTTGAAGTGTTATTAAAAAATGTAACAATATTTTTTTTATTCTTTTTTTATGAATTTGTTTTATTCAATGTTGCAGTTTTTTTTATATGCAAACGATGTTTGTTGCACGTTTTGAGTCAAGTCTAAAAATATCAACTCAGTATCGATTAAACAATTTTCCATTTTTATAAAATTGATCCACTTTTGTAACGGAATTTTAATTGAATTTATTTTTAAACACTTGAAAAAAAGTCAATAAATATAGCAACAACGAAAACGAAAACAACAATAAAGAGCAACAACAATAAAAAAATCGTTTTCTTCCACTTCGTTTTCTACATAAAAACATATCAAAAATATTTCATAATTTTTAATAATTTAGAGTTGACAAAGAAAAGATAAACTGACTGTTTGTTGTTGTTGTTTTTGTTTAAGCTTTGATATTGTTACAAGTAAAACTGTTGTTTATAATTCTTATTCGCTTAACAGTTTTATTTGTGTAATATCTTTAGTTTTTCTAAAATCTTTGGATGAAGTTTCCTGACGATCTGGCCTAAGCAACCACTGAAATGCGCATAGGAATAGCTTATCCCTTCAACAATAAATTTCAGTTTCTCAATAGTATGAAATGGGAATTTAGCACATTTAAAAGAAACCTTGTTAATTAATTTTTAAATACCAAGAAAAACTTTGATAAGAAATTTTATAATTTACTTCAAATTAAATGTTTTTTGTCAGAAACGTTGCAAAAAATGGTATATCAAAATTAAAAAAGTCGCAAAAGTCAGTGATAAAAAAGTCTCAGAAAAAGTCGCAGGCCGCTAAAATGGGTAAATTTGCGACTTTTGTCGGGCGAACGGTAACACTGCATGTGAGTTTGACCAGGGGTCAATTCCCCGTTCAGTCAAGAATGAAAAATTATCAATAAATTTTAATTCAATTCATGATGTAAAATTTCTTCCTTTATTAAAATAATTTGATGAAAATATTATCTAAATATCTACAACTGACAAGACAAGACAAGACATAGTAGCCATTATGTAAGTTATTGGGCCCAATTTTTTTCTCTATACCGACCAGCGTTAAAAAAAACTGCAGTCAGAGTAGAAAAACTGCCATTTATTCTACTTCTTCATATGTCATTGGCCAAAAAAAAAACTGTTGCTTTAACGGCTGATTCATTAACTGTAAACAAACCAACTCAAAAAGTAAAATGTTGTACACACATTTACGTTTACGTTTTTGTTTGAAAGTTTTTGGTTTCGACTGCAGTTTTTTTTATAAGGAAGTTATGATATTGAAAGCTATTTTCGGAAGTGTTATTTGTATGGGAGCTATTGAGCGGTTCCAATAGAATTTGAAAAGATTTAAACTTACAAAAGGCCAAAACAACTCAACTCAGGGGTCTGAGACCAATATCTTGATCGACAACGGGCATAATGAAAAATCCAATAAAACTAAAAATGTGCTCGTTTACGTTGAGCACTCATTGAATATTTAAAATTATAATCGAACGTAAGATTTGTTTACAAGGGAGTCGAAATAGACGTGGTCAACAATTATGCCTTGGAGCACTTATTTAACTGTTATATTGGCTTTTTCCAGATGAATAAATACAATTTTAACAATGATAAAATATTTTGGTTAATAATCCGCCGTACGGCACACGTAAAGAAAAAACATGGTTGAAGTATGGTTTAAAAAAATATATTATGGTCTCTGCAATGGTAACAAGCTAATTTTTGTCGTTTGTTTCTGTTAAACAATAAAGTGTTTACTAAAGCCCTGCACGAATGCGTTTGAATGCCGTTTCAAGACATTCGTTTGTTTTTTACATACTGATTTGATTGTTGATTGCTCTTTGCTAACGAATCAAATACTAAATTGTGAAAAACACCCGACCAAATTATAAACACACAAATGCAAATGAATTTTAATAAGGCCAAATACGAAGTGTAAAGAGTACGGAATATACTCCACACAACAGCGACACAAAAAAATCACACTTACAACACCAAATCACACCAAACAACAGTAATAAAAAAGGTGATATGAATTATATTATTTTTTTTATTACTCCACACACTTCATCAACTGAATTGAAAGATTTCAAAATTAATTTTAAAATTGAATGAAATAAAATACAATTTTTAAAATAATTAACTTTTCTTTGCAAAAGAAAACTACAAACATTTATTTTGGCAGCTGATCAAAAAACTCGAGCACACACAGTACAATCAAATTGAAAAACTTAGTAGTCAACTTGAAAAAATCAAACTCTGTTGATTTTTCTTCAATCAACTCGACAACCGTCAAACAAATCAATTGACAAGGCCATACACGCTTTGATTTGGACAACAACCGACTCAGTCGACAATTGAATTGAATCGTGTATGGCTGCTATAAACAATTGTTGTGTGTTCTGTTTTCTCTCACATCAAATTATACATTGCGTTGATTTGTTTTTTAAATCAAACTACAGCTTAACACGGATTTGTTTGAAACCAACTATTGTTTTAACATTGATTTTGTTTTTCATTATGTATCATTTAACTGATGTAAAAAAAATACAGTGTTTGACACATAACATAACACATAACTTGGTGTGGAGAACTGTGAACAAGGAACAAATGCATTTGGCAGGGCTTTAGTGTTTTCCTCCCTTGAAACTTCAAGTATGGTTGAATTTAACAATATAATGTTTTAATATAATAAAGCTACATAATTACACTTTAACATATTATGGTTACCTTAACAATATTATTACCACGGCAACCATATTATGGTGCAATTTATCCATCCAAAAGCTATAACAATATTATGGTCGGCTCCAAATATGGTAATGGTTAATATTTAGCAACAACATTATGGTCGGTTTCCATTTTCAAAAGTTAATTGATTTGCTTAAAATTCTCATTTATTTTAATTTAATTATTGATTAAAACACATAAATTAACGTAAAATAAACGAGAAGAACAAAAAATTGGTAATGAAAGTTGTCAAAGTCTGGAATATGAAGCACCCATCGGGAATAAAAAATTTAATAAAATAGTAATTCGACGCTTAAGAAAAAAAAAAATGGATGGTGTAAATAACCATAATATGGTTAACATTGACCATATTATTCTTAATTCTGACCATAATATGTATAATTTTGTCAAAATTCCAGGACATTTTGACCATCTAATGGTTAATTTTGAACATAATATGGTTAGTTTTGATCATTATTATGGTTAATATTGAGTCAATATTAATATTGAGTCAATATTATTGACTATCATATGGCTGATTTTGACCATATTATGGGCATATTTAAACGTAACATGGTTACCAGAAAACATAAACGTTGTTAAAATCCAACCATAGTATGTTGCTCTTAGAATATGGTTACTTCCAACCATATTTTTTTTCTATGTGTATGATATTGACTATTGCAATAGCCGAGAAAACCGAAATCGTCTGAATTCGAAAGTTTTTTTCTAAAATCGAAACAGCGAATAAGTCACAAGTTCGATTTCGGTATTAAATACATTTATTTTCTTCATAAAATTACACAAAATTTTATAAAGAAATTTTCATAGAGAATTCGTTCCATAAACCTGTTATAAACCTGAAATATTTTTTATGAATATGGAGGGTAGTATTTAATTTACTCTAATGTATTCTATTAAATACCGAAAATAGTAAAATTTATGTATTTCAATAAACATAACTTTGGAATACGGAATTTCTAGTATCGCCAAGTTATTTAAAACAGCAGCGCGAAGGCATTCCATAAATAACACAAAAAAAATTTAATTTCTC
Organism: Pollenia labialis; assembly: GCA_949318255.1. Classification (NCBI taxonomy): domain Eukaryota; kingdom Metazoa; phylum Arthropoda; class Insecta; order Diptera; family Polleniidae; genus Pollenia; species Pollenia labialis. Next base: position 46,622,180 of record OX439142.1, on the reverse strand, counting down.
CTAAAATTATTATATGGAGTGTACTGCAAATATGAGACTCCGTCTGCTGGCTGTCAACTGTGGACAGCATTATGCACGAATGTAAGCAAACAATTATTTCAAATTCACCAAAAAAAAATGGGATGAAGAAAAAAAAGATATAAGCGCTACTCCTGCAACAAATTTTTTGTTTCACCGGTATTTTTAGGTTTTTTTGAAAGTGTCATCAAATGTTTATGGCTTTTTGTTGTTTACTAAGTTAGGATTTTAGTGTATGAACTTTGTTGTATTACTCTACTCTACTCTACTCCAATTTCTAGCTTACACATCATCAACGAGGGCACAATTCGCAATGAGAAACTCTGCTTATTTTCACACACACATACACGTACTTGGAGTGGACATTTTTAGCAAACAGGAACCAACATAAATGTGCAAAACTGACTTTAATGGCGTTGAAATCGATGCATGCACAACTTGATCCTATAAAATCCAACCTTAAGAGCTAAAAGTATCAGCCCCAACCGTGCCACACCAGTCCATAACACAACTTACTCGATCTCACACATATCACCACCACCATCTAAATCATGTCTTCTGACTGAGTGCAAGTATTTTTTTCGTTTTCGTCTGTTTCAAAAGTCTACTTCTTGGTTCGTGCGATTATACGCGTTAGTTACGTTGTCTGTCCATCGGGTTGTCTGGCTGCTTGTCTGTCTGTTTGTCCGTCCTTGTGTATGTTTTGACTTTTAGACTGTCTTCATTTCTTTCGATGCAATTTATATTGTACTCGTACATTTAATAAGACTTTATTGTATTAACCTGTTGTACCACGGAAGCTAAATGATTGTTGCGTGGTTATTTCATGCCACTACACACTCCACTCGTAGAAAAATAAACAAGAACTGGCCTTTATTCCAAGTATGTACTACACAGCACAAGCTCTGGTAACTAGAAACTCTTTTAGTAATTTTTCCAATGATTATCAATAAGTACATTGCAGACTTTAATGTCAAGGAAATTTAAGGAACGTGATGTGATAAATATGGGAGGTAGATAGAGGAACAATCCATCTTAGAAATTTCTATGAAGCTTAAAAAACTTTTATTGTGTAGGCAAGCTTTAAGAGTTGAAATTCAAGGCATATTAGGGTTTCTACTTAGAAATATTTCTTTTTAAAGGTAATGAAATTAATGTTTTATTATGGGTCAATTTCAAAAAAAAAAAACGCAATTTTTGTGTCCCCCGTACTATTTTACTATTTTAGGTTAAAAAAAACAAAAAAAAGAAAACAAAAATGTCAGAGTGATCAGCGAGGAATATGTAACAAAAAAACGTAATTCTCAAATTTGTATGTTTGTTTTTTTGTTTATTCAGAATGGTGTTTTGTTTCTCCCTCTGACTCCTTCCATACAAAAGCATGTGTCCCCCGTTAGAATTTTTAGTAAACAAAATAAAATAAAACCAAGAAAAAAGTAAATATGCAACATTTAATAACAGTTTTCGAATTATTGCGTTTCTTTCTTGTGTTTTGATTTGTTATAGTCGTCAAAACTGAATTAGTGCGAATTTGGCGTTGCAAACAAAGGTTGTCCCCACAATTTGCATTGTGCGTCACTTTTTTATAATTCAAGTTATATTACTAGTTTTCAATTTTCATTTAAATAAAGTAAGGAAAGTACAAACTTAAATTATTACAAAAGTGAAAAAGCGAAAAAAAATCAATTAAAAAAAGTGTGCATTTGCGTAGTTTTTGTGAACACCATGGTAAGGGCGCGATAAAATTTCATGAGCGTCACGCTAATTTTTTTAAAAGTGAATATATTAAGTGTAAAAAATTGAAGTTGACAATCATTGTTTACATTGGTTTCAACTCATTTTTTTATAATTTGTGAATTTTTATTTTTTTATTTACAAGAGTAAAACAACAAAATCAATAGCGGTTGAAAGAGCACGAAAATATCGAGAGAAAATAAAGCTCGATAAAGCGCGTAATGGCGAATGTAAAAGAAAGAAGAAAGAAGGAAAGGTATTATCGATATTCACCATATAATTGATTTACAGATCTCGCTCGTGCTTTTGCATTTTAAACCTCTGGGGGACCGAAAACTTATGCAACTGCCACTAACTTAATTCGAAAGTGCTAAAACTGAATGAGAATGAGAAAAACAAAGCCGCTTGTCATTTCATAAAATTTATAAATTAAATTAAGTTTAGTTATTGTTTTACGTCAAATATTTACATATGTGTATAAGTTTCTTCAAGAATTATTTCCTTTTTTCCATTTTTGCTAAAGACATCAAAGAATATGTTTTGTATGAAAATTTTTGTTTTTTGAAGAATTTTTGTTTTTTTATTGAATTTTTGTAAAAGAATAAACTTTTTTTCGTTAAACTTTAAATTAGGCATTATTTCTTGTTTACGTGCAACAAAATCTCTTGATCATCACAAAATATCTTGAGCGTCACACTTAGATTTTTTCCTTTAAAACGCTTATAATTGCAGTTTTTTTTTAAATACATTGTTACAAACCTATTACTTTGCAAGTAACCTCTAAGTTCAAGTCTTTTTTTAACAAAAATTTACATATTTTCATCTTAAAATTTTAAAATAACTAGTCACTTTAAAAAAAAATTAAAAATCAAAGTGAATCGTGGTTTTGTGTTTATAATCGAAAAGGTGATTTTCACAAAAGTCAGTCTTGAGAAACAAAAGAACATCGTAGTAAGCTTGAATTTCAAATATTTTTGCATTTTTAGCGATTTCTTATACATATTTGGTGTGTGACGCTCAAGATCGAAATCATAGAAAACTTAAAAAATATCAAAAAATATTGATTTTTTTGAGAGCCTAAAAGTACCACCGGATTCTTCATCAATTTCTAAATAAATTTGCCACTCTTACAGGCGAATTGAAAAAACTTTAAAAATAAGCAACAAAAAAAAAACGCGATGTGTACGTTTTTTTTTGAAATTGACCCTTATATTCCCGATTTAACATGGGTTCTATGCTAAACCTATAAATATTTCTTCCAGAAATATGCTGTAGCAGTAGTAAGAGGATTACAGGGTTTTCAAAATAAAATTGAAAATAGAGCAATCAAATTAGGCACGTTCCCTGCGCAGTAGTTAAAAAATAGTTTGTGAACCAATATAAAAAAGTGTTAAGTGCTATGTTAAGTCATTGGCTTATGCCGACAAACCAGCAACTCTTGAAGCATTAAAAGCCAATATTCAAGCCACCATTGACACCATAGCAAAAAATTCCACTGATCGAATGGATCATGTAACTCATAGCCGTGGCGGACATATGCCGGAAATCATATTTAAAAAATAAATGCAATGAAGTTATCTTCCAGATTATTATAAAAAAATTCATTCCAACAATAGTTCTGTCTTGTATTATAATTTTTAGTTCTCATGCAGCTAAAAAAAAACACTTGTCTGAAGCTATGATGTTAACCAAAGGTTGTCTTAACCAAAAAGTATGTGAAATATCAAGGGAATAGGACTTTTGCGAAAAAGTTTTATAGGTAGTAATTTTATTAAAAGAAGAACAATCGAATTACAAAGAGTCCGTTGTACTTTATACGTCGCTTTATTCTACTGATACTAACGTAACAACGGGGAAGGGACACACAATGATTATTTTGATGAGGGATGTTACATCAAGACCGCGACAGTTTTATTTATTTAATTTTGCATTTTATTTTCGCTGAGACACAACACAAAAACAAACGGATATCTTTGAATAATTCAACGTTCGTTAAAAATTAGAAGTTGCCCAACTTTATTATTTTGCCTTAACGGAGAGGTACGATACGGAACAAAGCTTATAAGAAAACCTGTATATTAATTTAGTTGTCAGTTGAAGAAAGCCTCGTGTAATGTACAAAGAATTTATAAGATTCGGCTTTTAGTTTTCAAATTATTTAAGAATCGGTCGGTCTACAATAAGTCATGGCTCCCATAAAAGATTCTCTAACAAAATTAAAATTTCATATTTAAGTCACTTATCACAGATTTAGAAAACTGTCTTTTTCTCACTTAAAAAAATTTGAAATTAAGGTCTGCAACCGTCTTCAATGTCTCGAGTGTAAATCTTGCTAGACATACGACTATTTTAAAAGCGTCATCCTAACTAACAACAACTTTTGTCTCTAAATGTGGCTAAAAACGTTTTGCAAATATTTTATGGAAAAGTAGGACAGTTTAAAAACGTAAAAATCAGTGCTGACTCAATGGACTCTTCTTACACTCACTCTTACTCGTATGCCGATATTAGAAGTAATAGAAGCATGTCCGTTGTAGTTGTTGTCATCCATCCAAAAGATACCCGAGATTCATGCATGCTTGTAAAAGATTGAGTGTGTGTATGTGTGTAAATGAGCATGTGTGCTTTCATGAATTGATATTGAATGAATGTAATATTAACTGACAATCAATAAGTGAATGAAGAATGATCGACACTTGGTCGATGCTGTAGTTGTGGTTTTTTAACTTCTTTTTTTTCCACGAGTATTTTGATTTTGTAGTATTTTGTTTGGGATTTTTTTTTGTAGTTTTGGGGTCTTGAAGAGATGGCAAAGATAGATTGTTTAATTCAAATCAAATCCATCAATTGAAATGATTTTTAGCAACCATCGAATCTGTCCAACTATCTACCCGGGCAAACGATCACCATCAATACTCTCAGTGTTGCTGGTCGTTGTGGTCATTTGGTCAATCATTCATTTATTGATCCATTTAAAAAGACTCTCTCGCTACACAAGTGTAGTTGAGTGTGTGTGCGAAAGGGGAGTAAAAAGTAAAATTGAAAAAAAAGTTTGTTTATTTTTAACATTTTCGATTTTGCCTGAAAGGGAATTGAATGAAGTCTTTCTGAAAGAAAGTGAAAAATATTATTGTGAAAATAAAGAACACACACAAACAATGCTTAATGTATTTTTTAATACCCTGTCGGACTTTTATGAGCTAACTCAAAATAAGGCTGACTTTTAACTAACTCATTTTTAACTAACTTTCGAAATAACTCAAATCTGATACAGAAATAAACAAAAATTAAAAAACATACAGGTGAAACTTTATTTTGTTGAAATATTTTTTGTTTTCATTAAACAGAGAAAAATTTGTCAAGTTATTTCATAAAATGAAAAAAATTTAAATTGAATTGTAATTTGACTTAGAATACACATTCGAATAATATGAAAATTTATATGTATAATAAATGTACTCACCATGAGAAATAAATTCCCAGATTCTATTATGTTAAATACATAAAATTTATTATAAATATTAATAAAAATATATACATACATAATTAGTTAATAATAATATAAATATGAAGGGTGGAGTGAGTGTTGACTTGTTCTGATGAACTACAAGCTGCCTAGTTAAACCCAACTATAAGTTAGTCAATTTATACTTAACTCATAGTGCACTCTTACTTTATGCACTACAAGCTAACTTACAATGAGCTATCTTGTGGTTAGCTGAAACTTATGCAGAGTGAGTGAGTACTGACTCGCTCTGATGACACTACGTGTAAAAACTGAATAGAGTTTAACAAGGGAAATGAGCCAGCTTTTTAGTCACCTGTGACTCATTTCTGGTTGACAATAAGTTAGTTTTAAGTTAACTCAAAGTCCGACAGGGTACTTACCCAGCGGGAAAACTCAGAAGACCTTTTTATTTCAGGCCTTTTTAAGGCCTGCTTAAAAATTTTTTTGATTCAATTACTGCTCTTATCTAACGGCTAAAGAATGCCTCGTAGAAGTCCTCGGCTTTTTGGTATAAAAGATAAGATACACTTTTCACCCTCGCATCTATGAGAAGGGAGTAACGAAGGAGTAACATTTTTTTATTGGTTTTTTGCACAAGCAAAAGCAAAATAATTATTTTTCTTGATCCCGTTACTATTCTTATGTACCTGCTTAAGAAGCGAGAACGGAAGGCCTACTTCGCAATGCAAAAAAATATATGAATGTGGAATGGAGCGAGCCGGCCTTGTGCATTCAAAAGAAGGGGTACAGAGGTCTTCTAGAAGGCATCCGTACTTCTTCTTTTTCCTGCTGGGTATGTACATATGAATGTATGTATATGTTCTTGTCATTAAAGTAGCTTGTTGATGAATTTGAAGTAGAGTTTGTTGAAGCTAAGTTTTATTTTTTTTTGTTTTAAAGACAAATTAAACATCTGCGGGATATTTGAATATAATTTATAATAGATGCAACTGTAAACTATAGTAGAGAATTATTTATGTAGGGTGGGTCTAGATGCCATATACCTTTATCCTCGTAACACTTGTATTCATGCAAAGGCACAAAATATAGGTATGACTGTTGCCCTCGTTAGCAAATTTAGGTTTAAAAAGGCCGCACTCCCACTGACAATTGTTTGGTTCAAAATTAATTTTAGCAGATTTATGTCTGTCTTATGAAATCATAAACTTTTAAATTTATCCAAACTTAGTTTTATTTCCTTGAATTTCAACACACGAAATTCCTTGTATAATACATATTTTAAAATCTAAGTTACCCAGTTGGCAAAATGGTCATTGACGCAAAAAAAAATTAAAAACTATAAATTTGTTTGTAATTTAAAATTATAATATCTGCATATTTTTCTTCTATTATCATCACTTTTTATAATCAAAACAAACAAAAAAAGTTATAATATATCGTCCTGCCTGTTATAAACGTTTTTTTTTGCACTCCTAAAAAAATTTAATTTACAACGTTATTCGCGGCTGTGCTTCAATTGTGAAGTTCAATAAATCAATAGCCTATTAGGTCTGACTGTCTTCACACAGCCAGTATCGCATTTTTTCTGGCCCAGTCATTACCGCTGATGTTGCAGTGACCAGGTGCTTAGTGGACTTGCATGAATGCCATTAAAAGAGAAAAAAATGTGCATTCATTCCATTATGAATTTGAACACTCACAATATTCTGTACGTACAATTAACTGAAATTGTAATATAAAATAAATGAAAATTCAGTTAAAAACCGGTTTAAAATTTGATGTATTTAACTAAATTATTTTAACAAATAGAAACTAGGAATTGTTTTACACAAAACAAGCAAATTGTTTTTCATAGATAAGTAAAAATTTATTTTTGGTAGTTATTAAAATTATATAAAATTCTTAATTTAAATTATTATTATTATTAACATAATTATGTAAAATAACTGAATATTCATTTGTTTTTACGGAATTCGCGGTTGAATTTTTGGCAGTAAAAATTAAATGAACTTTTCGTTACTTTAAATTACATTTTCATTTAATTTTACATAAAGAAGAAATTAACTTAATCAACGGACAATATTAACTGCAACTGAAAATCCGTATTATTATGCACTTAGTTTTTTGAGTAGACTTTAGAATCAGTTAAAAATAAATTTGCTTGGAATTTTAAATGTTTATTTATTTAAAAATTACTAAACGAATTACTTCTTAAAAAAACTACAGGTCGTTACTGTAATAATATTGTGAGTGAATGAATTGTTTGAATGAATGCATGAATTATACGAATGAATGAATGACTTGTGCTTCTTATCCCTCATGTGTTTGTTAATGCATTGGTTTTGTGTATGTTAAAGAGGCAGATATACAAAATATATAATTTTGTAAAGAATGTTTTTTTTATTACTTAAAGCTCTTCTAAAATCACTCAATTGTTTTGAATTCAAAAACAGCCCATTAAGGCCCTTAAGTCCGTCCATATATATAGTAACATTCGAGTCCCAATTCAACGCGCTTCAATATCCCTTGAATCTTCGTAAAAATATACACTGCAATCGTCAGGAAGTTTATACCCTTTACCTGTGCCCCTTATCCAGGAATCATCAATAAAAACAGAATCTCAAATACAATCTGTCTGACCAGCTATCCCTAGACGCAATAACCACTAATTACGTAATAAGCTATATTGTCGCCCATAAATCGTCCACGAAATATGAGCGATAATGTCGTAAACGATTTTCCGGACACTTGTGTGAGTAAGTCGCCAACGATTTGTTTAGACGGTCGCTCACGCGTCGTCAAGGATTTTCTGTGGTCGTACACGAGTCGTTAAGGATGCCTTCAAGAAAATGTCGATGATGCTTACAGGACCCATAGTAAATCCCTAACGACATGTTGGCGACAGCCCATGCAAATCGTTGACGACTTTTTCAAACAACTTAATGTGTACACCACAATGTGAGCGCCATTATTATGCACATTGTCGTTAATGGCTACATGGGTAACAATGTGGTTAAAGTTGTCATTGGCAGGTTTATAAACAGGTATGGGCACCACTACATTGAAAGCTTTGCATGTGTGGCATTGTATTGGTGTGTTTACGTTTGCATTTGTTGGTTTTATGCTCTTTTGCTCTTTGTTTTTTGCATATGTATACACATCTTTCGCTCTTTTTGCATTTTCATTTTGCACTTGCCCATCGATGTTTATAAACGACTTGTTCTCATAAAGTCGTTAATGCCCAATTACCGCCATTACCTTTATAGTGCCGTTGATGAGAGTATTGTATACACTATCAACAATTTAGTTTCCGATGGGTAAGTGACAATTATCAGCGACACTTTAGATTTGCTGATGTATCCAGGATGAGGATTTAGATACTAAAAGGTTAAATTGGCTTCCTTACGGCTGCAGTATATTCTTGGCGGAGGCTCAAAGTATTTGAATGTCGTAGAATTGGACGAGCTGGGGCTCGACTGTCACTATATATGTGGACAGCTCTTAGGACCTTGATAGGCTGTGAAATCCATCTAGTGAATTCCAAATTAGTAAATGAATGTTGAAGGGCTCTAAGGGAAATATAAGAAGGTATGTAGTGAGTGTATGTTAGGGACCTGGTCGCCGCTAATGAAATGGCCGATGAGTTTGGGAGACTGGGCTAGAAAATGTGGGGTAATGGCTGTGTGGAGACATTCAAACCTCCAATAGGCTTTTGGTAAATAAGGAAATGGTTTCTGAACTTAACATATGGCAATGTAGTCAGCAGGAACATTGTTTTTTTGTGCTTCTCGACCCATCAATTCACGTATGACCAATTTCACAATTGAAGCTCAGACGCGAATATCGTTGTATGTTAAAAATAATTATTTTCCAGGAGAATGTAAAAACGTTTTTAACAGGCAGGATTATTTATGTTATTATTTGTTTTATAATAAAAATAATGATAAAAAAAGCAAAAATATCAAAAAATTTTAATTTTAAGTTCCATACAAATTAACAGTTTTTTTTTTTTTTACTAGAGGACAACGTAATCGACCATTGCATGCATTTTGTCTTGTTGCAAACTATTTTGACGACAAAATGCGTCACTTATTCCAAAACTTAAACAGCCAGAACAGCAAGGCGGGTTTTAGGGCCTGCTGATGGACTCTTTTGTGAATTCCATGCTAGTGGATGAATGTAGGACAGCTCTAAGAAAAATCTTAGAGGAGCATGTAGAGACGCTATGTTGGGTACCAAGTCACTCCAACTGATGTTCGATGAAGTGGCGAGACTGGGCTCGAAAATGGAGGATCCTGACTGTGTGGAGATCCAATAGGCTTTTTTTTGGGAAATTTTTGGAATTGGTTTCAAACGGGACTAATCGGATCTTGAGGAAGAGAACGGGTTGTAAATTATCGCCGACGCTATGACCGGTTCTTAGGAAGGCTGCTTTTAAGTTACTATAAGACAGGAGCAAGGTCTGCTTTGAATCATGATAGACATTGAAAGGATGGCGGTGGTAATGGGATCTGACTCGTCGGATTTACGTAGGTTGTGTAAGGAAACAGATAGTTAACATAGATAGTTAACAGATAGATATAGTTAATTTATAAAACAGCAGGCAAAGATGGCTGGGTAAAAGCTTAATAGACGAATTTGGAGATGTCTCGAGCTGCGGGCTAGAGAATTTGATAACCTGCGACCGGGGAGCGGGTATATGTAGGGCTTTGTTTTAAAATGGTTGTTTTTCTTTGGTCCGATATTATCCTCCACTACTTCTTCCAATATTTCTAAAACTTTCAGTCTTTATTTTTTCTAAGTCTTCTTTTATTACCTAAGGCGTCGCAATGGACCATGTTGCTTTGCGCCCTCAAATATTCAAAATATCATGTGATATTAAACATAATAAGTAAGTTAATAATAGTCCTCACCCCTTAGGGTTGTTTGTATGTGTCATCGGAAGCACCCACTTCTTGGCGTCATGATAGCCTCCAGGACTTAATAGATGATGTCCTGGTTGTTAGTAAGGCTTCTTAAAATATCACGTAGTAGTTACGACTTATAGCCAAATCTCGTGGAGAAATAATTCTCACGTAGAAGTTACGGCTTATAGCCAAATCTCGTGGAATAATAATTCTAAAATGCTTTAAAAAAACTGACAGTAGATTTAATTCTTTTAAACTTCGACTGAAGTAAATAAGTAATTTGTTTGAAAAAAAAATACAATAGAATGTTAAAAATTATAGGATACGCTGCAATGAACAATAAAATTTTAAATAAATTGAAAATAAAAATCACACATACACTCGCAATCAAATAACAATTGACTATTGAACATTTTCTTGCAATTGCGCAAAAAAAGTCAAACTCATCGACAAATGAACGATTTCTGTCAAGTTGGAAATTGAAAAAAAAATTAAAATTACTTAGAAATTCTCGTAAAAACTCAGTCCACTAGAAACCCATACAAATGCAGTATAACGCAGAATTCGCAAGAAAATATACAAAAAAAAATATATGCTGATTTAACAAAAAAGGAAAGAAAAACTTTGATGAAGATCATGAACATTGATAGAGTTGGTATTTTTTTGTTGTTTTTTTCTTGCATAGAGAAGATGTCAACTATGAAAAAATTTTACTCTCGAAACTGTTCAACTGAAAGTAGTTTCTACAATGACATACTAAACGAGACATGTTTAACGACAATACAGAATACTGGATGGTAATTTAAAGAAAAAAAAAGCAAGAAAATAATAAAACAAGTAAGTTGTAGTGAAACATTAGGCTAAAACGCATTTTTAATACCCTGTCGTAGAGGAATACGATTTTCGGACCTAAAAAGTTATTGTGCTGTTCAAAGCATTCAGTTTTTTGATTGACTTTTATATAAATTTTACCACATGTTCATTCACTTGTATTGCGTAAAACGCACACTTTTTTTTAATAAATTTCCTTTTTTGTGTTTCTTTTAAAAATAAATATGTATTTATTAATTATGCATTTACATTTTTTTAATTATTGCTATTAACAATAATTCAGTACGAATATTTTTATTATCGATATTTCTACGCGAACCTTAACATTAGAAATTGTTGAACAGGCTTTAAATTTTGAAATTTCTTAAAAAAAATTTAATAAAACTGTTTAACAAAAATTTAAGTATATGATACAAATTTAATATTTTTTTAATGAACAAACCAACAAGAACTCTCAAACAAATAAAAAAACTACCACAACCCTGCAAATAGGAATGGGCAAAAAATATCGATATATCAAAGTATCGATATTTTAAAAAAATATAATCGATACATATCGCCGATATTTTAAATACCGATATATCGATGTATCGATATTGAAATACGACTTTCGAATTCGAAATTTTTTAATTTTAGCCGTTTTTCAACAATATGTTTTTTAAGAATTGGAATTATTGCATGCATCATATGTTTTTTTTTAACAAATATGAAGATCTAAAATAATTGGCATTTATAAGAAGCAGTGCCGGATACAAGAAGCAGATTGTCTGGAGTGCACAACAGAGAGTGCTCCTGATGTCCATATCTGATGATTACTCGTTTGACTAAAACCAGTTGGTACTTTTGGGGTGCAATTCAAATTTTAAGGAAAGTTGGTGCTTCCATGACTTATTTACTTCCATTTAAATTTTTCGTAATTTATTTTTTTTTCTTATGGTTTTTTGTATTCTTCCCTTTTGTTTTTGTTATAATTGAATTTTTTGTTTTGATTAAATTTTTTTGTTTTTATTAATTTTTTTAAATACAATGAAACAAAAAAAGTAACAATGTAAATACATATAATTAATTTGTTCATACATATTTTGTACAAAGGTATACTGAATTTTTTGATTTGGTAATAGTTTCAGCAAAATAGGTTCGATATATCGATATTTTTTAAACAATAAATATCGATACTCTAAAAAAATATCGATTCGATATATATCGATATATTTTTTAAACTTGCCCATCCCTACCTGCAAATAATAGGACCAGTAAAAACACGCGTGTAAAGAGTAGCCCACATGGGACTAGGACTAGTCCAAAAGTAACCCAAACGTATGGCAAAACATGATCTATTTAACATTACGATGTCCTATGGCAGGACCATATAACCCATCTTTGGACTACAAAGGAGTAGTTTTAAAACTACTCCATTGTGTACATAAGAGGATTAGTTTTAACTTCGTTTAAAAACGAAAACATGTCGTTAAAAAACGAAGACATGTCGTCTCCCTACAAATCGGACCAGTCCATTTTATGAAATTGGATCAGGTGGTCCAATAATATTTGCAGGGAACAGCTGTTTTCGCAGTTAACACTAGTAAGAACAATCGTGTGACTGTGCTGCGGCAATTGTTGTAATCATTTCGCTTTGTACCAACCAGCGGCAATTAAATATATTTAAAACAGGGCAATCGTGTGATTTCAGAATATTTTATTGGTGCGATTTCGTTATTGTGCGTCAATAAAGCACAATAAAAATTGTGTCATATTGGTGCATTTGCGGCAATCGTGTGATCCGAGCTTTACACAGAAACATTTTTTCAAAATTGTGCACCAATTAAAGCATTTATCAGAAATAAAATAAATTTTAAAAAAAAATTTAATCAAGTAAACTAAACGTTTAATCATGTGAATTAAAGGTTAAATCAAGTGAATTAAAGGTTTAATCAAGTGAATTAAAGGTTTAATCAAGTGAATTAAAGGTTTAATCAAGTGAATTAAGCGTTTGATTAATACTATTAATTATATTTTACTGGCGCAAATTTAATTAATATCACAACTTTTTTAACTGAGCTCAATTTTTATTTTTTTCTGTGTGCATTGTTTTATGCTATATTTCAATGACTTCGTTATTCGTGCTTATTTATGCTATATAAAAAAATTATATCAAAAATTCAATGCTCAGTGACTTGTGGCACATGCAAGCCAAATAAAATTTGTTTAACGATGTGCTAAAAACTTTCACCGGCTTAAAGTGACAGTTAAGATTTTACCTGTCGTTTTGGAGGTATCTTTTTAACCGAGTTGATGCAACACAAAGTTAAGCGCTTCCTTTGTTAACCTAAATTGTGTTTAAAACTAAAAATCATACACCTACAAATTTATGAATAAGTAATTTATTTTCTTAACAGCCGTACCTAAACAAGATCGTAAGGTGGAACGCTTTCTTCCACTTAGCTTTTACGCTGATATGCTGTTCCTAAACAAGAGCGTCAAACCAACATAATATAAATACAAAATGTAGATAAGACCGCTCGCTAGATTGGCCAAAAATCAGCCAATTTCACTATTAAACGCGCAATTTGGGGATGCTTCATACAAATTGTATGAGCTTGAAAATTTTAAACAACTAAAAAAAGTCCCAGCGGTAAAAATAAGTAGTATATTTCTCAGACACAAGGCCTTACTACCCTATTACATACTCGTTCCGTTCTTCAGCAAGCCTAATAAGAGGCCTTCACACAAACAAATGCTTCGTCACTTTTTTATTTAAAGGTCTTGCTGTTTCGTCTTTATATTTCTTTGTTTACATTTTAAAACAATCATTTGTTTTTATTCTACTACAAAGCATACAAATCTTTTACATTTTTAAGCAAATTTCGATTCGAACGCTATCCGCTTTTAGATACGCAACGAAATTTTATTCGATACGAAACTTTATTCGATCATATACACGACGATTTGTCGCAATCTATAAGAAAAGCTGTGGCTTATGGTTCCACAACGCCCTTAAAATATTCCAGCCGACTGTGAATCATATGAATTGAAGATAACTGTCAAAAAACGCAAACTATTTTGGAATTTTTTGTAAACTTTATGCACAAATATGTTAATATCCATATTTTTCTCAAAATGCAATAAAATATATCGCCGAGACTGAATTTTTTGAAAATCATTCAAAGCAACCCTCCTTCTAATTTTATTTTTTGTATCGCTTAAAACGATTGAATTTAACACAAAATTTTAATGGAACGTAACCCCACACCACAATAGTGGAGATGGTTTGATACGTTTGTCCTGTTGTAATATATTCAATGGTCTTTTTCAAGTAAAATTTGTTGCTTTAAAACAAAATATTTTTTTCTTCGATATTAAACAATAAATAAACAACACTAATGGCTAAAAAATCAATGAACGTTTAAACGTTGGTTTAGTTAAACTAAACTTACATTTATGTGTACTTTAAACTTAAGAGCTGTAAATCAGTATATTATATGTAGTGCAAAAAATAGCTTAAACGCCCAATTTTATGCATATAGAGATGGTTTAAATGTTTACTGAATTATAGATTTGCTGGTTTAAACACATTTTAAACCAAAAAGAGAGCTTAACTTGAACGGATTTATTAGCCCTTAAAAGAAACCACTTAGTCCCCTTTTAGACAGGCAAAGTTTACTTCGCAAAGTCTTCAGTTTATAGAAGGGAGGGGAAAAGAGAATAACGGGGGAGTACATACTTTGTTTTTCGTTCGTTTATACCTGAAGTTGGCTGGAACTTTATATTAATAAGCAGCTTTGGCGAAAAAAATCCTATTCTAAAGAGAAAAATCTACAACATTTTTATATTTTTTAAATCAAATTACTTATAACAAGTTTAAAAATATAAAAATTATTAATTTTATATAAAAAAATTCATCTTCCCATAAAAAAAATGTTGAAGTTGTTCAAGAAGAAGAGATATTTTCATGATTTCTTTAGTACTTATTTTCTTAAATGAATTCAAAATACATACACAGAAAAAATTCTTGCTAATTTTTTTTCCATTAAAGCATTAATCAAAAATAAAATAAAATCAGTTTTAATTAAAAATTTAATCAAGTGAATTAAACGTTTAATCACGCGAATCAATCGTTTAATCAAGTGAATTAAACGTTTAATTGATAATATTAATTTGTTTACTGGTGCAAATTTAATTAATTTTTTAATTAATATCACAAATTTTTTTAATTGAAATCAATTTTTATTTTATTCTGTGTACCTTATAATAAATTTTTCATAACCGAACGCATGTAAAATTACATGCAATATTCCCATTCAACTCTTGTGTACGAATTAAAATATTTCACAATAATTTTTTATGTATTCTTTTAGGATTTAAAAGGGTCGAATATTTTATGCAATTAAAATTAATAGTGGAGTTAGATTTATTTAATTTATACATTTAATTTTAATACTTAATAGTTTTTTAAAAACAAAAGAAGGCGAAAAAAGGTTTGACAATTTTTTGGATTTAAGAATACGCATTTGCTGTTTGTAAATTATACAAAGAAATTTTAATAAAACCTGTATAACTTTTGATTTGTTCATTACGTATAATTTTGTATCAATTTCACATTTAAAAATTTCTAATGTTTGAAGCTATTTCTTAAATAAAAAAAAGTAACATTTGGATTAATATTTTGATTTTTGAAAACTTTAATAAAAAATTTAAAAATGTACAAAATGTCTTATTTTTTAGTATTTTCATGTTTCTTTTTAATTCTTTTATAATACAATGGATAATGCATATTAAAATTAATATTGAACAGTAATGAAAATACGTATTAGAATCATTGAACTTCATTGGTTTTAATTCGCACTCATTCAAATTAATATTTCATATCAATGAAAATCCTAATTCATCCCTGAACTTTTCATGACGAGCCGTTTAACTAATGCAACCCCATTCTCGCCAATGACTCGCTAATGTTAAAATCTTGCATGTTTCACCTAAAAAGAACCAGTGCATTATCCTTGCAACGCATGCATTCATTATTTTTTTGCATGTCTTTTTTTGCCGGGCTATTATGTATATGCCATATTTTTAAAAAATTAAATAGGTTTAAATTGTTTTCGGTTATATTTTTTCTACAAATTTTTTAAAAATACATTATAAATTTATTTATTTTTTAATAAATAAGAACGTAAAAAAGTCCATCTAAATAAAGAAGTTTCATTGAAAGTAATTAAATTCTAATATTAGTGATTTATGAATTTTGGGCAAGAAGATTTTAGTTTGGGAGCTATGAAGCTCATACGTCATATGAAATCTTAAGGTTTCTTTATTTAATATTATATATTTTGATTCGATGTAATAAAGAAGATATTTTGATAAAATTCTATTTAAAAACACTCATTGAAAAACTATGTATTTCTCTAAATTAATTATATATGTATATTATATATACATACATACTTTGTTTAGAAAGGATCATAAATATGGAAGGTGGAATTTTCCAACTAAAAGCTTCTGAAGTTTTATTAGTTGTACCTTTTGGTACTAAATACTTGATTTTTTTGTTCTTTTATATACGAAACTTTATAATAATACTGGCTTTCTTTTCACATATTATTTCTTTCATCAATATTCTCAAAATTAAGAACCGCTAATCTAAGTTGCTTTTTTTTATATTTTTTTTATGCCCAGTAGGGTGGGTCAATTTGTTCGGCGGAGAAAAAACGTGACAGGCGTATACCAAAATCGAAATCTACGTAAAATTCTAAGAAAATTGCCCATATAAAGTATGGGTCTAAAATGAAAACCTAGCTCCCGCCGAGAGGCGGTTGCTTTTTTGGACCTTTTTATTGCATTTTTTTAAACCTCATTTGATTACAAATAAATTATTATGTTCCTGCTAACTATTGATCAAGATGTATGGAACATTGTTGTTGGATCGATATAATGTTTTAATTTTTATACGATTTACTAAAATTTAAAAAGATAATGATTTTTTAAGCAACGTAAGAGTAATTAGAATTCAATGTTATTTATAGTTCTAGTCATTGTAGAAATTTACCGTTAATGCATTTTATAAAAACGTGGTGTTAAACATTTGTTTTGATTGACTTATGCACTTGATAGTTAACTTTCAAAAAGTAAGAGTGTGCTAATTTATTTTTTTTAAAAGTAATCATTAAATTATGGAATCATCAGCGATGTCGATTGACTCTAACGGGGCAAGTTTTCTGACTAATCAGAACGCTAGTATCATTGGCAAGTTATCGTGATATTTTAAAGTATTATTTTTTCTTAAATGAACGCGAAAAAGAAAAATCAAAAAAACAACTCAACTCAACTAACCTCAGGACTTATAAAAAGCATCCAATTAATTTTAATGCACAGATTATATGGATTTAGTCGAATTGGATAATGACCACATATTATCTGAGCCTCCATTAACTGCAAGCATCCCACAGGAGCACCTATTGGAGTATATTAAATCTGATGATGGACTTCTGCCAGATCCAGGAATTCCGTCGCACATTCAGGAAACCGATCGGTGTGTGCAGTTGCTAACGCATGTGTCACGACGAGTAATTGCAAAAAATCGTGATAGTGTTATGGCAGTGACTATAGAAAGTCGAACCCGAATGGATTGTAAAAAAGACTTGGGTTCTGTTGTTTTAATTACGAAATAAAACTTTAATTTAAAAAAATTGTGTTCTTACCTTTTGTCCAATAACATTACAAACTTAAGTTTTAGGTTAATTTGATAAATATAGGTGTTTTAAAAATTACGTTTTTTTTTGTTTTGGGGCACCCTCTATTTTTTAGCATTTTACTTTTTTAGTATTTCTTGTACCACCCATGCACCAACGTATTCTGTGAAGTTTCTACCTCAAAGTTACAGACAAAATACAGTTTCTTCTATGGGGACACCTATAAGCCTTCCTATTTTTGTTGTTGTAGTGGCCACCTAACTACATATTCTGTCCTAATTTGAGCTCTTTAGTTCTTACCGTTTCCTCACCGTTCCGGAGAAAGGGCACTGTGACGTACAACGACGACAGACAGACGGATGGATGGACGCACGTACAAAGAAGTCTCAGTAATAAGGTTTCATTTTCACTCTTTGAGTACGGAACATTAAAAATGTGTAATTTTTGCATAAAACAGTATTTTGCTCTCATTACCTACTATTTTTTGAAACCAATTTTCAAGATTCCGTTATGTCTCTGGGCGGGAGCTAGGTTTTGCTTTTAGACCCATATTTTCTTAGTCAAGTTTTCTTAGAATTTATTGTAGATTACGTTTTTGCTATACGCCTACTAACAAAAAAAATTGACCCACCCTAATGCCCAGTAATAATCATGCAATTTAATGTACTCTACACACTGGGCACAAAAGTGTCAAGACCGATAAAAATCAAGCTGTTACAAAACTTAATTGTTTTAACTGTTTTTAAAAAATTATTGTATTTTGTACGAACAAACTTCAAAAAAATCATTATTTCTAAAAATAAAAAATCATCATTTGAGAAAAGAAATCTTTAAATGATATTTTTGTCAAAATATAATCCAAAAAAATTATAAAAACAAAATTTTGTCAAATTAAACATTGTGTGTCTAAACACCAAACAAAGTTTGGTTTAAAGAATAATTTTTATTTTATTATAAAAATTTATAAAAGTAAAATAAACATTTTAACAACTAAAACGCCTTTAATTTAAATCACAACTTTTACAAATGTTGAAAATCGCTATAAACAATGATGATGATTTCAAAGTAAAGGAACTGTGTTGCAATATTAAATTTATAAAATGGATCAACACAAACATCGATGTTTCTTTCTGGTTGCAAGTATTTCAATAAAGAGATGCAGGCGGCAACGACATTCTTTTTAAGAAATTTCAGAATTGACTATAAAGTTGGTCTTACTTCCATGGTCTAATGCTAAAGTAGAGAGGGTATTTTGCCAAGTAAACATCGTTAAAAATAATTTGAGAAAAAGGTTACATTCAGCAACAGTTAATTCGATTTTATCGATTACGTAAATATTTTTACCATAACAATAAAATATGTATACCACCACCACAGTAGTGGAGAGGGAACTACATATACGTTTGTGCTGATGTTTGTAACACCTTAAAATATTGGTGCTAAGCCCACAGTCTATCGGAATACATAAATTCCGATAGACTCAGAATTACTTTCTGAGCCGAATTAACGATGATTGTCCGGCTGTGCGCAAAGTACAGGTCGCAAATTTGCAGATAAAATAATAAAATTTGGTACACAGGTTCCAATGTGGTGTACGGTATCATAAAGTTGGGGTTGATCGACTATACTTTCTTACGTGTTTTTATACCCTCCACCACAATTAGTTGTGAAGAGGGTATATTAAGTTTGTCATTCCGTGTGAAACTTGTTTATCATTCATATCAGACCCCATAAAGTATATATATTCTGGGTCCTTTAGTAATGTCCGTCTGTCTGTCCGTCTGTTGAAAACACGCTCATTTTCGAATAACTCAAAAGAAATGGACAAACTTTGTGCCAAATTGCTTGTTGTTATCCTAAGCAGTTTTTGAATTGAAATTCAGCAAAATCGGTGTAGTAGGAACAGAGCTATGAATCAAAATGTGGAACCACCACCTAAAAAAAATGATAATTTTGTTACAAAAAATAACATAAATGGTGGAACAGGCACGGAATGAGATAAGATTTTGCAAAAATTTGTTTTATTCGACTGAAAATCACGCTGTTAAATTAAGTGAAGATCCGTCCATAATTTACCCTAGGCCGCATAGAAACCCAACTCTCGGAAAACAGTTTAGTACGCCTAAAGCCGTTATAAATAATGCTATCAAAATAAAATTAAATACTTAACTACTCACACTAATAAATTTCGTAATGCTCGGTTCATAATTTACTATAGGCCCCATATAAAGCCCACTGAGCTGTCGGTGGAGGGTATCAAAGATATAGCACTCTAACTTGTTTATTGTAGATCTGGACTCAAAAGGTTGGGTAAAAAATGTAGTGATTATGAGTTACCTTCAAATTAGTAAAAACTAATAGGCTCTAGATGATCAATAACGACGTCGAATTTATCGATGATTCAATTTTTAAATATCTTTCAACATATTAATTTACGTTTATTCTTGTTTAAGGCGACCGTACACGACATGTATTTGTCATCTGACATGTCAAATTTCCCACTGCAAAACACATACATGTCGTGTGTTACCTTTTTAACTTTGCTTCTGTAAAAGTCAGACGCAAAGTCATCTGACAAAATTTCAATTAGAGCGTGCTCTATTTTCTTCTGACAAACCATCTGACATCAGAAATCTATGCCGGGAAGAAACCGGCAGCGGCGTCCACTATTGACGGAATCATTAGCCGGCTGAAGTTAATTTTTTACAATACCGAGACATGTTTGATCATCTTACCATTGAATAGAATTTATGTGAATATATATATAAAAACCGTTTTATTATAAAATCCTAAATTGGTATCTTTGAATTAAAAGAAAAAAATGTTAAGATGGCTAAACTATTTTACGGCGCAAATAAAAAATTTCATGGCGGCAGCAAGCTATTTTAAAACCGAGCACTACTTTGGTTTCTGCAATAACAATTCGAAAAAACAGGGACAATGTCAGAAGCAAATTACATGTACGTTTGTGACCGAATATTATAAACCCTATGTAAAACAGCGATTTTGACTGACATGCACAATTACATGTGACTTGAAAATTTGACATGTCAGATGACAAAAACATGTCGTCTATATGCTCCTTTAAGAAATTGATATTAACTTACAGCTTTACTTGAATTATTACTGTTTTGTTATTGAATTTTTACGTGTTTTTATTTAAAAATTTTTTTTAGCCATTTTTAGCCATTTTCCCCGTAAATTTAGCCATTTTTGGTCATTTAGTTTTGGCAACACTGCTGACAACACTGATCAATGGGCAGAGTTAAATAAGGACTTTGTTTTCTTTCTTGATATGTTACTGCTGACTTCTAGGAACGCCACTTGTTCGAATAAAAGATTTATTGCATAACAACCTGGATCATGTCCTAAACTCGTACTCAGAAGCCGATGTATCTGATAAAACCTGTCTACCTGCGATTTGACTTAAAACCACAGTCACTTATGGGGACGGAGTCTACTCGCATTCGCGGTTCCTGATTGGATTTTAATTAAAAAACAACTTTATTATTCACTTCGGTTTAGAAGTTCGAAAAAGATCTTCCAAGATCTCAGAGTAGACTATTAAGAAGATGTTATAAAATAACGCATGACAGAATGAATTGTATTTATTTTATATAAATCCGCTTTCTTATAAAACTCTTTTTAAAGTTCTGTTACAATGTAGCCTAAACAAGATCATTTAATGGGGCGTTAACGCTTTGCAATTGGAAAATCCGATTTTGATATAGCGTAATGCAATGTAAGTTAAGCGAGCCCTTTTTTGCTTATTGGCGAAACCTGACAAAAAGCAGATATTTCTGTAGTAATGCCCTGTAGTAATATCCAATGTAAGAAATTAACTAAATTTTCTTGTACATAAATGAGTTAAAAGCATGACAAGCTTACTTTAAGGGTATTTTTTTACACTATAACGATTTACAAGAAGACATTTTTTCTTTTTACAAGAAAACTTACATGCAGGTTGTACTTCTGCTTGTTTTAAATAACAACAGTATCGAACGTTTTCTGTTTGCCGGAACGTACGTGTGTCTAACGTTTACCGGGAGAAGAGCCAACACTGTTATGAAGATCGTTGTTTATTTTTGTTTGATTGTTTCTTTGTTTATTAAACAACTTTTTTGGCAACAACTAGTTAAATTATTAGTAACAGAGTATGTTGTGTTTATTTTGCAAACAACCTTAAGTCTGCTTCATCAAACATGAAAACATTGTTGTCGATGTTGCAAAATTGCAACCAAAAATAAACAAATGGCAAACAGACAATAATCGATGTTTAAGGATACGAAACAAAATCACAGCAAAAATATAAGAGTAGACACATAAAAAACAGCAATATCAATTGAACAAACACTACTACCGGCAACAAAGATGCAAAAACAAACACTTTCCAACAACATCACCACTACCGCCATCACAGCCACCAGCAAATAATGTCATTGATAATGGCATTGGCATTACTTACCGATAAACATACCATGTAAGCAAGCAGACAGGCACGCAGTCAGTCAGTCTGTCAACCACTCAGGCAAGCCAACAGACGTCTTCGTTTTCCTAACCAGCGTTACCGTTATGCGACTAAAGTCGTATTTTTGCCCCTTTTTGACTGCCGTGCCACTTTTTTGGCCCCTTTGTCTTAAAACCCCTTTTGTTTCATTTTGTAGTTTTTTGTGCCCCTTTTTGAACCAATTTTCTTTTATACTGGCAATCATTGAACAAAAAAAGTACTAAATATATTTAAGTAACGGCTATTTTAGCCGTGACTACAAAGTGTAAAAACGCCTTGGTAGAATAAGTTTATTTGTTTATTTATTTTGTAAATGCTTTTTGCTCGAGGTTTGTTCGTAACTTAATTTTTTTTGGTAAAAAAGTAAAATAATCCAAGTGCCAAATATGTATGTACATTAGGGTGGTTTTTCAAAATCGATTTTCGAATTTCAAAGCTGCTCACATCTAGAATTATGCAATTTAGTGTTAAAATACAATTGCGAAAATTTAAGCTCAATCGGATTTTTCTTTCCCGTGCCTAAAGAGCCCCAAAGTTTTAGAAAATTACTGTTTTCCACGAAATAGTTCCATGTTTCTACTTTAGCTGATGATATATGTATATGTATATGATGTATGTATATGATGTATGTATATGATATATGTATTAATTTTAAGATTTTTAAGTATGGTTTTTTATTTAACTATGAATTCTGACATTTGTAAATATGTATACACAAATACAACTTTGATAAATTTTTGTTTTTCTTTGCATTATATATTTTTGAAGAAAGTGTGTTAGAATTTAATGTAAAGTCAATAAAATTACCTTTCATTTGATAGTAAATTTAGTGTAATAAATTATGGCATTCATCAGCAGAAACATGGCGCTATTTCGTGAAAAACAGTCATTTTCTAAAACTTTGGGGCTCTTTAGGCACGGGAAAGCAAAGTCCGATTGAACTAAAACTTTAACAATTGTATTTTAACGCTAAATGGAACGTTTCTAGATATGAGCACTTTCAAATTTCGAAAAAAAATATTTACCATATTCACTAGAACCACCCTAATGTACATATACATATCGTCATCTTAAATACCTAATAACTGATCTGTAAAAATGTCAAAATTGAGTTTTTATGGATTTTTATTCCCTATATCATAACGTATGTATATGTGTGCAAAATTTTGAACATATAATATTACAAATGACAAAGTTTTTGTACCCACGGAGACCGTTACGACAAAAAAAAAAAATAACGATAAAAGTTTAATTTTGTTCCATAGTGTAATTTAAGCAAACATTAAGTACGTTTTTTTACTTAAACCATTAAAAGAAACTATAGGTAACTGTTATTATTTAATGTATATAATATTCATATGTATAAAGATATTTTTATTTATTCATGCTCATTAGTACTGCAGATAGGTTATTTGGTTTCAGATTTTTACATTTCCAAACAACAAAAGTGACATTACATAAGCTGTGTTTAGAAAAAAACAATTTCTTAACCGATATATACCTATTTATTTTGGATTCATTTTAATCAAAAAGTGTATTTTCGTTTCAATGTTGTAAATAGTTTCAATTTTATAACGTTTTTTCCCTCTCCTGTAAACTTTTGAAAACTGAAGATAGTCCCCTTTTTGAGCCACTTTTTGAAAATTTTGAACGGTAACGCTGTTCCTAACCACTTGAAATGTTAATTATCTTAATGGCAATAATGATGTTCAACATTAAGATCTTGTATTAACAATTCGAACAATAATAATAACAACAAACATGGCTGTAGTAAATCTTACAACAATTTGTTGTTGTTAATAATTTTACTTTTGGTTTTTTGTTTTACTATAAACGTAAGACCGAACGTACAATCAAAGGTGTGTGAGAGCTTTTTGTTTTTGGCTCAATAGCAATAGCAACAGCAGTAGCTGAAGTAACAACAAAAACGACGACCAACAACAGCAAAAAAGCCAGCCAGCAACAAGTACTAGCAGGAATCCGCAGTCGTTGTTGTTGTTTTTGTTGCTTTTATGAAAAGAAAGAAGAAAGAAGAAATTTTCTTACGCTGCATGCGAAGTAATTCGCTATGAGAAAGCAGGTGTATTAACCATTCTGCGGTTACCCATGGCACGAACTAGACGCGCGCGCGCACACATTTAGACAATAAACATTTTTTTTAAATAAATAAAATTAAATAAAAAGAAGTTACAAGAAATAAAACTTCTCAAAAATTATAAAAAATCTTTGATAAATAAAACTTTTATAAACAACAAAACATTTTTAAAGCCAGTTTGAAAATGAAAAAATAATTTAAATTTAAATATTTTTTTAAAGAATTTTAAAATTTAAAGAAAACTTAAAAAATTATTGTAAAGTTTTGTAATAAACATCAAAGGATTTAAAGGGTGTTGATTAATATTAATTTTTAAAAGAAGTGAAAAAAATTTTCAGAATATTTAAAGAAAACGAAAATTTTCAAAAATAAAAAAAAATCTATGATAATAAAACAAAACAAACTTAAATTCTAAAGGACTTTTTCAAAACCTTTAAATAAATAAATTGATCTTTAACGTTGACCATTCCATTGGATTTAACTCATACAAATTAAAAAAAAAAATACTCAATAAAAGTGTTCTCTGTAAGTGTAAATTGTAAGAAATAATAAAAATATTAACATGTTTTTAAATTTAACTGTTTTATCAAGTTAAATTAGGCCATCATTTTTAAAGCGAATTCGAGCGAAATTTATGAATGATCCTTCATGCTTTTTTGAAATAGTCATTAAATTAATGAATTTTAATGTAGCATACTTTTCGGACTATTTATCTTAACTAGTATGAAAATTAAACTTAAACTTTGGTTACTTTGGAAAGGATCGAATTTAAAAATTGGATAAATCTCTATTTCATGTCATTGGCATTAATGCCATTTATTTAAGAGTTTAAAATTAACATTTAATAATAATTTCGATCAAAATTTTTTTAATTCTGTATTTTCGTTTTGCATCTTTAATTAAATTTTTGATTTTCGGAGCAGCAAAATACGGAATTACTTTTACTTTCGATCGGAATTGAGGCCTGAATAAAAGGATATAAGAAATTTGTTCGAGTTTAAATGAAAATAACGAATAATTCCAGTGACTGTTGAGTACATGATCGGATTAAAAAAAAATCATTTTATTTTTATTTTAAATAATTTTGCAAAAAAAGAGTTACAGTTCACATTAGTTAACCAACATATTAAGCCCAGCAAAAGTGAATGTGTTTTTATGTGTTGGTTAACTAATGTGAACTTTAACTTGTTTTGCATAACGGGGATTGTCTTAAACTTAGGAATTAATATTTTAAAAATCTTAAAGTAATATTTCATAAAAAAAAAGAGCGTAACATGAAATATTAAATTTGAACTTACTTAGAACAGATAAAAGTGCTATATTTGGAATTATCGAACATAATATGTCCTTCATTATAGTTTTAAAAAGCAAATTGTTCCCCAGCTTTTATAGTATGTGCATTTTTGTGCTTTAATCTTTATTGGACCATATTTTGTTGATTTCGCCGATTTCTAAAATCAAACAAACCATTATGTTTAAAGAAATATTTGAGTTCAGTTTTCATACCAAAACCCAAAATTCAGGAGGACGCTCTTGAAGGGGCAGGTGAAATAGTAGGTCGATTTGGCTCATATTCAATATTAAATAGTCTTCATATTTAGGAAAGAAATATCAAAGCCTCTTAGATCATTCTGGGGCTACAATCAAAATGTGCATAATTGGTTAGAAAGTATTAAGGTCTTAAAGGAATATACTTAATTTCTGGAAGGGCGAATAGGAGCTGAAAACTCAACATTACAAAGTCAGATCTTTTAAATCATTTCACCGTTTCGGCATAAAGGAGAAATTAAATTCCCCGTATTTAATGACATATCGTTAGTCTAATTCGCAAATGTGTTAAGTCCCTTTTTTCAAATTTTACAGGAGACACAAAAAACAATGTATCTTTTTTAGTTATTAAAATTTGTAAACTTTTTCAACGCAATGATTTTAACAAAATAGCTCTCTTTAAATGACCTTGATCAAAAATCCATTTCCACAAAATTTTGGGAGGGAAATTTACACTTTTTGGACTTAGCATTTTTGCTTTGTTAACTTATTCGTTTTATTGTGGACTTAGCATATCTTCCTACAATCAACACCCTGTATTTGCAAATATTTTGAGTTCATATGTTCTGCAAAAGTACTCGCCATATGGTTTTGTACAAAGTTGCCGAACATTATTTGGTCGAATTCTGGAAATTTAAAGGTCAAAATTTTGATTTTCTTCAAGAACCTAAAAATAACGGTAATTTTGTAAATAACGGAATTATAAAAAAGTCGCGGAACAAAAGTTGCTTCTGATACCCTAAAGAACCATTTTCAACAATAAAAAGTTATTTTTCGCAAAAAGTGGATTTTAGCATATTGCTAATTATGATTATTTTTTTTAAATAAAAACTAATATCTAAATATTAACCTTTTTTATATTATTTGTTCTTTTTAGAACTCCACTTTAGAAAAAAAATAGAACATAAAAACCAAATTCAATTGAATAAATTAATATTCGTGGAGTTAGCACGCGCTTTTAATAGTTTTCGTAGTTTTGTGGACTTAGCGTTTTTGCAAACCACAAAATTACAACAACTTTAAACTACATAATGACATTTTTTGTTGTCGTAAAATATGTATTTTGTATCGTTTTACCGTTTTGCATTAAATTATCAATTTTGGAAAAAGTGGACTTAGCGTCTATGCGAATTATACTAACGATATGTATCTTTTTAAAGTTGCATACCCTTAATCTTCTGTGGTGAATGACGGTATACTAAGTTTGTCATTCCTTCGGAAACTTTTTAATATTCATCTTTGACCCCATAGAGTACAAACATATCGCGCACTAAGTCATAAACAGGCACAACTTAAAATTTAAAAATGTTTCGGGGATACAGATACCTGGCTTCAAAAACATTTTGGAAAATTTCGAATCGAATTAAGTTTTACAAGTGTTAATAAAGAAAAAAGTTAAGGAATACATTGACGCATTAAACGAAATTTTTGTGGTCGCTATAAATTTGATTTGTGAACTGGTTTATAAAAAAAAGTGGTATCAATAAATTTTGAGTTGTGCCTGTTTGTGATTGCATATTCTAAGACCTTCAATAATTCTAAGCCGATGTACCCATGTCCGTCTGTTAAAATTCCGCTAGCATCGGAATGGCTTAACGAAAATAATTTGTCCTATCCTAAGCAGTTTGCCATTGAAATCCAGCAGAAACATTGTGGAACAACCTCCCTAAAATGTTGACAAAAATTGCAACAAAATTGTTTTATATGTCACCAAATTTCGTTAAGATCGGCACATAATTTGCCTTAGTCCCCATATAAAGTATGGCTAAAAGTGTACCGAATAATGCTTTTCGGCGCCAGCCCAAAAACTTGCAATGCGAAAAAAACTAGACTACTGGCAGTGCAAATCTGCCAAAGAGTTTTGCAAAGTTAGGTCCGGTTTATGAAATTTCGGGCCTTCAAAATTTAAAATTTTTTGAAAATGCGTTTGGAATAAGACAAAAAAATGTACTTCTGAACCACAAAATTATTTTAAATATCTTCAGTAAAATTGTATGGCGAATCTTTTCATAAAATATATTAACCCTCTAACTGTTCTTTTTTCGGGTAATTTTTGTCCTTTTTCTAAACTTTCTAAGTTTTCACAACACTGACAAATTAATTTCGATTCGTTCAATATCGACAGAAAGAATTTAAAATAATATTGCTTTTGAATCGTAAAAGAATTCGTGATAGCCAGAACTTGCTAATAAATTAGAACAAGTTAAACTCCCTTTTTGGTTTTAAATGTGTTCAAACAAACAAATTTTTAAATCAGTAAACATATAAACCATCTTAAAACGCATAAAATTAGGCGTTTAAACTACCAATGCAGACCATAAGAATTTGACAAGATTTATCGTAGTGCTGCCACATGTTATAAAAATATAAATATAAGTTTAGTTCAACTTAACCAGCAATTAAGCTGTCACAAATTTTAAAGCCATAAGAGTCTTAAATTTGCTTTAAAAAAAAAATAGAAAACCAAAAAATTAAATTAAAAATTTTATTCGAAATTCACAAATTTTCTGATTTCTTTTTTTTTTAAACCAGTTGAAATTTTTACGTAATAAATATCACTTATTGGAAATAATTAAAGTTTAGCCTACATTTTAATTTTTTATATTAAACAAAAAAAAATTATTTATAATTTCCAAGTGGGTGGCAATTAAATTAATTGTTGTCATTTTTATTACTCAATCGAATTTTTTTCTTCATCTTTTCTAACTTTCATTTTAAATTTCGGGCTAAATTTTGCCTTGATTTTTTTTTTTGTTAATTCTCAACATTAAATCGCATGTGTTTTATTGATCATTTAATTTGTTTTACTTCTACACGAGTTTGTTTGCAATTGATTTGTTATGGCTCTTTGGTTTTAATGGTTTTAAAATGTTTGTTAAGATTTAAGCGAAATTATCTGCTTCCAACTCCAATTGATTGCGAATATAAAAATGATTATTAATGATCTTTTAAATTATTTAACATATTTCGTGTATAAGAAACTTTTAAATGGTGTTATTTTTAAAAAAAATACACACTTTTTATTTTAATTTTTTTCCAGTCATAATTTTTACAAAATGTACTTTCGCTATTTATTGGCAATATAACCATACGAACTGGGATGCATATGTTGTATAAGAAATATTTTAAAAATTAATTTGTTTAGTACTTAACGTATTAAGATCGGAACACGAACCGATTAGGTTTTTTTTTATCTTAATTTATTTTTTCATGTGGTAGAAAAATGAGGGGCAGATAAATGACTGATTAGGGAGGAACAATGGCCTTAATAGATAAAAAGACATTACAATCTACACATATTGTACGGCAGCGTGAAGAGTTCGTTGGATGGCGACATTTCGACGCAAAATTGCTATCTAAAAAACGCGGTAGGTGGCCAACATTGTCAAGCCTTATTTCTGGCTGTGAGTGTGGCACAACCGCATGGTGCTTTTTTGAAGGCAATCTCTGCTGTCGTCTGTGCGATTCAAAGTAGATCTCGTAGATGTGCTAGTGATGGGACAAAATGCCGAGCTGCAATGCAAAAAATTGGGTTCAACTCTTCCTCCGGGATATTTCATCATGTCTTTAGCCAGGTTAAGCCTGCAGAGGAGGGAGCCTAGCTTATCCTCTCATTTAAAGTTTTGTTCAACATGGCGTGTACATTTTCCAGCAATTGACTGTCATTTTACCATATCTCATGGTGAGTCCAATCCATATTGGGAAGAAACTATGCGCGAGAGGTACGATCACACCCAAGCAGCAATTTGAGTGTATAATTCGGCAAAATTATACCCTTGCCTCTTGTATAGAAACAGTTACCATTGATTTTTTTTATTAGCAACAGCACAACATAGTCGTTCCTTAGGTCAAAATCTCCCACAAGTGGTGAAAAATCAGCTATTTAACAGGCTGTTCAGTACTTTCGCTTCCCTCGACTTTTAGTTTAAGTCACAACCACCACGTGAATTGTGAAAGTATCCTGCCAGCGTACAGCAAAACTTCCGCAAATATAAACACCCTAAAAGACAGGAAGCAGTTCTCGCAAGATGCATACTACCAGAGGCCTCAACCAATAGTCAGACCGCTGGCATGTCACCGGGGAAAACTGACACCCATGCTAACAAATAGGACCTCTGGTCAGACACGATCTCAAGAGATCTGTCAATTTTATATTTTTGTCGAATCCCAGGTATTGGCTGCACCTCTGATTATTCTCCGGAGGATATAACACCATAAGGCTGAATAAAAAAGAAATAAGAAGTTCAAGTGAAATGATTGAAGTGCTCGGAATACTTCAGGTTGCGATTTCTAAACGTTATTTTAACAGCAACACATACGCGAGATTTATTCAAGTTAGTACGACATTCGGAGTGTTGCTTAGATTTACATAAAAATATTCTGTCATTGATTTAAAATTTTGTTAGAATTAAATACTAGTTGGGTCAATATGGAAGGTAATGTCAATTAAAATCTTCTTAAGGCCTTCAAAAATGTTTTCAAAAATCAAAGACACAGCGAAAATCATCTGTTTGTACAAAGCGTCCCTGTACAAAC
The DNA here is from genome assembly GCA_949318255.1 of Pollenia labialis. Classification (NCBI taxonomy): domain Eukaryota; kingdom Metazoa; phylum Arthropoda; class Insecta; order Diptera; family Polleniidae; genus Pollenia; species Pollenia labialis. The sequence goes on along the minus strand of OX439142.1, from coordinate 46,591,852 downwards.
ACAATGACAAATGCTATGCGTATAAGTGTTGATAAATAAGACAAATAGCCGCATTTTCCAATGTGTTATGCCGTTTTAAAAAAGCAAAAATTTCGAAATTTTATTTTTTGCAAAAAATTATTTTTATTTTTTAAACGACTGCGCGTTAATAAAAAGTTTAGCCTTACTTAAAGCTAATTTTACTGCGCAATTGAATTCAATAAACTTAGCCTTTTTTGAATTCCGCAAAAATTCAGCGAATTAGGCTAAAACGGCAGGTGGCCCGCTTGTCAGGAAAACGAATCATTGTTATTAATGTACAGGTATTTATGTGAATAAGTTTTTTTAAATTTACAATTTTTTATTTCAAATATATTTAATAAGTTTGTATTCATATTAACGTGCATTCTTACCAAATTTTCTTGAACAAATTTCATGTCGACTAAATAAGAATCAGCTTTGCTCGACGTCGACTTGAAAGCGCAACAGATACCAAGTGACTGTCAGTAGTTAACAATTGTTGTCAAAGACAACCAGGGCTGCGAAGTCGGAGTTGGGGTTTATGTACCATTAAAATTTTTCTAATATTTTTCAAAATAAAAAAATTTTTTAGTTTAATTTCTTCGAACTTTTTAATATAATTTTTTCACATTAAATCTTTAAGTGCAAGATCACTTTTGTACAAAATATATTTATTATTCAGCCATGTCACAGAGTACAATTCCGTTCGAATTGATACCGTTCGGAATCGAAGAAAACATATCTGTTAATTGATAGAAAGTGTATTTTGAAAGTTTTTTATCCTTTTGGATGCAGAAAACTCCCATTCCATTTATGAAAACACAAATGGTTTCATTCTGAAAAATTTTTGCGTCATTTTCTGAAGCACCAAAATACGGAATGAATTCCGTTTCCGAACGGATTTGCACTCTGTGACATGGTTGATTAATCCAATATTTTTTATCTCAATGGATAACTTCTTTAGTGATCTTCAGGGATTTGGGATTGTTTAATTTTAAACAAATTTTTTAACACAAAATTTTATGAAACAACAAAATTGTCAATTATGAAAAATAAAAAATATTATACACAGGAAACAAAAATAGTTCGATTCCATTTTTATAAGCTTTGTATTTCCAATCTTATTCTTATAAATTAAAAGTCTGAATTTTGATAAATAACACTGTGCAACAAAAAAAAACCAGCTTCAATACTTGAAACACGAAATTACACTAGACTATTGGTAGGGCAAATGTGCCAAAGGGTTTTAAAAGTTTTTGAATTTTTTAAAAATGCGTTTGGAATAAGTCAAAAAAAAATATACTAAATGTACTTCTGAGCTAAAATACTATTTCAGATGTGTTCAGTTGAATTGTATGGCGATTCTTTGCTTAGAATATATTAACCCTCTTACGCTAATTTTAGGGGATCATTTTTGTCCTTTTTTAACTTTAAAGCTGTTGGAATTAAAATATCGATTTTCAATTTTTCTAGAATCATTTTCTTGTTTTATTTAACCATTTTAATTGTACTGCATTAAAAAAAGGTTTAAGGCCAAATAAGAACCAGTCTAATATGCATTTATTATCAAGGCTAGACTAGGAGTTGGAGTTGGAGTCGAAATCGGAATCGTTCATAAAAAATTTCATGGAGTCGGAGTTATCACTTTTTCATGACGACTCCACAGCCCTGATAACAACTAAGAATGTGCAGTTATTATTCCGTTGCCTTCAACTTTTATAATAGAGCTGATTACACAAGGGAACAAAATTGTACTTTTTTTGTGCGGCCTGGAATTTTATTGCACATTTTTACTAATTTGAGGTCGCAGATTTCAAATCGAACCTTCATTTTTTCTATCAGCTCGACTTTTCGAGATATACCGTTATGTCAAAAATTATGGCACTTTCACTACATGGATTTAAATAACTTGAAAACGGTTCACCATTTTCAGTTAAAAAAGAAATCCGTTGCTTGGCAACAATGTTATATATAAACCGTCCTTACATTGTTTTTAAATTTTCCCAGTAGTTTCAGAGATATCGTTGAAGTTTTGAAAAAAATAACAATGTTAAAATAAAACATTTTTTTGTTCTTAAAAAATTAATAAAAACAATTAAAATGCGACAGAAATCAAATTTAGCTAAACATCGTCGTACAACTTTTGATTTTGTTCACAATTTACTGAGAAAACTGAATTGATAAAAATCGCGATTTCCATAAAAAAAAAAAACAAAATTGAAAATAAATCAATAATACAAATTATAATAACCAAAAAATAGATTAAAAAATTTGTTATGCAAATCTTATTTTTTTTTAATGAAAGGAAAACCGTTTGTTTCTTAAGTCTTTCTTTTCTATTGGCGACCTCAGCACCATGTTTCTTAAGTCTTTTGTTATAATTGTAGAATTACCAAAGAAATTTTATTGTTTGTCAATGAATGTATTAAAATTAAAATATCTTCTTTAAGTTAATTGATGCTGAAAAATGTATTTTGAATGAAAATGAAATTTTTCTTTTTACAAAATTAAATTCAATAAATGCCAAGACAATATGATTTAATTTCACACGAGGCATGTTAATACTGTTAAAAATTTTAAATAGAAATTTTACTTTCAATAAACACAAAGTTGTTACGTGACTTTTTAAGAGAGTTTTTTTTCTTTTGTGTTGAAAATTCAAAAAAGTCAACAATTTAGCTACAGGTGTTATGGTTTATGATCTTTTTTATTGTTGTTATAATTTTATTTTTTGATATGAATTATATTGTTTGTGTTCTGAACAATAATGTTTAATGATTTTTTTTATGATTTAAGACACACAAACACAAAAACCAATTTCAGTTTTACTTTTCTTTAAGTCATGCACTCAAGTAGCTGCTGCTGCTATTTTTGGGTTCTTCGACCATGTCTGCTTCCACAGACAAGGTGCGGCCGTCTTAAGTGGAAGATGATGATGATTTAGCTGAAGATGTATTTGATAATTTGTGGGAAAAAGAGTTTTTGTGGAGTTTGTTGGTATGTTAAGTCTGTGTGTCTGTCTGTCCGTATATTTGTCTGTTGTAAATTAATGAAATGTAAACACAATTATTTTGTTAAAATTATTTGATGGTTTTATTGGTGGTGTAAATTTCAAAGAAATTTTCACTTCTTTTGTAATGCTTCATTCATGACATTTCGTTTGTTAAATTTTGAAAGTGTCTCTGAGTATTTAGAAATATTTGATTTCAGTTTCATATTTAGAATTGAATTGCATAACGCTTATAAGTATTGGGCAGTTTCTTATTCCAAGAATTGTTTTTGTCAAAACAAATTGGACAACTGTTTTTATAAAGTCAAAATCGTAAAAAAAATTTGCAACTCTTCATTATTATGATATTTTATAGTAATATTGCTTGTGGTTAAAGTAAATAAAGTAAAAGACTTTTTCTAAATCTTATTTATCAATTTCATTTATAGTGTAATTTAAAATACTTTTTATTTCTGGCTATTTAACTTTGGCTATCAACTTCTAAGTTAGCCTTTTAAATCAAAGTACAGTTTGTTAACTTTTTCTACAGTTTATTTTAATTTTGTTTTTTATTGTCAATCTTGTTTTGGTCTTTTTAGTGCATAATTTATAAATTTTGCAGTCGGGTTAGTGACTTTTTAAATTATATAATTTTTTTTGACTTTTTAGTATTCCTTAAACTCGGGCAAAATGTTGAAATATAATGGCGCACTAATTAGAATTGTGGTTATTTTGTTGAACTATTAATGGTTTTAATCCAAATTTTTAATATTTTATTCAGGCTTAAGTTCATCAAATTTAATTTTCATTAAATTATTTTTATGATGAAAGGAATTTTACAACATGAAAATTAATTAAAATTGTTATTGATAATCATTCTTTTTTGACTGACCTGAGATTCGAACCCAGGCGGCTGGTTACCATGACATGTTTCGATCGCAACCACTCGATCGATTTGCCGTCTTACACTCGCAGCCATCGACGACTGCTGACGTCAATAGTCAAACATCAATCCTTAAACAAAATTGTATTTTAACCTTTGGTAGATCGAAAAACATTAGAATAATAATAAAAGGTTTATTTATGAAAATTAACAAAATTTTTAATATGCGTAACACAAATGATAAAAATAAAAATTTTGTTAATTTTACCTATAGATGCTTACCAAAGGTTAGCGAAATAATTAAATAAATAAATATTTTTTATATAAAAAGACCAGGGGTCTAATCACCGCATTCGATACTATCGTATCGAATAAACTATCGAATTTGTTTGCATACGAAATACACTGACGTATCGAATGAAAACTCGAGAAATGTAATGTCGAGTTACTCGATATCGAATGCTATTATTTCAAGTTCAATAAATTTCATTCGACATCGAGAGTCATGATACCAAAATAAATAATTTCGATCAATTTTTCTCGATATCGTATGCGGTGATTAGACCTCTGGAGCTTAAAATAAAAAACATTCGAAATATTATTGAAAAAGGTCAATGAAAAGTGAATTTTCATGTTTATTAAATTACTAAACTAAACTTTATATATGTACTAGCTGACCTCGCAAACGTTGTTTTACCGTATAAGTTGTCTCTCCTTTAGATGTTGCAGTAACTGCATTTAAAATTTAAGAAAACTTGTTCATTAGTTAAGAAGATATAGGTAGGGGAAGCTTTTACCCCTTTTACCCCTCTTGCCCTATTTCCTTTCAGATGTTACAGTGTCTGTATGCTAAATTTAAAAAAAAAATACCGGTTGATTAGTTAAGAAGATATAGGGAAGGGGAGCTTTTACCCATCATGCCCTATTTCACGCCATCAATAACAGAAATATAGTTCCTTTCAGATGTTACTCTATTTGAATGCCGAATTTAAAGAAAATCGGTTGGTTAGTTAAGAAGATATAGGGAGGGGAATTTTTGTCCCCTCTTACCCTACTTCACACCCTATTTCCTTTCAGATGTTATAGTGTCTGCGTGCCAAATTTCAAGAAAATTGGTTAATTAGTTAAGAAGATATAGGCAGGGGGAGCTTTAAAACTTTTTGTCATATTTCACGCCCTATTTCCTTACAGATGTTACAGTGTCTGCGTGTCAAATTTTGAGAAAATCAACAAATGACTGAAATATTAGAAAAAGACCACCACTGCCTCTAATTTTACCAAAAAATTCCTTCTTCTTGTTGTTTTTTTTTTAATTTTATTTATACATGCCCTGCAAGCAATTTGGTAGTCGACTACAAAAATAACGCATTTATAATTAGCTTTTTAACAACTAACTATAAATAAATGCAGAAATTCCCCGAAATCAATGCGAGTAAATTCTGAGCGGCAACAGTAACTTTGATTGAGAAGACGGTGCATTTTTTTGTTTAACAGTAATAAAAATTAAATAAATTTCAAATTACACCTGATCTACACCAAAAAAAAATTATCCGCTCTCTACCCACTGCAGTACAAATTAATTGCGTACCTATTCACTTATCAACTATCGACCAAATCTTCATACTGCGCTAAATCCTGGGGTACTTAAATGGGTACTTTACACTACACATAAGTCTTATGTTGTTTTTTGAGGAAAATACAACCCTGTCATGATAAGTTGTGTCCAGTGGACACTATGACACTGGACGTTATGACATGTCAACGTAAAACAGCCCTAAGTGGCACTTGATCCTCAGTAAAAATAAAAGGCGACTTCTTCGAGTCTTTTACCACTACAATAGGTATTTGACCAAGGTGACAGCTTAATGTTTAACTTCATCCATATTCCGATGGATAAAAAGTTGGTAAAACAGGCACAGGACCACATGCGGATGATAGGAATCGGTGAATATGAGTCTAATGGTGAGCTAGGACAAGACCAAACTTATGCTTGCAACTGCCACGCCAAAGGAAGGGTGACGTTGTAAAGGCCGCTGATTGGACCAAGTAGAAGAAGACGTGCAAATCCTTGTTATATGTATATCGAACTGGAAAAAGCACAGATAAGACCGAAATGCAAGTCAAGGTACGAGCAACATGTAGTAGAACCATCTTTGATAACTTCATTCAAAGTTCTAAGATTCCATGTAGCGAATTTGATGTTTTTCATTATGTTAATATCAAGCTTACAATACGTTCTTCCTTGAGATATAACAAGTCTGAATTTCCCCTTTTGAAGATGCCAATCATTGAACACGCAGCAGTCGGTTTCAACTTTTTTCAGTGCAAAACAACAACAATGTTATTCATAGCGAATCAAAGAGAAAAAAAAGAAAAAAATTTACATGCAGCCATTGTTTTGCATATACCTACGAATAAAAACACAAAGCGTACTGACCGAGTACAAGCATCTCCGTACCAATCCCCTTTCTTCTTTCTTCACTCACACTACTAAAACACAAGAGTGGAGCATTAAAAGATGTAACGTGCGAAAGCAAACTAAAGGTTTCATTTGTCGTAATGTTTGGACATAAGTTTGACTCTTCCCAATTTGTTCTGTCGGCTGCCGAAGATGGGGGATTTCTTGTAAGTTCCTGATTACCCCATGAAGACTAATTTAATATTGTTGTGTGGAACTCATGTGTGTTTAAAATCATTAAATATTAATCCATGATTGATGAGCCCAGAGCCTGTGTATGCTTTTCAAATATTTCTAAACTTTCTTATCTTCTAATAAAACCCCCAGATTTATAAAAATATGGCTAAAAATCTTAACATTCCCCCAATAACTCCAGATTAATTTGTCTGATGTCTACATTGCATTGCAATTTAATAATCAATTTAATTTCATTTAATTTTAATTAATTTCATGCGATTGTTTATAGATATAAAAATAAACATATTCAATAAAAATATCCCAGCCAACCAACACCACAGCAAACACTTGTCGGAATGCTTGAGGCTAAAAAACATGATAGTACCATCAAATGGAACAACTAAAATTACAAATACGACACGATTTCAGCCTGAAGGCATGTCAGTTATTGTTGGTGGTGGCTGGGCTGAATGCTTTGATGGTCGGTCAGGCGGTCGTTCGGTTGGCTGGCTGCTTGTTTGATGTTGTGAACGACACTCGTAGCAATTAATAGCAAAATCATGTTAAATTTAAACAACAACGACAATCACAGTCCCAATCACATTGAAGAAAAAACAAACAAACCCCAAAAAACTCATGATAATATTGATCCATTCAATAAAAACAAATAATATCAAACCCATTTAACTTTCACTATTCACAGCTAAATTTAAATATTTATTTCTATTTTTATTTGTTTGATGATTTTTTAAAATTTTTATTTGCAGATTTTAAACATCACCTGTGACTAAAATGAGGATTAAGAAATTTACTTTAACAATAGCGCTGTGTTTGCTAATTCAGGTGAGTTTTAGAAAAATAATTTAGAAATTCTATTGTAATCAAACATTTGAGGGGGAGAAAAAAAACCAAAAACTACAAGTTAACGCCCTTTGGCGTTTTAAAGTCACCGTGTAACTTTATTCTCCAGATAAGCCTTTAAAGATATTTTCCCATATAAAACCAAAATTTGTTTATACATTTTGTGTGAAGACTTGTGTGCAACTACTAACCAGTAAATAACATTTCAAAAAAGTTCATTAACTTTTTAAATCCTCAATGACACAATTTTATTTTCCCTTTTATTTTCTGATGAATTTTTTTTTTTTTTGTTGAGGTTTATCAGAAACTTGAAAATCAACATGCCTTTCAAACCTTGACTTGCCTTTTAGCATTTATCCAACATCATTAAGAAACTATGGAAAATTTCACTTTTCTTTGGCGTCTTCCAAAGTAACAGCAAAAACAATAACATCTTGGTAGAAAAAAAAGTGTCGAGGGGGGAAAAAGAAGAAAAACACTCTTCCTTTTATTTGGAAATGTTATGACGGTAATGATAAACACAAGCTTAAGATGTCTGTTGTTATTCCTTCTCGCAAATTTAATTTTCTTTGCCATATTTTCCAGTTTAAGTTTATGTTGTTGTTGATTTTGTTGTGCATAGTTGATGATGTCTTGCAGTTGATGCTGTTTTGACTTTTGGCCCCACAGCAAGAAAAAACCCATGATATTCTGCAGTTTTTGGCAAAAATCCCACCAGACCCCAAGTAATATAAATTCAAGAAAACACCGCGCATTTATAATGCCATTAATATGGGGTATGAGTTTTTACAAGGACAATGATTCAAGTCATAGAAAATTATCGGTAATAAGGGTTACTGACTGGCAGTTGTCATAATGTTTGTAATATTCAGTCAACTCACATGGTAGATCATGTAAGAGTTTCTTCGGATGTACTTGTTGTTTGGAGAAGTACGCAAGAGTAATTGAAGTTTAGTTAGCAAATTAAACGGCAATACCATTTGGCGGCGTGGTGTAGAGGCTAAAGCGCTTGCCTACAAAAGGACGGACGAACAATTTTCATCATGGCCTTAAATTTTCAAAAATTGAGTGGATTCAACCTCCCGCCAAACAATCCATTCAAGAAGCCACTTGGCCACCCTTCCCCCTTGAAAATAGAATACCATAATTTCCCACAACACATCAAATACACGAAGAGCGTTATTTTAAGGCAACGACTGATGACAGCCCCATTATCCTAGGACCTGATGCATCAGACACACCATCTACTTAACTGGAACAACAAACGATTAACAAAACTGATACAAGGCAAAATGACAATAAACTGGATCGGTACTTATTTATTTATTTATGTTATCTAAAAATCATTTTTACCAAATTATCGTCCTATGATTTAAAGTAAAAATGCTCTACATGGCCAGCCTCTACATGGCTAGATTTTGGATCTGATAAAAGTGGTATTCACACCGAACTTGTTAATTTGTTACTCGGCAGTTTGTTGATTTGTTAAAGTTACCAACTGTGAACGACCCCCTTTTTAAAACTTTGTTATCCACTATAAGAACAGTTTATGATTTATTAAAATAAAATAAAAAATCATTAAATTAACATACTTATTCTCAATGTACACGAAAATTGCCAAAACACAAATATTTTTTTAGAAATGTATCACAAATGACTTTTTTATTAAATTTATTTAGAAACTGCAACAGCTGATTATGAGTTACCAACTAACAACTATTTTATCATGGGTGCCGTGTCGTTAATTTGTTAAATGTTAATCCGGTAGCGCTTTAAATATACAAAAACAAAATGCGTGTAAAAAAGTAACAATTAACGACTAACAAGCTAACAAGCTCGGTGTGAATGCCACTAATGAGTTATTCCAGTTAAGAACAAATATTTTTATGTATTAAAATCTTCAAGATTTTTTCTCCGCTCATGATAGTCTAGGCCATAAACACATAGCGTTATCTACACTAAAGGTAAGCACCAATAAAAAAACCTATGACAACAGTGTTGATATTTGTTGACCCAAAAAAATTGTAAATTTTGTATGAGCAGCACTTCAAATAATTTGGGATGGCATCATTAATTTCAAAAATTCACATACGCGTTTATTCAAAAAAATCATAGAACTATATAATGATCGCCTATACACAATGGCATAACCAAAAATAATCATATTATGGTAACCATAGCATTATTGCAAAAGCAATGCCAAACAGAGTATACTCTTATTTTCTGTTGTAAAACAACACCTTCCTTGAAAATATGTTCTACGAGCTAAACCAAATAACAAATGAATAAAAATAAAGGCTGCAATACATGCTAATAAGCCAAAAGTTGGTTTGAATACTTTGCTGGCTGGTTATTTCGGTTGCCAGCACTTAAAAATGTAGTCAGCGTCAGCAACAGCCTCTTTTTTATGGGTTGCTCAACAACAAACAACAATAACAAACACATGATGACATTGTTGTCGCAGGCTTCGACGTAGTCGCTGCCTGAGACACAGACAACGAAACAAATCGCCTTAGAAGATGTTAAAATGTAGTATGATGTGTGGCTGTAGGAAAACCATTTTTGAAATGAAAATGAAACTAACAAAAATCTCAAAAAAAAAAAAGCGGCAACATGAGTATCACGTTTTTCAAATGTCGTTACTTTCTCTCAAACGCCAAACTACTGGGCAGGCTATTTTCGTCGTCTTTTCCATAATGATGTTGGTAATGCAGGAGATTGTAAATTGTTTTTGGCCTACTGCCGAAAATCATTTTGAATTTTTGGCATTTTCCTCCTCGTTTTTTCATTCCTTTTAGAAGTAATTTTTTTCAGCTGTTCATTTGTTTGTTTCGAAACTTTTTTAATAAACTTTTGCTTTTAATACCATCTTCCTTCGACTTCGGCAACTATTCTATAACTCGTTGTGTTAAGAGCATTTTCAGCTTATTGTACCCTTCACCCCTTGTAGTAAATGAGAGTATACTAAGTTTCTCATTTCGTATGAAACTTTTTTTATATTCATACAAGTAATTCTAAGTCGATTTAGTCATGCCCGTCTGTCTGACTGTCTGTCAACCAGTCTGTTGGAATCACGAACACTTGCCAACGAATCAACACAAAAGATCAAGTTTGGTGTCAAATTGTCTCCAGTTCTCCTAGGAAAAGAGTTATTAACCCAATATTAAACTACCACCCCAAAATATTTATATTTTTGTTAAAAAATCGAACACATTTGATGGCGGAATGCAACGATTCCAATAAAATTTGGCACATATTTTGGCGTTTAATATGGCTAGAAATCATACCACTAAATTTCGGAAAGATCGGTCCATAATTTATCATATAAAGCGATCTTCAGAAAAGCACTTTAATATGCTAAAAAAAACTCTTGGAGAAGAAATTTGGTCAAATTTAGGATTTTTAATACCACAAATCACTCTACAGAATTTTGGGATGATTGGCCCATAATTAACCCTACTGAACTGATACGAATTATGATATTTTATTAAAATTAGATCGAATAAAGTTTTGTATGACTAGAAATAAAATCTTTATATTTATTATCCTCAATTTAACCAAGTTCAGTAAAAACTAACTATTACTTTAACTTCCAGTTAAGAATATGTTTTGACAGCTATAACAAATAGTTAATTATAACTGAACTTGGTGAAATTGGGGGTTAATCAAGCTTATGGTCATCAAATTTAATTTTCATTAAATTATGTTTTAAGAAGAATGTAATTTTACAACATGAAATGAATTGAAATTTATTGATAGTTTTTCATTCTTGCCTGAATACGGAATTGAACCCACGGACAGGTTGATTTCACTTGTTTTATTAAAAAAATATCTGATGGTTGACCCATAATTTGCCTAAGGTTTAAGCCTCCAACCGATTAGAATTTTTTTTTAAGACAGCAGGGAGATTTCTTCTTATCAGAGATGGCACTACGACCAAGTTAGATCTGTTGTACCTACCTGGCGTCAGTTTTAAAAAACTTGTTTAATAATTTAAAGTCCCATACAGTGCCCACTCCTGAATTATTTTAACTCTTGGTAAAGGGTATCAAAGATTCGGCACAGCCAAATAAAACATTATTACTTGTTTTTTTTATTTATTTCCGCATTATGGTCGGTCGGTTGGCGGGTTGATTGTTTGGTTAAAATGTGACAACAACGAGCAGAACACCGTCATTTATTCATTAACTGAATCGAGCCTGTCGTCATTTGGTCTGTTATAATATTTGTTGTTTTCAAAGGCTGTTAAAGTTTTGCTGGCCAAACTTGGCTTATGTCGACTGTACAATACTGTTAACTTTAATTTAATTTGCAAAAGGCTGTCGTGTTCGTTTGTTTCTTAATGGATCTGTATTTTGTAGATTTATCAAGACAATTTAAATGTTGAATAATTTTAATTAATTAATGTTTTCTAACAAAAATCATTTAAGGTATTCTTAAAAAATGAGTTTTACTAAAAAAAAATTTATATTCAATCCCAATTTCGTACTTAAAATAATCCGAAAATGAGATTTGAAGAATTAAATCAATCTCAAAATGCGCTTGAATGGATTTCATCCCGAAATCGTGCTTGAAAAAACCCTAAAAAGAAATTAGAAAGAAAAAGTTATTACGATTGATTTACCTAACCGTATTACACCTTACCGAATAATAAAACACCAACCTCATGCCCGGTTTTTACTTCAGAAATCTTATGTTCATATTTAACCAAAAATAAATGAGAAGCAAGAGTTCAAATTTACTTTTTTTATAGAAAATAAAAGCATGCGTAAGCCGGAAAATAATAAATAATTTTTTTCTTGTTCTGGTGTTTTTGTTGTTTTTACAACTACATACAACAAACTTTAAAAAACACACACGTATACACGCATAAAGAAGCAATTATGAGAAGTGAGACTAATAAGTTTTATGAGATTAAAACCCTCATTTTGTATTTTTACTCCCTGAGTGGCACTTCCAACGAGAAGTTAAATATATTTTTACTTGATTTAAGATTTTTGTACATATTTCAAGAAATTTCGGTATTGATTTTCGAATGTTATCTTATTTAGGATTGTTTTTAGTACGTTTAAGCGTTTTTCGTACTTGAATTTTTGAGTACGACTCTTACTTAAAGTCATCATAAGAAACTTGATTTATTCCGAGTGTTTTTCTTTCTGTGTGCTTAAATGGAAAAACATAAATATAGTTGGCTTTACACAAACACGAGGTGTAGCTTTCTCTACCACACGGCATCAAATTCTCAATTTACGTAAAAACTTTTTCGAATCGATTATCAAGCGACAAGTGCACATGCGGCGGATGCTTACGTATTTTTTTATTTTTATTAACAAAAATGTGTCTCTCTATTCTCTTATACTAATATAAAGCAATACAACCACAGTTCACATATTGGACATCACTGCACTTAACATTACTTTGTTTTTGTGAGTCGATGAAAATTCGTCTGTAAATACTATGGTGTATGGGCTTTACCGAATATTATTTTAGGATTATTTTCATTAGATCGAACTGTTACTAAATTGCTGAATATTTTGTTTTCAAATTAAATTGTTTGTTTTTTTTGTGGAATATTTTAACAATATTTAATGCGCATAAAACGAGGTTTTTAGAGCATAATTCTGGTTTCACTGGTCATTTCAAATTAAATGGATCATACGTACCAAGCAGGTCTGCTTAGACGTACTTTTGATTTGGCCACGGTTTTGAGACAAAACGTTTGGCATATATTCGAACAACGCGCAAAAATAAAGCCTGCATATCGAAGGCAATATCGGATCTAAAACGAGATGTATTAAGCACATGCCATTACTGAACATTTTTAAATTTTTAAACTTATTGGCATGGTGAAAAAGTGAAAAAATACGAACTTCTTTCAACCAGGCAGTCTTTAGTGAACCAACAACGAACGAGTGTTCCATGCGAGCGAATTTTAAGTGGTACGATACTTATTTTTTACACACCGCATCGTAATAGGCTTGAAGGAGAAAATCCATCAAAACTTTTATTTTTAAAGTTTATTATAGCTCAACTGAGTTTTGATTATTAATTTACCTGATATGAATAAATTAGAACTAACCCCGTGTTCACAACTTCTCCTTAGCTAAAGGTATGAGTATATTGGCCGCATAAAAAGTGTCCGATTATTACAACTTTACTTTAGCCTACCAGGTAGGATGAACCTCCTCTTAAATTATCGCTCACTTTAGGTTAAAGTAAAGTTATAATAAGGAAACATTTTATATGCTGTCTATAAAATCCTACCTTTTGCTATCGGTTAGTTGTGAAATCGGGCTTTAATCTTTTTATACACTTCTGACAGGTGGAAAGTTTGTCATCCCGGTTGTAATTATTACAATATTGATGTAAGAACCTATTAAGAATATATACTCTGGATCCTTATGAGAAACGAATTTGATTTAACGATGTCCATCTGTCCGTCTATCCATGTTTATATTAAACGAGTTTTCCGAAGACCACGGAATTGACGGGGACAAGGTTGTATTTATGTTATATATACTCCGCTTAAGTTAATATTATATAATAAAAATTTAATTTGAAAAAAAAAAATTCACAATGGTACGGAACCAACAAAATACATACATATGTAGATGTACCATGTTCGCACGACAGCGTTTTTTCGTAATTCACACTCTCATTCGTAATCCACAGGCTTATTATGATCAAAATTACATAATCTCATTTGTGCGTAATTTAATTTTTATTATCTTGTGGATTACTTTAAAATCAATGTTATCTCTAATTTGTATCGGTTTTTTCCATCACTAGCCTTCAAAGCACTAAAAAAAAAACAAACAAAATATAACATAAACAAAGAAAAGCTGGGCTGCCAGATTTGACGATTTATCGTCATTTCGACGATTTTTTGTTCCGAAATTAGCAAAGTGCCGATTTGCTGTTTTATAAAATGTGACGATTTTTTCAGTATCTAAAGTCTGAATAAAATACATATGTACATATTATATTTTCTGACAATTTCGTTTTTTTTATCTTGGGATGTTTAACAGCCCTACCTTAACAAGAGCGGGAGGCGGAACGTTCTCTTTCGCTTAGCTTTTACGCTGATATGCCATACCAAAGCAAGAGCGTCAACGTTGTGCCACGAACAGTAGTGATAGCTTTCTTGTTTAATAAAACCCACAAAAGAATCTAAATAAAAATAGAGATAAAAACGCTAGATTGACCAAAAAATTAGCTAAATTACTAAATTGCCATTATTTACTAACAAATTGGGACACTTGACATGAAATCCCCCATATACTTATTTTATTGTCTATGAAAAAATCAATAAAATTACCTAGAAATTCATATAAAGATGAAAATTATGTAAAAGTCTTTAAACAAAATAGTTTAATTATTAAAAATAATTAATATATTTCTGTAGAAGTAATTTTTTTAAATATGACAGTTTTTACATAAAACTAATTTAAATTCCGCAAAGTCCATTTGAAATGTGAACTTTGTTATTAAAAGTGCTTCTTAAGTAACCGCAATCCAGCACAGGGATCATCAAAATAATTTTTGCAATATTATAGGGGTATAGAAGTAATTTTTTTAAATATGACAGTTTTTACATAAAACTAATTTAAATTCCGCAAAGTCCATTAGAAATTTGCACTTTTTTATTAAAAGTGATTCTTAAGTAACCGCAACCCAGCACAGGGATCATCAAAATAATTTTGGGTACTTTGTTGAGAGAGAAAATATTCTGGGGTGTGCTAGAAGTCAAAAACGCAAAACGCAAGAATTTAAAAAGTCGGGTTTTGATAAGTTTTCTGTAATAAAAGAATTTTATGGCATATATAATACAAATATTTCTCTATTAAACAGAGTTTCATAACAAAACTTATAAAAATTAGATTAAAAGAGTATTAAAGACTACTTCCAAATTCTTGCGATTTACGCTTACCCCTGATTCATTCAATGGAACGAACAAATTAAGAATTCGATCTAATGCTGGCATTAGTGTTAACCAGTGTGTTTTGCTGTATTAATGTATAGATTTTGGGGTTTTGGGAAAATAAAGTTATATCTTTTTGAGTTGAAAGAAGAAGTCATAATCTAACAAAAGGACAATTCACCAAAAAAAAAGGAAATTATACTGTCCTTTATTTTGAAAAAAATCTTAAAGGACATCGTATCAAAAAAAAGGACTGTCCTCTTTAAAAAGGAAGAGAGGTTACCGTAGACATAGTACTCTTAGGGCTAAAAATCAGAGCAAGTTAAACTCTATTTTTATTTTAAAATGTGTTTAAACCAGAGTACGAAAACAAACAAAACGAAACGTTTGCTTTCGTTTTGTTTTGTTCTTTGCAGTGAGTAAAACAAAAACAAAACCAAAACAATGAAAAAGATTGTGCCATTTTGTTTTGTATTGTTTTTGCTCGAGAGCGCAAATTGTACATTAATATAAACGTACACAGCTGGAAAAGAAAAGAGTAAGAACAATATTGAAACATTCAGAGAAAAAACGTTTGACAAACGTTTGGTAATTGATTTACTCATTATAAAATTTACTCATTTACACTATTGTTTTTAAATGAAATAAATAGAGAGGTTTTTAGGTTTTTTCGTTTTTATTAATGCTTATTTTGACTATTATAGTAATAAAAAAAACAAATTAAATTAAATAAAAAGTAATTCCAAGAAAAAAAAATTAATTTAAAAAACAAGAAATGTATATCCACTTAAAAACTAAAAATATTACTCATATATACATAAACTCTGCACTACAAAAACCAAACAAGAACTAAATCAATTACTGCAAACAAAACGTTTCTCTATTTGTTTTGTACTCAGATGTACGATTGTAACGGTAAATTAAAAAATGCACATGAGTGGAAAGCCAATTGTTTCGTTTCCTCTCTTTGACACTTGAAAAGTTTTTGTTTTGGTTTTGCACATGTAAAATACAATTAAAAAATTTTGAATAGTTTTGTGCCTTTTGCAAACGTTTGCGAAATGTTTTGTTTGTTTTCATACTCTGGTTTAAACGAACAAATCCATAAACTACTTAACATATAAACCATCTTTAAACGCATTAAATAATATTGACCATGTGAATTTGATAAAATTTATTGTAGTAATTATTCATCACCCCTTTTTATATTTCATAACTATTTCTAGAACACTAACGCGTGTTATGTACTTCTACCTTAAGGCACATTTCTAAGGTATTTATTGTAAATGCATCCGAGAGAGTTATTTTGGCTTCCACCAATAGTGATAAATGAGGGTATACTAATTTTGTCGTTTTGTGTGAAACTTTTTTAATAACTATTCATCTAAGTCCCTACAAAATAAATGTTCTGGATCCTTGCGTAATTCTAATGCCCAATTTTCAGGATTGTATTTAAATATATAATAATTTAATTTTCATAAAAACTTTAATCGTATTTAAATACAGGTTTTTTTGAGTTTTATTTGAAAAGTCTTATTTAATTAAGATAAAAGTATGGTAGCACTACTAAATACAAAAAAAAAAAAACGATAAAAAAGTGTAATTATTTACAAGGTGGTCTGAAAAAACAGATGACTGTTAATGCTTTGCCTGTTGTTGTTGTATTGTTGTGATATTGAGGCCACCTTGCTAAAATATTACAATGGAAACTTAAGTTGAATTTAAGTGTACCACATCGGTGACTTAAGTTCCACTTAAGTTTTTAGCGAAGAAGAGAATTTTGTATTTAAAACGATTTTTAAAATAAATGTGTTTCAATAACAATCCTGAAAATTGGGCATAAGTCGTCTGCCTTCCGTCTTTTGAAAACACGTTCACTTTCTAAAGACTCAACAGAAAAGAACAACTTCGGTATCAAATTCTTTCTACATAGTTTTCCTTAGCAGTTTGGTAGAAAAAGAGTTCTGAACTCAAATTTAGAACATCATTCCTAAAAAATTTATATTTTTCTTACAAAAACTAACATAAGTTGGTGAAATTTGAAATTCGTTTTAAGGGACTTGAAACATATGATGTTTCTTTGTGTAGATCGGTCCATTATTTACCATACGCCCTATATAAAGCCCACTCTTGAAAATTACTTAAGAACGACTGAAACCGTAACAACATGGATACGATAACACCATGAGTTGGCATAATCGGTTCATTAAAGCATTAAATTCTAAAAATTTTTTATCACTTTGTATTTCTAAAACTAATTATAATATTTTATTTAAATTAGGCAACGAATTATAATATTGTGGGTCAGGTTTTAAAAAAATTTTATAGATTTTATATAAAGCCTAAGGAGTCGGCTTTAGTCAAATTCTTGGTGGAGGGTATTAAAGGTTCGGTAAAACCGAATACCGAACTTCTTATTTTTTGATGATCCATCCATAATTCTGGCATGTCATACTGTCCATAAGTGTGTCACATGGACGTAAAGACACTTTTAAAAGTGTCAAAAGGTCCGCGGACACAATGTCACTTGTTGGTGTTACTTCACTTTCAAATGTTCCGCAATATCCCCTTTATTTAGCGAAGCCGGTGTTTGTTACAACATAGAGTCGAAAATCTATGCGCCCGACCGAAGGCCCTCAATGCAGGGAAGCTTAAGTAAGCGAAGTCGGTGTTTGTATACAATAGCGGAGAAATAATTTGTATAACAAACACCGGCTCCGCTAACTAGAGCCTCTAAATTCGGGATTTTTTAAATTTAGGATTTAAAAATTTGGGATTATAAAGGTCGGCATTTTGAGATTTAGAATTTTGGAATTCGGAGTTTTGTTAAGTCCTTCGTACCAGAGCTTGAGAATAATGGAATCAACAACTAATTGATTATAAATCAATTAAAAGTGTCATACTGTCCAGGGACATTATGTCATTTTCAAAAGTGTCCATGGTCCTAACTACAGTTTTTAGTGTGTCATAATGTCCATGGACATGATGTCACTCGACTTTATGATACGCCACCTCCATAATTTACGATAATTCCAATATAAAATCCTCTCCTGAAAATCGCTTTAATACTCCTAAGACTGAAACAAATTGTGATAGTTAAGTAAAATTAGCTCGAATTAAGTTTCGGCACAGCCGAATTAAGCACTTTTACTTGTTTTTTTTTTTTGTTAATTTTACCTTGAACTTCAATTGAATTCGTTGTGTTTCTTCTTCTTATTCATAGCAATTTTAAATATTAATAATCTCTTACACCGTAACTTTGTAATTACTCTTCTTGAGTTTTGTTAATTTTAACTTGAATTCGAATTCAATATGCGTATCGGTAGCGCCGACATTTGTTTTTGAGTATCGGTGTTGTATCGCCAAAAAGGCGTAGCGTTACATCCCTAATGTATACTGCTCATGGCAAAGGTTCGGTATAAAAACATGCCATACCTTAGTGTTTTTTTCGAAATTCAATTTATTTCCAATATCTTAAAAGCAACACTAAAACGAAGTTTTAAACGTTTTTCTGTACAAAAAAAAAAAAGCACTTTAATATCGAACAGAATTATTTAACACCCATTTATAACATCTCTAATGCTGGTGTCTATTGAAATTTCTTTAAAGAAAACATATTGAGATCAATTGTTAAAAAGTTATATTAAGTGTTTCAATAACACAACAATGAATCCGCATTAGAAATCTCAATTCATATTAACTTATGTATTGATGGCTTTCTTATTTAGTCATTCTTTTCAAACTAAATAAAAAATTGCCTTAAACATCGGTACAAATTGTCAACTCCCAACCGTCATTTTGAAATGACAACAAACCACTTACCCTATTTAGTTATATAAGTCTCGGAAAAGACATTTTGAAAAAAATAGAAAGTAAACTGTAAAATAATCCGGTTGAAGCTCTGTTTTTTTTTTTTTTTTGTTTATTTTCAGTTTTTTCTTCTGGAAAAAAAGAAAATTAAATCAAATAAAGAGTTCCGTTTCAAATTAAGTTCAAGGCTAGAATGCAGCAAACTGCAGTAGTTTTATGTCAATATTAAGTCGTTGTATTTGATTTTGAATGAATGAGAACGAGTGTATAACAAATAATTCTTTCATCTATCATTTAATTTCTTTTCTTTTGAAATAGAAAAAACAAAGACATTTTTATACAATACAAAACTTGTACAAACATTAATGAAAAACAAAAAAATGAAGTGAAGTGAATAAAATGAAAGAGAAATAATAAAAATAAATAAATACAGCAACGAAGAAAAATTATACCAGTGACATATATTTTTACAGCAACACTATTATTATTTAAACAATATACATAAATATATTTATGTTGTTTTTTCATATTCATACACTAAGAAATGAAATGTTAGTAAAAAATTTACTTCATCGTCACTTTAAACGATATTCAGTTTTTGATTGATTTTTGTTTGTTTTATTAAACTACATGTTAACGAAGATTTTTAATGGCGACTTTATTAAAGAAATTCAAAAGCCAAGAGCACTTGTTGTTATTGATTTTGTAAGTTTAAAGGGCCAAATACACTTGTCAAATGCTTGTCCAGCCGGCGAATTCAACGTGTACGTGTGCTGGACGTAATATTCGCCGTCATATCTAAATTTTTTGATTTTTCATCAAGCGTTGTCGGTGTCACACATACCAACACATTTTCACTAATACTACCACAATGCTTGATGAGTATTTTGGCCTTTATGCTTCTCCTGCAAAAAACAATAAAAAATTTTGTAACGTCCGTTTGCATTTAAGATGACGATATTTTATATTGCACACGGACAAGTGTCGGAAAAACTCTTATGTAAATCAGGTTAAGCCGAAAATCATTTAATTTGCTTTAAAAAAAATGAGGATGCCCTGAATTGAGAATATAAATAGTTTCAAGGAAATTGAAACTGAAATACCTATAAAATATTAAATATTATTGTACTTTTAAGCGCCCCATCCAACTACAATATGTTATTGCCATATTATTTCTATATTGCCCTATAATATTTAATAAGTGGGCGCAACTCTTATTAAAAACAAAACGTAACTGTAAAAAAAACAACATCGTACATTGCTGCCTACACATTTCACAGTATATTCCGCTTCTTTTCGTTGTGCAATAATAATCAAAAGAATTTTGATTCTTGCCAATATATTGTGCCACCACCATCGAATATCACATGCACAATGGCGATATACAGTGAGCGTCAAAATTAAGTAAACAGCATGTTTTACAATATAAAAAGTGTTATTTTAGTAAAAAGAATTAAAATTTTTTTAAGTTTATTTATTATAAAAATTTGAAATACTTCAAAAACAACAAAAACAAATTTACTCCCTTTTTAACGCGTCAAAAGAAGTATACAGTTCTAAAATACTAAGATAAGTGAAGTGGCTAATATTTTGTTTGATTTCTTTTTGCTTTTAGGACGACTACTAGTCTTTTTGACATCGATTCCACCCATTTTAAAGTTAGCTCAGCAGACATTTTTGGCCACTCTTGCTGCAGTATTTTCTTCAGAGAGCGCTTGCTAGTTATGTTTTTTTAAATTTGTCTGTCCAAATGCGCCCAGATGTTTAGTTGAGTTGATATCTAGCGACTATTGGTCTGATCCAGCTGTTTTAGGACGTTTTACAAAAGCCAACCCTATCACGCTTCACTACAGATTCTGTATGTTTTTGGTTGAATTTCTTATTTATATCACGTTTTTTTTTTTTGTGCAAATTGCTTTCGTCAAATTTTGGAGCAAACATGAAGTCTAATCAAATTTGGCAAAGTAGAAATTTAACTTTTTATAACTAACCAATCACTTTTTATATTGGAAAATAAGCTGTTTACTTTATTTGACGCTCACAGTAATTGTACAATACGAAAAATATAACAATTATATTGCAAGTGTAATGAGCCGCTTTAAGCCTGCCAGGCAGGAAGAAAAACTAATTTAATGTAAGCCCCAAAGTCAGTTCCATATGCTTGGCTATTCTTAGCTTCAATGGTCTTTAGGGGGTTTCAAGATAAAGCTATGCTCCATTGTTAGGACTATATGCTATGTAATTTTAATCTTCCTATGTCATTAGGGGGCTAAAAAAAAGGTAAAATTTAAAAAAAATTAGCCACGTCTCTTTTGCTTCTCAATTATCGCCCACAGGCGGACTGCTTCGTAGCCACAGGCTACGTAATGATTTGGCCTAAATGTTTTACTATATGCATGCTAATTTTCAGCTTTTTAATCCCAGGGAACCAGAGAGAGAGAGAGAGAGATTATTATCATTTATTTTCCTCCTACCAGCGATGGCAACTTAGTTATTATGGGGCTAGATTGGGCTCTTTTTAATTACTCCTGGCCCGTCATTTTTCCCGTTAGCTCTTTTTTTTAAAAAGCTAACACAGGCTCTTTTCAAATGTGATATTTTAACGTTTGACATTTTTAAAATCGATCAGTAAATACATACTTCCGTTTTTACCATCTTGTTTTGTCGTTGGTTCAATTTTATATGTGTACACATTTTTTCTTCGGTCAAAAGTAAAAAATGGGTTAAGCCAACAAAAGATCTGTCAAAAGCTTTATGCAAATATTACACTTCAATAATAAAAGCTTCACCTTTTTATTAAATACACCATTCGGAGACTTAAAAACATAGAAAAGTATAGCGCCATTAAACGATGTTCCGACAAAAACGTTAATTGCACACGCAAATCTTGCTTTATATAAAATTTTTAGCAAGCAAAGCAAGCGTGTTAGTAAAAATTAATTCAATTAAAACATATAAAAAGTCAAAATTTTATATAAAAACAAACATATGGCCAGAAGCAGAATTTAACACTTTTTAAAAATTACTGTTCATATTTTTAATTATATTTATTGAAATGTTACATATTGTAATGTAAATATTCGTATAAAATTATCAAAGTAATTTTCGTGGAAATACAAAATTTAAGTTAAATGATTTCGTTATTCGTGCATAATTCCCAATTTTTATTATTTGATAAAAAAAATCACTTAAATTAAATTTTGTATTCTCACGAAAATTATTTTGGTAATAAACTGGCAAGTGCACGGCCTAAAAAATTGACTGGCAGCCCGCTTTATATTTTGTTTGCGAAAACAATAAAGCGAGTTGGTTTGTTTACAACTACAATTAATGTTGGAAGAGTTCCAATCAATTGTAGTGGGGAATATAAGGAGAAGACAAACTCACTGTTTATTGTTGATGATTTTGTTTAAACTTTGAAATTGTTACAAGTAGAACTGTTGCTATAATTCTTATACGCTTAACAGTTTTATTTGGTTTAATAAAATCTTTATGGATGAAGTTTCCTGATGATCTGGCCTAAGCAACCAGTGAAGTGCGCATAGGAATAGCTTATCCCATTAACAATAATTTTCAGTGTTTTTATCAAATAATCAAAAATTGGGAATTAAGCACGAATAACAAAATCATTTAAATTTGTATAAAATTTAAAAAAAAAAATATTATTAAACATTATTATGTATATTGAATTTTTTTTATATAAATGAGTTTGAAGTACAAAAATGAATTTTAAATGGATTTAAAAAAGAACAATCTTTGATTTATAAACTAAGCAATTTTTCGCTCTTTTTGACTGCTCGATCGGCACGTTTTGCCATTGAATAGTTGGCATCTCTGCCTCATACACATGTGTCACTTTGTTTAAATATCCCTTTGCTTACAGAAGGATTCTCAATACTAAGACACCAGAAGAATGGACCGATTGGGTTTCGTCATTATTCTACTTTGACAGCAAAATAATTTTAACAAATATCAATCGGGAATTTTACCTTCTTTTTATACATTATTGTATTTTTTAAACATAGATACAAAAATTGGTTGCCATTACACAAAAATGTTCACTTTTTGTTTTAAATTTTATATTGAAAAAGAATATTTGCATAAAAACCCAAACAACCAACCACAAAATTATGTTTTTTCCTGGTTTACAACAATCAAGAAAATCGCTTTTAATCTACCTTTGTAGTGTTGTTGTTGTTGACGACGACTCGTTAAAAGCTGTGAAGTCGTTATTTTATCTTCTCTCTCGTTTTCGCACATTTTCGAAGCGTACACAAATACATTGTAACTAGTCTCATAGCAACTAAAAATAAACTGGTCCGGATCCACACTAGTAACGAATTGAGCTGCAGTTTGTTAAGGCAATATACATTTGTACAATGTATATTGTACATAAAACCTTTTGCTTTATTTCATATTCATACACTAAAAAATTATATGTTAGTTAAGGCTAGTTTACACTATTATACTTTGTATTAATACATGTCAAAAACTCAAGTAATATGTAAAAGTCTGATAGTGTGAATGCATGGGAGATGAAAATGACAAGTATTATGAAAAAAAGTTTGACATCCCATACGACTTCATCGGTTTTTGAAAACTTTCTAACAATAATACTTTTCGTTGGGTCAGGGTTGCATTTTATTTCATGTATGATTGTTTATACTTTTTGTGATTGTGTGAACACAGACTGTTATGTTAAATAAGATTTTTTGACAATCGCAGCAAAACTCATTAGATTTCTATCTCACAAAGTATTATGGAATACGTAAGACTTGTGAGATAGTGAAAACTGACCTTTAATAATTTACTATTATACTGTGCAACATTTTTTAATTCATCGATTGCATACTCTTTCTCGTGTGGAATTTCTAAGTACTTATCGCAACTAAAAAAGCTCTATTTGGATTTTGCTATTTTATGTACCATTCGAATTTTGCGCCCTCATAAATATTTTCGCTAAAACTAGTAGATTATTCTGAAGAACATGCAATTTTTCTCACGACTATATCTCGGAAACCAATTTAAATTTTATTTTCCTATCTTCGGCACAATTGCAGCTTTAGACTAGGAGAAAAAACTGTGCAAAAATTTTTGCGAAGAAATGTCTAAAATTTCGAAAATTTTTAATTTTTTATATCTTATTTCACCATTTTGTGCCCATAGCTGGCAAGCCGTGGAAAATTCCGCTAAGTAATCTCTAGAAAAAATATAAAATATAATAAACTTAAAAATTCCTCAGAACAGATAGAATCTGGAAATTTTTTTCTCATGGTGACTAACATTTTTAATATATGTAATATGAAAATTTACATTCCTCAAAACATTGTAATACTGGAAAATTACTTTTTTCCATTTTCCAACGCTATTTTACTTTTGAAACTTGGCAAATACAGGAAATAAATATGTAGCAAAAGGTAAAAAAACAAGAATTATTAATTGTTCATATACTTTTCGAATTTCCAAAGCCGTATTCTGTAAATCGCTAAAATCTATAAAGTTGATTTAGCAATTTTTGATACAAATGCAATCCTGTTTGTTAATGCCGTAATCATTCAATTCCCGATATTTTAGCTTTTAATGTCATTGCTAAAATGTTTAAATTTTGTATTCTCTAAGGCAGTGTTGCCAAGTAAATTTAAAGAAATTACCCCAAATCAAAAAATACCCTTTAAATTTGTACTGAGAAAAAATAAAGAAACCCCAAAATAAAAAGAATAATTTTTTAAATATATTTTTAAACGTACATACCATTTTATTTCACTTAATTGTTTACATATGTATGTAACTATATTTTAATATATACTTACATAAAAAAAGCTTTTAGAAAAACAGAATATATTATTATAACTCATTAAAAACGTCTAGTACATTTTTATCCCTCTCGGCCACGTGCAAGTTTTCATAATTAAATAATTTAAGCTTTCAGAAGACGGAATAAAAATTTGGCATTCATTGCGTAAAGAATATCTAAAGGCTCAACCATAATGTGCTTAAGTTGGCTTAAGCAAATGTGCGAATACATGTTAATTATATGAGGAAAGCCATTTTGAACTTAAGGAAACTTTTTGCTAAGTTTAATGAAACCTTGCTTAAGCAAGTTGCGCAGTTACGCAGATGCTATCCTACTAATATTTAATTGTTTACTTGTAATGAAACTTATATTAAATAATCACCTTTAAATGCATTTGGTTTTTTCCATTCTATTTTGCAATTTTGAAAATATTTAATAATAGTTTAGTAGTTAGTTGCTCTTTATTTAAAATTCATTTCTTTTTTAACATTGTTTAGATGTTTATACTATAAATAGAACATACGACTATGACCAATGTCGTCAGTCGGGTACACTCACAATATTATTACAGTAACGGACTGTAGTTTATTTAAGAAATATTCCGTTCAGTCATTTTTAAATAAATAAACATTTAAAATTCCAAGCAAATTTATTTTTAACTGATTCTAACAGTTATTCAAAAAACTAAGTGCATATTAATACGGATTTTCAGTTGCAGTTAATTTTGTCCGTTGATTAAGTTAAATTCTTCTTTATGTAAAATTAAATGAAAATGTAATTTAAAGCAACGAAAAGTTCATTTAATTTTTACTGTCAAAAATTCAACCGCGAATTCCGCAAAAACAAATCAATATTCAGTTATCTTTTATAAATTAATTGTCAAAAAATTAACTACATATTCCGTTAAAACAAATAAATATGCAGTTATTTTATAAAATTTTACTGTCAAAAATTCAACACCATATTCAGTAAAAACAATTAAATATTCAGTTATTTTATATAATTTTACTACCAAAAATTAATTTTTACTTATCTATCTTGTTTTGTGTAAGCAATACCCATTTTCTATTTGTTAAAATAATTTAGTTAAATACATCAAATTTTAAAAGTAAAATAATTGCGAAGCCATATCGGTCATGCTGCTGGTGTCTAATAATTGAGAGTTCTTCTGTAAACAACGTGGTCAGTACAACAAAAGTAAAACAAACGTGTGTAACTGGGTAAGTAAATAAAAATATTCTCCCTCTCTCGCTTATAAGAAAAACAAGCGGACAGGTGTCTGTCTGGAATTTTTTAGAAATTCGGATCTTTTGTGGAGTAAACGAAAATTTAATAAAATAACTGAATATTTAATTGTTTTTACTGAATATGGGGTCAATTTGACAGTAAAAAATTGACAGTAAAATTTTAATAAATAACTGAATATTTAATCGTTTTTACTGAATATGGTGTTGAATTTTTGACAGTAAAATTTTACAAAATAACTGAATATTTATTTGATTTTACGGAATATGGTGTTGAATTTTTGACAGTAAAAATTAAATGAACTTATTGTTAAAAATAAATGAAAAATAGGTAGACCGGTTTTTAATTGAACTTTCATTTATTTTATATTACAATTTCAGTTAATTTTACGTACAGAATATTGTGAGTGTAGAGATAATAATTTAAATTATAACAATTGTGTTTTATGTTTGATTCAGATTAATAGTTATATTCATCAATAAGCTGTTTTCTATAACCTATTGCATCTATAACAAACAGATATATATTTTTAAAGTTTTCTTTTGCATTGTTTAAGATATTTATTAAATCATTTTCAGTTATGGTGGTTTTTTTAAAATATTGGTAGCGAATTTCACGTAAAATTGGACAGCTAGCAATAAAATGTAGTATATTTTCTGTTTCGTTTGTATTACATAAAGAGCATAAGCGGGACCTCTGCGTCTGAAATCTTGTTCCATTTAGCTCAATCAGATCGCACCTGGCTTTAAAGATGTAGCTTATTATCATATTATTATTTATTTCAAAATATGTTTGTTGCTCCCTGTAGTTAAGTTTTGAATAAAAACGATTTGTTCCAGTAGCTTGTTGTAAGTGGTTTTCTCTTTCTTTTCTTTTAAGCCCAGTTAGTATATCTAGTCTAAGGCGTTCCCAGTCCTCTCTTGAAGCGCATTCAGAAATTTGTATCGAGCCTACATCATTAGCCAATTTTTCAATGTGTTTATACCAATACGATTTTTTTTCAATAGTTAGTTTGGTTAGCTTACACGGTAAACGGTTACCACTAAGGGTCCTCATGATGTCGCTTAAAATTGCCATTTGTGCAAATGCGCAAACTTACGAGTCTTGTTTCATGAAGCCCCTTTTTTACTTTTGTGTAATTTTAAACAATTAATGTCAGTTTGTAAGAAACGTCAATACAAAAATAAATTAAAAATTAAAATTCAAAAATAAAAAAATTTGTGTTTAAATTTGTGATTAATATGTATGAGAAATTTGCTTTTAAAATGCTCAAAGAAAGCCAAAAGACCAATTTACTGAAATTATTGCTAGAATTTATTGTTTGTGATTTATAGACACTGAAAACGACGTTAAAATCATTCAAAGATCTGTTTGTATAAATGCACAATTGAACAGCGCAAGTTTACGAGACAAAATTGTTGGGCAAATTTACCAAGTTTGTGTAAATGAATTCTCATACAATTTTTGACAGTTCATTTACGAGGGCGTAAAAATGCACAGTTTGCACAGATTACGAGACTTATAAACGATATCATGAGGACCCTTACTATAATCAAATAAAGTTTTTATAATGTAACTCAGATGCAAATCTAGTGTGTATATATAATTATTTTCTATACCAGTTTCTAGCATTAATGCGTATGTTGGAGTAAATGAGGGCAGTTTAAGTATCTTTTTAAAAAAAAAAAAAAAAATATTTAATAATATCAACCCTTAAATATCCCCAAATGCTATTTATACACACTAAATTTCCCCTAACTACTTTTTAGTCCCTAAAACTGACCCTAAACGCTAAGGAAACCCCCAAATTTGAGTTGAAAATCCCTAACTTGGCAACACTGCTCTAAGGCATTTTAGCGATCATGATTAAGCTTTAGCTAAGCGAATTACAGAACACGACTGCTAGACTTTAGAGCGAATAAGGCCAACATTTTCTTTCTTAATTGGTTTACAATGGAAACCTTGTTGTAGTGGTGAGAAATAATCGATGAAACCATCGATATTAGAGAAACATCGAATGCCATTTAAGCTATTGATAGCGATAGTATAAAATTAATGTTTTAAGAGTACACTTTATTATCTGCACAATGATATTTGCCATTAAAATGATTGCTTAATTTTGTGATTACAAAAATTTGTATTTTTTTGTGCTTTGTATCGTGCTTGCTGGTGTGTCTCTTAGTTAAAAAATACTTTATTTTTGATTGTTTTTCAAATTTGGGTTGTTTGGATTAAATAACATACCGATTTAATTTCAATAGGCTTGGGGCTTATGGCAATTTAAATTAAATGTTATTCGAATTATCTTTAAAACTACGAATAAGGTTTACACGGACAGACAACAAGCTCATCGGATGGACGGACATAAGATCGACCCAAAAGGCGATTTGTTCGGTTAACTAAGAGGTGGGTCAAAAAAAGATCACCGCAAACTCATACATTTTTAGACGTTTTAGTGAGCATAGAAATCGATGTAAAAAGTGTTACCAAAAGAATTTTGCTGATTTATATAAATTTATTAAAATATGATTCCTAAATCTGATAAATGGGAAATATTTCTTTTAAACTAAATCTTTTTATAGAACTGATTCACATCTACACTATTTAAGAGAATTTTGCGTATCTGTTTAAAACAAAAACAACATCAAAATATATTCAAATGGTAACATTGACTGAAAGCAACATGCGATAACACATCCGTCTTATATTATTCAAGATATGAATGCCGGCAGGTGTGGGTTCAAAAGAGATAAACGCACGATGTAGTAGTTTTGCCGGGGTCTGGTCTAAAGCCAATTTTTTTTTATCAGAACAAATGCATAATTTGTTTTCTTATCCCAGGCTAGTCCCGCGAAGCTTTACGCTAGTCTGCAGGAGATCAGTGTCTCTGGCGGGAATCGAACCCGTAACCCTCGCACTGAGGCACCCAAATACTCTCAACTATTTTGGCGTGGGTATAAAAATGATCCGGTTTTTTTTATTGCAGATCATCAATTCTTCGTTTAAAAAAAACACAAAATAAAAAGTATTTTAAAGCTTTCTGAAATCAAAAATTGAAAACTCACAGAAAAGTTTTACATTTCTTTGGCAATATCATATGCATATTTTAACTTGAGTGTACCAAAAGTAAAACTCTCAGATGCTTTTACATGCGTTTACTGCGTACAACAAAGATAAATAAAAATTGTCATCATCATTATCCATACAGCAAGTATCTTGAACAACGACTACCACTTTGGAGCCATCCATCTAGGAGTACCCGTATTCGTCTGTTTACCCAATATGATACATGAGACTCCTAAGATCATAAACAATATTACTTACACCATCGTTCACTTCATCAGCGGCAAGATGTATCATCATCATTTGCAGCATTGTGATCATTGTCTTTGTTGTATTTTACTTCATAATGTTGCTTTTGCTGCTGCTCTTGGCATAAAGTGGAAACAGACGATTTATCTTTTCGTTTGTGTTTTCTTGTGAAAGATGACAAACTATCTTTAGCATTGCATTTCTTTATTCTTTCTTTGGAGATTATGACCTGTAATCCATCATAGACGCAAATGTCTTGTGTTTTTTTTTACTCTGCAACGCATTGTATGGGCAGAAACATGATTTAGTTGAATTTATTTATTCGTTTCGGTTTGGTTTCAATTGTTTTGTTAGTTGGTTGGTTGGTTAATCGGTCGCTCGGTCGGTCGGTTAGAGTTTAGGAATTGTTGTGGAAAGGAAAGTTTGTATGTGGCCGTCGTTGATATCGTCTGGCCAAGAGAGGTGGTTGTTTTTTCATTTATGGCATGAAATACTTACCAATGATTTAAATGGTCACTTAGTCAATCAACAAACTACTTTATGTTAAAAGATAAAATTGAAATCATGATAAATGCTCGAATTGATTGTTTTATACACGTTTATTATTGAAAAAATACTAAAAGTAAAATAAAATTAAAATTGCAAAAACTCTAATAAAAAGTAGACTTTTGTTTTTGTTTAAAATGTAAGTTGAACGGACATTTATTTTTATAAAGAGTGTTTTTTAAAGGCGCATAGAACATGCGATAGGGATATTTACAACTTCCAAATAATTTGCAAACCACTAGAAACGCAATAAGCTTTAGAAAATTACTCTTAGAATATTTTTCGTAATACTTGTTTGTTTAATTCTATCGTAAAATTATTTTACTTATGTTATTATTTTATTTGATTATTTATTATCTTTTAATTCTGTAGCTAAAATTTATATTCACTGTTTTTGCAGTATCATTTTTAAATATGCAACTCAATTTGTTTAATTTAACTTGTCTGATTCTAATACTATAATTTATAAGATATTGTGTCTTGTTGTATTAGAAAATCTAAGTAATAAATACAAATACAAATACACAAAATATTAAACTTGACGTCATACTAATAAAGTGTGTTTGACTTTTTGGGGTATGCTTTAGCGAATGACCATGCAAACACTCACACAAAAACAACGTTTACAAGTCGTAGAAATTCATTTCCAATATTCGCCAAAAATTATAGAGCATTTCGACAAGTTTACGATGACGCTCATTTCTGGCTTATGTAAACAGACGTGTATGTATGCAAACTAACGAACTGACGTTTTTGCAGAGAGCACATACCTCGTGGACTTCATTACATCCCGTGAAAATAACAGTTATGTGTGGCTTTAATGTCGAA
Organism: Pollenia labialis; assembly: GCA_949318255.1. NCBI lineage: Eukaryota > Metazoa > Arthropoda > Insecta > Diptera > Polleniidae > Pollenia > Pollenia labialis. The sequence goes on along the minus strand of OX439142.1, from coordinate 46,561,028 downwards.
GGCGTAACCTTCCCATTTGCCTTCAAATCCAAAACCGTGAATGGCGAACGTAACAGGCGCAAATGACTCATGATGTTTTTATTCATTGTGTAAATGCAAATCATTTGGGGGAGAAATTATTCCAACAAGACGGCACAATGTTCCAAGCGTTTCATGACCGTATTATGTCAAGAAATAGACTACCTCGATTATTGAATATGACACTTTTAGACCACTTTTTGTGGGTGTACGCAAATCTATGGTCTATACACCAGCAACAATTGATTTTAGAAGCCAACATTCGCACTATTGACGAATGTCGACCATACCCATGTCATATTGGATCGACAAAGTGGCGTTTATAATGCGCAGTCACGGAGGCCATATGCCAGAAATAATTCTCCCCTATTATGAAAGTCGACGTCATCAGAACAGTAATTGTAATTTCTGAGTCATTACCCTGTCGGACTTTAAATTAACTAAAAATTAACTTATTGTCAACCAGAAAAGAGTCATAGGTGACCAAAAAGCTATTCAGTTTTTACACGTAGTGTCATCAGAGCGAGTCAGTACTCACACACTCTGCTTAAGTTACAGCTAACCACAAGTTAGCTCATTGTAAGTTAGCTTGTAGTGCATAAATTTCTACGGATTTCGTATTGCTTTCTCTGGATTTTCATCTCCATTACCTCTAAAATCAATTAGTCAATCGATAGAAAAATAAATTTGTATTCATATAATTTACTTATTAAAGCTCCATAAAGACTTTTGAAACTTTTTATCGATTGCTTTCCAGCTTTTTTTAATTTTCTGAAATAACTAGACAAGTTTGTTTTGTTAACTGATAAAAAATAATAACAAAAAATATTTCAACAAAATAAAGTTTCAACTGCATTGTTCTATTTTTTTAATTTTTGTTTATATCTGCATCCGATTTGAGGTATTTCATATAAGTCAGCCTTATTTTGAGTTTGCTCATAAAAGTCCGACAGGGTAATGACAATAATCGATTACTTACTATTTACAGTCACTTGATATTTTCTTTTAAGTCGACGTCGAGTAGAATTGTCTCTGATTTAGAAGACAGGAAATTTCGCGAAGACTTAAATGAAAGCTAAAAAAAATGTAAATAGAATGTAATCATAGTTATGAAGTTATGGAAACAAATTTTATTAATAAATTAAACACGAAAATTGCGAAAATTTGGAAAAGTTTGCTGAAATAGTGAAAATTTTGAATGTGACACGATTGCCTCAAAGAGCAACAAAACTGCGAAAATTCGGAGAAGTTTGCAAAAATAGAGAAAATTCGCGAAAGTTTGTATTATTTTAAACAAGGTATAAAATTAATTAAAAGTCCCTAAAACTTTAAAGAATGGAAAAAATTAACGGAAATTCGCAAAAACAGCGGCATGATAGCAAAGTCTACCCTTTATAAAAAAAATCGTTAAAACTGTAAGGAATCAGGAAAAAATCGCTTCTATCGCCAGCTCCTTCGCCAAACCGGATGTCAGAAATCGCCAAAAATCCCCAAACCTCAATTTTGTTCAGTTTTTGTAACCTTTTTTTAATTAAATTTAACATACGAAAAAAGCTAGTATAATATTTCAGTCAAAAAACGCCAAAAACTGAGAAAAGACAAAAAAGTCGCCAGAAGTAAATTATGTTTTGTTTCTGTTGTTTTTTAAATACAGTAGAATCCCGATAATTCGTAATCGCAAGGGACCGGCAATTTTTTACGAATTATAGGGGTTTTCGATTTAGGGGGGTTTCGATTTAACGGGGTTAAAATAAAATAAATACGAATTAACGGGGTTTTTCAATTTATTTACTAAAACGATAAAAAAAAACTTAGAAAACAATTGTTAAAAATAAAATATATAAAAATTATTTTTTTTTTTTTTGATGTTTATTTATTTGAAAAGGCACACACAAGCAAAAAAAATCATTCTTTCAATGTTTCTAATTAGAAGTGGTAGTTAGCAAACAATTACGATTTATAAGAGGTTAAGAAGATTTTATTTGAAAAAAAAAAAATTACGAATTAGTGAGGGGACCAAAACGTATGGAAATTTTACGAATTAACGAGATTTTTTCAAGGGACCTACAGTTTTTTACGAATTATCGGGAATTACGATTTATCGTGGTACGAATTATCGGGATTTGACTGTAACATAAAATGGATATCATATAACTATACAGCTAAAAAAAAAACTAAAATGAAGTTCACAAGTCTAAAAGATCATACACTTCAGCATCATCGGTTTTATTACTGGTGTTCCGACCTGCATACATACTAAATATAAGAATTAAATAGTGACTGAATATAAAATTCACTTAAAATGATAACAAAACAAAAATCATGTAATAAGTAATGATAGCAAGAAATGACAAATTGTTAAAAAAAAATCGCTGAAATAATATAAATGGTAAAAATAGCCAAGTTAATCAATCGCCAGTTGTATCAAAAATCGTCAAAAAAAAATTAAAGTCGCCAGTACCCCAATGGAAGATGCCACCGCCAACACGTTCCAAAATCGCCACGTTTGGCGAGAAATCGCCATATCTGACAGCCCTGTCTATAGCGAACATGGCTAAAATTTGCGAAAACTTCAAAATCGGAAATAAACAGTTGGTTTAAAAAAATCAAATGTCGGAAAATAACACAAAAAGCGTTAAAAAATAAGCTTTAATGATGAAGAACAAAAATAATTGGAGATGGGATTTCTTTTTCGTCAGATTTTCGAAGTAGTCGACACAACTTTCTTATAAAATACCAAATGGAGATTAGCAAATAAAAATATTAAACTTAAATTTATTTATTTCTAGAAATAATAAAAAATAGCAATTCAAAATAAAAAGAGCTTAAAAGTGCTCTTAATACTACTTCGTAGTACGTTCCTATTTATTAGCTGACATCGGCACATACGCTCGCAGTTGGGACTTGACCAAGTTATGCTGGCTCTCAATTTTTTTTTTATGGAGTTTGGTTATCAGAATAAATAAAACTACATATAAACATGTAAGAGTGCTATATTCAGCGGTGCCGAATCTTTGATACCCTCCACCGATAGTTAGAATATTTCAGGCGTGGGCCTGATACTGATGGACGTCACCAAACCAACCAAAGAAAATTATGGTTAATATAACCATATAATTGTCAGCGACAACCATATTATGGCTAAATTAGTCCTGCATCAAGAACCCACAGCCATATTATGGTTGCCTCTAAAAATGTTATGTTAAATATGACAATAATTTGTTGTTAAATTTACAATAGTATTTTCCTTCTTTTCCAAGAGCAACATTCTATGGTTGAAAACCAACCATGGTATTGTAATTGTTTAACAAATTTTAGTTATTATTGATCATAACGTGTTTGGAGGCAACAATAATATGATTAGGGCTTCTTTTTGACAAACTAGGTCCCTTTTCTCGGAGAAGGTCACATATGTATTTCGTCAAAAAAAATAACACTCCCATTGACTGTAAATGCATGTTTTAACTTATTGTACAATTTGGTGTGCTTGGCGCCTATGGGAGAATGATAAAAAGCTAATTTTAGAATTCTATATTGACAATTAAGATGTTTTTATCCGTGCAATGGGTATTGATAAATGCTTTTATATAGTAACCAATTTATCCGTGGGCCAGCTCTCACTAGACAATCATTTTAGGCCAAAAATGTTTAGGGTTTATTATAGTAACTTCAAAGAGCATGTTTTTTATCTGTTAGGACTATCACTCAGGCGATAACCCCTACTAATGCATTCCGTGTGTTGGAACTAGGAAAATAGGTTATGGGAAAAAGTATAGAGGGAGTAGTTTTTGTGATCATTCGACTTGAACTCATTCATGTTGTAAGTGAGAGGGAAGACTTCTGCAGGACGGTTATTCCACATACGCACAGTCCGGGAAAAAACGAATTCTCGACCACAAAAGGTTGGGCTCTTGAGGAAAAACATGTATTACGGGCAAACGTACGGGTTTCGGGAGCCAGATCCCTAATTTCGTCAGAACACACCCCATTGTACTAACGATAAAACAGGCAAATAAAACCCACATTGCGACGGTGCTCAAGGGAGTCAATAGAATTGGATACCCTACTGTCACCAATGAGAACCTTTGCCCTCTCTTTCACGCGGTCGAGAAGCTCCAAAATAGACTTTGAAGCAACGACCCACACACGAGAGTTGTATTCCATACGCGGCCGGATATAGGTGGTATAAATAGTAAGAAGATCAGATGGAGTGAAGTATATCTTAAACTGTCTTAAAATCCCGAGGCACCTGAATGCTTCTTTCGACACCTTGAATATATGTTCTGTCCATCGGACATCACATTGTATCTTCATGCCCAGAACATCAAGAGATTCTGATTCTGTGATCGAAAGATAATTTAAGGGATGCTTTTACACAAATCTTTCCAATCGAAATGCTTTTAATCCCGCCAAAATCTATGATATCTAGAATTTTCTGCTGATCAGTAGTCCAGTAGGTGGGTTGTATGCTCATGATCAGTTATCAAATTAAATTAAGAAAATCATACACCGATGGACTTTTGTTCATTTTATATGTTAGCCGAACCTCATTGGCCCCTTAATATTAAAAGCGCTGCCTCAAAGGTTTACTTTTTAACAGCTTTTGTCCATTTTTTACATCCAATACGTTTTTATTCAATTTTTTATTTAGAAAGTCAGTTCTATGAACAGATTGCAGCACTTTTTTATGCAGAACTAAAAATTTCTCCAATCTTTCAAGTGACAAGCCAGTCAATCCCCTTAACTCACTTATCACAGTTTTTTTTAGTTAAAAGTGAAATTTAAGAATGTGTAATTAAAATGAAACCAAATTTATCTTTTAAATGAGTCCTAAATGAAGATCATATTAACCCAGGCAACAAAAAATTTCTCTTGAATGTAAGAAAAAGTGAAAACCAAAAAATACTACTCGAACTTACTTGCAATATTTAACATATTTTAAATTGATCTTCATTTAAAGGCAAAGTAATTTCGCATATAAATTTTGTTGATCGCAAAACAGGTTGTACTTGTAACACTGTTTTCCGCCAAAAAAAAGCCCAAAAGCAAACAATAATAAAAAAAAAATAATAAAAACAGAAAGAAAAGAGTAAAAGTTTATTCTATCTAAATTGTTATTCAAAAAGTAAATAAATCCGCATAATCAAGTACCATATTTCAATGTTAAAATCACAAGAAAGCAGCACAGCAACACACATTGATACAATGGTGCTTTAGATTAATTGCGATATATAATAATGTCAGACACAGCGACAGTGGGACTAACCAGGGAGACGTACGGTAAAGCAGACAAGACTTTATGCCCACACACACACACATGCACCTAAAGAGTACGAGTAAAAACAAATATAAAATGCAAAATTAGATCACGCGACACCAATGCATAATATTTGTAAAACTCTTACAGGTCTTATAAATTCGCTACAATCACTGGCACACACTTAAATTCATAGATACTTTGGCATATTGTCAATGAATGTTGTTGTATGTATGTAATGGAAAAAAAACAACTCATATCTGCAAACACAATTGAAAAAAGTTGAGGGCAACAACTTTTTATATACGAACGTTATAAGTTGGTGTTTGGAGTACAATTGAAAGCAATGCAGTCAGTCTACCAAAGTCGATCTGAATCAATCGCGTCAGACTTAAAACCAGTTGCAATTGTTTTATATTGTTGTTGTAAAACTGTTTTCGCATAAGCGGCACTTGTCACTGCCATTGGCACGCATCTGCCTATAAAAGTAGTCTAAGAAATATTGTTCTACAATAAATTGAATTTTTTTTTTTATTTTTATGATCAAATTCAAATATCTTAACATGTTCATTGAATACTTGATCTTACCGATATATAAAATACTCTAACTAAGCCAAAGTGGACAAAGAACTTCATTGGCTATCGAAGACAAGCCAAAGGTCCAAACCAAACCATAATACAAAGCACTTCAATTCCGTTCCTCCGCAAATTCAAACAATTTAGTATAATTAATTGAATCGATTAGCCCATCTTCGAAACCAACGTTTCGTAAATGTAAGTCCACGGTCGAATTAGTCTTCGTGACATTTATCAAGATGGTTCACAAAGGAGAACATCGAAGATTTTTCACGTGATGGCGAGGGACTGTGGCGAGGCCGATGTTTCTGAGATTATATTTTCGTATATCCCCTACTTTCCAAGACGCTCAGTATGCTGCAGTCATTTGGGGGTAGTCCGTAAAAAGTTATAATTAGTTAACCAATACTCTTACCCCCGTTTTCACAACTTACCGATAGCTAAGGTTAGGATTATATATACAGCAGAATAAAAAGTGTTCCGTTATTACAAATCTACTTAAACCTTCCACACTCACAATATTATTACAGTAACGGACTGTAGTTTATTCAAGAAGTTTTCCGTTCAGTCATTTTTGAATAAATAAACATTTAAAATTCCAAACGAATTTATTTTTTTCTGATTCTAAAGACTATTCAAAAAACTTAGTGCATAACAATACGAATTTTTTTCTACTTTTTGTAAAATTTAATAAAAATGTACATAATTTAATATAAGAAAAAGTTCATTTAATTTTGTTTGTCAAAAATTCAACCGCGAATTTCAGTTATTTTATATAAATTAAATGTCCAAAAAATTAACTACATATTTCGTAAAAACAAATAAATATTCAGTTATTTTATATAATTTAACTACCAAAAATAAATTTTTAGTTATCTATAAAAAACGATGTGCTTGTTTTGTGTTACAAATTCCCATTTTCCATTTGTTTAAATAATTTAGTTAAATACTAACAGCCGTATTCATAATAAAAACTGAATTCACGTTTTAGCTACATTTTAGTAAAAAACCATTTTAAGCCTTAAAAAGCTTTTTTTTTAATTCATATTCATAATCAGCATTTTAACTAATAAACGTTTTACGCTATTTTTTGATTGGAAGTTGGCAACACTATCTCTTTTATTTGTCACTTGAATCATAATGATGCAAACCAGTGGTTATTAATTCATATTCGTACTCGTGCCTACAATTTTTTTTGTCATGTGTGAGAAAAATATTGCTTTTTATAAATGAACTAGCTTAACCCGGTGCGCTTCGCTACACTGCTTTAACCACTTTATCGGTTGAGAGATATTTAATATATGCATCCTATGGAAGGTAGTTCCCCCCTGCGCCTACCCGCTTTATTTTTATTTTCAAAGTGAAGTATACCATAAGAGTGACTTCTACAAAGTTTGAACTTTCTCACTATAACAGTTTTTAAGATATCCGATATTAAACATTGGCGTCCTATGGTGGGTAACACTTCCCCCGCTGCTATTTTATTTCAATTTTTGGGCTCAGAAGATCCTACTACCAAAATTTCAACAAATTGATTGCAGCGGCTCTTATTAATATTTCTATCTATGAGGGGTACTGCTCATCCTCTGGCTACCCCGCCCATTTCTATATTGAAATTTATAGTTTACCATAATAGTAGCTTTAACTACGTTTGAAGACTCTCCCTTTAATAGTTCTTCAGTTGAGCGATATTTAATGTATGCACCCTATGGGAGGTATTTCCCCCCCTGCGCCTATCCGCTTTATTTTTATTTTCAAAAGTGTAGTATACCATAAGAGTGACTTCTAGAAAGTTTGAACATTCCCACTATAACAGTTCTTAAGATATGCGATATTAAACATTGGCGTCCTATGATGGGCATCACTTCCTCCGCTGCTATTTTATTCCAATTTTGGGGCTCAGAAGATCCTACTACCAAAAGTTCAACAAAATGCGTGCAGTTGCTCTTATTTATATGTCTTCTATGAGGGGTACTGCTGCTCCCCTGTCTACCCCGCACATTTTTTATTGAAATTTATAGTTTACTATAATAGTGGCTTTAACCACGTTTGAAGACTCTCCCTTTAATAGTTCTTCAGTTGAGCGATATTTAATGTATGCATCCTATGGGAGGTATTTCCCCCCCTGCGCCTACCCGCTTTATTTTTATTTTCAAAAGTGAAGTATACCATAAGAGTGACTTCTAGAAAGTTTGAACATTCTCACTATTACAGTTCTTAAGATTTGCGATGGTAAACATTGGCGTCCTATGGGGAAAACCACTTCCCCCGCTGCTACTTTATTTCAATTTCGGGGCTCAGAAGATCCTACCACCAAAAGTTCAACAAAATGCGTGCAGTGGCTCTTATTTATATATCTATCTATGAGGGGTACTGCTCCTTCCCTGTTTACCCCGCCCATTTTTATACTGAAATTTATAGTTTGCCATAGTAGTAGCTTTAACCACGTTTTAAGACTCCCCCTTTAATAGTTCTTCAGTTAAGCGATATTTAATATATGCATCCTCTGGGAGGTTTTTCCCCCCCTCCCCTACCCGCTTTATTTTTATTTTCAAACGTGTAGTATACCATAAGAGTGACTTCCACAAAGTTTGAACATTCTCACTATAACAGTTCATAAGATATGCGATATTAAGCATTGGCGTCCTATGGGGGGAACCACTTCCCCCGCTGCTATTTTATTTCAATTTTGGGGCTCAGAAGATCCTACTACAAAAAGTTCAGCAAAATGCGTCCAGCGGCTCTTAAGATATGCGATAATAAATATTGGCATCCTATGGGGGTACCAATTACCCTGCCCCTATCGAAAAAATAAGTAGCCTATTTTATTTTTAGGGCTCACGTGATGTTACTGTAAAAATTTCAAGAAAATCGGTTCAGTAGTTTCGGAGTCTATAAGCCAACAAACAAACAAACAAACAAACAAACAAACAAACAAACACACAAACATACAAACATTTTTCATTTTTATATATATAGATAACTAGCTTAACCCGGTGCGCTTCGCTACACTGCTTTAACCACTTTATCGGTTGAGAGATATTTAATATATGCATCCTATGGAAGGTAGTTCCCCCCTGCGCCTACCCGCTTTATTTTTATTTTCAAAGTGAAGTATACCATAAGAGTGACTTCTGCAAATTTTGAACATTACCACTATAACTGTTCTTAAGATATGCGATATTAAACATTGGCGTCCTAGGGTGGGCACCACTTCCCCCGCTGCTTTTTTATTTAAATTTTGGGGCTCAGAAGATCCTACTATTAAAAGTTCAACAAAATGCATGCAGTGGCTCTTATTTATATTTCTATCTATGAGGGGTACTGCTCCTATCCTGTCTACCCCGCCCATTTGTATATTGAAATTTATAGTTTGCCATAGTAGTAGCTTTAACCACGTTTGAAGACTCTCCCTTTAATAGTTCTTCAGTTGAGCGATATTTAATGTATGCATCCTATGGGAGGTATTTCCCCCCCTGCGCCTACCCGCTTTATTTTTATTTTCAAAAGTGAAGTATACCATAAGAGTGACTTCTAGAAAGTTTGAACATTCTCACTATTACAGTTCTTAAGATATGCGATGGTAAACATTGGCGTCCTATGGGGAAAACCACTTCCCCCGCTGCTACTTTATTTCAATTTCGGGGCTCAGAAGATCCTACTATTAAAAGTTCAACAAAATGCATGCAGTGGCTCTTATTTATATTTCTATCTATGAGGGGTACTGCTCCTCCCCTGTTTACCCCGCCCATTTTTATACTGAAATTTATAGTTTGCCATAGTAGTAGCTTTAACCACGTTTGAAGACTCCCCCTTTAATAGTTCTTCAGTTAAGCGATATTTAATATATGCATCCTATGGGAGGTTTCCCCCCCCTCCCCTACCCGCTTTATTTTTATTTTCAAACGTGTAGTATACCATAAGAGTGACTTCCACAAAGTTTGAACATTCTCACTATAACAGTTCATAAGATATGCGATATTAAGCATTGGCGTCCTATGGGGGGAACCACTTCCCCCGCTGCTATTTTATTTCAATTTTGGGGCTCAGAAGATCCTACTACAAAAAGTTCAGCAAAATGCGTCCAGCGGCTCTTAAGATATGCGATAATAAATATTGGCATCCTATGGGGGTACCAATTACCCTGCCCCTATCGAAAAAATAAGTAGCCTATTTTATTTTTAGGGCTCACGTGATGTTACTGTAAAAATTTCAAGAAAATCGGTTCAGTAGTTTCGGAGTCTATAAGCCAACAAACAAACACACAAACACACAAACACACAAACATACAAACATTTTTCATTTTTATATATATAGACTAGCTTAACCCGTGCGCTTCGCTACACTGTTTTAACCACTTTATCGGTTGAGAGATATTTCATATATGCATCCTATGGAAGGTAGTTCCCCCCTGCGCCTACCCGCTTTATTTGTATTTTCAAAGTGAAGTATACCATAAGAGTGACTTCTACAAAGTTTGAACTTTCTCACTATAACAGTTTTTAAGATATCCGATATTAAACATTAGCGTCCTACGGGGGTAACACTTTCCCCGCTGCTATTTTATTTCAATTTTGGGTCTCAGAAGATCCTACTACCAAAAGTTCAACAAAATGCGTGCAGTGGCTCTTATTTATATTTCTATCTATGAGGGGTACTGCTCCTCCCCTGTTTACGCCGCCCATTTTTATACTAAAATTTATAGTTTGCCATAGTAGTAGCTTTAACCACATTTGAAGACTCCCCCTTTAATAGTTCTTCAGTAAAGCGATATTTCATATATGCATCCTATGGGAGGGTTTTCCCCCCTGCGCCTATCCGCTTTATTTTTATTTTCAAAAGTGTAGTATACCATAAGAGTGACTTCCACAAAGTTTGAACATTCTCACTATAACAGTTCATAAGATATGCGATATTACGCATTGGCGTCCTATGGGGGGAACCACTTCCCCCGCTGCTATTTTATTTCAATTTTGGGGCTCAGAAGATCCTACTACAAAAAGTTTAACAAAATGCGTGCAGTGGCTCTTATTTATATTTCTATCTATGAGGGGTACTGCTCCTCCCCTGTTTACCCCGCCCATTTTTATACTGAAATTTTTAGTTTGCCATAGTAGTAGCTTTAACCACGTATAAAAACTCCCCCTTTAATAGTTCTTTAGTTAAGCGATATTTAATATATGCATCCTATGGGAGGTTTTTCCCCCTGCGCCTACCCGCTTTATTTTTACTTTCAAAAGCGTAGTATACCATAAGAGTGACTTCCACAAAGTTTGAACATTCTCACTATAACAGTTCATAAGATACGCGATATTAAGTATTGGCGTCCTATGGGGGGAACCACTTCCCCCGCTGCTATTTTATTTCAATTTCGGGGCTCAGAAGATCCTACTACAAAAAGTTCAGCAAAATGCGTCCAGCGACTCTTAAGATATGCGATAATAAATATTGGCATCCTATGGGGGGTACCAATTCCCCTGCCCCTATCGAAAAAATAAGTAGCCTATTTTATTTTTAGGGCTCACGTGATGTTACTGTAAAAATTTCAAGAAAATCGGTTCAGTAGTTTCGGAGTCTATAAGCCAACAAACAAACACACAAACACACATACACACAAACATACAAACATTTTTCATTTTTATATATATAGATAGATAGATAGATAGATAGATAGATAGATAGATAATTGTACGATAGTTTTTGTTTTATTTAACAAAATTTTGTTTATTAATAAACAGAGTTCAAAAATTATTTAGTAAAAGTGCAATTAAGATGATGATTTAATTGCTGATAAAAAAAAGTATTCAAATAACGAGTTTTATTTTATTTGTTTTGATTGTTTACACATCACTAGTTCATTTTGTACAATTAATTATTTTTTTTAGCTTTAATTTGTGAAATTGAAAAATATATTTATAATGAACATACAAACTTACATATTTTTGAATTTAATTTTATTATTAACGTATAAACCATAATAATATACCTATTGAATGAACATTTCACGAAAAAATATTCAAAATTACCATAAACACACAGAAAAAAGCAAAAATTTAATTTTAAAATACATATGTAGGTTTAAACAAGGGTCGAACCAATTTTAAAATTCGTTTATTTACACAAGGTTTAAAATGTGATTTTTAAGGTAATATTCTTTTATGAATACAATTTTTACGATTTTTGCTCAAAACAGATTTGAAATGATGTTTAAAATGTTTAAGAATACGTCTGATAAAATTTTTAAAGTAAATTAATTGCAAAGCCATATTGGTCATAATGCTGGTGTCTTATAATTGGGAGTTCTTCTGTAAACAACGGGGACAGAACAACAATAGTAAATAAACGTGTGTAACGGGCAGGGTTGTTATTCTTTTTTCTTAAAAATCGTCAAAAGTTTTAACAAAATTTGTCAAAATCGTCAAATTAGAGACAATTTATTGCATTGATTTTTTGGGGGGTTATTTTTAATTTTTTCGTTAGGGTGTTTTTGCATTTTAAGTGGAATGAAAAATGAACCCAAATAAAATCACAATTTTTACTTTGGGACTATTTTTCGGTGTGTTCGTTATACTATAGAAAATAAAATCCTTGCTCCCGGCCGAAGGCCGACTATGTAGTGAAGCTTTAGTGAGCGAGCGAAGCCAGTGTTCATTATAATTCCAAACTATTGCATTTTAGTTCCAAACTAATGCATTCTCTTTGCACTCATTTTTCTACACAACTTCCGTTTAAGAACCCAAGTGTGAACATAGCATAAGATTCATGTAAAAGTTCTTTGTGTCGATTTTTTAGATGTCTTAATATAAATTAGATTTGTTTGTTTATTAAGTGGCCTGCTCAAAGCCCGGATTTAAGTCCAATTAAAAATGTTCAGGCAATATTGAAGAACAGACTTTTAACATATCCGAAAACTCCAACAAACCTAGATGACTTTCAAAAAAAAGGATACAGGAAGAATGGAAAAAATACCTAAGCACTATGAGAAATTGGCGGAGAACAAATTAAAAGTGTAAAGTATTGATAATTAACAATTTTTTTAGAAATTTTATTAACGTGCAAATGAGGAAGAATAGAGTTATTCTAATTTTTTTTTTTTTGCAATTTTATGTTATTTAGTTATAAGTGGGATGCGGCAAGCATTCCTCAATTTTTGCTCGCCACTATAAATATATGAAAGATATTTTATTTTTGGCATTCTGGGCCAGTTTCCGTTTTTATGTTCTGGAAGCGCACTTTGTTGACTGATGAGAATTTTTTGCAGTATCTTTCATAAATTATGGACTCACTTAACACTTAAATCGTATGGCACATACATATGTATATCTGCGGATCCCCATAACTTATGGTTCTTCTGGCAATTTTAGTTTAAAGGAGATTCTTTTCACTACACAAGACATTTATCCCCTATATCCTTTCAGTTATCTAAATAGGTAAAGGAACGAAATGACTTTAACATCCTGACATCTTTTAAAATAATAAGTTACACTCCAGATTTATTATCATGAATTACACTGTGCAACAAAAAATAACGGGTAAAACGGGTTTTCAAGAAATTAAAAAATTTCAAGGCCCGGAATTTCGAAAATCCGTTGTTCATATATTGCACGAACTTTTGGTCTTAGAAGACCCCTAGTAAAATTTGATACAGAAAATATTCGTGAAACATTTTAACCCTCTAAAGTGCCGTTTTAGTATACTTTTGTGGAAAGTAAAAAAAAGGACAAAATTTACCCATTAAAACGAGTGTTAGAGGGTTAATATATTCTAAAAAAATATACTGGAGACATCTGAAATTATTTTTTAGCGCAGAAGTACATATTTTTTTTTTTGACTTACACCAAATGCCTTTTCAAAAAATTCAAAAACTTAAGGGGTCCATATTTCTGGAGCCTGAGCTAACATTAAAGCCCATGGACATTATGTCGTTTTGGAAAACGTCATAATGCCCGCGGACATTAAGTGGTTTTTAATATGGATATTATGTCAAATATGAAGGCGTCTTAGTGTCCACATACTTATAACAAAAAGAAAAATGTAAGTGCGTATATTTTTCCTTATACAAATTAATTTTTATTCATTAATGGAAAACATTAATTTCTATATACGAAACATTAATTTCTATATACGAAAAACGAATATAGAAATAATCGAATAACTATGGGTAGAATTAGTGAAATATACTAAAATAATCCTTTACAATTTGTCTACAATACGGACATAGTAACGGCGACCTATTTGTTTTGGATTTCACGTCTAAGTTTTGGGAGCAACTGGAACAAAGTTTAAAGTGCTTACATGGCAATAAAAGCGTATTTCTTGGCTCTTCAAGACAAATTATACATTTTAAAACCTCTGTCATCTGGATAGGCACGGCACTGTTTTCTTCAACCATTTATGCTTCTTGCTCGTCTTATTCTCCTGTTTCTTCAGGCCAGTCATCACCTTCAATAATTCTGTTTTCTTTATGAATAATTATATTAAAGAAGTCGTGAAGTGAACTTAGTGCGCTTAGTTGTCCAGTCAGTTTCAACATGTTTTCATCTTTACTTCTTAACGGTCTACGTTTTTTTTTTGCTAAGACTGATTAAACACCAGCCTTTACTTGACTTAGGGAGACTGACTGACTGAAATCTTCATCTTCAATTTGTGCAGAATTACCAGCTCTTACATTCGTGGCTTTTCTTTACATAAGTTCCAAAGTTTTTAATTTTAAAGCTTTGACATCTCAAGGCTTGACAATAATGAAACCAACATCCTTTTATTACTGCAGGAGGGAAAACCAATTGTATTACCTTTCGTAGAGCTATTTCATAATCCGTATGAAATAATGAAGGCTCGAATTGAAACAAATTACTCTTAACACATTGAAATACGTGTGCGTATACTTCTCTAGTTCTCTTTGACATTAAAATGTAAATAAATGGAAAAGTCTGTAAGAATGCAAAAAACCAAAAATTATCGAGAAATAAAAGTAAGCATACACAATGCCAAGGCCCATTGAAAAGGTCTGTGCAAGAAGCCTGACGATCATTGTTTATGTTCTTTTTAGTTGTCAAAAGTTGTATACATTTTGCTTACATGTGCATGTATACGTTGGTTTACCCCTACAAATAATATTGGACCACCTGATCCATTTTGATAAAATGGACTACTCCATGGACTGGTCCGATGTAATGCAAGCATGGACCATGTCATTGTTAAAAAGTGTTTGTAGTGAGACGACATGTCTTCGTTTTTTAACGACATGTTTTCGTTTTTAAACGAAGTTAAAACTAACCCTCTTGTGTATACAATGGAGTAGTTTTAAAACTACTCCATTGTAGTCCAAAGATGGGTTATATGGTCCTGCCCTATGACATCGTAATGTTAAATAGACCATGTTTTCCATACGTTTGGGTTACTTTTGGACTAGTCCTAGTCCCTTGTGGACTACTCTTTACACGCGTGTTTGGACTGGTCCTATTATTTGCAGGGACGTTTATGGTATGCCACACATACACGTTTTTCACTTCAATGCTCCATATAATAAAAGTGAATGACAAGTAGCTGCTTGAAACCGCAACACGGAACAGTTTTAAAAGTTCCATCAATTAAATACCGGCGACCTGTAGGCTTTTTTTTATTATTTCGACAATTGTTGGAGACATTTATGTGTGGTTTATAGAACACGAGCGCCTTACTCGTCCGTTCAAAAAATTTCGAAATTTGTTTTTGTTTTAAATGTAATTTGAACGGACGGGTAAGGCGCTCGTTTTCTATAAACTACACATTAAACACAATATGAAAACTCATCCTCTATAACAGTTTCACGATAAAAAGGTTTGTTTACGTGCTTTGAAATTGCATATTCCTTGTAAATTTTCAAATATTTCTTTAATTTCAAGTGGTGAAGTCGGATTTTTCGGCATACTACTGTTTCGAATCCTTTGCAGTTGCCTCTTCATTTTTGTAAAGGATACAGAAGATGCAATATCTTTGTTTTTTATGCACTCTTTATCAAAAATTTCTCGAACACATTTTCTTTTAACAGCCGCCTTATCCGCGCATACAGATTTTAATTTCTATAACATTATAAATTTATTTATTAAGTCTTCTGGAGGAGAATGATTGTGATTATGGTCCAAGCTCAATTGTTCGCAAACTCCATCTTTCTTAAGAGCGACTGCGACACTACAAATTTTAAAATAGCACACATATCGGCAAGATTTGTCATATGCATGTTTTTTCCGTAATATTTGTTTTTCATCTGTTAGTAGCAATACCTTTGAATTTTTTCGAAATCCACTTATAAATTCATACTTGTATTTTAAACTTTCAATCTCGCCGCTTTCCATATTATCTGCTTTGACTTCTGCTACTTATGGAGATCAGTATCTTACTGAATTTATGTACCTTTACACAATTAAATCAAAAAATGTATAACGATAATCTAAAATACCTTTAAATAGGAAACATTCGCTTTACAATTTTTATGGACATTATTACACCATATTGATGGACATTTTGTCGCATCGCTGAGCGACATAGCGTCCATGGACTTAATGTCGTTGTTTGGTGCGATATAATGTCCATGGAAACGATGATGCAGATTTTTTAAATCATTTACCCTTTTTGCAAAGTGAAATTTTGTTCAGTTTCACTGGAAATCAAATCAAAATTCAAAATATTTCAACTATTTACCATCAAGCAAGAACATAATTTTCTTATTCCTTTGTCTTTTATTGCTGGTTTCTTGTTAATTTGTTCATCTGTTCCTTGTGGTTAATTAAAAAACAAAAAACGGGCAAAAAAACAACAAAAACTTCTTTAGGTTGTTGGCTTTAAAATTGTCTTCTCCCATCCCATTGAGATTTGTGTTCGTATACAGATGGTTGTTGGCTGGCACAATTATTTAAAGGCTGCATTGATTTTAATATGGTGGGAACCGGAATTGAAAATAAAATATTTTTATTCGAATTTAATTTAGTTGTTCTGGTTTTTGTCAGCGAATATAGACATTGTACGAATGTGCAAAGATGGAATGAGTTCCAGTGGTGCCGCTGCTGTGCCTTGCAACGCTGTCAGCGTTTATTTTTTCATCATCTCCTTTTTTGATTTATTTGATGACTTTAAGAAACTAATTTAGGACATTGAAACATGTTTATCACTTTAAAAAAAAAAAAAAAAGATGAAATGAAAGTTAAATGTTTACTTTTGTTTTTTAACTAGTCCACTTGCAACCAACCGCCTTTCCGTATAATAAGAAACGACAAGAAAAAAATTGCAAGCACTTAGTTTAAAGCCTTCTTTTGTAAATATAAATTACTTTCACACGACCCTTAGTAGGGTAGTAGGGGCGTTTTTTTAACAGAGCTAAAGTGAGACAAGTGGGGCTGACAAAACGATGCTCGTATCTCTTCCTTCTTATGTCAAAATTCATAATTAAAACACTTTTACATGTAAACATTTATAATTTTCCAAAATTTACATATTGAACTTATTTTGTTTATTATTTTTGCCATTTAATTTAAAATTCGCCATCGAACGAGATTTCTTAAATCTTTTTGTTTTTTTTTATTTATCCGAAAGATTTAAACAATTTCCGTAATAAATTCTCTTTTTAGTTTGCTTTAGCCGACGATGTCGAAGTTGTCAAGGGTAACGAGGATATGTCCGATCATGATAACGAAGTGGATCAAGTGGCGTTAGAAAGTGAGCACGATAATCAAAACCAAAAAGTTCTTTATCAACATAATATGCAACAGCAACAACAACAGCAACCACAACAAGGTCCCGGTCCAGCACGAAGTAAGAACAATAATTCCCATTCATGGGCTTCTAAGAACTAACAATATATTTATAAGATCGTAAATATTACCAACTTTAAAAAAGCATCTTTAAATTATTTCATTACAGGCAATAACAAGGGTATTCCTTTAGCTTTGGGACAACCATTTGGACCACCACCACCACCCTCGCAATTGGGCTATCAGGGACCTCCACCACCATTGCCGCCACAACGTCAACCTCAGCCTCCACATCAACAGCAGCAGGTGCATGTACCGCAATCACTGCCCGACTTGAGCGTGGGAGCCTCATCCACCAATGAAATTTGGTCATCGCCGGTACAGGATATGGCCAAAATCATATCGCTTGATGTCAAGTGTGAAAAGAATGGCATGAAAGTTTTCGTACAATTCGACAAACCTTTCTACGGTATTGTCTTCTCCAAGGGCCACTACAGCAATATGAATTGTGTACATTTGCCATCAGGTTTGGGTCGTACTTCGGCCACATTTGATATTGGTCTACATGAATGCGGTACATCGGGTAATACCGAGAATGGTTTATATGGTTATGGTCATGAATCTGGTTCGGGCACTTATTTCGAAAACATTATAGTTATACAATATGATCCTCAGGTGCAGGAGGTGTGGGATCAGGCCAGGAAACTACGTTGCACTTGGCATGATCAGTATGAAAAGAGTGTCACCTTCCGACCATTCCCTGTCGATATGTTGGATGTTGTGAGGGCTGACTTTGCCGGCGATAATGTTGGTTGCTGGATGCAAATACAAGTAGGAAAGGGTCCTTGGGCTTCAGAGGTCTCAGGATTAGTTAAGATTGGTCAGACTATGACAATGGTCTTGGCGATTAAAGACGACGATTCGAAATTCGATATGCTAGTGAGAAATTGTGTGGCCCATGATGGGAAGAGGGCACCCATACAGCTGGTAGATCAAAGAGGTTGTGTTACTAGGCCCAAGTTAATGTCTCGCTTTACTAAGATTAAGAATTTCGGTGCCTCAGCATCAGTACTATCATATGCCCATTTTCAGGCTTTCAAATTTCCCGACTCCATGGAAGTACACTTCCAATGCACCATACAAATCTGTCGTTATCAATGTCCTGATCAGTGTTCTGATCCTAACTTGCAAGAAGTTCATCACTTGCAAGTGGGCCCTGAATCACAATATGGTCCACCTCCACCGCAACTACATGTTGATACTTACCATGTTAGCAGTTCTATTAGCAAACGTAGAGACGAACGTCGCGTACAACGGCGCGCTCGTTCTGTAGACAATGAACCCGAAGTTGGACTCAACCGCATAATTAAAGTTGTCTCTTCCGGTGATCTAACATTTGCCATTGACGAAAATGCCAATAACACTGCTAACAGTGCGGCAGCTCAAACCATGGTCTTCCCCGCCCGGGAGGATGGTCTTATATGTATGACCACTCCCGGTTTTGCGATAACTTTGATTGTACTATTGGGCATTCTAATAACATCTTGCCTCATTTCCGCTGTCCTCTATGTACGCTTAAGACCCTTCTCGACCATAACGAAAAAAGAAAGAGCTGTAGCCTTTACGAATCCCCAATTAACAGGTACTTTACCTGTCATACAAATACCACCGCCACCAGGGCATGGTACCCTGTCGAAAAATCGGACGCATTCATAAATAGACTACAAAATTTAGTACAAATATGAGACTTTTTTTTATTGAAAAACAAAAGGGGGTTTTAATTTTAATATTTATTAAAGAAAAAAGAAATTTTAAAACTGAAAGGAAAACGATCGGAAAAGTGACACCTTCAACAACTGGGTTGTTGGACAGAAAAAACCTTTTTGCTAACAAAAAAATATAAAAAAATATATAAATAAAAAAATGAGTAAAATGTTTATACTAAACTAAATTAAAGTATTTACAATTTTGTAAACAAAAATTCACGCTTTTCTTTAAAATGGCATTTTGTATTTCCGTGTATTTGTTAAATTCTGTAAGTCTGAATTTACATGTTAAATCTTTTGATGTTCAACTTCTTTTCAATTCTCTTTTAAAGATGTCAATATGATCACACGCAGCAATCGGTTTCAATTTTTTTCGTTTCAAATCAACAATTTTATTAACATCGAATCAAAGAGAAAAAGAAAAGAAAAAATTTACATGCAGTCATTGTTGTGCATATACATACATACCTACGAATGAAAACACAAAGCGTACTGACCGAGTACAGGCATCTCTGTTCCAAGCAACTTTCTTTTGCCTTTCCTCTCTTTATAAAATACAAGAGTTAGGCATCAAAAGATGAAACGTGTGAAATCAGACCAAAGGTAGCAGGTAGTGTCGGAACTACAACAATCCAAAAACAACAGAAAAAACATAGGGAAGCAGACTAAGCTTTAAGGGAATCAATCTTTTGCAAATTTAAAATTTAATTTTAGTATAAACATTTTATTTTAAGGAAGCTCTTCTTTACCTTTTAGTTCAGTTCTTTAGTTCTTCCAAGACTAGCCTAAGTTTTCGTTAATATATTTTGTTTGTTTTTCAATTCAATTTTAATTACAAGCTTTAATAAGTAGATTTTTGTGTTTATTTTTATAAATATTTTTTTTTTTCATAAGAAAACTTTTATCTTTTCTTTTTTTAATATTAACTAGTAATTTTGGGTCTACTCTTAGTTTATCTTTCTCAAGGTGGTAGTCATAATACTTTATGGGCTGTCTCGCTCTCCGCCCTTCTATCGTTCTCAAACTAATAGACTGTAAATCTGTCTTTCTTAAACACTGTGCAAAGTATTAATTTAAGTCTCTTATAATTAATTAATTTAATGAAATTAAAAACAGATACACACATTCACATTTATACACTTAAACCCTTAAGCCTTCGTTTCTCATATGTAAATGTTGCGGACACGTAAACGTTGCCGTCGACTTAAATGGTTGTTAATTATTAAAAATGCTTTAACGTGTTAAAATGCCTAAAAAACTGAACAATTTTCCAAATTAAACAAAATATATCAATTTAAGCTTTAAGGAAACCACTATAAAAATTACTGTTAGCTCGGTGGAAGTATTAGTGAAACAGCTGTGGACTAATTCTGACGAATCAAAACTATTGGTTCAGCATGAACACAGAATACCACAGAACTGTGAAAAGTGACGTGTGAAAAGGGCCCAAATCAGTTGCGAAGGCAGCTTTCGAATAAAAAGACAGAAGGCTTTTTTTGGTAGCGAAGTGGCAATGTGTAAAAACAGGCCGCAACCATCAACACAAATGGCGTGATCAAAACAAAAATAACAAAACACAAACCACGTTAAACAAATGCATTAGATCAACAAACGTTGTGTTTAGTGAAATAAAATTCATTTAGTTATATTGTTTTGTTTTATAATGCTATTTACTCATTTAAATATTATGTGTTGTTGTAATTTTAAAAGTTAATTTTTATAACAGTTTTTCATGATAATTTCAAGTTAATAAATTTGTGTTCATTGAATTGTGGCAAAAAAGATGGTGCAAAGTGAAATGCAAAAAGGGCAGCTTTCTTAAAAGGAGACAAAAAAAAACGCAAAATCTTCCGTCTCGTGACTGTTCTGTGGTATTCTGTGGCATGAATCATAGAATCAAGATTGCGCATTGCGCAGGTCCGTTATTTCTGTGTGTGACGAAGAAATAGACTTTGTGTATGTGCATTTGTGTGTGTCTTAGATTTTTTTACAACAAACACTCATAATTAGTCTATGATGACGTAGATGCGCAGTATAAACTTTTTTTGAACGGCTGAGTTCGCAATCTTGTTTCTTTGATTCATGTTGGTTCAGTGTTGTGAAAACTCAATCAATGCTTTACAACATTGAAAAATAATTTCGATGCGTTCGGTATCGGCTGAAAGAATTAGAAATAAAATTGCTTTTGAATCGAAAAAAATCCGATTACGACTGCCAGAATAAGCCTCCTGATATGTAAAGCAAGAAACCAATTTTAATTTTATCCGGATCATATGCAACGCTTACATAAAAGAGTATACATACAGAAGCTTGATAAGGACAACAGAACAGAACAGCTGATTCTCATTGTATACGTTTACGTTAGAGTAACGGGGCCTTTACACTCACACACTGAAACACACAAAAACAAGTTAACGATGTTCTGGTGCTACGCCATATTTAAAAGTTCAAATCTCTTTCCACAGAATTTGTTTTTATTTTTATTTTAGCTTTTTACTTGAAAAAAAAATCAAATTTTCATAAACTTGTTTTTGTTTTTACTTTAATTTAATTTATTTTTATTATTTATTTATTAAAAAATAAAATTCATTTCATGGTAGTCATTAAATATTTTAAGTTGTTTAAGTTTTACATCATACATATATTTTTTTAATTTTCACAAAAAAAAAATAATATTTATTCAGATTAATTCGTTATAAATTTCTTAATTTATTTAATTACAATTATAAGTCCATTAAATTTTCTTTTAATTTCGTTATAAACCAAATCTTTCTTAAAATTTTTTTTCCTAAAAAAATTTCGGTCCTGTTATTTAAGTTTATTTATTTATTTCTTAACTTTAATTTAATTATTTCATTTCATTAATTTTTAAGCGAAACAAACCATAAAAGAAAAACGCAATAAACGTTTGATGTTGTATTAATCAAAAATAAAACAATTTTTTTTAACAAATAAAGAAACCGTTGTAAAGAATTAAATTTAAATACATTTTAATTTTATTGGATTGGTGAGTATTTCAGTTTAAATTTTGACGAGTTTTTAGAAGGGACATGAAAAATCGATTATGAAAAAAATAAAGCTCGCAATTTGTTGATTTTTTAATAATTGAATAATTTTTCAATATGATGATATATTTATATATATGTGTATATAATTTGCATACTTTAGGAGCTGTTCCCAATTATATCATTAATGTAAAGCATCCTTTAAGGTCCTACCTAATTTTAGCAGATTTTTTCTAAAAACAATTTTTATTGGTTATAAATTGACTTTTGCTTATTGATTGCACAAGGAAATAAATTAAAGCTTTTTTTGTGCGGTCTGGAATTTGATTTCAGATCACTGGTTTCAAATCTGATCTCCGTTTTTCTCTATCAGCTCTACTTTTCGATATATGTCGTTATGTCGAAAATGAAGGCACTTTCACTACATATATTGGAATTAATTGAAAACGGTTGACCATATTCAGTGCTTACTTTGTTTTTGAAATTGCCCTGTAGTTTCAGAGATATCGTTGAATTTTTGACGCTTAAGCTCTTGATACTTGTTTTACATTGCATTATTCAAGGTAGTTGAAGTATCAAACTATAGTTTTAAATTGACATAAAAAAAACACATTAATATTCAAGGCGAAATAATTTTTCAGGTGGCGTTGAAAGCACAGCTGTGATACTTTTTTTCTTAATTAGAGAAAGGAATGTCAAAAGCTACTTGTGTTTTTGACATATCGACCAAAGAAAACAACAAATAAACAAGTAAGAGTGCTATATTCGGCTGTGCCGAATCTTATATACCCTTCACCATTGTGCGAGCAGAATACATAGCAATTAGACAGGAACTAAATAAAACTGGTAAATATTTTTTTTAAATAAGAGACAACCGGTTTTGAACTTCGCTTTTCGTAAGGGCCCAGAATATATATACTTTATAGGGTGTAGGATCAATATTGTAGAAATTACAGTTATACATATATACCTTTTTTACCTTCGGTGAAGGGTATAAAAAGAGTAATTTTCGTGAAGTTATGGGTCTAATCACCCCTGCATACGATAGACACTGGCGTATCGAATGAAAACTCGATAAATGTAATGTCGAGTTACTCGATGTCGAATGGTATTATTTCAAATTCAATACATTTCATTCGATATCGAGTTTCAAGATACCAAATAAATAATTTCGATGAATTTTGCTCGATATCGTATGCGGTGATTAGACCCCAGTATTTCGGTTATAACTCATACAAATTTCCGACATTTTGGTATATAAGTCATATACATAGGGCATATGGCAGCCCTAAAATTTAGGTTTTTATAAAAATTTTGATGTTTTTAGCCCATTTTTGGAGTATTTTGCTCATAAATTACCCATTGTCTAACCGATTTGATATTTTTAAATAGGAAGAATTTTACCATTTACTTAAGTTATATTTATATATAAACATTTATATATACTTGTATACATATACAGTGGAGGCTCGAAAAAGTTAAGCAGTTTGTTTTGGGGGTGATGAACTTTTCCGAAATCTTAACTTTTCCGTGGTATGAAAAATGCATGTGGTTATATGTGTATTTATACATTGTTTATTTATTTATCGTTGATCTAAGAACCATTTGTATAATTGCTTCTCCAAATCGACGTATTCTGCCTTATGTAAAGTTTTTAACTTAATTTTTTCATACGTATTTGATAGTGCTGCATAAATGTTTGCTTTGTTTTTTTTAATTTTTGAAATTGCTGATACAGAAACATGAAAATCCTTGGCCAATCGATTAGCAAGAACGCCTTCATCTAATTTTTTTAAAATCTTGCATTTTTCGGCGACTGATAACCTTTTTTGCTTCATTGCTGCTAACATTGTTGCGATCAAAACAAAACAAATTCTACGACTATTTTCTTTCACAACCAACTGATGAGAGCAAACACATTATGCAAGATTAGGTTTGTATATAAAATTCGCAAAAAAATTAATGAACGGTAAATGATACACTAGAAACAGAAAAACAAAATAAAAAAAAATTGTCTCTAAAAAGTTAAGAAGTACTTAACTTTTTAGAATCACGTGTGGTGAATGAAAGCTGCTTAACTTTTCCATATACTTAACTTTTCTATGACTTAACTTTTTCGAGCCTCCACTGTATTTTAACAAAGTTAATTACAAAAAAGAGTAATTTTTGGGGATTCAGTATTTCGGTTGTAACTCAGCCATTTTATAACCGATTTGGCAGATTTATATACCGACGTATTGAAGAAGAAATTTACCATTTACTTTAGTTATAAAACTTGGACTCGGGGAGATCTATGGTTCCCGAAAGTGGGTATTTAAAAAAAAATTATTTATTTTGGTCATAACTTTTTTGTATCTGAACCGATTTTCCCGAGTTTTTTATAAAATATGTTCTACTTAAAATTTCCGATATTTTGATATATAAGTCATATCCATAGGACATATGGCAGCCCTAAATTTTAGGTTTTTATACAATTTTTAATTTTTTTTGTACGGGAGGTACCACGCCCACTTCCCCAATCCCGCCCACATTTTGTAGGATGGTGTGTATTAGCAACCTAAATGTGTGTACCTAATTTGGAAGCTTTGGCTTTTGCCGTTCCCCAGATATACAGCAAAAAGTAATAAAAATACAACAACCACAAGGGATTTTTCGAAAAAATTTGAGGTAGTCGTGGTTTTTTGCTCATAACTCAGCCACTTTTTAACCGATTTGACAAATTTATATACCGACGTGTTAAAGAAAAAATTTACCATTTACTTTAGCTATAAAGCTTGGACTCGGGGAGATCTATAGTTCCCGAAAGTGGGTATTTAAAAAAAAACATTTAATTTTGGTCATAACTTTTTTGTATCTGAACCGATTTTCCCGAGTTTTTTATAAAATATGTTCTACTTAAAATATATTTTGATATATAAGTCATATCCATAGGACGTATAGCAGCCCTAAAATTTAGGTTTTTATACAATTTTTAATTTTTTTTGTATGGGAGGTACCACGCCCACTTCTCCAATCCCGCCCACATTTTGTAGAATAGTGTGTATTGGCAACCTTAATGTGTGTACCTAATTTGGAAACTTTGGCTTTTGCCGTTCCCCAGATATATATATACAGCAAAAAATAATAAAAATACAACAAACACAAGGGATTTTTGGAAAAAATTAGAGGTAGTCGTGGTTTTTTGGTCATATCTCAGCCATTTGTGGACCGATCTGGCTGGATTTCAATAGCAAAATTATAATAAGAATACCTGACATAAAGATACCCCAACCAAGTCCCCATCATATCTGGGGGCTTCGGAAAACCCATTTCAACAGACAGACGGACGGACGGACAGACGGAAAACCGGATTTGAACTTCGCTTTTCATAAGGACCCAGAATATATATACTTTATAGGGTGTAGGATCCATATTGTAGAAATTACAAACGGAATGACAAAGTTATATATACCCTTTCTACCTTCGGTGAAGGGTATAAAAAGGTTAGATTAGGTTTCATTGGCAGCCGTGATCAAGTTCAGCTCACGTGGGTCCACTAATTAGTTCCTGTTGTGCTACCATGTCACACCGTGTCCCATGGGTCCTATGTTATCTGGCCAATCTATGTTATCTGGGCAATTCAGCAGAGGAGTTTAAATCTTCGTTATTTTTGCTTAAGCTCTTATCGTTTCCAAGAAGAACGCATTTAAAGTTTTTCATACAAAAATCTTAAGAAAATCAAATTTCTATGGAAAATAGAAGTGATCACAGATTTTCGTTATTTTGGCTCTAGGTCTTATAGTTTCCAAGAAAACCGCATTTATAGTTTTTCATACAAAAATCTTTAAAAAAAATCAGCAAGCCGAACCTTTTTCTTTCGGAGTGCTTACTTATATATTTAATACCGTTAACGGTTAATAAAACATTGTTTTCGCCATTTTCAAGTTTTGTTGTATATACAATTTGTTATAGACATAACTACCAATCGTTCACTACGAATTCCTTAATAAAGTAAATAAAGAAAACTTTTTAAACTTAAATAAAATACCAAAATTTCTTTTATTTCATTTTGTTCCGCCTCGCCTTGCACACAATCATTTGGTCCTTTCGAGCCGGATCTTTGAAATCTTTTGTCCTCGCGTTAATAAATTTTATTATTTTTCTTTTTAATAAGATCGACGTCTTTGTGTTTTCAACCACCGCGGTGCACCGTGTAAATACACACATCCACACATCGCCTAAGTATAGTACATACCCTGCAGGAAATCAGTACTGATTCACTACTGACACTGTCACCAGTACTAGTGACTTATTATACCCCCGACAATGCTTTTTTACTATAGACATTTAACATGTGCGTGTCATTGGAAATCCACTACTGACGTTGTCACTACTGAGTAGATGGTTCTTTTGGGGACATATGTAGACATTGTCACCAGAGACTCACTAGTGCATTTTAGTAATTTTAGTCTACACTGTTGATACTTTTCTGAAATAGACATAGTTAATGAAAATTTTGTTATCATTTGATGTTTTATTAAAAAAAATTAAGGAATTTAACAGTTTTAAATATTAAAAATTAATGAGGTACTTCAGCCTTTTAAATAGTATTTAAAAAAAGTTAACTTTAAAAACTAATGAGGTACAATTCAGCCTTTTAAATAGTATTAAAAAAATTTAACTAATGTGCTGTTTTCACAACACAAGTGATTGAACGTGGAGTAAAATTTATATGAAATGCACTTAGTTTTGTAAGTGTTTTTCATATAAATTTTACTACAAGTTCAACGCTTGTGTTGTAAAAACAGCACATAAATCTCATAAATGTGTATGTATTTTAAAAAAATATTAGTTTTGCTTGTTCGATGAATCGTCTTCACATTCAGCGTTTTCATTGTTTTTTGATTTGCTGCGCCCCATTTGCTTAAAATATTTTTTTTTTGGCGCTGCAATGCTCCTCTAAGCGTTTTGTCGGCTGACTCACTAAAAGTTGATATTACGTCTGGATATGGAAACAAAAAGGCATTTATTAAAATATTATAAATTGTGCGAACTCAAATACAAAAGTTTTTACCTATTAAAGTTTTAAAAACGTTGGGGAAATCACGCAATCTCTTTTTGCCAAAAGAGCCATCAACATTAAAATTCATTACGATGTTTTGGCCAAATACTTGGTGTAGGTTACGTTCAGCATTACCAGCAAATAAAGAATTTATTTGTCTTATCTATAGAATATAAAGGAAGAATTAAATTTTATATGTGTAATAAATTCACAATAAAGTCAAATACTTACGTATGGGTCCTCTGTATTAATCGGAAAAAATTCAATAAGGTTGGTACTAACTGCATTCTGTTTTATGATTGAATCCAGTAAAACTTTGTGTTCCGCCAATATGTCCAGCAATGTGTTATGTCGCCTTTCAGCAGCGTCTGTGATATTAAAATTTTTTTATTAATGTGCACTTTGTTTAGAAATATCATTTGAATTTCAAAACAAAACTGATAATAAATAGTTTTTCACGTTATAAATTTATTTTTCAAAAGAAATTTTTTTACAAACCTTTATATGAATTAAATTGTGTAGATAGCAGTTCACAGCTAGGACATTTAGAAGTAACTAAAAAGAAAAAAGTAAATATGTAATGCATAACAATATAAAAGAATACAAAATTGTAAAATTACCTTGTTGAGAAAAAAACTTTAGTTTTCCCTTTCTCTATAAGGCAACTATGTAAAATGGGTATTAATTTATTTTACTCATCATGTATCCTTAAATTATTTAAAAAAAGCTTTTATTTACCTTTAATTTAATTTATTATTTAATTATTTTAATTTATTTTTTACTAAAATTTCAATTTCACTTCCAGCCACTTATATTTTTGACACACTAATAAAAACATAAAGAAGAAGCATTACATTATTACAAAGCTTTAATTTTTAAGGCTGAGTTTAGCCGCCGACATTTTTTTAATTTTGCTGCCGCCGACATCGTCAGCACTTAATTTTAAATATACAAAAGAAACACAAAATATAACAAATCGACTTTTTTTCTACTTTTAAAATATTATAACGATTAATGTACTGCATATTTATTATAGCACAAATAAAAAAATGCTACATTATTAAAAGTAATTATGCCGCCGACGAATAATAACGTTTTGGCGGCAAATTAGAACTCTTATTCTCATAAAAGCAAATAAAAAAAACTGTAGACACTTGGTGACATGTCGCCAAGAAGTCACTAAAATAGTCGACAAAACTGGTGACTTGGAGACACTTGTCCCCAGGTTTCCTTCAGGGTACCTACATCTGTTTCAACCAGGGCTGCCAGAAATTTTCAGCAAAAAATCTTAATTTCACCAAAAAAAAATCTTATTTTTGAAGAAAAAATCTTATTTTTGAAGAAAAAATCTTATTTTTTGGGTAAAAGTAGTTTTTTTTATTATAAATAATAAAAACAATTCATATTTTATTTAAAACCACAAATAAACAAAAAAAAACATTACAAAAAATTTAATTTCGTATAGGTACTGTATTCACACTATTAAAGTTTAACATGTTTAAGCAACGTTTAAAAAAACTTAAACAAAGGTGTTCAGACTACAATTATCATGTTTTGATTTGACACCTAAAGCATCTGATTTAGCAAAGGCAAAAAAAATGCAAAATAAATTATAAAAATTGATTAAAAATCGATAAATGAAATTTTCGAGATCCCTGTTTAATTTTAAAACACGAAAATTCTATGTGTTTTTATTACAATAAAATATATGGGAAAACATGTTAATTAAACATGTTTTGTCAACATTCTGCTTAAACGTGCTTAAAAACCTAAGTGTGAACATAGCATTATACCAAATTGTATTATTTAGTTTAAAAATTTTTAAATGGGAACAAAGAAGGTTTTTTTAATTGAACCTAACCTTCGTCTAGACAAAACAAAAAATCTTGTTTTTGGGGAAATAATCTTAAAATCTTTTTTCGGTTCAAAAATCTTAAAAAATAAGGTAAAATCTTACTTCTGGCAGCGCTGGTTTCAACAGTTAAATTTTTATATTTGATAAAAAAGATACGTACATGTCATTTAAAAGTGATTTTGGAGGGGTTTAAATAAATACCTGCACAGACAGGGCTGCCAGATAAATTTGTAAGGAAATCGTCAGTTTCCAGAGAAACAATAAAACAAATCGTCTTTATCGTTTCTAAAAATCGTCAAAAAAATCGGACAACTCAAAATTTAGTTTTTTGTAAACAAATTTTGTTCGATTTTTATAAAAATCGGGTAAGAGCTAATGGGAGTCTCATGAAGAGGTTACAGCTCGTGAAATGATCGCCTTATAATTATTGAAAATATGATTTATACAGAGAGTCGTAAAAACAAAGTGTAACATTGTTGTTTTTGTACTCTGAAAATAATCAAAGATTTCCTTAAGACTTGCATATTACAGCCGTACCTAGTTTTTTAATATAGAGGCCGGAACGCTTTGCAATTGGAAAAACCGATTTTGACAACTCGTTTAATAGTGAAGTTTGCCGCTATTGTTATTTAATAATGGCAATTTAGCTATTTTTTTGTTCAATATAGCGTTTTCATCTCTATTTATATTGATAATTTGTGGGTTTTATTAAACAAGAAAGCTATCACTAGTGTTCGTGGCACAACGCAGACGGTCATGCTTTGGTATTGCATATCAGCGTCAAAGCTAAGCGAAAGAATACGTTCCGCCTTCCGCTCTTGCTAAGGTACGCCTGTTAAACAAGATTTAAAAACGAAATTGTCAGAAAATGTAATGTTTCATTCAGACTTGGGAGACTGAAAAATATCGTCACTTTTTAGAAAAAAATCAGCAAATCGACACTTTGCTAATTTCGGAGCAAAAAATCGTCAAATCTGGCAGCTCTGTTCGAAACCAAGCTAAAAGGCAGCATCATCAAAGCCGATCATAAAAATATTTGTAATAGGTATACAAAAATCATTACAAAAGGCAGCCAAATTAACATAAACCAATAGTATCGGATGGAACTGGTCTGAATAGAGTTGAAAAATGTGGAAACCCCGTTTCAAGCACTGCTTTTTGTTGTTGTTAGGACCAGCACTCAGGGGATGCCCCCTACCACAATGCATTGCATTGTGTTGGAACTAGGAAGAAGGATAGAGGGAGTAGTGTTTGTGAACATTCGATTTGAACTTAATCATGTTGCAAGTGAGAGGGACTTTGGCAGGAATGTCATTCCACATACGAACTGTCCGGGAAAAAAACGAATTCTCTCTGTAATGCGTTGTACGATTCATCTGCCAATCGACCACATAGGGATGGGCTCTTGAAGAAAAACGTGTATTGCGAACAAACATGCGCGTTTCGGGAACCAAATTATTTCGTCGTAACACATCCCATTATAGTAACGATAAAACAGGCAAATACAATTCACATTGCGACGGTGCTCAAGGGAGTCAATAGAATTGGATACCTTACTGTCGCCAATGAGAACCTTCGCCTTCCATACGCGGTCGGATATAGGTGGTACATATAAATAGTAAGGAGATCAGATGGAGTGAAGTACATACATACATATATCTTACACCGTCTTAGAAAACCGAGGCACTTGAATGCTTCTTTCGACACCTTGAATAAATGGTCTATCCATCGGACATCACATTGTATCCTAATGCAAAGAACATCTAGAGATTCTGATTCCTCAATAATTATACCACCCAGCACGCAACACCCCCGAATGAATCTTGAACTCGTTTGACGAAACCCCATCTATAACAACTCGAATTGTGTGATCTCTGAGAAACTCGATATAAATTGAGAGAAATAATCACCGACACCAAATGCAGCAAGTTTTGACGAGAGTGCACCATGCCAGACTCTGTCAAACGCCTTGGAAATATCCAAAGCAATTACCTTACTTTCGCCAAAATGGTGAATGGAACGGCGCAATTTTTCCGATAACAGAGCTAGTAAGTCTCCAGTAGAGCGACCTCTACGAAAGCCATACTGGCAGTCGCTTAGTAGGTAGTTTGACTCTAAATATTTGACAAGATGGTTATTTTTCCATACTCTCCATAACTTTGGAAAGTGCCGAACAAATTGCAATTGCAAGGTAATTTTTAGGGTTATAAGCCATTCCCTCTTTTAGGAATTGGCGTTACGTTAGCAACTGGAAATTCCGCGGCACGGTATAAAGTGCTGAAAAGAATTGCTAGCGTCGAAGAGCACTGCTTCAAGACCAGTGCAGGTATACGATCCGGCCCAGGAGACTTCTTTATGTCGAGATCCTCAAGAACCCTTTTAACAGCTTGAGCCCGAAAAAATATTCTTGGCCAGAAGTGGGCACAACTAAAACTGTGCTTGTATTGATGGTTATAAGTATTAGTGAGATGGCAGAATTACCCACCAAACACAAAACCAAGCGTTTAAAATATAATGGTGCATTATATTTCTTTATTTAATATTTAACGCATTTGAAGTAAAATAAAACATTTTTTTAAGAGTTCAAATTGCAGAGATTTACTTTTCACAGAAAAAATTAAAAACCAGATTCGTTTATGTAAAACAAAGGTTCAATTAAAAATTAATTAGTTAAAAAAATACTAAATAAAAAATAAAACTTTTTCTAAGTAAATAGTAATAATTTTTTCTGTTTTTCAAGAAAAGAAAAAAAATAAATAAAAGAATGTATGCTTGATGGATAAATATAAATATAAAGAAATTTATTTAGGAAAAATAAAAGAATGGTTGCTAGCATGCAAATACAGTATAACCAGGTTAATTACCCCACGATTAAATGCCTTTCACACTTATTTACCTTGAGTTTTAAATCCCCGTTTTTTTTTTCTTCCTTTTTTCAAACAAAAATCCACGTTTAATTGCCGTACGCTTAATTACCCAGTTTAAAATTAATCTCCCAAAACAAAATGTCTCCTTAATTTCATTCGTTTAATTGCCTCAGTACTATTTGGCAACAACACAGTAAGTAATGCAACCAAGTTTACATGTTAATAATTTGAAAATATGCACTACACATTTAAAAAACATGGCCAAAAAATATTCCACAAATTAATATTTGCGTTAAAATAAACTTTCTTTACGATAAAGTTATGTTATAAAGTTAAGATTCATATAAGAGTTATTTGTGCTAAATATTATCTAGATACACCAAATACATGAGATATTTTGCCTTAAAAGGAATAAAAGGAAAGGTCGCTAAATTTAAAATTATATTAACATTTGAAAATATGAATTAGCTTGAATATTTTAGGGATTGATATTTGAATGGAAGCTGAATCTGAACCGACTCAACCATATTTAATTTGCAGTAAGATATTTTGGGCCAAATTTAATCTCAATAAGAACATGACAAAATGGTTTATGGGCATAAAGAAAGAAGTTTGCGTGAGAGGACTATATGATATTATTAACCGATTCTTACAACATTTAAAACGTTTTTACCAAATTTTATAAAATTGTCTAAAAACGGCTACTTTTCTTTTCGCACAAGGTTTACATGGACAGACAACCAGCCAGATTAACGAACGGACACGATGCGTCTATATTTCTATGCATCAGAACATGTATTAAAATATGCTTAAAAAACATGAAATATGTGAGCAAAAAACAGCAGCAATAGCTTAAATATGCAAATAATCCACATACAAACCGATACCAATATTCATAAAAAGCTCTAAAACGGACAAACATATTGTTTCCGCCTTTATTGGTCGCACAAGAAAAACCATGCCATTGCATATTTACGGTTTCCATGATCAAAGGTTTGAATGTATGAGTACGCTTTTGTTAGTAGGATATGACAGGACATCCCAAATAGCATTACAGATAAAATTTAAGACAACAAATCCCATTGCTTTTAAATGCTATCTCTTAAGATTTAGCTGATACATACATGTAAAAATGCCTATGTCTATACATTTTTCATACATCAAAGTTAAGATATCTAGTAAATAAATACGTTTAATCACATCACTGAGATTTTTAAACGTATTCGCTTAATTACCTCAATGAGGTAGTTAAACGTATTCTTATAATTACCTTAACGAGGTAGTTAAGCGTTTTCGTTTAAATGCTTACACCGCATAATTACCCAAAAAGTTTGGCATTTTTGTCCAGGTAATTATCCGTGGAATACTGTAGTGTGTATCGATTTTGAATTTAACCCAAAGACAGTTAAATTCCGCATCAAACATGCCCATTGATTGCTGGCATTGATACACAACTTCATTGCGTATTTTTATAGCAAGACCCCGATGAAGATTAAAGAGGGATAAAAGGTGATACCCAGGAATCTTAAAATCAAGTGAATCGGAATTTTCAGATATCTGAGTTTCACATAAGGCAAAAACATGCGGCCGGTGAAGACAAACGTGAGCATAAACAAAAAATTCGTTCTCAGCCCACGTATATTACAAAAGTCGATTCTTAACCGACCTCTCATGACAACATAAAAAAAAAATTCAAATCTAACGCAAAGTACCGATATCTGCTATGTTAAAACTCGTAAAAAAAAACTGTTTGGTGATCAGTGTTATACATTCATCACCAAAACAGTTTAACAACGATTAACACAAAGACTCCGTACTTACAAAAATAAGAAGGACGTTTAAAAAAAGAACACAAAAGACGATGCCATAAAAAGGGTCATGAAAGCCCTGATCTGGTCATCGTCGAAAAAAGGCCATCACTGACGAATTATTATTTTATTGTTGTTGTTTATTGTATTGCTTGTTTTTATTTTTATGTTGTTATTGTTGTATTGTTTTAAAACGGTTGCTTGTTTATTATTGTTTTTTTATCAGATTTGTTATTAATTTTGTAGATTAGTGAGTTTGATTGGCAATAAATTATTGTTGAGTTTATTGATTTTTATTAATTGTTTTGTTATGTTTATTTTTTTTCAACTTCACGGACACTAATTTTAGTTTATTTTTTCACAATAAAGACAAATTTAACGGACTAAATGTAAAGACGTGTGTACGCGACAAAGGACAGAACACAACTTTGCTTTAAAGTTAATCGCGTTCATTTTAGAAAGAAACTGGAGGTCAATGGTGCCATAATACGATATCGCTCCCCATACCATCACACTGCCCTCATAGCTATGCAGGCGGCTAATAGGCTTTTTATACTTGCTCTCATCTTACATCTTATCGCAAAGATGATAACATCTTCCCATAAGAATTCTTCAGGGCTAAAAATCAACATCTTTCTTCATCTTTAAAAGATGTTCCTATATCATGTTGTTTCATTCAACATCTTTCGATTATTTTAGTGTCATCACTAGAAAAAACAAATAATTTTTTACCATCACTAGAAAAAAATTCAAAAGAGCAGGACAGTAATATCATTAATTTAGTTTTTATTCGCTCTTACACGCATTTCTCTAATGGTGTTTTCTTTTCTACAAAAAAATTTGCCTTTTTTTTAAAAAAAAACTTCAATTTGGTGTCTTTTTCCTAAAAATTTTGCTCCCGAAAAGGGTGGCTTGTTTTATTCTAAAAAACTCATGCTTTTCGGGAACAAAATTTTTAAGAAACAGACACCAAATTGCATTTTTTTTTTAAAAAGGCACATTTTTTTGTAGAAAAGAAAACACCATAAGATGTGCTCTAGTGTAAATAGGCTATAAGGTAACGTTTCTCTTTTCGGGAAAATAATAATTGTATCCATCTGGACCTTCTTAATTAAACTTATTTTCATCTGAAAAAAACACGCTACCATTCCTTTTTATAGCCCATATATTTGCGTGCAAACTGGAGTCGTTTTTCTTTGCAAGTAGCATTTGGAGGTGTTTTTTGATTGCTGGTGATAAAAAACATAAATTAGAATAAATTTCAATACAGCAGTGAAATTAGTTTTCGAGTTCACAGTGAATTTCAGAATGCTACTTAGTATGGGATCTAAGGTAAATTATGGACCGTACATCACAAAATTTCATGACATTTTTTCTGGTCCTATGAAGCTAAGTTGAAACAAATTTTACCGCAATATCTACATATATCTGCTACAGGTTATTTTCCCAGAGTGGCTTTGTATGGAGCCTATGGTAAATTATTGTCCGATCTTCACGAAATTTAACAGTATAACTTCCAATCCTAAAATAGGAATTTGTGCAAAATCGTTTACTATTGCGTGCATTATTTCACCATTTATGTTAGTTTTGTAAAATAATCATCTTTTTAGGGTGGTGGTTCCATCTTTTGATTCACAGCTCTGATCCTACGGAACCGATATTGCTGGATTTCAATCCCAAACTGCTTACACAGAAAAAACCATCAGTTGTTGTTTATCAATTAAAAAATTGTTTAAAAAGTATTTAAATTTAATTAATGTGATAAAAGAATCAATTTTTTTTTTTTTGTTGAAAGAAAATTAAAAATATAACTTTGATTTAATTAACATTTTAGTTGTTTTTAATTAAAATATCATTTAAATTACAAATAATATTAATTGATTTTTTCGTTTAAAATAAATAATTTTAACTTGTAGAATTGTTGTTGGGAATTGTCAAAACCTGAGGCACACTTAATTAAATAAATTAACACCATGTTTGAAATGGCAATTTTTTGAAAAAATTCACAATTTTAAATTTTTAGAAATATATGAAATCATTTTGGTAATAGGTGTAAAATCAACACATTGTTTGATTGATTTGTATCTGTATATGATAACTACAACCAATTTGACACCAAGTTTGTTCTTTTCTTTTCTTTTTGAGTTTTTTCGAAAGTGAGCATGTTTTTTTATGCAATATTATTTATTGAATCTTCATACATATATTAAATATGAACTAACAACAATTAATCAAATCTTAACCTAATACTTCATTTTATGTCCCGCCAGTGCCAGACAACAATTTTCTTTATCACGAGTTCTGTTCACATTTGTATATTAAAACACAGGGACTGCAATTGAGCAATTACAAAATAAACAAACAAATTCAAGAAACAAATTGGAGTATCATAATCAACCAAACAACAAATCCTAATAACCTTTACAAAAAAATACAAGATATATTTAATGACATAGAGCAATTCCATATGAAAGCGATCACCTTTTGGACGACCCCTCTCCGATTTAAAAATAAATAGTCTCAATCGATTGCCCAGCAAAAAATAATGTACCTACATTTTTTTTTTTTTTTTTATAGTGACTGGTTTAGTGGTGGTGTACACCACTGTCATGTGACAAAATTGAAGAATTCTTCATAAGGGACCTCATTGAAAGTTGTTTTAAAAAAAAAACTACTAAAGCGATTGCAACGAATGATAGCTCGTTGGAAAGGTATTGAATCAGGCTTTAATTGAAAAATAAAATTTTCCTAATTTTTCTTAGAAATTTACCTTTAAATTTTCCCATGAAAATTAAATTTTTCGATTTTCCACAGAAGCTCCTAAATTTTCCGGCAAATTTTTTTTTTTTTTGGATTCTTCATAATGTACAACATTTGTTTTCGTGGATTCAAAGCAAGGAAATTGCCATTAACACAGTTTTATGCACTCAAAAAGAACACGATGCCATGGAGCGACGAATTCAAAACAGATATAATAATGTCAAAACTATAACTGGAACGCAAAAGTTTCATTGCTTCATACCAAATATTTCTGATATGTCAATTAATGTAAAGCGGTACTCTTCGTCTGCCGACGTGCAAAATTTAAAGTTACTTTAATTTTATAATGATGCCAAGACAATTGAAATTTTTAATAAATATTGTAATTAAGTATAAGCAGCAAAATAAGAAAGATTTTTTCTTCATAAATGTATTTTTAACTGTAAAATAATTTTTAAAATGTATTTTTAACAAGGTGGTCTCTTAAATGCTCTTCTCCTGTCCAAACAAGGAGTCGGGCCCATTTTTTTATTGCTGA
Organism: Pollenia labialis; assembly: GCA_949318255.1. Classification (NCBI taxonomy): domain Eukaryota; kingdom Metazoa; phylum Arthropoda; class Insecta; order Diptera; family Polleniidae; genus Pollenia; species Pollenia labialis. The sequence goes on along the minus strand of OX439142.1, from coordinate 46,523,811 downwards.
TTCTTAAAGCAAAAATTATGAGGAATCCAAAAAAAAAAAATTAGCCGGAAAATTTAGGAGCTTCTGTGGAAAATCGGAAAATTTAATTTTCATGGGATATATGTATATAAAAATTCAGCCAAAAAACAAAAATCCAGCAAAAAAAGATCGTTAAATCCGTGGATTAGTGAAGAGATTATTAAATACTGTGATATTAGGGATAAACTTTTCAAGAAATGGCGAAATAATCGCAATAACATATTATACGAAAAGGAATTCAAAACATTTAGAAATTTTGTAAATAAAAAAATCACATTCGAAAAGAATAAATATTTTAGAAATAAATTTTTAGAAAACCGATATAACATGCGGGCAACGTGGGAAACAATAAACGAGATTATTGGCAAAAAAAGTAATAATATTGACACTTTTATTATGCGAAGCTTTAACGGTAACAATTTAAATAGCGTATTAAATAACTTTGCATTGAGTTTTAGCACATATGTGAAAAATATTCTTCACACCTGCAATGTAAAGACAATAGAAAATTGTGAAGGTTCGTTGCAAAACACTATATATGTAGAAAACACAACTGAGCAAGAAATTTTTGGTATATTGAAATCCCTTAACGAAAAAAAGGCCCGGGTCTAGATAAAATCCGACCGAAAGATTTAAAATTAAACGCTAGCCATTTAACACCTGTTTTAACAAAGCTAGTAAACTTAAGCATTGAACATTCAACAGTTCCAGATCTATTAAAAACCTCAATAGTTAGACCAATTTACAAAAATGGGACAAAATCAGAAATAAGCAATTATAGGCCAATTGCCATTCTCTCTGTAATAGATAAGGTTCTTGAGGAGATCATTGTCAGAAGGCTCACAGACTTCCTCCACAAATATAAAATTATCAACAAAAATCAATATGGGTTTCAAAAAGGAAAAAATATCAATCAGCTTTAGAAAGACAGTAGAACGAAGCAGTTTGTTTTTTAATTTTGTTTTTTCTTTTTACCCACTTACAACTACAATTCGAGTCGGAAAGAACCCAACCAATTGTAGGGGAATGTAAGAAAAGATAAACTCACTGTTTATTGTTGGTGTTTTGTTTTGGCTTTGATATTGTTACAAGTAAGACTTTGAGTGTTTATAATTCTTATTCGCTTTAGGGTTTTATTTGTATAATATTTTTGGCCTTTCTAAAATCTTTGGAAAAGGTTTCCTGATGAGCTGGCCTAAGCAAACAGTGAAATGCGCATAGAAGCTAGCTTTCCCTCAACAATAAATTTCAGTGTATTTATCAAATATGAAAAACTGGGAATTTATCACGTCATACGGAAATCGTATTAATAATAAATTTTGTATTCCCGAAAATAATAATATAAAAATAATAATAATAATAACTTTGCAAACTATATTAACGGGTGTTTAAGTAAGAATATGCACGTAATGGCATTATTTATAGACTTTAGTAAAGCCTTCGATACCCTTTCCCACAACAATATTCTGCATGTTTTAGAAAGACATGGCATAAGAGGGAGACTTTTGAACTGGTTCAAAAGTTATCTGGCATACAGTTCGTATTATGTTAAAATAGGCAACAACATAAGCAACGAAGTACAATACGACTGTGGAGTGCCATAAGGATCTAAGCTGGGACCAATATTATACATTATTTATGCCAATGATATGCTAAATTATTTAAAAAATTGTGAAACCTTTGCATATGCAGATGACACAGCTGTCATTGGTTTTAAATGGAAAGTACACATAGAAAACTTGCAAAAAAAGCTTAGAACAACGTCCTACATGCTATACCACCTAAGCCACTGTGCAACATACAGCGTACTACGACAAGCATATTTTTCACTTACGGAGTCATATATTCGGCATAGCATTACATCTTGGGGAAGCGTTAAATATAGCACCACACTCCAAAAGCACAAAACCAAATACTAAAAATCTTATTGAAAAAATTACAAAAAACATACCGAACAAACAACATGATTGATAGTTTAATACCACAGCAAAACCATAACGCAGCGACACAACGTTTTTATAACATTGAAAGCAACATTAATATGAACAACAATAACATGCACATCAGCATCAACAATAATAGGAACGTCAACCATAACAACTCCCGTATTAACAGCAGCAACAACAACAGCGTTTACAATACTACGCACAACAATATTAACGTCAACGACAACAGCAGAACCGCCATCTACAGCAACAACATAACAGTTAACCACAACAATAACAACAACATCAGCAACAATGTAAATAACAATAACCATATCAGCAACAACATAACATTTAACCACAACAACATCAGCAACAATGTATATAACAATAACCATATTAGCAACAACAATGTTATTATCAGCGACAACAACAATAGTTCCATAAACAACAGTAGAAACGTCAACTTCTTTGGAAACCACAACAACATCGCAAATAACAACAATATCAACCACAACACCAACTACAGTAATGGCAACCACACAAACTCTCTTGCAAAAACTCTGCACGTTCTTAACGTAAAGAATATCTACTACTCAACTATAGCCAAAGAGTTTTTCAAGGATACCAGATTTTTGCAGCCAATTGACCACTCCTACAACACCTGGAGACGTGCACAGGGAATATTTAAAATAAGCCATTTTGCTAACGAATATGGCAGAAGTACTCTCTCTGTAGTTTTGCCCAAAACCTTCAATCTACTGCCTACTAATTAATACATCTAATGAAAAGAAAAGAACTCACCTAATCAAAAAGTACTTTATTAGAAGTTTGCAATAAATAAAATTTGTAAAATATCTACATATGAATGAATTATATTGAAGTTTAATAAGTAAATTTTATTTAATATTTTCTAAAAAAAAAAAAAAAAACATATGCAGGTATTTATCGCTCATCTAATTGGGTAAGTGCTGCAATGTCTCGTCTTCTTAAGCGAGTGTGGCCGCTATCATTTCAAATATTTCGAGCTAGTGGGTTCGGATGCAGTTCGAGCCTTTTTAAGTATTTTACTGCATATTTCGTAATCATAGTTTTTACTAAAGCAACAGCTAAGATTATTTGAAGAAGTTTATTTTGCCGCCTTTGAATCTTTTCGATATTAGAAGCCGAGGCAGTGCCCCATAACTGAATGCCATAGCACCAGATTGACTTTAAAATAAAGTTGTAAAGTACGAGTTTGCAGTCGAGACTAAGAACAGAGTTTATTCCAATAAGCCAATGAATTTTAATTTCTTTTAGTTTAATTTGAGTTAATTTTGCCTCTATATGGCTTTTCCACGTCAAACGGCGATCTAAATGTATACCGAGATATTTTACATGCGAATTTTGAGGTATTATTTGATGGTGGCATGTCATAGCGTCCAGTGTCATAGTGTCCATAGACTTTATGACTGTAAAAATATCGTGCTATATTGTTTACATTTAATGTAAAATTAAAGATTGTTTTGCTTCTTCTAAAAAATTTTCAATTTGGAGTTAATACCCTTTTTATGGTCAAAATATAATGCAAGTATAAGTGTACACATTTCCACGCCACCTTTTTTTTTAACGTGATTTACCCTATAGGCCTAATCCAAGATATATGTATAACAAAAACACAATTACTAAGATGCAGGAGACTGAAATAAATAAAAATAGATATGTATGTATGTATTTTTAAAAACTGAATTATTAATTTTTACTTACCTTTTAAAATTTATAAGTATATTTTAATAAGCTTCTTGAATCCGACTATCCGCTGCCTACCCTTTTTAAGTTTCAATCCTTTGTTTAAGTTACGTATTTGAAAGTGAATACGGCATTTATAAAAAAATTTTCGTATGTCTTCCCGCAAATTGACACACGTACTTTCCTCGACCAGGTGTTTGTGAAGGTTGCGCTCATGTGAGATGTTACTTCCATTTTTTTTTTACAGAAAATTGCTTCTAATTTTCTAAATTGCACGACAAAGTTTGGTTTATGTTTTTTTTTTTAAATCCTTTTGACACCTTATCAACCCACGTATTGGATTCTTAAAGGTTGAACTTTCGAATAATATAGCCAGCTTTATATTCTGGGGCATCATCTTGCAGAATACCAATGTCATCTGGATTCGAACCGTATAGGTCATGGGGTAAGTCGTCATTATTTTGAGTTACGAAACACTATCTAAGCTCTCATTTTCTGAAATTATCTCATTAAAGATATCTTCATCGTCTAAGGTATCGGAGGAAACTTGGTTGTGTATTACGGACGCGAATTTGCCATTACTGTCCAACCAATTTGTGTTGTCAGTTTCGACATTTCCCATGCCATTCAGATGCTCGCTATTTCTTGCTGAAATAAGAAAAAAGCAAATAAAATAAATAAAAATAGTTGAATTTTTTACAATGTTCCGTTACAAATTTTCAAACATACCCAGTATGTACTTTCGCTGCGGCGAAGGATGGCCGTTTCATCCCCCTTTGCTGCGGATTGCTCCAAAAAAATTCTCAAAGACATCTTGGTTAAGACGGCTGGTTAGGATATATCTCATGCCGTACCTTTCAACATATTTTAGCAACATGTCCAGTGCGTTGTTAGTAGTGATGATACATTTTTTAAATGGGTCCAACGTTTTCTTTCCCGGCATAATGGGTCTTGTCATACGATCTATGGTATGTTTTTTATTTTCATTCGCTATACCATAAGGTTCCTTAAGCCTGGTACTCTGTTCATCATTTCACGTGAAATGCTGTCAAAACGCATATGAAAAAAACTTGTACGGAATATCTTTGAAATAATGTTGATAGAGTTGTACTCTGTTCATTTTGTGAAAAAGTTCCGAAATGTTTCTGGCAACATTTTTTTACAACTGCGAAATAATGTAAGCTGCACTTACATATTTCACGTGGAATTTTAAGCAAAAGCAAAAAACTATAAGCTGATTTTTAAATAAGAAATACAAAATTAAAATAACACAACCGGTAACAGTTTTTTATCCAAATTTACTTTTTTTATTACATTTTTTATTAAAAAAAATTATTTTTGGTTAAATACATGTGGGTTTGTTTACATACGCAAAACAATGTCGCATACTTTGCAGGAATAAAAACGTCAAAAATATATAAACACGCATGATAAGTAACATTAATACATGTCAAAATTTTCGTGTATAATACTTGTTGTTGCTCAACATTTTTCACAAATTTGAACAGAGTACTAGGCTTTAGAAGAAAAAACAAATAGCTTAACTAAAACTAACCAAAACTTTATATGGATACTAAACCGATGATTCTTATGTATGAATCTTAACTAAAACCAAATTAAGTTACGAAGATTATGATTAACCAAAACCAAGCAAAATAATATTTACAAAAAAAATAAAGATTCTTATGCATGAATAGTTATTACAATTAATTTAATAATAACGTTTTAATTACCCTTTTTAAGGAGATTCCTTTGTTGTCCTATATTGAAGAGAGGAGAAAACTTTTACCGTAGTTATCGCCGAGAAAGTGTGTTAAGAGTAAGTGGCGTATTTGCGTTGTATTCATCCGTATGTATTAAACTTACCTGGAGTTACAGCTTATTCTTTTAACAACCTACGGTTTGTCGGGCCCATGTCGTACTTAACAGCGCCAACCTGAAATCCACAGTCATACAATTGTGTTATTATGGCGTTCAAAATATCAGTTATCATTTTGCAGCCAAAGTTGTAAAATACGGACTGCTTCCATGACTTTCTTAATCCTCGTGTCATAACAACTTGGACGTAATTTGCCGGCTTTCCTACCACATCATAAATAACCTTAATTTCATCAAATGCCAAAATGCATATCTTTTCTTCTGCAGATTAATAAATCGTTTGTCGCATAAACTCTATCATCTTGTGCAGAATTCCTTCCGTAACGTCGATTTTGCGGCACCATCGTTGTAAGGTCGTTACATGTGGTAGAGGACACCCTTTAACATACAGCTGCGTGTACGCAAATGACGTTGGTTATATCGGCCCATTGCCATTTTACATTGCCGTCAGTTCTTTTCTTGTAAACAATTTAGGTATTACTGCCCTTTTTATTATGCAGTTGAGATCGGGAGTTGCTGAACCTCAGGAATTAGTGTGGTTTTATTGGGAACATACATTTGTTGTACATCAGGCACTTTTCTTATTGGCCACAAGCATTTGTTGTACTTCAGGGACTATTGGCATGGCTTTTGGCAACAAACGAGTGAAACGTCCCACGATTATTATATCGCTTTTCGAAAAGTGGTTAATATATATTCTTGTGCCTGTGTTAAATTCCTTACCACAAAACTTCCTCCACTTTTGACTCATTATAGTTTCCAGGCACATCTTCCTTGCCGCATAATAAACACTTATGCCATGTTCGCACGACAGCATTTTTTCGTAATTCACTCTCCCATTCGTAATTCACAGCCTAATTATGATCCAAACTACATAATTCGTCATATCAAATTTTGAGAGCGGATTATCTAATTTGTACGTATGTAATTCAATTTGTATTACTCTGTGGATTACTTTAAAATCACTGTGATCTCTAATTTGTATCTGGGTTTTTCCATCATCAGCTGTCAAAGCACTAAAAAACAAACAAAATGCAACATAAACAAAGTAAACAACAGTATTGGAAGTAATTTATATTATATGTATGGGTACACGGGGGTTCAAATATATAGGGGGGTAAAGTATAAATTTGATGGACTTACCGGTGCTGGTATGGAAAAAAGGGTATGTGGTGATAGTTGGTGACGAGTTGATTGTGGCTGTTCCGGTCGCCCGACTCTAACGTGCAGGTGGTTTCCTTTTGTTGGTGGTAGATATACAATGGTTAACAAGCACTTTCTGGCTCCTGGCTCGTGTATTGTGATGTTAGTATGAGATCGCAATGCCTTTAGCCGATCGGTGGATAGCTTTATCCGGTAACAATAACGAAGCACAAAACAAATTTCTATTGTCACTGGCTGGAAAGTGGTTAAGGGTTAAATTTACACAAGAAAAACCTTCACGTTTTTGTCTTGATAGCAACTGAGAAAAACACAATAATTCTAAGTTTTACTTTGAATTTTCCCCAAAATTTGGGACCAATTGAAACACCAGTTATTTACTTTTTTCGGTTGTAAGTAACAATTTGATTAATTTTATTAAATAACTTTCTTTAAAATAGCACTGTTGATAATCTGTACAACACACTTAAGTTGTAATAAACTTGTAAAAAAAAAACACTTTGAAGGATTCAATTACAATAGACTGTTCTGCTTGCTTTCACTACTTAGAATGAATAAAAGAACAAATAATATAAAACCAACAGCCTGTTGATGTTAGAAAGCAAGAGGATAAAAAACTGACGAGTAAATGTACTCGCTGTTGCAACCCAGATAGGGTTTCCATGCCCTATAAACCATGTGGGGTTTTCATGCTTAAACATCCCGCCCCCCTTGTTATATCCTAAGATAACAATGAGGGTAGGTTTTCAGGGCTAAAATTCTTAACACCGGACAAGCAGTTGATTTCTAATCGTAAAATATACAATATTTCATGTGAATAATTCAATGATAATAAAAATACTAATTGTAATGAAGTGAAAATATAAAGGTGATCGTACAATTCAAGAGAAGGACAAAAAATTAATTTCATTGATTAGGATGCGTAAATATAAACATAAGGGCAAGTATAATTCATGATAAATACAAATATAATTTCATTCAATAAAAAGTATATAAATGTTGTGATGGTTAAGATATGTTGTCGTTTAAACACCAAATTTCCCGATGATGACCCAGCCTAGTACAGTGTCTTGGGCGACTGGAGAACCAATTGAGGCTAGTTGAATCCCGTTGCGTATGATTCGTGGATAGATATCTGCTCCCAGGACAAGGTTGATGGAGTTGCTCTGGAAGAAGTCTGGATCTGCCAGCCGTAAATTACGATAAGCGTCTGCGACACTACGATCGAGATGTTTAGCTGGTGGCTTTAAGGGCAACTCGCTGGAAATCTTGGCCCTTACAGTAAATGTACCGTGTTCTTCTTCAAACCGGGTCCGAAACGTCAATTGACACCATTTGTCCACATTAAACCTTTCAAACGGCAGGTGGTACCGTTCAACAATAAATGGTGCGATTAAATTTGTAGTTGCGCACGGATTTAGAAGGCCGCGGACCATGTTCCACTCATTGTCTAAACGAATTTGCAGCAATACTGTAGGGATCACGGTGGTGTCATCTGCTCGACTCAAATTCTCGTTTGCTCTGGTGATTTCAGGCTGATGAAGGAGAGTATGGTGTTGTCCATTGCAGTCGTGACAGCGCTCACTGCTGTGGATGGCCCTTACGGCATAGGCGGCAGTCCGGATTTTTTGAACGTGGTTGCACCCGTCTGTTCCGCTCTTCGATGGGAGAAACTTCGCGGCTGCGGTGGTGCATAGTTACTGTAATGAGGAAAAAATAAGGGGGGAAATTAATTGGTATGCCTTTGACGGGGGTGGCAGTAGCACAAGTTTTACAATCGGACGGGTTATGAGGCCATTCGCGGTGCGGATCTCAGATACTCTAACTCGGCTATCGAGACCAGTAAAGATTTTTTCAATGCGACCGAGACGCCATTGATTTGTGGGTAAGTTATCTTGCCGGACAACTACCAGATCGCCGATGGCAAAGTCTCGCTGAGGGTGTTTCCATTTATTTCGCTTGTGAAGTTCGGTGAGATATTCTTCCTTCCATCTACGTGCCAAGTGATGGTGAAGAATTTTTAGCTTTTGCCAACGATTGACATAGCTGAGGGAATGGCTGGACAAGTCAGGTTCGGGTGGAGATAATAGTGGGGTTCCGATGAGAAATGGCCTGGCGTCAGGACGCACAAGTCTTTTGGGTCCTCATTCATGGGGCTTAATGGTCTTGAATTTAAACAAGCTTCAATTCGTGCCAGCATGGTGCTGAATTCTTCATAAGTAAAACTTTGACTATGGCACAGCTTCTTAAAATGGGCCTTGAAACTTTTGACCCCTGCCTCCCAGAGGCCACCCATATGGGGAGCGCCAGGGGGGATGACGTGCCAGTCGACGAGAGTAAAACCATCCTGAGAGAGAAGACCCTTTTGTACCTTAGACAAGAAATGTTGGTGATCGCCATGGAGGACATTAGCAGCGCCTACGAAAGCGGTGCCATTGTCGGAGTACATATCGTGGGGGGTGCCTCGTCGCGAAAAGAACCGAGCAAAAGCTGCAAGAAAGGCTTGTGTGGATATATCGCCGGTAGCTTCGAGATGGATCGCCTTTGTTGAAAAGCATACGAAGACCAACACGTATCCTTTGGTGACTCTACAGCCACGACCCGCATAAGATTTTATGTCAAAGGGCCCCGCGAAGTCTACGCCAGTGTGGCAAAAGGGGCGTGATAAAGTTACACGTTCGGGGGGTAAAGCGGCCATGATCTGTTGACCAATTTGGCGTTTATGTCTCACGCATGTTACACAATGGGATAAAACAATTTTTATCAACATTTTCAGTTTAGGGACGTAGTAACGGAGTCTTGTCAAGCGATGTAAAAGCGCATTTTGACCAAGTAGAGTGTGTTTGTGTAAATACATGAGAAACAATCTGGTGAAGCGCGCATGATAAGGCAATAAAATGGGGTAACGTTCATCATAGCGCAAGGTTGGGGAGTCTGCCAATCGACCATTGATTCGCATGATTCCGTTGGAATCGAGAAAGGGGTTGAAAGTTAGAAGCGAGCTTTTCCGAGACAGTGGTTTTCTTTCAGATAACTGTGAGTATTCTTCGCTAAAGTGGGATTTTTCACAGGCGACTATTAGACAATTTTTTACGGAAATTATTTCCTTGGCCGACAGTTCTTTTCGACTTTGATCTTCCGCTGTCAACTTGGCTTTTGTGCGTTTATAAAATCGAAAAATATAGCCTATTACTCTTAGCGCTCGAGGTACATAGGTCTGAAAAATTCTCAAGAATATCGTCTTGCTTTATTAAGGTTGTATGTGCACGAATTATCCTAATTTCTTCTTCTGTGTCAAACTCCTTTTCTCTTGAAGGCCAGTCTGAATGAGGACGCCTTAGCCAAGCGGGCCCACGCCACCACAGCTCACTAGATGATAAGTCACGTACTGAAATGCCACGTGAGGCCAAGTCAGCGGGGTTACTTTTTGATTCGACATGAGACCACGAATCCTTTCCTACCTTTTCGATTATAGACGAAACTCGGTTTTCGACGAACGTTTTCAACTTATGAGCCGGTTTTCTCAACCACGCCAACACGATGGTGGAATCTGTCCACAGGAAAATTTTATAGTCTTTGAGATTGAGTTGCGCTTGAAGAGAATCCATCATATTCGCAAGCAATTCTGATCCACATAATTCCTTACGTGGTAGGGAAACAAATTTAACAGGGACAACTTTCGATTTGGCTGCCAAAAGGTGGCTAGTGACAAAACCTTCATTTTCGGAGCGAATATAGATGGCAGCTGCGTACGCCTTTTCCGACGCGTCGCAGAAACCGTGCAACTCAACTTTGTAAGAGGGATCGTAATCTATGAAACGGGGAATTCGGACTTCTTCAATTTTTATGTAGTCATCGAGAAATTCGCGCCATTTGTTCATAGTAAGGGGGTTCAAATCTTCATCCCAATCAGTGCCATCTTTCCATATTTGCTGCATGATTATTTTTGCCATTATAATTTTGGGCGATAGCCATCCAGCTGGGTCGAATAACTTGGCAATTTCAGAGAGCACACATCTTTTTGTGGTTAATTCACGATTCGGTTTAGCTTTGAGCTTGAAATAAAATTGGTCGTTACGAGCGTTCCACCTGAGCCCCAAAGTTTTCGTAATACTGGACTCAGACAGTTGAAGGAATTCTTCACCTAGCAAGTGTGTTGAAGGCAGACCTTGCAGCAACATTTCATTATTAGATGTCCATTTTCGTAGCGCAAAACCGGCTGTTTTTAGAACTGCTATAAGCTCATCGCGATATTTTATTGCCGACGATATGGTATGGGCACCCGAAAGGACGTCATCCACATACATATGGTTTCGCAAGATTTCTGATGCTTGAGGGGAAGTGGATTCGCTTTCTTTGGCTAGTTCTAGCAATGTTCTGATTGCCAGATAGGGCGCACAGTTTACACCGAAGGTCACTGTGTTCAACTCAAAGTCTTGGGTTAACTCATGTGGGGAATCGCGATGCAGAATTCGTTGAAAAGGGGTGTGCTTGGGGTGCACCAAGATTTGGCGGTACATTTTTTCGATGTCCGCGTTAAACACGTAGCGGAAAAATCTCCATCTCAAAAGCAAAATCATTAAATCTGACTGCAGAACTGGACCAGGATGGAGCAGATCATTGAGGCTTATGCCATTGGATGAGGGGCTGGAGGCATTAAATACCACGCGCAATTTTGTTGTGGTGCTGTCGGGTTTGAAAACAGCATGGTGGGGCAAGTAGTAAGTGCCGCTGTCACCATTTATGGGGGTTACTTTGGTCATTTGACCTAGAGTAGAGTACTCTGTGATAACCTTATCGTATTCAGTTTTAAGTTGGGGGTTTCTAATTAATCTCGCCTCGTTTCGTAGAAACTGGGAGAAAGCGATTTTTCGAGAGGGGCCAATATTTAATTTTTCAGGGTAATCTTTTTTAAAGGGGAGTGAAACGACGTATCGACCTTCTTTATTTCTGAACGTAGTGGATGTGTACAAATTTTCGCAGTATGTGTCCTCCGGGGAGGACGTTTTCATCCTCGGGATATCCTCGAGCTCCCAAAACCGCTGAAGTTGATTATTCAATTCTATGGAGCTAAAAAATGATAAAACCGCCTTTCCGCACGGGTGTGCGGGTACCTTTCCCGTAATAATCCACCCGAAATCTGTATTTTGGGCAAGCAAGGATTGCTGTGAGTCTCTTTGTAGACCGTCCAGAATAATTTTTGGGTAAACATCTGCACCAAGCAGTAAATCTATCTCACGACAGCTATGACGATAAGTATCAGCCAATCGCAAATTGGAGAACTCGCTATCTTTTATTGCCGAAGAGAGGTAAAAGGGAAGGTGACCGGTAAGTTTATTGATGATTAAGGCATCCGAAAAGACTTCAAACGATTTGTCAGCTGGGGATCCGATTCTTACGTGGCAGCTTTGGGTGGAAGTTGCAGTGACGGAGTCACTTAACCCGTGGACTTGGGCTGCTGATGGCCGAGTATAAAGACCAAGATGTCTTTGTAATTTTCTCGAAATAAATGTCGCCTCCGAGGCAGAGTCGATTAGGGCACGAACAGTACATTTGAGGTCGTTATTGTAGACGTCGACTAACGCTGTACCGAGTATTACAGACTGTGTAGTGGGTTCAAGGTGAGTTGAAAAAGATTGCAGCGTTCTATTTGCTGCTTGGGACGAGGTGGAAGGGGTCACATCTAAAGCGGGAAGAGGGTTATTAGTTTGATGAACGGGGGTACTTTTAACGTGATTGTTATTATTTGAAGTTTTCTTCCCGTCTACGCGATGAAGCAGGGAATGATGTTTTCCCTTACATACTTTTCAGGTGAATTTACTTTGGCAATTCTTAGCTCCGTGCGATGTCCCTAGGCAGTTAGTACACTTATTTTGTTTTTTCACCGTGGCGTACCTGTCTTCAATAGACATGGCCAAAAAAACGGCACAACATCTGAGCGGGTGAAATTCGGAGCACAGCGCGCATTTACCCTTATTGCCAGGCGCAATATTGGTCTGATAGCTTTTTACCTTGGGCCCTTGGGATGAAGGTTTTGACGATTTTGGGGCATGCGAGTTTAAAAACGTGGATCGAATATCCGCGACCGACTCTAAAGTTTGAAATCTTGATGATAAAAAATCGTCTAAAGCTTTCCACGTTGACAAATCAGTGGTGCGCGGCAAAGATTGTTCCCATAAGCTCAGGGTGGTCTCAGGTAGACACGTTGAGCAAATGTATACAAAAATGACATCCCAATTGTCGACTTCGATGTTTAATAAACGAAGATTGGTGATACAGTCATTAATTGTGCGTTGTAAACGTCTTAGATCGGAACCAGTTTCCTTTGACATGGGCTTTATGTTGAAAAGCGACTTGAGTTGGGCGTTCACTAAGATTCGCTTATTTTCATAGCGATGAACTAAGTTTTGCCAGGCCATATTAAAACCATCATTGGTCATAGGGCATGTTTTCAAAAGCTCTCGCGCTTCACCCTGAGTTTTCTTGACCAGATGGCACATTTTTTCTACTGGTGACAGACGCTTATTATTGCGGTATAGGGCCGTGAACATGTCACGGAAAGTTGGCCATGATTTATAGTCACCATGAAAGATTTCGGTATCGCATGGGGGTAAAGAAATGTGTGAGGTCATATCGCGGTTGCTATCATTCGAGGGGGAGGCTGTTTTGGAATTGGCTTGTAGAGCCTCGCTAAGTTCGTGGATCCTTGCGATCACAGCTTTGTGGCTGCCAAAGGTAGAGTAAAATCGTCCCCGTAAGGTTTCTAGATCGATCTCTTCTTTGAGAGTTTCATAATTATCTATGGCAGATTCATAGCTCGACTCGAAGCTTGACCAGAGATGAGCTATTTGTTTTTCGTCGGCCTCGAGGGAGTGTCGTGTGTGCGACTCTACCTTTAGACCGTCAAAATATGTTTTGAATTCGATCACGCGATCCGAATAACGTATGACATTTTTTACCGATGCCATTTTTTCTTCAGGTGATTAGGGGTTATACAATTTGAAAATTTTATTTAAGAAAATTTAAGTTAATTTTCGATGGTGCTTCGTAAAAGCGATCGCAGTGAAAATTATTTGGGAAGATGTTAATTGTATTTTAAGAAATTTTCAAAGGTACCTCGTAAAGGCGACCGATGAAAAAATTAGTGGGGAATTAAAATTTTAAATAAATTTTCAAAGGAGCTTCGTAAAAGCGACCGAAGAAAATTATTTGGAAGAATTTAAAAGAAATTTTCAAAGGTGCTTCGTAAAAGCGACCCAAGAAAATATTTTTGGAAAATTTAAAGAAATTTTCAAAGGTGCTTCGTAAAAGCGACCAAAGAAAATATGGGCAAAAATTTAAAGAAATTCTCAAAGGTGCTTCGTAAAAGCGACCAAAGAAAATATGGGAAAAAATTTCAAATATTTTTAAGGTTTAATTTCTCGTTGAGAAATTTAACGAAATTCTCAGAGGTGCTTCGTAAAAGCGGCCACTGAAAAATGTTTTTGAAAATTTAGACGAAATTTTCAAAGGCGCTTCGTTAAAACGACCGATGAAAATAGTTGGCAAAAATTTAAATTATGAATTTTAATAAATTTGTAGTTGAAAAAAAGTTTAACGAAATTTTCAGAGGTGCTTCGTAAAAGCGACCGATGAAAATTTGTTGATAATGTTTAATGAAAACGGTGATGATTAATTTTTAATAAATTGGTTATTAAAAAAAGTTTAAAGCAATTTTTAGAGGTGCTTCGTAAAAGCGACCAATAAAAACCAGCGGTGCAAAAATTAAAAAAATTTAATATTTAATTTATAATTAATTTATTATTGGGAAAAAATTTTAGAGAAATTTTCAGAGGTGCTTCGTTAAAGCGACCAATGAAAATTAGTTGCTAAAAAATATAAGGAATTTTAAATGGTTAATTTATAATATGGGTATATAGGGATATAATTAATTCGCAGTAAATGGGCTATCATGTGTCATGGGATTTATGGTATTTTATCTATTTTCATATATTCACTTGATGTTATACATAGTGTGTTTATCAAAAAATGTGCATATAAGAATTGTTTTAAAAAAACTCCAATGATTTTTCGAGCTGCCCTCGTATCCAGCTGTTTGTATAGAAGTTCTTATGTACAATTAACTTTGTCCCAGTGACCTAGTTATTTTCTATTTTACTTGTTACACACCGTACATACATACATTTATTTTGTCTGGTTCGTTGATGTTGCTCTCTCTCACCAAAAATCAAAAACCAACGAGTTGATCGAGTGCGTAAATTTATGAAATGTTGATAGCAGAGGGAACTAGTGCAGTTGACGATTACAAAAGAAAACAAGAGATGCCGACTGATATTAACCTTGAATATCAGACAGTATAATGCAATGCAATTTTGTTTTTGTTTTCTCTAACTTATGTCTTCTTTTCTTTTGTGGGTTTTTTTGCTCATCAACTTGTTGTGTTGATGCTTATGAAGTTGACAAAAAGCTGCGGGGGGATGGTAATTGCCGGCAGATTTTGTTATTTTTGTTTGTTGCGGTACAAACTGGTTTCGTAAATTCTTTTGCAAGTGCCGGTTCACACAAGCAATTTTAGTTGCGCAATTCTTAAGTTTGTTGATGTTTTTTTCGGTTTGCGGTGAGGGGAATGAAAAGTGAAAAATAATTGCCGGTACTCGGCTGTTTCGAGCAATTCTCTCATTCCTTTTTTTTTTTTTTTGTTGAATATTTGACATTTTTTTTCATTGCATGTTTCGCTTATTGGTGTGTAAACAAACAGATCCTAATTTGAATTAATGAAAAATTTGAAATATTTATAATTATTAATTATTAACGGAGCCTGGTTCTGGTAAAGTATAATTTAACATAAAAAAATATAACATTTTAAATAATTTTTTATTCTGTGTTCATTTTGTAGAGTCAGCTGCATAACAATGGCGTTCAAATGGAACAGGGATTTGATTGAAAAATTAATTACTTTGGTTGAGGAGAACAATTGCATATATAATGTTAAATCTAAAGAATATTTGGACAGGAATAAGAAGGCAGAAGCATACAACAATAGTTTGAAGGAGATGCAAACAGTGGAGAGCTCAATTACACTGGAAGAAATAGAGAGGAGATGGAAAAACTTAAGGACACAATTTAGCCAGGAACAGCGAAAGCTAAAGCAGTCAAAAAAAAGCGGAGCTGGGTCTGTCGATATATACGCTCCCAAACTTTGGTGCTTCCAGCAGCTTCATTTTCTGCAAACACATATTGATGTAAGGGAAAGCATAAATAATATAGAGGTTTGTAATTAAACAATTTTTTAAAAGTGAATTATTCTGACATATATGTACATATTTTTACGTATGTATGTGATAATTAGCTTGAAATCCAAGACGTGGAAAGTGAAACATGCAGCGCTCAGGAAGAAAGTTCATTTGATGAGCCCCCTGCAAAAAGAAAAACGGTACGTTTATGTTTGATATATATAAATACTTAAATATGCATGTGTTTATATATTTATATTACTTTGTATGTATGTAATTAGGGCTCAAGTTCGATAAATGCTTTTCGGAACGAAGTGAAAAATTTCAAATCCGTTATTAGCAGAAGGAAGACTGAAAAAAAGTTTTTGTGGCTTGGAAATCTTGTCACAGCTCGCATGGATGAAATACTCCCAGAAGATCAAGCTGATGCAGCCTGGCAAGTTGAATGCTTAATGAGAAAACTCTGTAAGCAATCTCAAGAAAAACGACGGCTGAAATCTACCTCTTCTTTGTCCACAGAGATTTCTGAAGCAGGTCCATCTTGTTCATCTCAAAACTCAGAACCCAGAGATATTTTAGAGCTCTCAATGCATGGAATATTTAGTGATGATGATTTCGATTCATTTTAAAAGGTTTGTTATTAGCCATGCGCATTACCATACATACATTATATAATTATATGTTTTTCTTTCCAGATCACATCAATACAAACACTTAACAGTGCACAGTGTTGTGCGGAAGCTTTTTTATTGGAAATAATTCTGAAACTTCCGTACAGTAGTTTAGAAACTGCTGACTTTATACGAAAAACAAACCTCTTTTGCACCATTGTGCACAGTCACCAAAGTGTACTTTAAATTTTTTAGTATATTACATTTTTATTGTTTAATTTACATTGTTCCTATAAATTCATATTATTCCATAATACTGTACCTGAATTTGTTAAGTTACCAAAAAGAACATAAAAATTTCTTGAATTAATTTCCTTCAACAATAAAGAAAAATAATTTTTTGCATTTAATATTTGTATTTATTATTACATGAAGTTGTTTAAGCAGAAAAATATTGAAAATCTAAATCTACGTACGAGTACAAACATATTACAGCCAATCTACTTTGCCTTCATTATTAAAATATGACATAAATTCTTGGCGAAAATGTTCTGCACGCCCCTTTTTAGGATTATATATACTGTCAGGGCTTTCATTGTTTTCTATTAGGGAATCTACGGATTGGTTTAATAATACGTCATAAGGATCCTACAAAAAATTATGTAAAACACAGCTGGCTAATGTTATTATTCCAACGGTTTCTGGTTTTCTAAAGTTCATTGGAGCTAAGAAAACTCGAAATCTATTTGACAAAATGCCAAAAGCGTGTTCCACGACGTGCCTTGCTCGCGAAAGCCTGGCGTTGTAAACAAGTTTTTCCCTTAAATTACTATGGTAAGGGTAAGGCTTCATTAAATGCGTTTGCAACGGAAACGCATCATCTCCAACCACAACGTATGGAAGCATTCGACCATTTCCTACAACAGTGTTAGCTGGAATTTGCATTTCATCATCCAAAACCTCTTTTAAACCACTTTGAAGGAACACACCAGCATCATTATTGCGGCCGTTACAACCAATATCCACAAATATAAATCTGCAATTGGCGTCAGCTAAGGCCATTAAAACTATACTATTAGTTCCTTTATAATTGTGGTAAAAGGCTCCGTCTTTTCGTAAAGGCCGAAAGCTTACATGCTTTCCATCCAAAGCCCCTAAACAGTTTGGGAATTGCCACTTAACTGCAAATTCTCTTGCTATTATTTCCCATTCTAACGGAGTTTTAGGGAACTGAAATTAAGTATATGTATGTATGTATATATTTTTTAACGTATATAATTGACTTTTCTCCTACAATACCTTCAAATATATTGGAGCCATTTGCTTACAAATTGCTTTGCACACCTCAGGAATTACACCCGAAATTTTCGATCTAGATACTCTTGTCTGATAGTCTAAACTGCGAAAAGTTTCACCTAAAATACAATAAATGTTGAGAGTTTAATAAAATAAAGTAAATTTTCAAAATCAAATGCATACCGGTGGCAAGAAAACGCAGCGTTATTGCCAATTTTTCAGCAGGGGATATAGCATTTCTCATTTGAGTGTCAGCGCGTCTTATATATTGATCAATTAACTTAAGTACAAAATCAAACTGTTGCTCAGACATTCTAAGGTAGTTTTTATACGATATTTTGTCCGTCAACAATAATTCCTTTCTTAAAAAGGAATATGAGCCCTGATCCCCTCTTGCGTGTCTCCACGGTTTTACCCATTGCTTCTTTACTTTTTTTACAGGCAGGTACGACGTTGTTTCACACAAATTAGATAAACCTTGTAAAAGTTTCAAATTAATATTATTTTTTTATAAAACACATTATACAAACCAATCAATATGTCCTCCTTGTCACTGTCTTCAGAATCCAAATCAATTGCCTCTCCTATCAATTCAATTGTGGATCTTATTATTTCGTTTTTTTCTTTAAAATTCATTTTTCAACAAAACCACATGAATTTATTTATGAGTATCTTTTTATTATGCTTCTTTGCGCCTAAAGCCGTAAATGTCAAATTTAAGAAAATAAAAGTAATAAACAAATCTGAAAAATTGCCGAAGAAGTTGTCGTGTGTGAACATAAAAGCAAGTTCAAAAGAGAATTGTGAAAAAGTTGCGCAACTATAATCGTCTTATGTGACCCTAGACCAACTAGCCCGACGGTTGTTAATTCTGAGCATGTATGTTTGTTTGTTTATTTCGATAGATGTATGTATGTATGTATTTAGTGATTTTGGTGGTGGGTTTTTCTTTATGGAAGTAAATGCAAATTATATGTGAGGATGTATGTAATAATCCTCATACTATTTTGCTTATGGTTTTTTTTGTATGATTTTTTTTACTTTTTGGGCGACCGTTAGGATTTATCGTATGATGAATTTGAAAAAAGAACCTGACACATGATAGGTAGTCACGAGGGGGGAACAATAATTTGATTTTATATTTTTTTTTTCACTTTTGGCCACCGTTACTTTTCATCGCATGATGATTTTGGGAAAAAGCATGGCACATGATTAGTAGGTAGTCACGAGGAGGGAACAATAATTTGGTCCTTTTATATTATTTTCTGGAAAACGGTAGGTACGTATGTATGTACATATATAAATATGTATAAATTAAATTTAGCACGTTATGCCACGAGGGGGGTTATGTGTATTATAGGTACGTATACTTATGGAGATAAGTATCTACGTATAGCTTTACAAAGGGGAATGCGAGGGGGGTAATATTTTTAATGGGATCCAATGGGCTTCCCGGGTTATGGATGACCCGTATCCGGTTCGAAGGACCAAAATGTATGGGTACACGGGGGTTCAAATATATAGGGGGGTAAAGTATAAATTTGATGGACTTACCGGTGCTGGTATGGAAAAAAGGGTATGTGGTGATAGTTGGTGACGAGTTGATTGTGGCTGTTCCGGTCGCCCGACTCTAACGTGCAGGTGGTTTCCTTTTGTTGGTGGTAGATATACAATGGTTAACAAGCACTTTCTGGCTCCTGGCTCGTGTATTGTGATGTTAGTATGAGATCGCAATGCCTTTAGCCGATCGGTGGATAGCTTTATCCGGTAACAATAACGAAGCACAAAACAAATTTCTATTGTCACTGGCTGGAAAGTGGTTAAGGGTTAAATTTACACAAGAAAAACCTTCACGTTTTTGTCTTGATAGCAACTGAGAAAAACACAATAATTCTAAGTTTTACTTTGAATTTTCCCCAAAATTTGGGACCAATTGAAACACCAGTTATTTACTTTTTTCGGTTGTAAGTAACAATTTGATTAATTTTATTAAATAACTTTCTTTAAAATAGCACTGTTGATAATCTGTACAACACACTTTAGTTGTAATAAACTTGTAAAAAAAAAACACTGAAGGATTCAATTACAATAGACTGTTCTGCTTGCTTTCACTACTTAGAATGAATAAAAGAACAAATAATATAAAACCAACAGCCTGTTGATGTTAGAAAGCAAGAGGATAAAAAACTGACGAGTAAATGTACTCGCTGTTGCAACCCAGATAGGGTTTCCATGCCCTATAAACCATGTAGGGTATTCATGCTTAAACATTATAAAATTTAATGGAATCCAAAAAAAAAATATTTTATATGTACTTATGTATTTCTGTGAAATTATACTTTTTACTTACTTTTTCTTTCCATTCTTAATACAAACAATCAATTAAATTAAGCAATAAACAAAATAAATAAAAAAAGCAGAAGAACTGTCAAAACCACGTGGTTAGTTTTTTAGCAACAGGTAAACAGCGCTACCAGACAAATCATGGGATGAAATGAAAAAGAAACATATTACCATACACTGGAAAAAATGATTACAAAATTTGTTTTTAAGTAGAAATTTATCGCTACTACAACAACTACAACTCTACAAAAACCACAAGCAATTTGTTTTTGTAAAATCAAGCAAAGAGCTCATAAAGTTTAAGCAGTCATTGAAATGCAATTACACAAGCTGGGAAATTTGGGAAAACTTTGTGGTGGCTTTCGTAGACACAGGACATTTTAAAATGCCATGCATGCCAACAACCGTTAATCTCAATTGAAAACCCACTATTTGACACTTAGAAGTGTTATGCATTACCATGAAAGTCATAGCCGGGGGTAAACCGTATACCCGGAACGTTAACTTAGGAAAGCTACGACTCTTATAGGTCATCAGTGTGTTAAACATGGCTCCAAGCATAAGGTATGGGAATATGTAGTTTTAAAAGCTCATAATCTCTTAAAGAGTGCCGAAAAATTGGTAAACAGCTTTTAAATTCCTTACCGCCGAGGAATTGATGTGTGTTATGAAACAGCCATTTGCCCAAAAAGTTTTGGAACTGTGTACAGAATTAATTTAAAGATCTTTGGAGACCATTACGTTTTTTAATTTATTTTCTATAGAAACTTTTTCCACCTTTTTTAAATTTATTTTCATATTACATGTCGAAATTTTTTTTATGACTGCTGAAAATTTTCAACTTACATAAATGTTAACAAAAATAATAAAAAAATTTTGACATCCAACAATGATACACCAAAAAAAAAAAAGTTATCACCTGGGCTTATAAGGCCACCTGTTATGAATTCGCCTTGGTTAAAACTAAAGTATAAAAAGGAAAAATTAACACAAATGTCACAAAATTTAAATTGAAACTGTTGAGTGAAAACACTAACTGTTATAACCATTTCAGTTGTTGAAACATTTTGGAATTTTTTTGCCTCACTTTTATTATAATTTTACTAGGAAAAATCTTGCTGTGGTAAACTTAAAAGTAAATTTTTACAAGTCTTGCAAATAAATCTCAATTTAATAAATTTGTATTCATTGTATTGCGACATAAAAGATGATGCAAAGAGAAATGCAAAAAAAACAACTTTCGAAGAAAGAGACAGCAAAAAACGCTCCACGAAACCAAACATTTTTGTCATTATTGTGTAAAATCCCATACAAATTCCTTTTTTAAGTGCACTTTCTATACCTGTATATTTAAGATAAATGCACAACCTTTTTGTCATTTTAAAATTATTTTCAGACAATAATTCAAGCTAGCTGCACTTCATCTTAACTGCCCAAAATACATATTTTCCGTAATTATTCTTAAAAATTCTTGCTTACGTGCATTTTGTGTACCTGCATATTAATCATATTTTTGGGCAGCTTTAAACTATTTTTATATAACTCGGCGTTTCCACATGCAAGTAATTACTTGCAAGTAGTGTATACGTATGTATTATCAACGATCAATCGAGGAAACATCCGATTGGCTGAAAGTACAAAAAATTGTGTGAATATTATTGAAAAAGTGCGAGTGTATTGAGTTTTTCGAACTTGCACTTGCATGTGGAAACGGGGCGTAAACATTAAAGTTAGCTGCACACATGGAAAAATATGGTGGCCACTTTTTAACATAAATATCCAAAAAAATAACAAGCAAGTCAAGTTGGCATCATTATTATTCATTTATTTTGTTTGCAAATAGCTGTAGCCCGTTTCTGTATTTTTCGCATCGTAAAATTTTCCGCATGAAACCAGTGAATCGGGACAGAAACAGTGCAAAATGAAACAAAAAATGGTTTTTCTCGCACAAGTGTTTCTGTATCTTTCCGTTGCGAGAATTATCTGTCATTTTAATAATTTTCCAGCAATTATTGGAAGGATGCGAGAAAAAGTGTTTCTATAACAATATTTTGCGAAAAGTTTCTTTCAAGAACTGTCAAAATAAGTCACATTTGAAATTGGTGGCGAGAAAAACAATATGTAGATATTTTGAATTTAAAATATGTTTATATACTATTTTTTTTAAATAAATAAAAAAAATAGAAGGAATATAAATGATAAATGCATAATTTATATGATGAAAATAAACAAAAAACAATTGTTATATATTGTTAGTTTAAATTTTTGTTAGCCTTTTCTTGTTTTGGTTTTAATCAGTGCTGCCAGATAAATTTGTGTCGAAATCGTCAATTTCCTGAGAAAAGAATAAAAAAGATCGTCTCTTTTGTTTTAAAAATCGTGCAATTTAAAATCAATTTTAAACAAATTTGTTTCGACTTTTATTAAAAAATAATCAAACAAAAACAGTTAAAGTTCATGGGTATTTAATAATTATTATTTAATAATTGAGATATAAATCTTTAATTTACCTATTCCTATAATCTTTTTCTTTTTAACCTGAAATAGACTTAGTAGAATACCTTGTAGTTAAAATTAAAAAAATCGGTTCATAAATAAACGGGTTAAATTTTAATTTTGAATTTAAAATATGTTTATATACTATTTTTTTTAAATAAATAAAAAAAATAGAAGGAATATAAATGATAAATGCATAATTTATATGATGAAAATAAACAAAAAACAATTGTTATATATTGTTAGTTTAAATTTTTGTTAGCCTTTTCTTGTTTTGGTTTTAATCAGTGCTGCCAGATAAATTTGTGTCAAAATCGTCAATTTCCTGAGAAAAAAATAAAAAAGATCGTCTTTTTTGTTTTAAAAATCGTGCAATTTAAAATCAATTTTAAACAAATTTGTTTCGACTTTTATTAAAAAATAATCAAACAAAAACAGTTAAAGTTCATGGGTATTTAATAATTATTATTTAATAATTGAGATATAAATCTTTAATTTACCTATTCCTATAATCTTTTTCTTTTTAACCTGAAATAGACTTAGTAGAATACCTTGTAGTTAAAATTAAAAAAATCGGTTCATAAATAAACGGGTTAAAGACCCAGTTAAATCTTCGCCTACAAAATAATATGTTTAGTAATCAGAAACACATAAAAGCACTACATACAATTCTACTGAAAAACTAATGAATTTTACAAGGGTTGTGCCAAAAAGAACAAATTCAAAAGTAAGTCATTTATTTTAATACATCCAGAAAAAAGTAGTTATCGAAGTTCTTATGGAAGAAAGCTACTTAATAACGAGTGAAAGAAGTTATCCATTTTGAAAAAGTTTTTACTGGGAGACAAACAAATTTCTTTCTTGCCGGAATAATGGTTTTGGCACAAAAGTGTACATATAAGATAAGAATATCAAATATCAATCATATTTTGTATATGTATATAAGAAGTATTAAATGTTCAAAATAAACCAAGTCGGTCCATTACTTTCCCTCGAAATTTTGCCTTTGCCGATACATTTTTTAGGGAAGAAACAAACAATTTCGAGGACAATTTTCACAATAGGGATAAATATAAAAATTTAAGCAGCCTTGTTTCTAAAGATATCTTTTTATCTAATAAACAAACATATAAAACTATTTACAATTACCTTATTTCGAAGACTAAGGGGCTTATAGTGTAAAACGCAACGCCAACAATTTCATTAAAAGCAAAAATAAAATCAAATATATTTTATAAATTTGTTGTTGCTTTCTACAGACATTCATATTATTTTTTTTTTTCAATTTTCAACGCCACAAAATAGAAGTGTTTGAAATTTAAAAATTCAAGATGAATTTCTATAGAAAGTAACAACAAAATTATAAAATATTTTTGATTTTGTTTTTGCTTTCGTCACTTTTTTAGAAAAAATCATCAAAACGTCACTTTGTTAATATCAGAACAAAAAATCGTCAAGATGACGATAACTCGTCAAATCTGGCAGCCCTGTTTTTATTATATTTATTTCTTTTGTTGACGTTTCGCATTCATTTGACACTTAATTACTGGAAATATTCCAGTATAAACAGAATTTGTTGTGTCTGTTTTCGCATTCAAATACAGAAACACTTTTATCTCATAAATCGAGAAACGATGGAATTTTTTGTTTCACACTTCATGTAAGAAATTTTACGATGCGAGAAATACAGAAACGAGCTACTGCAATCATGCAACTTTACCACGATTATATGAAAGGAATAGCAAATTTTAGGCATGAAACAAAATAAAGTAGTTGTAATAGTATCTGAAGCTAACGAATTTTCTGTAGCGCAACAAAGTTCAAAATTTCATATTTTTTCTTCAACTGCAACGGCTTCTACAACTACGCAGTTTTTACAGCTTGCAGCGCCATTCTTAACGTTGCACTACAGCGACTATTCTGCTCCCCACTTTGACTAGCTCCCAATAAAAAATTTTATCATTTTGCGAAGCACTAATGGTACATTTAAAAAAATATGAGCACAATTATGCGCTACGCAATAAGACATACCGAAATGCAGTAAAGTAAGTGAAAGAACTCTCAACAACTTTTATACAAAAAAAAAAAACATTTCATGTTTGTTAGGGAGAATACTAAAAAAAACTGTATCAAAACATTCAGTGTTTAAGGCCGATCGTTATATACAACAATTTTTATATGCGCTGAATAATGCGCTTTATGTGTCAAAAATGTATTGCTTCAAAGTGGTAACTCGCCATATAAAGTTCATGTCTTCCGTCAGTGCAATGGTAAGGGGAACGTTTATGTTTCTTCCTTACAAACCTGCTTCGTTGGAAGCTCCATTTTTTATTGGGTCGTTCATTATAAAAATGCATAACAAATGACTACAGGTTGTTTCAACGTCATTGTTATTATCAATTTATTAATATTCTTCTTTTAAACACTTTACTTTAACTGCACTTGTATGCAGGAAACCACAATTGCTTGCGTTCCTGCACATTAAGGCAGCTAAATACATTTAAGATAACTGCATTTTTCATTCATCTGCACAAAAAATCGTGCAAAGGAGATTGATTGTGCAGGTAAGTCAAAATTACTTTACTCACATTTTTGCATAATTTTTTTAGAATAGAACAAAAACCCACGCGAATGGTAGCATTCATGAAACATGGAACATGGCAGAAAAGAAAACACTATTGGGGGTGTGCTGGAAATCGTAAACGTAAAACGCCAGAATTTGGAAGTTGTTTTTAATACAATTTTAATCTAATTTTTATCATTTTTGTTATAAAATTCTGTTTAATAGAGAAATATTTGCATAATATTTGTCATAAAAATCTTTTATTACAGATATCTTATTAAAACCCAACTTTTAAAATTCTTGCGTTTTACGTTTCCGATTTCCAGCACACCCCTGTATAAGTTAATTTAAGTTCGCTTAGGGCCATTATAACAACTTACAAATAGTTATTTTTAGGATGCTATCTGACAGATAAATAGTTTTTGGTTATTATAAGTTAACATTAACCTAAAAAGTGACTGATAAGCTAACATCAGGTTTGTTCTTATGGTAACTTTACAAGTGAATTTTAAGAACTTGAAGATGCCCTATTTTCTGCTGAAGATTAGGCCCCTATTATGAGTTACATTCGATAAACGATTTTCGCTGGCTATCGAACATCGACTATCGAATGTTAATTTGGTATTATGAGTTGGCAGCACCGTCGAAAATTTCGTTGTGCATCGAATTTTTCAACGAAAACAAATTTGCTTTCGAAGGTGCAAATAAATTTAAATTTTCAAAAGATTTTGTTATTCGTGCTCAATTCCCAGTTTTTATTATTGATAAAAACACTTGAAATTTATTGTTGATGGGATAAGCTATTCCTATGCGCATTTCACTGGTTGCTTAGGCCAGATCATCAGGAAACTTCATCCATAAAGATTTTAGAAAAACTAAAGATATTAAACCAAATAAAACTGTTAAGCGTATAAGAATTATAGCAACAGTTCTACTTGTAATAATATCAAAGCTTAAACAAAACAACATCAACAATAAACAGTGGCTTCATCTCATCTTACATTCCCCACTACAATTAGTTGAAATTCTCTCAACATTAATTGTAGTTGTAAGTAGGTTAAGAAAAACAAAATTAAAACCAACAACAACTTACAAAAGATGTTGTCAATTAAGTGTTTTTTAGGCCGTGCACCCGCCTGTTTAATATCAAAAAGTAATTTCAATTTTTGGGAATACAAAATTTAAATTTTCAAAAGATTTTGTTATTCGTGCTCAATTCCCAGTTTTTATTATTGATAAAAACACTTGAAATTTATTGTTGATGGGATAAGCTATTCCTATGCGCATTTCACTGGTTGCTTAGGCCAGATCATCAGGAAACTTCATCCATAAAGATTTTAGAAAAACTAAAGATATTAAACCAAATAAAACTGTTAAACGTATAAGAATTATAGCAACAGTTCTACTTGTAATAATATCAAAGCTTAAACAAAACAACATCAACAATAAACAGTGGCTTCATCTCATCTTACATTCCCCACTACAATTAGTTGAAATTCTCTCAACATTAATTGTAGTTGTAAGTAGGTTAAGAAAAACAAAATTAAAACCAACAACAACTTACAAAAGATGTTGTCAATTAAGTGTTTTTTAGGCCGTGCACCCGCCTGTTTAATATCAAAAAGTAATTTCAATTTTTGGGAATACAAAATTTAAATTTTCAAAAGATTTTGTTATTCGTGCTCAATTCCCAGTTTTTATTATTGATAAAAACACTTGAAATTTATTGTTGATGGGATAAGCTATTCCTATGCGCATTTCACTGGTTGCTTAGGCCAGATCATCAGGAAACTTCATCCATAAAGATTTTAGAAAAACTAAAGATATTAAACCAAATAAAACTGTTAAACGTATAAGAATTATAGCAACAGTTCTACTTGTAATAATATCAAAGCTTAAACAAAACAACATCAACAATAAACAGTGGCTTCATCTCATCTTACATTCCCCACTACAATTAGTTGAAATTCTCTCAACATTAATTGTAGTTGTAAGTAGGTTAAGAAAAACAAAATTAAAACCAACAACAACTTACAAAAGATGTTGTCAATTAAGTGTTTTTTAGGCCGTGCACCCGCCTGTTTAATATCAAAAAGTAATTTCAATTTTTGGGAATACAAAATTTAAATTTTCAAAAGATTTTGTTATTCGTGCTCAATTCCCAGTTTTTATTATTGATAAAAACACTTGAAATTTATTGTTGATGGGATAAGCTATTCCTATGCGCATTTCACTGGTTGCTTAGGCCAGATCATCAGGAAACTTCATCCATAAAGATTTTAGAAAAACTAAAGATATTAAACCAAATAAAACTGTTAAACGTATAAGAATTATAGCAACAGTTCTACTTGTAATAATATCAAAGCTTAAACAAAACAACATCAACAATAAACAGTGGCTTCATCTCATCTTACATTCCCCACTACAATTAGTTGAAATTCTCTCAACATTAATTGTAGTTGTAAGTAGGTTAAGAAAAACAAAATTAAAACCAACAACAACTTACAAAAGATGTTGTCAATTAAGTGTTTTTTAGGCCGTGCACCCGCCTGTTTAATATCAAAAAGTAATTTCAATTTTTGGGAATACAAAATTTAAATTTTCAAAAGATTTTGTTATTCGTGCTCAATTCCCAGTTTTTATTATTGATAAAAACACTTGAAATTTATTGTTGATGGGATAAGCTATTCCTATGCGCATTTCACTGGTTGCTTAGGCCAGATCATCAGGAAACTTCATCCATAAAGATTTTAGAAAAACTAAAGATATTAAACCAAATAAAACTGTTAAACGTATAAGAATTATAGCAACAGTTCTACTTGTAATAATATCAAAGCTTAAACAAAACAACATCAACAATAAACAGTGGCTTCATCTCATCTTACATTCCCCACTACAATTAGTTGAAATTCTCTCAACATTAATTGTAGTTGTAAGTAGGTTAAGAAAAACAAAATTAAAACCAACAACAACTTACAAAAGATGTTGTCAATTAAGTGTTTTTTAGGCCGTGCACCCGCCTGTTTATTTTATTTATTTATTTATTTATTTATTTATTTGTATATCGCATACAACAAGATTTAAATCTTATAATTATAGTATGCGAATTAAGTTTGTTATAAAAAAGTAGATTGTGTAGTAGATAATACATTAGTGAATAACAAATTATACAATAATTAAAAATTATAAATTATAAATTATAAATAACAATACAATGTTTACTAATTATTATACTATATTAGACATACAAAATATATTTTATTGGGAATAATTAAAATTAATGGTTTTTAAGTAAAATGTGCAAGTAAAACTTTTTTAAAATCTCTAGCGTTGTTGTTTGTTTGGAGAGAATTAGGAAGTGAGTTCCAAAGACGGATAGAATATACGAAAAATTGGTACTCAGAGACAAGGCTACGATGACTACATGGAATAAGTTTGTTTCCTCTATTGGATCTTGCAAATACTATGCGATTATATAAATAAGATGGTTCCTTTGTATATATGATTTTGTGCATCATGACAAGTTTAATATCAAAAAGTAATTTCAATTTTTGGGAATACAAAATTTAAATTTTCAAAAGATTTTGTTATTCGTGCTCAATTCCCAGTTTTTATTATTGATAAAAACACTTGAAATTTATTGTTGATGGGATAAGCTATTCCTATGCGCATTTCACTGGTTGCTTAGGCCAGATCATCAGGAAACTTCATCCATAAAGATTTTAGAAAAACTAAAGATATTAAACCAAATAAAACTGTTAAACGTATAAGAATTATAGCAACAGTTCTACTTGTAATAATATCAAAGCTTAAACAAAACAACATCAACAATAAACAGTGGCTTCATCTCATCTTACATTCCCCACTACAATTAGTTGAAATTCTCTCAACATTAATTGTAGTTGTAAGTAGGTTAAGAAAAACAAAATTAAAACCAACAACAACTTACAAAAGTTGTTGTCAATTAAGTGTTTTTTAGGCCGTGCACCCGCCTGTTTAATATCAAAAAGTAATTTCAATTTTTGGGAATACAAAATTTAAATTTTCAAAAGATTTTGTTATTCGTGCTCAATTCCCAGTTTTTATTATTGATAAAAACACTTGAAATTTATTGTTGATGGGATAAGCTATTCCTATGCGCATTTCACTGGTTGCTTAGGCCAGATCATCAGGAAACTTCATCCATAAAGATTTTAGAAAAACTAAAGATATTAAACCAAATAAAACTGTTAAACGTATAAGAATTATAGCAACAGTTCTACTTGTAATAATATCAAAGCTTAAACAAAACAACATCAACAATAAACAGTGGCTTCATCTCATCTTACATTCCCCACTACAATTAGTTGAAATTCTCTCAACATTAATTGTAGTTGTAAGTAGGTTAAGAAAAACAAAATTAAAACCAACAACAACTTACAAAAGATGTTGTCAATTAAGTGTTTTTAGGCCGTGCACCCGCCTGTTTAATATCAAAAAGTAATTTCAATTTTTGGGAATACAAAATTTAAATTTTCAAAAGATTTTGTTATTCGTGCTCAATTCCCAGTTTTTATTATTGATAAAAACACTTGAAATTTATTGTTGATGGGATAAGCTATTCCTATGCGCATTTCACTGGTTGCTTAGGCCAGATCATCAGGAAACTTCATCCATAAAGATTTTAGAAAAACTAAAGATATTAAACCAAATAAAACTGTTAAACGTATAAGAATTATAGCAACAGTTCTACTTGTAATAATATCAAAGCTTAAACAAAACAACATCAACAATAAACAGTGGCTTCATCTCATCTTACATTCCCCACTACAATTAGGTGAAATTCTCTCAACATTAATTGTAGTTGTAAGTAGGTTAAGAAAAACAAAATTAAAACCAACAACAACTTACAAAAGATGTTGTCAATTAAGTGTTTTTTAGGCCGTGCGCCCGCCTGTTTAATATCAAAAAGTAATTTCAATTTTTGGGAATACAAAATTTAAATTTTCAAAAGATTTTGTTATTCGTGCTCAATTCCCAGTTTTTATTATTGATAAAAACACTTGAAATTTATTGTTGATGGGATAAGCTATTCCTATGCGCATTTCACTGGTTGCTTAGGCCAGATCATCAGGAAACTTCATCCATAAAGATTTTAGAAAAACTAAAGATATTAAACCAAATAAAACTGTTAAACGTATAAGAATTATAGCAACAGTTCTACTTGTAATAATATCAAAGCTTAAACAAAACAACATCAACAATAAACAGTGGCTTCATCTCATCTTACATTCCCCACTACAATTAGTTGAAATTCTCTCAACATTAATTGTAGTTGTAAGTAGGTTAAGAAAAACAAAATTAAAACCAACAACAACTTACAAAAGATGTTGTCAATTAAGTGTTTTTTAGGCCGTGCACCCGCCTGTTTAATATCAAAAAGTAATTTCAATTTTTGAGAATACAAAATTTAAATTTTCAAAAGATTTTGTTATTCGTGCTCAATTCCCAGTTTTTATTATTGATAAAAACACTTGAAATTTATTGTTGATGGGATAAGCTATTCCTATGCGCATTTCACTGGTTGCTTAGGCCAGATCATCAGGAAACTTCATCCATAAAGATTTTAGAAAAACTAAAGATATTAAACCAAATAAAACTGTTAAACGTATAAGAATTATAGCAACAGTTCTACTTGTAATAATATCAAAGCTTAAACAAAACAACATCAACAATAAACAGTGGCTTCATCTCATCTTACATTCCCCACTACAATTAGTTGAAATTCTCTCAACATTAATTGTAGTTGTAAGTAGGTTAAGAAAAACAAAATTAAAACCAACAACAACTTACAAAAGATGTTGTCAATTAAGTGTTTTTCAGGCCGTGCACCCGCCTGTTTAATATCAAAAAGTAATTTCAATTTTTGGGAATACAAAATTTAAATTTTCAAAAGATTTTGTTATTCGTGCTCAATTCCCAGTTTTTATTATTGATAAAAACACTTGAAATTTATTGTTGATGGGATAAGCTATTCCTATGCGCATTTCACTGGTTGCTTAGGCCAGATCATCAGGAAACTTCATCCATAAAGATTTTAGAAAAACTAAAGATATTAAACCAAATAAAACTGTTAAACGTATAAGAATTATAGCAACAGTTCTACTTGTAATAATATCAAAGCTTAAACAAAACAACATCAACAATAAACAGTGGCTTCATCTCATCTTACATTCCCCACTACAATTAGTTGAAATTCTCTCAACATTAATTGTAGTTGTAAGTAGGTTAAGAAAAACAAAATTAAAACCAACAACAACTTACAAAAGATGTTGTCAATTAAGTGTTTTTTAGGCCGTGCACCCGCCTGTTTAATATCAAAAAGTAATTTCAATTTTTGGGAATACAAAATTTAAATTTTCAAAAGATTTTGTTATTCGTGCTCAATTCCCAGTTTTTATTATTGATAAAAACACTTGAAATTTATTGTTGATGGGATAAGCTATTCCTATGCGCATTTCACTGGTTGCTTAGGCCAGATCATCAGGAAACTTCATCCATAAAGATTTTAGAAAAACTAAAGATATTAAACCAAATAAAACTGTTAAACGTATAAGAATTATAGCAACAGTTCTACTTGTAATAATATCAAAGCTTAAACAAAACAACATCAACAATAAACAGTGGCTTCATCTCATCTTACATTCCCCACAATGCAAATAAATGTAAAAAAGTTGTTGAAAATGTAACTATTTGTACACATTTTTGTGTTCGTATACCAAATACCATATTCTTTATCAGTTTTGTTCATTTTATGAAAGTCCAACGTCGTAAACAGCAATTGGAAACGCCCATATTCCTAATGGAACAAAATTCTTTTTTGACCAAATGATTTGCAGCAAAGTTCAGCATTTAAAAAAGTCCAGTGAAGCTAAATTATTTGAAAACAACCATAAATTCGCCGTGGTCACGCTTAACTTTAATTTTATTTTTTAAATTTGTAAACATAAATGTTTTATTTTAAGTAGCAGCTGATCGAAATGTACTACTGTGAATAAACAAAATCACAATAGTAAATTTTTATCGAATGCGCGCCATAATACCAAATGAAAATTCGTTCGATCAGCTTATTTGACTTTAGTTCATATAGGCACCATGGTAACTTCAATTTTTTGCCTTTTATCTGGCAGATTCACTTTCATTATTTATTTTCGACATTTTTTTTAACACAATTAAACACAAAAAAAAAACAATTTACCATAAAAACCAAAAATGAAGCACAAAAAATTTACTTTGCTTTCAATTAAAGAAACAAGCAAAACTAAGGCGTTGCCACCATGTATTTTAAATGAACAAAAGTAGTCGGTATATACTGCAATGTTGCCACAGTATATAAATTACATTTTTTATTTTATCGGACAGTTGTAATAATGGAAAAAACTTATTGGTCACTTTATCGTTCAAGATAGCTTTATCATTAGGTTGTCATAATGGCCCTTAAAGTCATAAATTATTGCTAGGTTAGTTTTGTGCTTTGTTGCAATACAGACGCGTATTCTTAACCCCGCATAAAATTTTAATTATTAATAACATTTTAATATAACAATTAAGCGAATGGACGCATTTTTTTTAAAATAAAAGTGAATAATTATCAAAAACGAAAAATTTAATAAAAAAAAATAAATAAAATATATCACAGCAAAACGGTGAAAAAACAAAAACAACTTTTTGCATGAGTAGTCACAATGTAACAACAATAAAACTAGATGAAAGAAATGCATACGTAACAGTTAATGCTAAAGAGTGCAATACTGAAATAAATAAAACAAAACAAAACAATATTAACTACCTAACGGCTAAACCAATTGTTCGTACACGTTCCCTTTCGCCCTCTGTTTTTACAAAGACGGTTGATGCTGAGACATTAAAAAATATTAATCTTTCGCTAGTGCCTGCAAGTGTTGCCGCTTCGGCAAAAACAATTTTAGTAACAAATGTTACCATGAATTCAAACACAGACGCAATGGAAAAATCACAAGTAAAAAGTTGTCAAAAGCCTCAAGTACAAGTTGGTATGGACAGGTACATAACAGTTCTTAAACGGGGTCGCAGCCCTACCTCTGCAGCAGTTGCTTCGGCCTCAAAAGTACCATCTTTTGATAAGATAAATTCTCAAAACCGTTTTGCAATTCTGGAGGATGAATCCTCTGAAGCACCAAATATCATAAGATCGTCAAAGCCTCCCCCGATATACCTTAGGGAGCAAAATTCAAATGAGCTCATAAAGAGTGTGATATCGGTGATAGGTGAAAATTCGTTCTACGTAGCGGCTATCAAGCGTGGAAGTATAAACGAGACAAAAATACAAGTCAATCATGAGAATGACTTCCGCAAAATAATAAACAACTTTGAAGCACTTAAAAAAAACTTTTATACATACCAACTGAAAAGCAGTAAAGGTCTTCAGGTAGTGATCAAGGGTATTGACTCATGTGTGGACCCAGAAGAGGTTAAAACATTCCTAGAAGAAAAAGGCTTCAAGGTAAAACATGTTGTAAATATTAAAAATAGAGAAAAAATTCCCCAACCACTTTTTCGAGTGGAGTTTGAACCCGGCGACGTAAAACTTAAAAAAAACGAAACGCATCCTATTTACAATTTAAAATATATTCTCTACAGAAGAATAACAATAGAAGAGCCGCACAAAAGAAATGGTCCTGTTCAATGTTTAAACTGTCAAGAGTATGGTCATACTAAGGCATACTGCTATTTACCCCCTGTTTGCGTAGTATGTGGTGAATTACATGGCACAGTTCTTTGCGATAAGTCTAAAACCGACCCCAACGTAAAAAAATGTAGCAACTGTGGCGGTAATCACACTGCCAACTATAGAGGATGCCCTGTATATAATATCGTCAAGCAGTCGGCTGGACCGAAAACTAATCCTCCCCAAATGCAGGTAACAAATCAAGTAACCACAAATGGCATACAGGCTCCGCAGCCTGGTAATACCAGAACATCCTATGCTAACGTTCTCAAATCAAACCATGTGCCTATGCAAGGTGCCTCGCCAAGTAATGATGAAACTCCGGTTTCTAATTTAAGTCGTCTAGAAAAAACCATGGAAACATTAGTGCAAACAGTAAATAATTTTACAAATACAATGGGTAATATGATGCAAGAAATTCTTAGAATGCAATCGATGTTATTGCAAGCTGTACTTAACAAGCCATGAACTGTTTAAAAATTTGTTTTTGGAACGCAAACGGCATCCGCCAACATAAAAATGAATTAGAATATTTTCTTAAAAGTAAACAAATTGATGTCATGATGGTTTCTGAAACTCATTTGACCTCAAGAAATAGTTTTAAAATTAATGGTTATATACTGTATGATACCAAGGACCCTCGAGATAGAGCTTGTGGAGGTTCTGCCATTTTGATAAAAACTCGAGTCAAACACTACTTAATGTGTGATCATCGTGAGGATTATCTGCAAGCAACAAACGTTTGTGTTGAAGAGCTAAATCGAAACATAGTAATTTCATCTTTATACTCTCCACCTAGATTTTCAATATCAGAAAGCCAATATTGTGAATATTATAAATCACTAGGACCCTGTTTTCTGGCCGCTGGCGATTATAACGCTAAACATACCTTCTGGGGGTCCCGACTTATAACACCAAAGGGTCGTGTTTTGTTTAATGCAATCTCTAAAATGGATTTAAATGTGGTCGCGAGCGGACAGCCAACATATTGGCCTACTGATCAGCAAAAAATTCCAGATGTTATAGATTTTGGCGTGGTTAAAAACATCCCCACAGAAACTATTCATGTTGAAGCTTCCTTAGAATTATCCTCCGACCACACACCTACAGTTGTTACTATAATGAACCCCAATAGAATTGTATCTCCGACTGGTTATTTTGCGCCGACAGCCACACAAATTAATTGGTTAAAATTTAAAAAATATCTCAGTACCCATTGTACAGAAAATATTCCGCTTAGAACACCGGAAAATGTAGATCGCTCTATTGTTAATTTTGACAGTTATCTGAAACTAGCTGTTCAACATTCTAGTACTGCCCCCAAAAAAACAAAAAATATTAAAATATATTCCACAGATGTCGAGCGGCTCTTGACTGAAAAAAGGAGAGTTCGAAGAGAGTGGCAACTTTACAGATCCCCGCAACTTAAGAATTTATTAAAAGAGTGCACAAAAAGGCTTAGAAACTTACTGCAGACCCAGAAAACGGCTTCTCTAGAAAAATATCTTAAGGAACTTGATGCAACTCCACAATCTGACTACCAATTATGGCGTGCGGCTAGAAATCTAAAAAGACCAGTTATATCAAAGCCACCACTAAGAAACTTGAATGGTAGTTGGGCAAGAAACGATATTGAAAAAGGAAATCTGTTTGTGAGTCACTTGAAAAACGTATTTACACCAAATTTATCTAACGATACTGTGGTCGAGTTACCACCTGTTGCTGCTAGAGCTGCTATTCCCATAAGATTTGAAATAAGAGATATCGAAAAGGCTATTTGTGACTTAAACACTAAGAAGGCACCTGGTATTGATAAGATCAGTAATAAAATGCTTTTAGAGCTACCTCGCATAGCAAAGAAAATTATTGTTTTTATTTTTAATGCTATTTTACGGCTTGAATACTACCCGCAAGAATGGAAGGTTTCCTTAGTTACCATGATACCAAAGCCAGGGAAAGATCATACAAAAGTTGAGTCATATAGGCCTATTAGCTTATTATCAAATATGTCAAAGCTGTTTGAGAAATTATTAGTTTCAAAATTAACACCAATTTTAAATGACAATAGATGTATTCCAAACCATCAGTTTGGATTTAGAAGAAAACACAGCACAATTGAACAAACTCATCGAATAGTAAATGTCATAAGAAAAGCATTTGAAGAAAAAAAATATTGCTCAGCACTCTTCATCGATGTTTCGCAAGCGTTTGATAAAGTCTGGCATGAAGGTTTATTACATAAATTGAAGCAAAATTTTCCAGCAAACACACACAAGCTGCTAGAAAGCTACTTAGTCGGTCGTCAATTTATTATAAAAGAAGGAAATTTCTTTAGTTCACCTCAGCCAATTGGCGCTGGCGTTCCACAAGGCAGCATCCTTGGCCCTCTTTTATACTTAATTTATACTTCGGACATGCCAACAAACAACTACACACAGACTTCAACATTTGCAGACGATACAGCTTTTCTAAGCGTACACGAAAACAGTTATGAAGCATCTCGTTATTTACAGGATCATATATTTCAACTAGAAATATGGCTAAGACAATGGAGGATAATGGTAAATGAACAAAAATGCGTACATATAACATTCACCTTGCGCCGGGAATCTTGCCCCCCTATTACAATCAATAATCAAATAATTCCTCAACATTCGCATGTAAAATATCTCGGTTTACATCTGGATCGGCGATTAACGTGGAAATGCCATATAGAGGCAAAATTAACTCAAATGAAACTTAAAGCCATTCAAATTCATTGGCTTATCGGAAGAAACTCTGTCCTTAGTCTCGATTGCAAGCTTCTACTTTACAACTCTATCTTAAAGCCTATCTGGTGCTACGGTATTCAACTATGGGGCACTGCCTCGGCCTCTAATATCGAAAAAATTCAAAGGCGTCAAAATAAACTTCTTCGAATAATCACAGCCGCTCCCTGGTACGTTAAAAATTCAAACATTCATAAGGATCTCAATGTGCCATTAGTAAAAACTATGATTACAAAATATGCAGTAAAATATTTAAAAAGGCTTGAACAACACCCAAATCCACTAGCTCGAAATATTCTAAATCATGCCGGCCACACTCGCTTAAGAAGAAGAGACACTGCAGCACTTACCCAACTAGAAGAACGATAAGCACCTATATATGTGAACAGAACCCGTGAAGAAAAAAATTTTTGTCTGGCACTGGCAGGACATTAATAAAGAATTAGAATAAGATTTGATTAATTATTGTTAGTTCATATTTAATATATGAAGATTCAATAAATAAACAATGAAAAAAAAAAAAAAAAAAAAAAAATAAATTATTGCTTAAACCAAGCCACACATATGTTCACATTAATAATGGTGCAAATTTTTCTTGGTGCATGCCACATTTTCTGGTGATTTAGTTAATAATTCCCTTCATGTAAATATATTTATATTTTTTTAATATAAGCTATGTGATTATCTTTTCATGTGGAGATTAGTCTAAAATTGTATATGGGCATTTCCATTTTGACGTGTCGTGATATTTGTACCACAAAATTAAAAAAAATTAAATGAAGAAGTCAAATTTGTAAAAAGGGTTTTTATATACATAAACAAAGTAATAAAATAGCACTATATTCAGAAATAAATTACAGTAATCGACGGTAAGGACTTGAAGATATGTATAAGCAAAAATCAGCGCTGGCATGACCATAAAAAAACGGAAGTGGATTTTGACTTGCACTACAAAACTGAATAAGACTGCGAATTGAGCAAGACATTTTGTATAAAACTTTTTTAGTAACTTTGGACTTATAAAGATTTATTTTTCAAGCTATCAAATTTATAAATCTTTGCTCGCTTTAAGGTACATATGAGCTTTTTCAGCGAAAAGTATACATTTTTTAATGTAACGCCAGATTGCAAATAAGGTTGTATATTCGGACCATGTTCTTCAATCGTTATCCTTTTTGTTACTAAATGTAGAGCTAAAATATTAAAAAGTAAACTATACATATACAATTTTTTTAAAAATAATTTAAAATACTTACTTTACAAAAAGTAGACTTTTCGCTGGAAATGCCCATATGTATTGTGTTTTAATTGTCATACGATCGATCGCAGTGTTTTAAAAATTTTTAAATAAAAAGTTTAACATTGGATTTAATCTGCAATGAAACGTAATGTTAACTACATAAGGTTAACACTCATTACATAGTAAACTGATAACATTAAACATTCACATCCTAAATGTATGCTTTACAATTAAATTGAATTATATTTTGCTGTTGATTTTTTTATGGTACTGTCAGCAATTATTTTTATAGTTAAAATGTTAATGTGTATTTTGTTTAGATTTTATACCTCTGCATGAATTTTGCAAATATTCGGTAGGTCAGTGATCTTTCAGCTGCGTGGAGAAAAACTTATTTTATTATAGTGACTATTTGTTACAGTTGTGCATAGAAAAATAACCGTGCTTTTAATTTATAAAAATGTGAAATATATAAAACTCATTGAAACAACGCTGGATGAGTAGACAAATCGGTGCACCCAATCGAGTACAAAGGCTTAGTGGGTTCACACTTTTGTTTTTAGATTTTTGCCCATAAAAAATGGAATTTACAACCATCAAAACTTCAAGTAACTCATTGTAAGTGTTTTGTTTTCTTTTTGTTGTTATTATGTATTTTATTTTTATTTAATCACAATCTTTGTTAATATTATTCGTACATTGTTGTTTTCTTATATTGTTACAGCCTTGATAATGATATCTGAAGGATATCGAAATATTGGAACAAATAATTTAATAAATAATATATTTATTTTTTAAAATAATTGGCCTCGAGCTCGAAAAAACTTTTTATTTTATATTAAATGTATTTAAAATAAAGTAGAATCATCTTACGGATGTCTTGTTACATAAAAAGTAAAAACTTAAACATAAAAGTATGATGGAACAAAATGTCGCATGCAACATGTAGCGGTTTTAAATTATTGACGGACCATCAGAAAGTTTTATGCTATTTACAGCAATTTTAACTAGCTTGAGCCGAACTTAAATGATTTTCAGAACGGGAATTTATATTGGAGCCTTGGTTAGTTATGAACTCAAATTCTGCAGAGTGACATCTGGTATTAAAAAACATAAATTTCAATACAGCGGTTAAATAAATTTTAGCGTTTGCAGTGAATTTCAGAGGGCTGCTAATCCAAGGTAAATTATGGACCGTATATCACAAAATTGCATGACATTTTTTCTGGATGTATGAATTTAAGTTGGAAGAAATGTTTCCACAATAAATATATCTGCTATGGTTTTAGGCGGTTTAAACTGTGAAAAACTAAATTTTATTCCGTTAGCATTATTAATTATGGTTTAAGACGTACTAAATTATTTTCCGGAGGTAGGGTTTATATGGGGCCTAGGGTAATTTATGGACCAATCTTCACGAAAGTTTACAGCGTGATTTCCAGCCGAATAAAACGAATTTTTGCAAAATCGTATATCATTCCGTGCATTGTTCCACCATTTATGTTAGTTTTTGTAACAAAATCATCTATTTTTTAAGATGGTGGTTCCACATTTTGATTCAAAGCTCTGATTCTACTGAACCGATTTTGCTGGATTTCAATCCCAAACTGCTTGGGATAACTGCAAGCAATTTGACGCCAAGTTTGCTTATTTTTTTTATTTTTCGAATATTTATACTTTTTGGGGTCTGAGATGAATAATAAAAAAGTTTCACACGGAATGACAATCTAAGTATACCCTCTTCACAACTTATTTTGGTGGAGGGTATAAAAACCAATTGCGTTGCTTTTGTTTAAAAAGGGAGCGCTTTAAAATATTTTACACCTTGAAAAAAGGCATACGTATTGTGCCATTGTACCCTGAATTTTTTTTTATTCTTTTTCACTTTTTTTTATTTTCTTTGTATTTTTTTTTACTAAACTAAATAAACGAATTAAGAAATTTGGATTTTTAATAGCCTTGGTTTTCAATGGGCTAAACGTTTGTGCTACCCTTTTTTAACCAAAAATAATTTTAATTGCTGCTCTTTAGCATATTGCGTTAATGTTTGAAAACTATTTACAAATTTAAAAAAAGAATAAAACATAAAAAATTAATTTTTTTTTAACATTTAATTAATTTTGCAAAATCCACTGCCTGAAGGTATGCAATGTTCAAGCAATTGAAATACCAACTTATGTATAAGGGGAATAAATCTACTGTTTTTAAACGGATGGTCGAATATCGATAACATTTTACGTGTCGGTAGCATATCCTATTGTTGTTATCGGAAGGGATCTAGGAGGGCCAAATAAGACATCTCAATTGAACGTAAATTTAAAACTTTCTCATTTTTAATAAGATTAAAGAGAACGTACAATATACATAAAAAATCTTTTATAGTTTAAACTCCCAATTTTGAAGATGAAAAATTGCGAGAAATTTTAACAAAAATTGGGCTAATACAGGATTTATTTATGCAATAAGTAAAACTACACCAAAATTAAATGTTCAAAAAAAACTCATAAGCTGTATAAATTTATAATAATAACACTTTGCAACAAACAAAAATTCCCTGAATAAACACTTTATTTTTTTGATCCGCTATTGTCAACTCACGTCAAAAAAATCATCAAAATTTCAAATTCTATGATAAGGTTTTTTTAAAAAAATTTTATCTTAGCTTTGAGTTTTTGAAGTTGCTGCTCCATACATCTTGTCGTAACTTTGGAACGACGTACTCGATTTTTTTATGCAATCCGTCAACAAGTTTTAAATTACGCCAGATTTTAGTCTTGATAATATCATTTTTTGATTTAGCCATTCGATTTAGTTTGGATTTAGTTGACATTTTCTATCGCAAATTTAATATTAATCCATACAATTTGTTTTATTTCTATTATATGCAGCTTTGTGAAAAAATAATTAAAGTAAAGGATTAAAAAAATATTATGTTAAAAAAAAGTAAAACTTTGTGATATTTAGCTCTACACAAAATTGCGATTACTAAAGCGAAAAATAAATGCAAACATTAAAAATGGCGATTAAAGGTAAATTTTTATTTCGTGGTTAAATGTGTTTTACCAGTTAACGATTCATTTCATGTGAAAAATAAAAATTATTTGTAAAGCTGGGATCACACGATTGTCGTAAATGCACCAATATGACACAATATTGATTGTGCTTCATTGCCGTACAATAATGAAATTCCACCAATTAAATATTTTGAAATCACACGATTGCCCTGTTTTATACAAATTAAATTGCCGCTAGTTGGTTCAAAGTTAAATGAGTATAATAATTGTAGCAACACAGTCACACGATTTTTCTAATTTGACAACTGCGAACACAGCTGTTGTAGTTGCTTTTTAATTTGTTTGGAAGTTCTATTAGGTTTGTTTGTAGAGAATTTTTTTTTATTTAAATTAAAAATATTTGTATGTATAGCTTTAGTTTATTGAAATTAAGTATTAAAATAATATTGTTTACATAGAAGTAACAAAATTCTGTAACTTTATTAATCTACCTACCAATATCAATTAGTAAAGAGAAATCTCGGATACTTTAGTCAAACCTTTGATATGAAATGACCTAATTATTTGACATCAAACGCAATTCTCAAACGTTTTTTAATTGTTTGATTTAACATTTAAATTCAAATTGATAATGATTTGAAAATAAACATTTGATATCAAATGTTTTATCAATTTGATGTCAAATGTTAAAATCAAATCAAAAATAAACTTGGCAATACTAAAGCGAAAAATAAATGTAAGCAATAAAAATGGCGATTAAAGTTACATTTTTTTACTCTGTGGTTACATGTGTTTTACTATTAAAAATAAATTTTAATATAAAGTGAACAGTTTATTTCTTGTGAAAAATAAAAATTATTTGTGAGAAATTACAATGATTAAAAATACGAAAAAAAAGAAAAATAATAAAACGGGAAAGTGAAAAAAGTTTGTTGAACGATCGCGGTGCTACAATCCTCAAAATAAAAGGGAGCCAAGTAGTTTGTCTTTCCAAGAATTAGAAGACGGAAAGAACACTATTTCATCTTTTAGCTATGGCACCGAATGTTTATCTCAAAGTTTATTTAAATAAATAATAAATTTAAATTAAAAAAATTAAATAGTTTTATTTATATTCCACATTGTATTATAATCCAAATTTGAAAAATATTTGAGAATTACGTTTGAAAGCAAGTTGAAAATAAAGGCATTTTTCAATTTGAAAATAATTTCCCCTTTTTGTTGAGAACGCTATGATTTTCAAATCATTATCAAACGTTTGTCGTTTGAGAAAACGTTTGATTTCAAATCATTTTCAATTTGAAATCAAACCTCCGTGATTGTTGGGTACGTTCAATTGCATGAGTCAGTATGAGTAGCGAAAAAACGATTTATTGCTGATCTCTGGTGCATAGCAAGCGGTCACACGGTTGCCGGACCACGGTTGCAATTTATTATTAAAAGTAAGCACAATATTATCATCGATTGTTACACAAGCCATTTGGTTGTGCAGTCACACGTCTGGGGTATTAAAAATTGCCCACTTTTGGTGCATTGCGGCAATCGTTTTATAATAAGGGTTTCATGATATCGCTTAACATTGTCATTAAGATCAAGTACATCAACCTACTGCATTTTTATTGACCCATCA
Organism: Pollenia labialis; assembly: GCA_949318255.1. NCBI lineage: Eukaryota > Metazoa > Arthropoda > Insecta > Diptera > Polleniidae > Pollenia > Pollenia labialis. Next base: position 46,481,161 of record OX439142.1, on the reverse strand, counting down.
CTCTTCAAGTTACAAGTGCTTGAAGAGAAGCTAAAAAAAATACATCAAATTAGGGACAGACCCAATTTATGTGTTTGGTCTGAATTTTCACTAATAAATCAGCGTTAATACACATTTTTTGGTGACCCCGACGTCTCAACAATTATAACATCCAACAATAATAGCACATGCAGATTCTGTAATAACGGTGGCCATTGGTTGTATCATTGCAGCAAATTTCTTCAATTATCAGAGGCAGAACGTAACTACAAAAAATGTGCCAAGAAACAGAAAACGTTGCTTCACTTAGAGAGGAAGAACAATAACCAAAAAAGTAAAAAATCATCAGTAGAAATCACCCCACAACAACATTCAGCTGTAAGGCCGTCCACCTCAAATACAGCAACATCAACAGACAACGTTGCTGCGGGTCGTCAAGGCATTGCGCATCCAAATGCAGATGCAAGAGTGTCTACCTCAAACGTTCGAGCAGTCGCGTCAGCAAAAATCAACGTCAAGGGAGGCCACTAGGGCTATGTTCTGCTGGCAACAGCTAAAGTTATAATAACAGCTCCAAATGGTGTATCCAACGAATGCAGAGCAGTATTAGATTCGGGCTCCCAAGTAAACGTCGTGACAAAACAACTTTGCCAAAAGTTGTCCATCTCACCTAAAGCAGCAGCACTTTGTCTGGACGGTATTGGTGAAACTCAAAGAAAATCAAAATATCGCCTAACTAAATATCGTCATGAAGTCCAGAGATCACAAATTCTCTGTTAATATAGACGCATACGTATTACCGAGCATAATCCCAGTGCAACCAAGTCAGGATATTGACATTTCAACGTGGAATATTCCTGACAATATTTACCTAGCAGATCCTCTTTTTTTATCAGCAAATTAAAATAGATTTGCTACTTGGAGAAGAGTTTTACAATCCATTATGTTCACTCACATGTGCAATATTCGAAAACACTTCACTTGAAAAAGCCATAGAGCACCTTGGGAAATTAGACGAGATTGCAGATAGCGAAAAATATCTGCCAACATCGGAAAAACAATGTGAATCACATTTCAATCAGCACGTGCACACCAATGAAGATGGTCGGTTCGTAGTCAGTCTCCCGTTTCAAAAAAATCACAACCTTTTATCAACACTGGCGTAGATTATTGTGGACCCTTTTGGATTCACTACAAGATAAGAGGGAAACGACCATCAAAGGCATACGTAGCTGTATTCTGTTGTTTTGCTATAAAGGCAGTGCACCTTGAATTGGTTTCTTATCTGTCAACAGATGCGTTCATCTGACAAAGCGACGAGTTTTATCGGAGCTAAAAACCAGCTTACAGAACTAGCTCAAGGCCCATTTAAAAGGTCTGTGCAAGAAGCCTGATGATCATTGTTTATGTTCTTTTTAGTTGTCAAAAGTTGTTTACATATGCATGTATACGTTTATGGTATGCCACACATACACGTTTTTTCCTTTTGCTTTGTATATGTGGTAGTAAATTTTTGACAACTAAAAAGAATCGTATTTTGTTTTTGTACAAGTAAGCAGACCTGATAGATGGGCCTTGAACTAGCTGATAGCATTTATTCGTCGAAGGCACAAGAAGGAATTATTTCCGCTTCCAGCTCAAAGCGACTACATTTTCATTTTATTCCACCAAGAGCGTCACATTTTGGAGGCTTATGGGAGGCTGCGGTAAAGTCAGCAAAACATGTTTTACTTCGGAATGTCGCAAATGTAAGGATGCACAAGAAGAATTGGAGACGATCATAGTTAAAATAGAAGCGATCCTGAATTCTCGTCCATTAACACCGATGTCAACTGATCCAAATGACTTTGAAGCATTAACTCCTGGCCACTTTCTCATTGGCGAGCCACTTACATCTCAAGTAGACAGCAGCGCGGAGCAAACAAAATCTTCAGGCCTGTCCCATTGCAAGCTGATATCTTACCTTAAGCAAGAGTTTTGGAAAAGATGGTCCACAGAATATTTAAATGAACTACAACAACGCCATAAATGGAGAGTGCGCTTCGAAAACCTCAAAAGTGGAGACATGGTTATTGTCAAGGAAGACAATGTGCCTATTATGAAAAGGCCTTATGGAAGAATTATTAAAGTTTACACTCGATAAGACGATGCAGTAAGAGTAGCAGATGTAAAAACTGTATCAGGAACATTCAACCGTCCGATACATCGACTTGCCTTTTTGCCTTTAAGTCAAGATCCAGAAACAACTATTGCAGCAGAGGATAACTATTAAAGTAATAACAATGCTACTGGTGAACCCAAGGCCAAGGACCAACACATCATTTAACTCTTGCGTTACTCACTATTTTATTGTTATTACCACTTGCAGTTGGAACTCCAGTCAAAAACAAAAAATTTGGATCAAGGGTCGGAATCCATTTCGAGAAATTAGAATCAGTCGCTATTTCAACAACTGAATAAAATATATTAGTATATTATGATTTAGCTTCCTACTGGTCCGAAACATCAATCCTGATCAATGGGAGTAGGTCAATACAAAACCTGTGTAATATGTTGACGACAAATGCATCTTGCCATGGGACAATGGAGCCCTTTGGACAATTGGAAAAGGACCTACAACTAGATAACGAATTATTGCGAGTTAAAAGAGGAGCACTTGATATAGTGAGTGAATGTTGCCCATTCACAATTTGGCATCGGGGACTCAGAATATGCCGAACAGATGTCTGTACACTTATAAAATTATTACAGTAACTGATTGTGGGTTATTAAATTCGTTTTCCGTACTGTTAAAATTGAATAAAAATATAGTTATTTTACGAATAATTTTATTATTCAACATTTGTGTTTGTTGTTCAAAAAAAAAAAACTACCAAAAAATAATGTTTTTCGGTATTTATTTTGTCATGTAGTTTGATTTTTTTCGGTTAAAATATATTTTTTAAAAGTAAAAACTTTTAAATTTTACAGAATAAGCTGTTTAAAAAATAAAAAAATTAAAAATTAATGTAAAAATTATTTGTTTTAAATGAAATGTAAATTATCCGTTTTTTAAATGAATTTTAAGTTGTTTAAAATGAATTTTCGTTTGAATTTAACTACATAATTTTTTGAGTGTACATGTGAATTGTGTTGCTCAATTTATATTTTAACAAAGATCATACAGAATTGTATAGCTTAAGAGAATGGAACTCTCCTTAATGTGTCTACAACAAATTTCCAGTTTGCGTGATGATAAGGGTAAGTTTAAAGGACTAAAAGTAAATCCTTAATTGAGAAATTGAAAGAATTTATTTTTAAAAATTACATTAGTTTTTATTTCTTTATTAAAGTTTGTATTGCTTTTGCATTTCGGTATACAAAAATTTACTCTTCTTTTAGACTTAAACATTAAGTAATTTTTAGATTTGTTCGTTTTAAAAAATTTTTCAAAAAGTATGACTTAATTTTGAATCAGAAATAAATACTCAGTGTTTCAATTAAAATAATTAAAAGACCCAAAATTATTAACTAAATACAAATGGTATTATTTATAAAGAAACTTAATAAACTAAAGAAAAGAAATAAACAATGTTATCAATAAAAATTAAATGTGACCAAAAAATAAAAGGCTTAATAAAAATTAAAGAAAGTTTTGATTGAATCAATTAAAAACATCGTATTTAAACATTTTAGAAAATAACATTTCATAGATACAAGCCAAAACTCTTTCTTTTAAAATATATTAAACAATTTTTTTTTGTAACATTCAAAATACAATTTTAAATCGGTATTCAGATTTTCATAGTCAAAGTTTGATTTGTGAGATTTAACTAAATGCACCACAGAAAGCACCAATAAATAAATATTTATTTTAATAAAAAAAATAAACGTAAAATAATTAAGAATAATAAATTAAAGCCTTAAAAACTAGAAAAAAAATCTTTAAATGATACAAATTTGGACAAAAAATAAAATCCTCTTTTGCAAATTGCAAAAAATTTTTGAAACAAAATAAAATTAAAATAAGAAATAAAAAATAAATAAATAACTATTGCATTTATGCCCGAAATTTGTAAATATAAATAAATTAAATTTAGATTTTCAGTTAATTTTTGCTTTTAGCCAAATGATATATTTTTGTTATGCACTATTTGGAATTTTCAGTGATGCCAAACAATTTTGTAGGAATAAAATATTTGAAGAAAAGCCAAAATTATTGTACGGATTCGTGAGTCATGCTGGCAGCAGCAGCAGCGGCAGCTAAAGAATTTTGAACAGCCACCACAGCAGCAGCATTTTGGGCACTTTGTGACTGGTGTTGCTGTTCGCGCATGCGAAACAGTCTTAGAGTCATCCACGAGGCCAGTGTACCCTGCAGAGGCATGGGTGTCTGCTTCTCCATGGCCTCCTTTTGAAGTTGGTAGCGATAGAGCAGGGATCCGGCTATTAAAGCCGAAACAATAGTGGCTGATATGACCACAATGAAAAGTATACTGAAACCAGGTACTGGCATGCAAATGCCATAGACAACTTCTTCACTTATCTTGCCTTGGAAAACTGTAACAGCTTCCTGCTTGATATCGGGAGAGAAAGCCAAATCAGCTTCAGAGATAACATCGTAAAGGCCACTAACGCCCACATCAGCACTTCGAACTTTACGATCTGAAATTACTATAGAGCGCCTTTTACGTCGCGGTGCTCCCTCATGGGTTTTGTTAGAGTTTTCTTTGGATTCCTCCTCTTCATGTTGGTCCAAGTCTATGTGATCTTCCTGGCTCTGTTTCAAAGCCTCCGCTTGAGGTCTATAAACTGGTCTCGGTTGTTCATCTTTGAGTTTAGGTTCCAATGATCTTGGTCCTGCCATGGGTATACCCATGCGTTTTTGAGCCAATTGTCGTGGACCATGAGGGAATTTACCACTCTTGCGTAGTTCCATATACTGAGCTTCATCTAAATCAGCAAGCTCTTCTTCTCCAAAAATGTCCTCTAAGTCTGCCTCTTCTGGATCTTCGTGCACTGGGCGGGGTGGTAAATTGGCATTCTTTTCATGGACATTATGGAACTGATCCAGAATATTAGCAATACCACTATTAATTTGGGACAACTGTTTGCGATTGTGTATAATGTCATCATAGAAAATATCATGCTCATGTAGACCGGCCTCAGGATTTCCCATGCCCATGTCATTGGTTTGACCGCCCATACTGCTATGATGATCTCCTCCGCCTAAACTTCCTCCTAAACCAGCTGGTACGGCCAAACCTCCTCCACCTCCTGCAGCACCCAAACCGCCATTGCCCATTTCACTTATCAAATGATTTTGATTGATCATGTTATCATTCATCATGACATCTTTACGCTCGTTGGCATTATCGTTTAGTTGACAGTGATCCAAGCATCCATGTCTACAAATTTCTACTTTACACTTGATGTGGACACTTAGAGCATCGGGGAATTTAAAGGCATGGAAGAAGGCATACGTTATAACAGTTGCCCTCTCGTCTGGTGCCCTGGCTTTTAAGAAGCGCGAAATCATTTTAGGTCGTAAAACACAACCAAACTCGTCAGAAAGATTGATGACATGACCGGAACCATCGGAGGCTACACATGATTTGACGCGCATATCGAATTCGCCTGTTAGGAATAAACAAAAATTCATTTTAATTAGATCAAGCGTTTAATAAGGGTTTTAATAAGGAGTAAACTAAATAATAACCCCCTAATAACTTGCTTGCACCAAGGCGAATTCATTACAGGTAGTCTCGGTACTACAGTAACTTCAACTCGTGCAAAAAACCGCAAGCAGTTTGTTTTTGTAAAATCATTGTACAATTTTGACATCCAACAATTGAAGCACAGCCGCGAATAACTACTGCAAACCTAAAAAGTTCCCTTGGTGAACTTGCTTACGCGGACAATATTGTGCTACTATACAGCGATCAGAGCAGCTGTTATTCTCTCCCCTCTCACCAATAAACTCACACTTTTCGAAAGAAAACTTTCATAGTGTGAACAAAGACTAAGTATGATAACTATCTTTAAAAACTTCGAGCATCTACACCAAGGCGAATTAACTACAGGTGGTGTCGAAACGCCTTCTGATTTTGACAGTTCGAGCCTATTTGTTTTGATTTGTTAGTGTTTTGCTAAGAATGGTTGACATATCGAGCCGTAACCACTAACAATGCAATGCAAAACCCCCTATGCTGTTTCTGTTGTTTTTGGATTGTTGTAGTAGCGACACCACCTGTAGTTGAATTCGCCTTGATCTACACAGAAAGAAAAACACTCGGGATAAATCAAGTTTTTTAGGATTACTTTAAGTACGTTCGTACTCAAAAATTCAAGTACGAATAACACTTAAACGTACTCAAAGCAATCCTAAATGGGATTACTTTTGAAAATCAATCCCGGAATTTCTTGAAATAAGTATAAAATTCTTAAATCAAGTACAAAAAAGATTAAACTTTTCGTTGATAGTGCCAGTCTGAGAGTAAAATTACAAAAACTTATTAGTCTCATCTCTTAGCACTGCATTCTTTTATGCGTGCGTACGCGTGTGTTTTTCAAAATTTGTTGTACAATTACAACAACACAACACAAGTTCGAACAAATCGATATGCTTTTTGTTTGTGGAAACAACAAAAACAACAGAACAAGAAGAAAAACATATACATATATATGTATGTGTTATTTTCATGTTAAACCCTCCAGCTAACGCATATTTTGATTATGTATACACATTAAACAAAGGTCTGGCCAGACTCATGTGTACTACGAAGAGTTTAAAAGTAAATTTGAAATCTTGCTTCTCATTTAGTTTATATTTTTAGTTAAATATGTACATAAGATTTTTAAAGTAATACCATATCGGGCATGATGTTGGTGTTTTATCATTCTTTAAGGTGTACAACGGGTAAGTAAATCAATCATAATAATTTTTTCTTTCTAATTTCTTTTTTGGTTTTTTTTAAGCACGAATTGGGGATAAAATCAACTTTATAATACTTGAATCAAGCGCGTTTTGAGATTGATTCAATCTTAGTTTTACTTTAATCAATCTTTCAAGTACGAAATCAAGATTGAATATGGATAATTTAAGTATTTCGGGATTGAAAATCCGTACTTGAATCAGGGTTGTCAGATTGTTTTCATCTTCATCGCCAAAGAGAATATTGAAATTCGCCAAAAATCGCCAAATAAAAGTTTTATATCAAAACGAGTATACAAGTGTATTTTACCTTTATTTAAATTTTTCATATTTAGCCTTATTCTAGTAGAGTGTTTATATAATAATAGAAAATTGCAAAACGCTTAACATTTGTGTTTCTGACTTGAAATCGCAAGCAGTTTGGCGACGTAAAATTGCAATACTATTCTGAAGAGAGCAAGAATTTTTGTAAAAAACTAAAAACAGATCGCAAGCAAAAGGCACGAGTTTCGGAACACCTTAACAGATCTGGCTTTTCCGATTTTTAATAGTGCAATTGTCATAAGAAGGCTGATTATCTTAAAAATCAAGTATGCAAGATGAGTTGAATGAGTTTGATGGAAAAAAATCCTTTTTTTTAGGAGTGATTTTATATGTCAGCATAAGGAAAAATTTTGTATTTATTTGGAGCAAATGATAAATATCTTAAAAGATGTGTTCCAATTGGACATTTGGAGTTGAACTGGAATACTTAAAGCCAACTCAGTCTTCTAAAAGAATAATTTTTTAAAATTACCTTCTAACCCAGATTCGTTTTCGACTGTCAAAACAACTTAAACGGCAGAAAGTTGTACACAAATATTCGTTTTTTGTTAGACAGTTTTTGGTTTCGACTGCAGTTTTTCAAAACCTGGTTTCTACTTTCATTGGTCGCACAAGTAGAAACATGCAATTGCATGTTTACGATTTACCTATTTATTATTAACATAATGGCTACAAAAAAATGCCTTTATGTGTTGTGCGTGGTGATTTTATGCTTGAACATTGGACTCTTTTAAATGAATTTTGTAAAAACAATTAATTTTTCTGTGAAGAGAAACATGTAGAAAACTACAAAGAAAAATTCCTGCCATTTATTTTCAATTAAATCAATAATCACAAATTAAATCAGCTTTAATTAAAAATTTAATTAAGTGATTTACACGTTTACTTATACCATCAACAACAGTACAGCAGCAAATGTTGTTTATATAAAAAAATATTTAATTGATTCTATTAATTTCCCAGTAAAAACTTCGCCTACAAAATAATTTGTTAAGTAATCAGGAAAAAGTAAAAATACTACATACAATTCTACTGAAAGAAGTGATGAATTTTACAAGGAATGTCCCAAAATGAATGCATTTTAATGTAAGTCATTATTTTATCCCTACATACTTCTGAAAAATAAGTAGTTATAGAAGTAATTACAGTCGTTATATAGAAGAAAGCTACTTAATAATGAGTGAAAGAAGTAGGCAAAGTATTTATTTGGTTGTTTACTGGTGCAAATTTAACAAATGTTTTAATTAATGTTACAAATTTTTTAATTAAAAACATTTTTTCTTTTTTTCTGTGTAGATAAAATGTGAAATTGTTTTCCAAATTTAGGATCCTATTAATGGATATAAAAGTTTTTTTTTTACTAAAAATAGTTCGTTGAAAATTTTTTTTTTGGGCATACATTGAAAAATCGTGGGGGGGCACACTGGTCGGAGCTGTATGGAGTCGGCGGCCATAAATACTTTTAGTATAGGTATAATCGCGAAACTTTGGTCACGGCTTTATAAATATGTCAGAACTATTAAATGATAAAATGGGAGTGGTTGATGACTTCTACTCACCCTAACCGTACCCTTGCACCCTCATTAACCCCACATAAGCAAAAAATTAAGAAAAAAATTTACGAAACCTGTTTTTAATTATCAACTTTTTTACAAGATTAGTTTTAAAAAATAAAAATATTGACTAATTATATATATTTAATATGTAATACAAAATTATAAAAGGATTAAGGGGGGTTGAGACTAGAAGCGGCGTTTTAGTTACAACCCCCTTAAATAAAAATCGAATTCAAAATTAATCTAGCAATTCAAAAACAGATTTTAGTAAAATGGATTTGTCCTTGCATGGTAACTTTCGTTGTCCCGTTATAAAAGGATCCGAAGTTAAAAGTAAACGATTAAACAAATCAGTATTTGTTGAAATGCGTGAAATTTTACGCGTGTGCTTGAGTCGAAATTTCTTTATATCTTTGTTTCTGGACTCTGCAGCTTCTTCAGAGAGCTCTCCAATCGAAACCAGAGCATGTTCAATAACATCTATAGCATGAATTAAAATTTTGTGGACTGAGGGGGGAAGATAATACCACAAATATTTATTTGTCAGCTCCTTAGCAGTGTCCAGCGCATATTTCCTACATTTTTCGACATTAATATTATACCCTGACGACAAAGCTTGTAATAATGTTGCACATCTCTCAATTAATTCTTTATTAATTCCTGTTATTATAGACAAGACAGCATTTTTAAAGAATTCTCGTGCCGTATTTCCATCATTGGAAGACCCACCCCTCCAGTTTTTGGCTTGTCGACTTTTAGTCCCATTTTTTCTCGGAATTGTAATTGAATATTCTGTTTGCTTTTGAGATATTCTGCTTTTCCTTCTACGGTCCTAATTTGCCATTGTTTTTGTTCAAGCCTATACGATATATGAAGAAAATACTCAAAAAATCGAATATATGCGTGCAAAGGTGATAATCCAAATTCAAATTCATAGTGATCTAATTTAACTTCTTTTTGCAGACATTTTTCAATATTGTTCATTTCGGTCGGTTTTGCATTACATATGTAACACTTTGCGGATGAAGTTTGAGTTAAGGCATTACATACTTTACCATCCACCATTGTTAGTTGCAGAATATGGTCAATATGTATCGTATTCTGATCATTTTTGAATTTCGTTGGAGTTAACTGTTCAATTTTCATATGACATATGACGTTACAAATAAATTACTATCATCCAAAATATTATTTTCAAATTTCTGTTTGTACTCGCTATGTCCCGAACTGCCATCAAACCCACATTTTCCTATTAATGTAAGGCCATTTACCGGCTCATCCAAAACTTCATTAATAACATCGCTTTGTAGTTCTAATATCCGAGTAGCGGTATGGTCTAATAGACTTTGAAGTTCAACTTCAGCGTAAGATTCGCTGACAGTTATTTTGTCTGGGTAACTTTTCTTTTTTTCTTTCAAAATGTTTTCGTAGCAAGGGAAAAAATTATTATCGAGTTTACTGTTTATAAAGCTTCTTATTGTCAAATATTGATGTTTTATGATGTTATGAGCGATATAACTTCACTAACATATGCTTGCAAAAACGATGGATTCTTTTGTAAAGTAGCAAATCGCAAATCATTAGCAGCGGAGACATCAATTTCTGCAATTTCTGCTATTCGTCGTCGCTTTGTCCAGCTTGAACACTCTCCGAAACTTAATCTAGGACGTCCTCGATCTTGATTCAAGACAGATTTTTGTGAGATAAATAAAATCGACTCCATTTGGGCAAGCCAATCAGAATATATATTTTCAACTCTTGTTTTTATTCGATTGCATTTTTGCCAAAATTCTGAAATTTTTTTACAATTATAATTTAAGCGTGTTTCTAATGGACTTTCTTCAAATGTGTAGCCCTCATTTTTAATATAGCTTTTCACGATATCATTCACTATTCTAGCTTTTTCAGCATTTGCACCTCTTTCTAAGCACCAAATATCAAAAATATGTGATCGCGAAATTTTGCAATTATAACATGTGCCTATTGTGAAAACAATTCATAACAAGGATAAAATTAAAAACAAAAATAAAATTAAAAGTCCGTGTAAATGAAAAAAAAATAAACATACGCGAACATAAATTAACAAAAAACCACACAAAACTTCAAAGTTGGACATAAAAACAACGGGGCCGATTTGATCAGTGGGAGATAACGCAAAGACGAGCAAAAGTGAGCAGCTGATATTACCAATTTTAGAATTTTGGAATATTAACTAATAAACTTAAAAAACTCCCATTAGAGATTTCAGGGGGGAACACAACTAAAACTCTAGTTGAAATTTTAATATATGGACAAACGAACACTAACAATGACACTGGAAAAATATAAATTTTTTAACAAATCCACAACAAGCTAAACACATTGGTAGTATTTAAAAATTTAGTTAATACCTTCTAATTTAATATTCATTTTAATTTATTTCAACACAAACGTTTTTTTGTTTATTTAAATTAATTTAAAGTTGCACGTAATTTTCCACATTTTACACTGCAAAAATCAACAATTAACTTGCTCTTTTTTACAACGGATTTTTAAGGGTACAGTTGAAATAAAACAAAAACAACTATACATTTTAAAACCTTGTTTTTATAAGAAATAGTGATGCCACTTTTGGTGACAAACTTTTGACTTTGATTTTTTTATTTTTGGCCAATGGGATCGACCACTGTGGGGGGGGGAAATGTTTTAAGGGCTAGCCTAAAAACACAAGTTAGATAATTTGACATGTTCACCAATGCGGCTCTACTAAAATAAAAGAGATAATACAGACATTTTTTTTAAGTTTGAGGGTTCGTTCGTGAAATTTTAAGCTAGTAAAACTAAAAAATTGTGGAAACTATGGAAACAATATATGTATGTATATTCAGTCAATATAAACAAAACTAATGATGCCATCGTAATCACTTCTCTTAATTTAACCAAAACCTATGGACAGAAGTCTGGAAAATTTTCCTGTGTTGCCATGCGTTATTTAAAAAGTAATCATATGGATTTGGCTGAGAAAAATCCTTACCTCGATAATCATTAATGGCCACAACCAAAGTAAGCGTAGAACCTAGGGGAACAATTCCACTAACAGGTGGCGCCCATGGACCTTTACCATGTTGGATTTCCATCCAGCAGTCAACATTGTCACCTAAAAAATACATGAATTAATAAACTGAATTTATATATATTTTTTTTAAATACTTTCTAAAGAAACCATTATTTTCCAAGAACGAGTAATTCCCATTGGAAATCAGTGCTGGCATTTATAAAATAGTTTTTTTTCTTTGCACATTAAGTACTTACCTCTAAAATCCAATTGTATTACATCTAGATCAGCAATTACCATTGGTGGCTTCGATGCAGTTTTCTCATAATCATTAAACCATTCACAACGTAAACGTTTCGCTTCATCCCAGACCTCCAACAAATCTTTGTCATATTGCACGACCACCTGGATAAATTGAAGTAAAAGATGAAAAAATCATGAATGAAAATTACCTGCAAATATTTGTTAAGCAAAAAAAAAAAAAAAAAATTCAAGTAAATAAAACAACTAAAATATTTCACATGTAAACAATAAAAACTGCATGGAGTTGCAAACAACATTTTGTAGCAGCACATCAGATGTGGTGCACCATTGAAACAAAAACAAATCATACGAATAAAAGCAGCGGCAAAACTCATTTTACAAGAGACAACAAGTGCAACTATCCCCTGGATTCCAGTTGCTTTTGCCTTTGTTGTACTTTTTGCTCCAGCTGTAAGCCACCAAAAATCGAATCCATTGAATAAGTGAAAAAAAGCTCGCAATAAAGGATTGAATAAAAAAACCGTTTAAAAAAATATCTTGTCATAAAAATCTTGTTGCAGGGGTTTTCTTTCTTTTTCTTTTTTGAATTTTGGTCTCAGCAATTTTCGGTTTTATTTCCAAAATTTTTTATTGATTTTGAAGGGTCTTTTGTTTTAACATTTTGCCTTTTAGGGAGGTCCCTGTATGTTTAAGCGATTCAAATCAGCGTAATTGTTTATTTGTGTGGAAAAGATTTATTGCTTTTTGAAAACAATCAGTGATATGAAACTTTTATGGAAAGTGCTGCGCTACTAAAGAATCTTTTATACCATTTTTTTTTTGGTATTATTGATGTTACTTTTGAAACTTTAACAAAGAAATTGAAATGATTTGAAAGGAGATTGCAGTAAATAAAATGTTCAATTATGGAACATTTTATGTTTATAATTATGGTTATTTAAAAAAATTCATAATTTATGTAAAATTTCGGTTTTGTTTAAAACATTTCCGGAAAACAAAATAAGTTGTGTTTGAAATGGGAATTGGATTTTTTATGGCTAAAAATAAGTGCAAGTAAACTCTCTTCTTGGTTTAACATGTTTTTAAAGCAGCAAATCTATATATAAATCAGAAAACATATAAATCATCTCTAAACGCATAAAATTGGGCGTTTAAATTACCGTTAAAGGCCATATATTGTTTGTAGTGTTGCCACAATGTTATAATACAATTATACAGTATATGGCACCGATTAACTGATTAGCTGTTGAGCTTAAGTTAAAGTTTAGTTTAACAAAACCATCGTTTAAGAAATCACTGATTTATTAGCCATTAAAATTAAGGCTTAAATGCCGACATTCGGCCAACATTTACAGTCGCTATAACACCAATTCTACTACCAATTTACTCAAAGCTGCGAAATCTTGCATATGAGAGTCTTGAGCATAATGACATATTAAATGTTCACTGCAGCTCTGATGGGGAGCAACATAACCGTATGCATGCTGAACATTGTCTTTTACCAGTATTATGCAGACAGAATCAATCTAAAACTCCAAGATTTTGAAAGAAATTGATACTCGCCGATATTACAACTCTGGTAAACTACGATCTTTTGGCGACCTGGTAGAATTAAGATCTAGAAAAGATTCAAATTTGCCAGACAAAACAAAGATGCAATATTTTATTTTTTTGGGAAGTTTTCGTCTCAAATCATAAAGCTAAAGTAAGTAGGTTAGCAAAAAACAACAATTACTTTGATATTAAACTGGTAAGTGCACGGCTTAAATAAACTAAACTGGCAACTTGCTTTATTTTTTGCGAAAACAATAAAGCAAGTTGTTTTTGGTTTTATTTTGTTTTTTCTTAACCTACTTACAACTACTTGCGCGCATTCTTGTTCCGAGCATTCCTTTCACTAACTTAATGTTAATAAATCCAAAATTGCTCGATAGAGCCCAGGTCGCGTGATTACGAACACTCATTTACTGAACGTGCTGTATGTTTGTGGTTTTTATCCTGCTGACACACCTAGCATTCGCCAAGATTAATATTCCCACTCCACTTGTTACTTTAGATGAATAATAAAGTGTCTCGATTAGGTTTCGAGAGACAAAAATCCCGGAGTTCCCGGTATTTTTTTAATTCAATTGTGTCATGAAATAGATCCAACGGATTTTAAATTTTCGATTGGCTTTAATTCAATTGTATTCTCTTTTGGTTGTCTTAAATCCCTATAGTCTAGCACAACTAATTCCAATCGTTATCATCTCCATTAAGGAAAAAAGTCTATGAAATACACGAAATATGTACATAAATATTTTTCAATTTAACATAACGAAAAACTATTATTTCTGACTTAAGACAGTTTTGCCAAATGCCAAAGAGATGTCAATTCATAACCGATAAGTATACAGAAAAAATGAAAAACCAACTTCAATTAACGTATTTGTTAGAAATTTTTACTATTAATTAAATTCCGTTCTGATTTTCCGCCTGCAAACAAATTGATCGTATCAATTAACATATTTGTAAGTTTGAGCTTTTCTTGCTGTTCAGTTTCAATCAATAGGTTTTTAACTGAAATGTTATCACCAGCAAAAGAGGCTAAATAAAACGTAAACACAAATCAAAATATTGTTTTCAAACTGTTTGAAACTTTAAAATATTCTGAAGTTTGTATGTATGTATGTATGCATGTTTACATATTTGCAAATATACCCACAAACATTATAATTTTTATTTATAATAAAGGTTAATTAATTGGATCAATTAAAAAAATTGTTTGAAACAGCATTATTGAAATAATTAACCGGTTTTGATTCGAATAAATAAAACACAAAAATCAAATAACTTTTTTAACGAATTTCATAATACATATTTTGATACTATAAAATCGCAATACTGTGTAATACCATGTAAACATGCCTTTACGGCAACACGAAATGCAAGAGATCGTATGTGGGAGTCCCAAATCAACGCAAATGCATAATATCCCTGGCGCCAAGATATTTCTCTGTATTTGGTGCAAACAAAATTAGTTCCATATTTTACGAGCTGCTTAAGTCAGGGTAGTTATGCCGAACACAATAAATAAGTTTAAAGCGAGCAGGCAGATGTTGTAAGGCCAGTAAAAAACTATTTAGCAAATAGTAGTTGGGAAGTTTTGCCATACTCGCCTTTTAGTACAGACTTTGATCCCAAAAAAAATGTTAGTTTATTGGAGGTGACCGTATAGAAACAAGTGTTTTCTTTGCGTGTAGACTACGCTTCACTTTAAAACAGGATATTCGAAATTGGCTTGATTTCTACTTAGCCTTAACAAGTTCATATGCTGTTAGATAGATGGGAAATGTGGTCAAAAAATTTCCATATATGAAAAAATCCTGCATTTTTTATTAAAATAAATTACGAAACCGACCCGAAATTTCATATGCAATCTTTAATAATTACATCATGATTCATTTCATTAAACACAAATTAAAACAACAAACGTATTCTCATTGTGAATATAGAATAAATAGGTTAAGTTAGGTTCGGTTTAGAAGGGTTATGTGACAATGGTACACTTCCACTCGGAGACCAATGCGGTCCATTGTGAATCCGTTCAATGAAAAAAGGTATAGAAAGAGAAAAGTAACGAAAAGAGGTATGAGATGGATCGAATTAAGAAAGCTAGTAGGTATCATGTAGAACTATTACCCTCTCTACAGTCCCCTCAACAGAAACAGCCGCACTATTTCCCTGACAAGCCCCAATAGATCAGCCGTATTACATCCAGCGATGCAACCCAGTTCGTCGTGAAAATTATCTCCTAGCCACTTCTGTCTAAGACCCTGCATCCTAGGACAATGGCACAATACATGCTCGATTGTCTCCAGCTCTTCAGAATCATCGCATTATCTGCAGGAGTCCAGTATGGTGTTGTCCCATTTACCCGAAAAAGCGCTAACAGGACAATGACCCGTCAAGAACCCTATAAGTGTTCTAAGACCACCCCTATCCAAACTCAGAAGAACCCTGGTTGCCCCGCGTCCAATCTGAGCCATAGTGCCCTAGACACCCTGCAATCCGTTCTGTTCCCCCAGGATCGCTTAACGTAATCACGTATCACCCCACAGTAGTAACATAGGGGGGCTTTACCCCCGTGTCCCTTACCACTAATTCCAGATTCGAACCCCCTCTCGCGAGTTCGTCCGCCACCTCATTTCCATCAACCATGCAGTGTCCAGGTACCCAACACAGCCCTACATTGAATACGTCCATGAGTTCCCTAAGAGCTTTCCTACACCGAGCGACCAGGCACGATCGCACTGTATAATTTGTCAATGACCTAAGCGCTGCCTGACTATCGACGTAAATTTTCACCACAGATCCACCCACGATGTGATCCAGTATCACTTCCGTCGCCCTCGCTAGGATCTCAGCCTGGAAGACACTGCACTGATCAGGGAGTCTGAATGACATTTTCACTTCGGTGTCCGCGATATTTACACCGGCACCAGTGGCGGTTTCCATCTTGGATCCATCCGTAAATACTGCCCACCCCTCAAACAGTCCATTGCGCCCACCCCAAATTTCCCTATCCGGGAACTCCACTGGTGGAATTTTAACAATTACATCATGATTCATTAAATTAAACACAAATTAAAACAACGAACGTATTCTCATTGTGAATATAGAATAAATAAGTTAAATAAAAACGACAGTTATCTCTTCAAAACTGAATTCGCAACGAAAGATCCACTAACCGTATTTTCATAAAACTGTCCATTTAAATCTGGTTTGGTGCCACATCTTGAATATGATATTCTGAATGAGAAGAAAGTTTTACCCGTTGAAGGAGGTACATAAACGCAACGTGGATCACTGTGCTGACCTAAAAGTAAAAAAAAAATTACAAAAAAAAACGCAAAAAATACAAAGTTCAAATGAAAACTTGAAAATATTTATAAAACACAAGTAACACATACCCTTTGAACTAACAATACCCTCAAATGGATGGGAAAATGTTAAATGTACATCCATGTGATCCTTACCGCACATCACTTCTAATGAGACTATGTTTGGCATACCATCTGGCCTTTCCATTGGCCATAATTCATTACCAGCTAAAACTAAACTAAACTGTAACGAAAGAACAAAAAAAAAATAAAATAATTAATTATTATTTGTACAAGTTTGAGAATATTTATAGTTTTGTATGTATGTCTGTATGTATGAATAAAAGTACTTTTTGCTTTAAAAAAAAATTCCACTTGTCTGTGTAGTAAATGGAATTTATAATTAAAATCTATGAGAATGGCTTTATAAATAATAATTTTGCGAAAAACAATCACTTGTGTCTCAAAAAAAAAAAAAAAACTTTTTAAAAATAGAACAAACGTTGTTAAAAAGTAGAAGAAAATAAAGAACAGTATATGAAAAAATATTTGAACGTATATTTCTTTGACTGAAGGCTAATTAGATTACACCCTACTCTGTTAACACCCTCCATTACGAGTGGCAGATCAGGTTGTACTAAGTTTGTCATTTTTAAATATTCATCTAGGCTTTCATAAGATTTACTGTTGAAATAATATAGCTAAAGTTTCTGAAAATCGGTCCATAATTTTTCACAATCGTATGCTTTAAGCCGTAATGAAGAATGAAGAAAGTATAGTCTGTCAAGCCCGACCATTTGAAAACTTGAGACTTATTTTTGGAAATTTTTGAGAAAGAAAAATTGTACAACTCCATTAACCAAAAAATTAGATAAATTGGGACTCTTTATTTGTTTTAGCGTATTTATTAAGAACAGTACAAATACAGGACACTTAATAATAATAAGCACAGAAAAAGCAGGGAATGAAAATAACAGTTATTTTAAAATTTTCAGTTCAAAAAGTCAGACAGAAAGACTTTGTCTTTAAGTTTTTTGGTTGTAGCATTGTGATGGTTATTAGCCAAGGAATACAAATCTTTAACTACTTTTATTTTTTTGCTCTTTTCAAAAAAGTAAAAAATAACTGTTATTTTTTAACCGATACTTTTTAAATCAAAAATAAAAGTTAAAATTTAACTGATTTTAGTAAACAAATAAAAGCTTAAAGTTGAATGATAGCTTCAAAAATTTTTTTTTTGCTATTTTACTAAAAAAAAAAACAAGTTAAATTTTAACTTTTATATTTGACTTAAGAAATATCAGTCAAATTTTAACATTGATTTTTAACGGAAAGAATATCAGTTAAGAAAAAAACAAATCATTTATTTTTTGTTAACAAAGTATTTTTTTTTTGACTGGTCTAAAAATAATAGTATTAGTTACGGTCCCTGGAAAAAAGCTTTAAAATACAGAACTGATCTGTCGCCAAAAGATGGGAAACAATATGTATACGAAATAAATAATTAAAATTTATTTTTAATAAACATTTACCCCGTATTTATAAACGATTATTAAATTTAACAAACGTTTATTAAGGCAAATTTTCATACAAAATTTGTTTTGTAAACCTTTATAAAATTTAAAAATTTTTTATAAATACGGGCGTTAATATTTAAAAAAAATGAAATTATTAAGTCCATAAAATGTTTGTGGACATAAAAAAATAGTTCAAATTTTAACTATTGTCTTAACAAATTAACTTTAACCTTAATGATCTCATGTATCAGTGAAGCACAATCGCACGAAATTAATGTTAAATCACGCCGACAAGCAATTTATCGAAAGATAAATCTTAGAATTATTTATAGTTTTAGGTTAAGTTATCTTGTGAATTATAGTTTAAAATTGTTGTTTGCTCCACTGTATAGCAGATGTACAGCAGTTATTTTAAAATAATTCGAACATAATGTTCTGGAATCGGCTAGAAGGCTCTTGAATTGGTTGTGGCCTATAAATTTTAATTAATTTATTTAATAAATTTCAATAAAGTTTGTTAATTTGAATATGTGTGTGTATTTATTTTGATTTGCAATTAAAAGAACTCAAAGGTTTATTATAAAGGGAATAAACTGAAACCCGTTTTAAAAAGTGAAATATATAAATTTTAAATTATAAATATATGTATAAATTATTCTTAGAGAAACAATTCAAAATGCTTGGTGGCGTAATGTGACAAAAAGTCAACCTTCCACATGTGGAAATACCCAGAACAGTTTTGGATAAAAATAGTAAAAATGAAAAACTATAATGGCGAGGTTGTATTTCCAAATTTATCGAAACTTGTACGGATTTTGTTTGCTTTACCAATGCAAATGCCGATGTGGAGATACCACAAAAAAGTGGTTTCAAAACCACATTTCGACTTGGACAATTTATAAGTCATAACCAGGGATGAGATTTTCATTCACTAAAAAAATCGAAAATATGCGCATAAAATATGCACTAAAAACTCCAAAATATGAATTAAACAAATTAAAAAATATGCACTTAAAACTTAAAAATTTTCAATTTTTAAAAGGTGCAATATTTTTTAAAACATAATTTAAATTACTAATTCAGACGTTTGTTTGAAAAAACAAATAAATACTTTTTTATATTATCAAAAGTAAACCTATTCGGACGCGAAAAACTTTTCTACATAAAAAATAATCTCTCAACGTCAACCGAAGTTATAGGAGAATACTTGAAGGATGCCAATTAATTAATAGAATATACATATTTTCTCTAGTTCAGATCCCACATTTGATTCCAAATCTAAAATGGTTGAAATTTGTTTTATTTTTTTAAAACCTAGATTTTTTTAGCAACACGTTTTGGATTTTTTTTTAATTTGTTGGAATATTCTTCATTCCGCATTGTTAATTTAACTTTGTGCAATATCAATTTATTTGAGCTGACTAGTAAGTGATCTAAATCCCAGCAATTTAGTTAATGTGTCACAAATATATTCCTAGTTGGAAACTACAAATGCTAATTAATCTTTTACTTTTATCGGTATCAACAAGCTCTTATAGTATTCTTAAATTGCTCAAAGTTTTTTCTCCATCTTGTTAATACGGCAGTCAAAAGATACATTTCATTAAAAATTACAGCTCGTGGAGGAGCCTTTAAAAAATATTTTCCCGTATGAAACCAATAAATCAATATAATCGAATTAGATTCTTATTACCTCTGCAATTCGGTGTAACTCATGTGCCAAGCAAGCAAGTAACATGTAACAGTTTTGGATAAAATATTTTAAGCCCATTGGCAGCCTTAGCCATGTAAGGTCCTGCATTGGTTAAAAATAGAATGATCTTTTATCGCAATCTTGAAAATCTTCTATTTTAAGCAGAGCTTCAAATTTTTTTTTGTTGATTTGAAAATTTCTTTTCGGAATATTTTTTTTTGTTGATTTGAAAATTTCATTTTGTTTACATGGATATTTTTTGAGCAACTTTTTTAATAATATGTAAATTAAAAAAAATATATCACTCAAAAATTTTGATATTTTTTAATTTGGCTTGAGTTCATCAAATTTAATTTTCTTTAAATTATTTTTACTGAAGGAAGGAATTTTTACAACTTGGAATTTTATTAAAATTTATTGATAATTTTCTTGATAATTACAGCAAATTTCGAACCACCAGTATCACTGGTTAAAGATTGATGTTCGACTGTTGGCTGACAGGCACCGAAGTGGTGCAGAGGGTAAAACTCAAAGAATTCTGATGAAAGAATGTGGTGATTCTTGAAACATGTAAATTCAACCCAGGTTTGAGCCCCAGCTCAGCCAAGAAAATTATCAATAAATTCTAATAAAATTCCAAGTTGTAAAAATTCCTTCCTTCAGTAAAAATAATTTAATGAAAATTAAATTTGATGAACTCAAGCCAAACTAAAAGATATCAAAATTAAAATTAACAGTTCAACTAAAAAATCACAATTGTTCTATCACTCAAAAATTTTAAAATTTGCATTTAAAACCAAAATATGAATTTTAAACAAAATATGCAACAATATGCAAAACCAAATCGATCTGTTATCGATAATTGAGGACTCACTGTATTTTCAACCACACACTTCAAAGTAAGAAAAAGAATAAAACGTAAAAAGAAAAAGTTAAAAGAGAAATATAAAAAACGACATGAAAAACACAAAGCGAGTCATTTTGTTTACCCCTCTTTCTTCTCTACACCGCTCGCCATCAAACCAAAAGAGACGTCGACAAAGCGACGTCGTAAAAGCCTCCATGTGAAATGCCTGTTAGACTATCGACAAAAAACATGCATTTGCAAGCAAATCGCATCCCTAGTTATAATTTTAATTTAATTTTATTTAATTTTAAGTTTTACAATCCAATACAAAGATTAAATCTTATATTAAGTACTGGATAATATACTGGGTATACAAAAAGTGGTTACACATAAAAAAGTATAAAACTATAAAAAATTAAATTTATAAAAAATACAATTTTTGAGTTAAATATAAAACTTTGAAAAACTTTTAAAAAAAAATTTTAAAAAATAAAAAATAAAATACATTAAAAATTACTTAAAATAACAAATAGAAACTGGGAATTATTTCCTTCTGGAGGTTACTTTATATTATATTCAACATTTTTCGAATTTATTCTATGAGCTAAATTTCTATTTGTTAAAATAGTTGAGTTAAATACATTCAATTTATAAAGTATCACTATCCAGTGTGACACAAAGAATGCTGACGAAGGCCGTAGCGGGCCAGAAAATGCATTACATTCTGCTGGTGTCTAATAATTGTAAATTTTTCTATTCATACAATATACCTCATTGCTTTCCAACGGAAAGCTAAGGTAAAATGTAACAAGAAAATACAATATAATAGTCTGATAGTGTATAAAGTCATTTCTGAAAAATTGAAGGAATATGACTATTACAAAAAAGCTTTATAAAATACATAACTGAAATTTAGCTCATAGAATAAATTCGAAAAATGTTGGATTAAAATAACAAAGTTATAAATAAAAGAATTTTGTTATTTAAAACATTTTACACTTGCCTAAAATGTTTAAATATTTCAGTATTGAATTGCGTTGCATTGTTTATTTTTTGCAATAAACAAATTAACAAAAAACGTAAAAATTAAAGAAAAATTTGAAAATATATTTAATACATGATGATAGTGGCGCCTCACTTTGTCAATTCATCTTAGGCCATATCATCATTCAAAATACAAACGTGAACAAAGTGGAAGAGGAACCAATAGACACTTTAGAAACTTCAGTTAAAAAAAACTCGGCGCAAAAACATTTTTATAAAATAATAAAATAAACCAAAATTAAAGAACAATTTCGTTTATAATACAAAAATTAAAAAACGTAAATAAAAATGTTTTTTTTTAATAAAAATTAATCATACAAAATTTTTTGATCTTTTTAAATTTAACTTAAGATGTTTTGCCAAAATGCCACAGATATATTTTTTATAAAATAAAATGTTGCTCTTGTACTTGAATTTAATAAAAATGATCATTTTAAGATAAAGTTCAAAAACGCTATTGCGCACACAAGGTGTGCTATCCAGTCATAATGTCCTAAATAATATTTTACAATTGTTTTAAATAAAAGCGGGAGCCCACAGCAGTCCTATATATTTCTTGTAATTATTTTAGAACATATGACTTTACAACTTTATGACTATCTTGTGAATCCCCCATATGTATATACTATACTACTTCTTTCTGGATGTATGTAAGTGAAAAAATAAAGACTTACATTTGAATGCGTTCATTTTGGGACATCTCTTGTAAAATTTATCGATTTTAATGACTAAAATTTTTTCCACGTGTTGCGAAGAGTCGGATTTTTTGTCGTATACGTAGGAATTTTTCAAAAACTCTTCTGGCAACACTGTCACAGAATGGATGGTCACCGTGTTATATAAGACCTATTTAAAATTCTGGACATACTTACACAAAACTTTGCCGAAACCTAAAACTTATCGTAAAAGCTATTGTCGTTAAATTATATACCAATAAGAACAGTTATAAGGAAATTGAATTGTAATGGAGAGGAATTTGTATGGGAGCTGTGGGCAAATATGGACCGATTTAAATAAAAATTTGTAAAATGACAGAGGTGGCAATAAGATATTTTAGGACTACATTTATTTTGAATAGAGACGTAATTATACAGTTTAAATGCACAGACTCTATTCTGGAAAGCAGTTTGTATGCAGGCTATGTGCATTCATGAACCGATTCTCACCATTATCATTAGGCTTCGTCGTTATGACAAGTAAAGTGCACAAAACAAATTTTAAATGTGAATTATTTCAAAAATTGCGACCAGAACTTTGCGCACAAAGGTTTAATGGAGAGCTAGACAGCCGGACAGCCGGACAGCCGGACTTCAAAACATAAAATTCATATAAAAACAATTTTTATATTTATTCATTGATGTCTTAATGATTGGGCCGCTATTTTGTCCTCTAGTACCTATTGGGCTTTATATAAATGGCATTCCGAAATGGGGATTTCGCTAAGCTAAACGTTACATACATGTGGTTAAACAACTGCGAAACTTTGTAGCTGTAGATCCGTGCTGGACTGCTGATATATATTATCAGAAAATTTCTCTAACATTTATTTTAAGCCGGCTAAAAGACTACATATTTTTTGGAAAGTAGGTTCATAATGACCAGCCAACTTAAAATACCATCCACTTATGTAGTGCACAAATTCATTTCATATCTTCGAATTGATAACAATTGCTTGTGAATTTTATTAAGAAACAATCAGCTAATTTTCTTTTAGTTCTGTTAAACAAAGGAAATTGTAATAAAGAATTAATTTAAACTGTAATTTTTCCATTTTTTTCATAACATGACATGCAAAAATGCACATAAAAGCTTTAGAAATTCTGAAAAACTGCATCTACATGCAAACATAAAATTTAATTTAACAATTTCAAAACAAAAATTTTCTCTCTTTGTTGGCTTCAATTAACAATTTACAAGTCACTACTACTGTAAAGTTGTTCAGGTTGTGGCCATAAACTAAATTTGTTTATTCTAAATAAATTCTTATCACAATTTAGTTGTCTTTTTATCAGATTTATATCACAAATCGATAGTTATTCGTCGCATATGCTAAAATTTTGTTGTAACAAATCGCAACGAATTAAAAAATTAAAAAACAAAAACCGAAATAAAGTTTCACTTAAATGATCATGATAACCGCTGACTGGATGGAGTTGCAAAATATGATAAAATAAAGCAACAACAAAACTTTTACTATTTTGACCAGATTTTCTTGTTCGTAATTTTTAATCTCTGGCAAAACGTGCATGTATTAAAAACATTTACTGCATTTTCCGCAGATTTTGTTAACTGTTTTAAACTTGAACTGATTTCAAGTTTAGTTTTTTTAGATTTTCTTTTTTTTTATATTTTGTGCGAGGTGAAGGGGAAGAAGGGGAGGAGAAGAGGGGTGCAAAACCGTCACTTCTTAACAAACAAATTGCAGTTTAAACGCAGCTGCAACACATGATTTATTTTCATGTGTGCTTTTCAAAGAATGTTGCTGCAAACAGAAAGCCACTTAATACAAAAGACAGACATTGTGGCAAATATACTGAGACACATGCATACATACAAGTGTACAAACGTATTTACATAAGAGTCCACGTATTTATGCAGTCATATGAAAAGGATTTAAGAAAATTTTTAATTACACTAAAAAAAAAATATATTTATTTAGGATACCTGCCTATTGCCCTTATGCTTGTGCTCAGCACGCCAAATATCGATATGTTTAAAAATACCTACCGATAACATAACTACAAAATGTTTCACTCTCCAAAATATTGTGAAATAAAAGGTGTCCCAACATTACACGCCAGATTTAAATTTATCGCCGCTTGTGCGACAAACTTAGAAAAACTTAAAAAAATTCGGCAGCGGTACACGATAGAGGAACGTGTATTCGTTGTTGAACAATATTTCAAAGCTTGGCGGCAGCAGTTCGAAAATTCCAAAATACGTTCGGGATAGTGTTTTAACTTCTTCACCTGAGAAGAGATTAATTAAAAAATTAAGGGAGACCAGATCCGTTGGAGGCGCCAAACACACTGGTCGTCCCAAAACTACAACAGTGGATTTTAAGATGAATTGGAGGTAATCGCGGTGTTCTGGTCATATCTCAGCCATTTATAGACAGATTTGGCTGAATTTTAATTGCAAAATTTAATGGAGCTTATGCAACAGAATAAATAATTATTTAGTTCCTACAATTTCTGGGGTCTTCGAAAAGTAGATTTCAACAGAAAGGCGGACAGATGTTAATTTAAATTCGCTACTAACAAGCAGGGCTGTGGAGTCGTCAAAAAATAGTTTTAACTCCGACTCCGTCTCCAACCGCTGAAATTTTTTAAGTTCGACTACAGATCCAACTACGTCTCAAATTCCGACTCCGATTTTTTCAATGCTAATTGTATTGGAGACTGATCCTTATTTGATTTTAAACACTTTTTTTAATGCAGTACCTTTTAAATTGTAAAATATAGCAAGACATTTATTATTTAACCATTTTAAATCAATATTTTAAATATTGCATCGCCAATTTCGAAGAATTTTTATTGTAGGAAAGATTAGAACTTTATTTAAAATTTTTTATGCCGAAAAATTTTGAAGTCGGAGCGGTGAGTTTTTGAGGGTACTTCGACTCCAACTCCGGTACAAAAACCTCAACTCCGACTCCACAGCCCTGCTTATAAGGACCCCGAATCAAAATATATATTTTTTAAGGTCTAAGATCAATATTGTAGAAATGGCAAATGTAATGACAAACTTATAAATACATACATACATACATACATATATTCTCTTTTCACCTGTGCTGAAGAGTTTTTATAAAAATTATATAAGAGTAACTTTTAAGACAAGTTTTATGCTCCAAACATTCGCCAACCGTTGTTTTTGACGTATCATACGATACTTTTAGCCAAATACGATCAGCAAATCTAAGCTCTGACGTATAACCCGCAAGACTCCCAAAGATGAGAACGCCCAAGGACAACCTGGCATACATCACAGTTAAACCAACTACCCTCATTACAATTAACATGAAACGAAGCTGTACAAATAGCCCCTAACTAGCCCGAAGTCTCTTATTGAAGACGTTTGCTCCCAAGCTGGAGAATAGTGGAACATCATTGTGGTCTTAATTTATAACTACTAATGGGGAAAATAATCTTTTCCTGTAATCCAAATAATATTTTTGATTTCTTCAGGTGTACCTGCAAGAGTGTGAGTGGCTAAGTATAAACTGCAATTACCACTTTGACAAATAATATTGGTGAAATGCATATAAATTATAACAGATTTTCAAAAAGTTTTTCCATCTTTTCATTTTATTTTACATTTTTTTTCAACATTTCCAAACAACAGTTACAAGCTCAGCAACAATGCCAAAATGGTAGTTGAAATTAAAATGGAAATATGAAGAATAAAATGTGCGAGTATTTAATGGAATGTAGACAATTTTCTAATTGCCTTCTTTTTAAATACATTTTAGAAAGATGGGAAGAGAAATGAACTAGTTGGTAGAAGACTTGTTAAACAATGCACTGAAAATTCTATGGAATTACTTAGATACTCTTTAGAGTATTTGATTATATACTCAAATACATATTTGGAAGACAACAACAAGTCATTATTTTCATTCTTACGAATGCCAAAACGAATACAAAAGAATGTCCTTCATGTAACAAAAACAGCCCAAGCAAAGAAACGAAACAAAGAAGAAAAAAAGACAATTTTAATTTAAGTACAACTATAATGAAATAATAATAATTATTATTTTTTTATGAATTTATCACACACTAACTTGGTCATAAATACTTGTTTACACACAAATACAGTCTCTGTCTAAACTGCACACTCACTGGGAGTCATTATACCTTCTGTGTCAGATGAATAACATTTGCAAAAGAGGAGAACTGCGAGGAAAAAAATTACAAAGTTGAAATGAAGAATCCAAAGTAGAACTTTTTTTCAGCTGACATCTTCTCTAGACAAAATGGCACCATTTAGTCTAATGATAATCGTTAAAGAATTCTTGAACATTCATTTGCGTCTTTCTTGCATTTTTTTGTCTATCTTTAATGCCAACTTGCGTGTGTTGTGTGTGGTGCCTCTCTTGGCGAACGGTTTGCCACAACATAAATGGAAGGAAAACTTGGAATTTTAACGTTGTTTTTACACTTCGACTACTTCTCCTTCGCCATATTCCTAATAAATATGGCTACTTTTACTTAAATGACAAAAACCACTTTATGACAGAGGAAGACAAAAAACGAGATACATACAACCGCATCCACTTTTATTTTAATACAAGTAGATAAATATCTATCGGCTAAGACCGATTATTGGAAATCGCTACCATAAGGCGGAGTTAAAAATATTCAAAAACTTTTCTACAACTTATGAATTGTTTGTTAAGGAAAATTTTCATGGAAAATTTTTGTTTTGTAAATCTTAATTAAGTATACCCACGTTTGTGTTGAGGTGGGCAGGTTAGGTTAGGTTAGGTTAGGTTAGGTTAGGTTAGGTTAGGTTAAGTTAGGTTAGGTTAGGTTAGGTTAGGTTAGGTTAGGTTAGGTTAGGTTAGGTTAGGTTTGGTTTGGTTTGGTTAGGTTCGGCTATACCGTGTTGCTCCCTAGCGTTACCAAGATGAACCATAATCTCTAATTGCAAAGGTTAGTTTGATGTAATGATACCCTGAGTACTCCATACCCTTTTGGAGAATGCTTGGAGTCTTCATAGTCTAATTCAAGAGATTTTCCCTAAAGCTTGGAAGTAGTAACCTCCCAGACAGTTTGTCTTGGGCGTATGAGTGCCGGACACAAGCGGGTCGCATTATGAACCTAAAAAATATGTTACCAAAAAGAAAATGAAGAATTTTAGGGTAACTTTTTTGGGGTGTTTTTGCATTTTTAGTGAAATAAATAATGCCCTCCGAGATATGAAAAATTACCCAAAAAAATTGTAAAAAATTGTATAGAAAACTTTTCAGGGATAGTATCATAGTTCTTATACCAAAGAGGAAAAAACCCTTGCTCTCGTCTCAAGGGCGGCTAAGCAGAATTGCTTTAGTTAGTGAAACCGGTGTTTGTTATACCACAAAAGAGAAAATCCTTTTGTGCGGCCGAAAGCCGGCTATGTAGAACAACTTTAGTTAGCGAAGCCAGTGTTCTTTATACCAAAGAGGAAAAATCCTTTCGCCCGGCCGAAGGTCAATCGTGCTATTTATCGTGCGATTTTTAAAACCAAAACCTTATAATTATTCGAAATATTAAAATTCAGGATTTTGGAATTCTGGTCTTTTAAGCTCGGGATTTTTATAGTCGGCATTTCAAATTATGTATTTTAAGTTTCGGGCATATAAATCCAACCCAAATTTTTAATAAAAATTTCTTTGGGTTTTTATTTATTTTAACTTTTTTTGAGGTAAAAATTCATTTTAGACTTGCCCCATATTTAGGGTCATATTTCATTTTATTTTTATGGTTTTTGTTTAAATTTTGTTGGTGTAAATTTTTAATTTAATAAATGGGGTCATATTGCATTATGAAAATTAGAAATAATCATTTGCTTTTTTTTGGGGGGGGGGGGGTATTATCTGGAGCCATATGTCGTAGCCCTTTGTCTAACAACTTAAAATATTGGTTCTAGACCCACCTTTTAGTATGGTGATTGGCTGGCTGGCTGTCAATATAAACTTTGTGCCCAAAGTACAGTTGGCAATTTTGACAATAGTTCGATTTAAATTTTAATTTAATTGTTGTAAGGACGAAGCCTATTGAATGCAAATCGCTTCAAAGTAAATTTGGATAATTTGCTAGGGGTTTCAAGCGTGAATATTTTCACGATGATTTGCCAGAGTGAAATAATCGTAAATGGAGAAAACTGATAGCTAACCCTTTCGTAAGTTCTATCGGACTTAAAAGATACCTCTTTAATTCATTAAATTAATTCTAAAGTAAAATTCAAATGAACATAAAAACAAAATTCTGCAGGGATAAACCTAAAAATTAAATACTTTTTACATAAAAGGCTTTTTGCAATAAATCGTAGAAAAATCTTCAAAACGATTTATCGGCGTAGGGTGTAATTAGACTGATTTATGGGTATTCCAAATACCAAGACCCAATTGAAGCGGGAAAGGAAAATCAATGCCATCGGTTAGCCTCACAGCGATGGTAGCCGTTAGTTATGCTTTTCCAATAACTAAAAAGAGAGCGAGAGCGTTATGAAAAAAATGACTAGATAACCAGAATTTCCCGTCATCACTTCAACTTAACAGTTTATTCGATTTATTTTCAACCAACTGTATTGTCCAGTTTTTTGTGAGAGAGTGTGTGTAGAAGTATATGAATGTTTGGTGAATATATGAATGTGGCATGCAGATTTTGTTGCAACTATGTTTTAAAATTTATATAAAATATAATAATATGTCTGAAGGCCATAAGAAAAGAAAATAAATTGATGTTGACTTGGGTTGAATGAAAGAAGCAGTTAATACGAGTTGAGAAGGCAACTTTTTTTTTTTATAAAAAGTGAGGTTAATGTGTAAACTGTTTTGATGGAAAATCGGAAGTTGTAGAGTTTTCATTGTTGTTGCATGGTTTTTTGTTTAAGTTGGAAGGAAATATTTCCCAGTTAAAAAGATTAAAAGTGTCAATCATTTTTTTTCTTTTGCAGCAACAGCAAAATTATTTTTTACTTTAGCAGATAACTTTCGAAAATTAAATTATATTCGTTACCGCCCACTTTCCTATTTATTCGTTAAGGCTCAGTTAGCCGGGAGCAACAGTAACGTTGCAAATCAGCTGCTTCATTTTGTTGTATGTAAAAATTAGAACGATTTTAGTTACGTCTCAATCTGTAAGAAATAGATTGGTCTTACTTTTTACGGTAAGATTAAGTTACTGTTGCTCCCGGCTAACTGAGGCTTAAAGGCTCAAATACCCTGATCAAAATACTCATCAAACATTGTGTCAAAAAATATGTTTGTATGTATCACGCCGACGATGCTGGATGGAAAATCCAAAAAATTTGATAGGACGGCAAATATTTCGTCCAGTACACGTCACGAGTAAATTCGCAAGCTAGAAAAGCATTTGACAAGTGTATTTGGCCCTTAACTTAGCCTTAAGACTGTACAAATATAGTTTTCTGACTTTTTCACTGTACGTTTACATTCCTGTAACTGTCAGCTAACTGGGGATTTAGGGACAAAACGAATTTCGCAGAACAGCTTACACGTTTTTGTTTTTTAAACAGGGTTTACAAGAAAACTGCAAGTTTATTCTTAAATTTACACGCTAAGACTCTATTCGTTATTTGAAACACTGATTTCGTATCTGGAGACAGTTTTGGTTTTTAATAATCCGAAACTTCAAGAAAAAGAAGTCAGAAAAGCAGCAAGAAAATATTTATCAATGTAGGAAAATAAAACTAATGATGTCCCTAAATCCTTAAGGCTTTTATTTTTAGAGGTAACTAGGTAAAATACAGATCAGTTTTTCCCATAAGCTAATCCCCGCGAAGCTCGACGCTTGTCTGCAGGAAAAAACCAAAAAAGACTAGCTCCCTACCAGCTGGCAGTAGATTTATCTCAAGTTAGAAAAGTTTTAGGAGATTTAATTGGGTTTCTTTGGGGTAAGTCTTATTTTCGAGTAAAGTTGTGGAAAATGATTCTAAGTACACATTGTATTTTGCTAATTTTAAATAGGAATAAAGAACTTGTTCTGCCTAAAAACACTTTTAAGATTAGTTTATTATGAAAAGCCTGCAAGTTTTTACAGGACATAAATTTGATTAAATAAAATTTTAATAACAAACAAACCAATCTCCATAAAAAACTAAGAATAAAATTAAACGCCTTATGATGGCTCTAGTTATTTTAAAGAAATAAAAAAAATATATTACACCGTCTCTCCCACTGCCATAATAGTCAGCTCTTGTATTTGCACATGAGGTGGAGTTTTTAAGCAAAACATAATCGCATCCGCTACATCAGTTGCATGTAAAATAGGCAAATCTGCAGGCAATTGATAGTCCTCACCCATTAAATTGGTCTTTACACCACCTGGGCTAATGCTCTAGATTTATTTGGACGTTAACAATTCAATTAAAAACAAACAAAAACATAAAAAGTATTTCCCATTTAACAACTTACAGTGACTTTAATTTTTGTTTTCTCCGCTAAAAATTCCTGTCTGAGTACTTCAGTCAGAGCGGTGATGGCATGTTTTGAGGGTGAGTAGATGTTAAAACTACTACCCGGTATAATGGGTACCTTGTGTCCGGCCACACTGTTGGTGATTATGACATGCCCATTGAATTGACGTTTTTTCATCGACTTAAAAGCTTCACGAGTACACCAAGCAACACCCATAACGTTGATATTAATGGTGTCTTTTAAATCCTGCGAATTGTTTTCATCCAAAATGCTACTTGTCTTAACAACACCGGCATTATTAATTAAAACATCTACACCATAAAATTTGCTCTGTATCCATTCAAAAGCCTCCTTAACACTCTCCTCATCACCCACATCACACTTGAAACAATAGAAATTATTTTGTTTTTTTGCGTCTATGGTTTGCAAAACTCTGGCATTCATGTTTACCAAATTAATGTCGAGGCCAACTACAATCATGCCTCCTTCTTCTATCAATAATTTAGAAACAGCGGCCCCTATGCCGGAACCGGCTCCCGTTACTACTGCTACTTTTTTTTGCCAACGTTCCATTTCGTTTGACTCCGTTTCTAATTCTGTTCTTTATTTTTTTTTTATAAAATTTACATTCTAAAGCAAAATTTATTGAAGCTCAATTACAAGTAGTTACAAAAACGTGACTGCAGTATTGATGTAGTTAATATCTAATCAATAATATGACGCAGCAATGATAAGAAACCAATTGGTCAATAAAAGCAAGCAAATAATGACTTGATAAATATTTTCCGAAAACCTCTTTTAAATCGATACAATGTAGACAAGTCTGCTGAAACTTTAGTCTGTCGTATGCAATTGTGCTAAATCATGGGCACCAACGTCATAAATATATACAATTACATTTACATATATTGTTTGTATTTAGTAAAGTTTAGCTAATAGTAATTTAACAGTAAACAACTACAAATATGAAACAGCATGTGAACAGAAAATCGCTTCGTCATATAGAAACTAAATAATACAAACCAGTGATATTCTTTCACTTCTGTTTATAATTATAATTTTTTTTCTGCTTGAATTGTATTGTACAAAATTTGAGCTTTGCTTCATAAACATCCTCAAAAAGGCAGGGTTGAAGTATTTTGCGTTTAGTAATTAATTGCTTTATTTTGAAAATATTCTGTAAAGAACTACCACTATTTACAATTTTATCTCTCTGTGCCCATGTTCTGTAACTAACGCGTCGAGAAACTTTTCGTTGTAAATGTGAGAAATAAAACAAACAACTGTTTTTCTCACTTAACTGCGTCTGTAAAATTTTTGGCGAGTAATAGCTGTCACGCAAGGAAATTACTCTCCAATTTACAGAAAAAGTATGTCTGTAAACTTTCTGTGAGTAGGGCCATGCCAGATAAAACTTCATCGCTTTGCGTGCCGTTCCTAACTTTGACAGAAAAGCGTAACGCAAAGGGTGTATGTCACAATAAACTCTTTGACAACACACACGAATTGCTTGTTTTAAATATATAAATAAAAAAAATTATACTCGCAGACTGTCAAAGCGCACAAAAAGATAAGAGTTGCCTAACTTTTCGCTTCGCTCTGCGTTAAAATGCTTTATGTGACATGTTTCGTATAAGTATGAATATTTCATCTTGGATGTCAAAGCGAATCTCTACCGCAACGCGAAGCAAAAGTTTTATCTGACATGACCTTAAGTTCCCGCTTAGACTTTTCATATATCCTCACAAATAAGAATGGAGCGAACAAAATGTTAACACTAAAAAACATATAACAACCCAATAAAAAATGGATCTTCCAACGAAGCAGCTTTGTAAGGGAGAAAGATAAACGTTTCGCTTACCATTGCGCTGACGGAAGACATGAATTTTATATCGCGAGTTCCCACTTTGAAGCAATACATTTTTGACATATAAAGCGCATTATTCAGCGCATATAAAAATTGTTGTATGTAACGATCGACCTTAAACACTGAATGTTTTGATACAGTTATTTTTTAGTACTCTCCCTTACAAACCTGCTTCGGGGTAAGGGAATCCCGTAGCACTTGAAATGTTATTTTTTTTTTGTATAAAAGTTGCTGAGAGTTCTTTCACTTACTTTACTGCATTTTTGTAAGTCTTATTGCGTAGCGCAAATTTGTGCGCTTATTTTTTTAAATGTACCATTAGTGCTTCGCAAAATGATAACATTTTTAATTGGGAAATGAAAAATGCAAAGAAAAATAATAAAAATATTTTGTTCTTGGCACATATTTTCATTGTTTAATTACATATTTGCTTTTAACGTTTTTTTATGAAATATACGAATGTTTTCAAAGCGCTTTTGCAAACAACACACATTAAAGTCGCAATTTACATTATTTGGTATAGCCTACGGTTGTATTGTTGCCGCAGTCTTGAACATTTTTCAATCTTAGATTATTTTGGTCGGCGTCAACGATATTTGAGACTGGCGTTCTAAACATCTCCAATATCACATCGGCTTCGAGTGCAATGTTATGACATTTATAACGTAACGATGTTATCTCTTTTGATAGTGTTCGACATGAGTTACGGGCACAATTTTTTCTCACTTTTCGAGAAACGATGGAATATTTTGTTTCACACCTTTTCGATGCGAGAAGTTCTCACTTAAGTAACAGAACATGGGAACTTGTTTACTAAATGCCACACAACCATTCCCCTGTATTGCGTTTAAAATAATATTTAGGTAAACCTTTCAAGGTAAAGTTAGTTCAAAGGTCAATATGGAGTTCTGTACAACCAGCGTCGCCAGAAGATTTGGAAGGAAAATCTTCATTTGGCGAAAAAAATCTTATTTTGAAGAGAAAAATCTTAAAATGTTTTATAAAAAATGCAAAAAAGTTAAAATTATTAATTTTATATAAGAACATACATACATACTACTTTTTGGAGGTGTCGCCTTGGCTAACACTTAGTTCAATGCCACAACTTCTGAAACAGATTTCAGAATTCATTGCAGGGCATAGACTACATCGTAAGAACTCCAATAACTGATTTTTAAACAAAGCAAAACGGTTGAGTTTTATGTTTTTGTTGGGTATGAGTACTGATATCATTAACTGGGTACAAATCTGTAAACCGGTATAACTCAGGTACGGTAACAGAAAATTCAAAAATTTTTGTTTCTAAATTATTAAGAATTAACCGATCTTTCTGCGTTTTTAGTTTGTTATTTACAAAATTTATGGAAAAATTTAATGAAAGGTGCCTAAATTAGCAAATGCATTGGAATAACTTATAGTATTTGTACACCAAAATAAATCTTGGACATTTTTTTTAATTATTTCCTTAAATGTGAAGAAAATCGTGGTTTTTGAAAATGTTATAAAGAAAACTCGAAAAAAGGCCGGCAAACCCGATTTTTGGCAAAAATCCGACTTGAGCGACCTCTAAACCTCTTTCGAAATAAATCCCAAAAATACTTTACCCTATAAACTTTAAAGTTGTGGTCAATCTTTTCAGAGTGTTGCAATTAAAACATGTAAGGGTAACATGTCCGTAAAAGTCTCGGCTTGATTCCCGCGGCAGTCAAGAATGAAAAATTATCACAAAGTTTTAATTTATGGGATAAAGTTAATTTACCCTTTCCCTCCTGACACGGGTAGCCGTGTTAAGGTTTCAGCTTATCATTATCTAAAGATTTTTATAATTTTGAGCATTCCTGATTTGTTTGGGTTTGCTGTGGAGCCACCGAAATTTAAATAGTCCTTACCCTCCTGATAAGGGTACCTGGGTATATCCTCGATAAACCTTTTTTTAAACAAAAAAGTAAAAACTGGTTCTGAACAGATTTAATAAGACTTATTTGAACGTTATAATAGCGGTCCCATACAATTGAGCCGTACTCTAAAATCGGTCTTACAAGTGACGTGAAAAAATAATCCGATAATTAGATTAGATTAGTCCTTACCTAAACATTTACCTCAGAGAAGCAGATATAGAGAGACTATTATTATCTTCATACCCGTTACACGTGTTTGTTTCACTTTTGTTGTAATCTACTCTTTGCTCATGGAAGTCCTGGAATTATTGGACACCAATAGCCAGCATTGCCGTTTTGGTTACTTTTAACCAAAATTGATT
Organism: Pollenia labialis; assembly: GCA_949318255.1. Lineage (NCBI taxonomy): Eukaryota > Metazoa > Arthropoda > Insecta > Diptera > Polleniidae > Pollenia > Pollenia labialis. Next base: position 46,445,856 of record OX439142.1, on the reverse strand, counting down.
ACATTTTTGGTTTTTTTTTTTAACACAAAAATAACCAATTTTTTGGTTTGGAACAAGAACTATCCGCTCCGCTTTTTTGACCCTTAAAATAATTTTTTCTAAATGCCTGAAATTTATGTTTAACAAGTTAGAGTTAAACATAAATAGACATCATCTAGTATATGATGTCTATTTAATATTATAAAAACAGACGTCAGCATTTAAATTGGTTGCGGTTTAGACCTATATTAAATTATTGACCGACAATCTTGAGTAAAACATCATGATTCGTAATAGTTTAAGCCGAACTTAAATAACTTTCAGGAGGGGGATTTATTTCGGAGCCATGGTAAGTTATGAACCAACCATCCCAAAATTTCGCAAAGTGATTTCTTGTATTAAAAAACATAAATTTCAATACAGTGCCATTACTAGTGTCATAAAACTGTGAGAAACCAAATTCTATTATAAAAGCATTCTTAATTACGGTTTGGTCCTTCTACACTGTTTTCCGGGAGTAGTATTAATATGGGGCCTAGGGTAAATTATGGACCGATCTTCACAAAATTTTACAGCGTGATTTCGAAAAAAAAACAAATTTTTGCAAAATCTTATATCATTCCGTGCATTGTTCCACCATTTATGTTACTTTTTGTAACAAAATTATCAATTTTTTAAGGGGGCGGTTGCACATTTTGATTCATAGTTCTGGTCCTATTGAACCGATTTTGCTGGATTTCAATCCAAACTGCTTAGGATAACTACAAGCAATTTGACACCAAGTTTGTTCATTTCTTTTGAGTTGTTCAAAAGTGACCGTGTTTTCAGCAGACGGACAGACAGACCGACGGACATGGCTAAATCGACTTAGAATTACTTAAGGAGCCAGAATATATATCTGTGACATTTTGACAAAACATCTTAAGTCGAGATAAGATAGCAAATCTTTTTTTAAATAATAAATTAAAGCAAAATTAAAGAAAAATTCCGTTTATAATAAAAAATTTTAAAAACGAAAACAAAAATGTATTTTAAATGAAAATTCGTATGATTTACAGCGTTTTTTTAACTTTTTAAATTCGACTTAAGATGTTTTGTCAAAAATGCCACAGATATACTGTTTGGGGTCTGAGAAGAAAAACAAAAAAGTTTCACACGGAATGACAAACCTAGTCCCTCTTCACCCTCTTCACAACTAATTGTGGTGGTGGGTATAAAAATAACATTGGACATTATTATAGACGTTTTTGACAGACTCAAAATGTGATTTAAGCCGATTGGTAAATTCAGGGTTGGATCTAGAATACATATTTGTATGTGTTTCACACATCAGCACAAACACCCCAGCTGTTAATATTGAGAGGACCGAAAGTGGGAGGCCATTTTGAATGCCTCTGTACTCCTTTCTACAAGATTCGCTTCGTATGATATCCTGCCTTCGGAAATATGCCTTTTGAAGATATGAATTTCTTTTAGAAAGACCTTCCAAAATATTGAGTACACATTCGCTACTCCCAATGAGAACGCGGCGAGGAGAGATTGTGTCTGCTTAATAAGGTTTTCTGTTAGGCCTCTTTACTTATTCTTTTTACTGCTGGGACCCTCCTGACTATTGTGGTGTGGGTATAATAAGAAATAAAACCCAACCAAAATTTTTTAGAGTCTTTTTTCATTTTATCTTATTTAACCCTCAATATACACCTAATTTGTGTGGCCCAAACAGCCGCCTGGGCCTGGCTGGGAACACTTTTATTTTGTATGGAGGTTTTTGTGGTTATCACAAAAAATCACACAACCGAACTTCAGGGCCTGGCCGGGACTACTTTTATTTGCATTTCATTTTATGACCATAGCAAGAACATTTTGTTGCCAACTAATATAATTCTTCGGAATAAAAGTGAAGAAAGAATTCTTATGTGTTCCGTGTGATTTTTAAATTGATTTTGTTTTGAATTTATTAACTATAGTACATACATACATATATAATAGGGCAGGGCGCTTGACCAGTCCCAGGTGGATACATAATGCAGAACATTTTTATTAGGCAATCCAGCAAAAATTAATGCTTCCTCGGAAGCAATAATGTAAGGGAGATTTCAAAGTGAAGCGCTTACACTTCTATGAGATATTACAGGATTTTTTCACGCTTTGAAAACTCATATGATTTACGTATATAAAGTAAGTTAATAAAATTAAGCATTGCAAAAATTTTTATTTCAGCCCTTAAAAGTTTTTTTTTATAAATCTTAAATATTTTTTTTTTAATTAATTATTAAGTTATAATTTTTTATTTATTATTAAATGATTTCACTGCTTCAATAAAGCAGTAGAAAATGCAATCGTAAAAAACGAATAAACATCAATTCTCTTCTAGTATTTAGCACCGCATTCAAGAATTGTAGGATTGTTTGCCTTATCAAACAACAGCAGAGTTAGGCAGTAATATTAAGAAGCAAAAAAGAAAGCGGTTGGGATGCAGTATACGTGTTGATTGCTTCCAAATCTTAAACAATTTTTGCTGGATAATTGCCACACCCACGGTGTTTAAACATACACCCTTTTCTCGTTTTCTTGTAAAAAACATTTTCATTGAAAGTGAAAAAATGCCTGGCCAGACCAAGGTATACACTTACAGCCGAATTCATAACAAAAAGTTAGCCACAATTTGTACACTTTAAAGACGTGCCTGTATTGAAAGACGTGCCTGTATTGAAAGACTTTCAAAATATTCCTTTTTATATACTTCACACTTTACTGCCCGTCTATACCAGCGATAATTATTTCGGCATATATTGCAGTAAAAGTCAAAATTATTTTATCTTTAATGTAGACAGGGAAATGGGAATTTCAGCATAGGTGCACGTAGTGCGGCAAGTTTTCTGACTGTCATTCACTTGGGAGTGACCAGTAACGATTCCTCTGTTTGACTGTCCAAGCAACTCACTACTTCCGGTCCTAGACCAAGTATTTCCCGGGCAATTGCTTTTCGTATTCCTCTGAAAGCTAGCTAAAGTGAGAAGGCGCCCAGTCATGTAGCCTGAATGGTTAAAGTACATCTTAACGTCTCAGGCAAGTAGGCAAATTACATGAATATTTGCTGAAGCATGACTGCATCGTGGGATTGGACACGAAGATAGCAGCCCTATCACCAATCTAAAAAAGGAGGGCCAGCAACCCACTTTCTCGAAATATAATTTGCTATCGAATCGCCTTGGCGCCCTATGCACTAGTGGGAGTTAAAGGAATATATATATAATGTAGACAGCAATTTGCAATAATGGTTAGTGCATTTTCGTTGACAATTATTGCCTATACAAAACGTGGTTGTCAAATGAACAAAAAGAAGCAAAAAAGAATAAAATAGAAGCAAATTGTGTGAGAAAGAAATTAAATTTCTGAAATGGGAGCTAATTATAATTGCAATAAAAGATTTTAATTAATTTACTAAAATAAAATTACAAAAAGTATTTTTATTAATATAATTATTTTCTTATTCGATCTCAATTATTCAAATTTATATTAATTTGTTTAATTTTAAGTTCTTTTTATATAAAAATAATAATTTTACTTTAACAAAAAAAAATTAATAAAATTAATATTTTTATATAACAAAAAGACCAAGCTTAAACAAATTAATATATATTTATTTATATAATAAAGTCGAATAAGAAAGAATTTATATTAATAAAAATTATTTTTACAAGATAGCGCTAGGTTTTACACGGCACCTTCTTCCTTGCTTTTTTCAAATTATGAGTTCACATAAATACGTTTTCCCATGCCTTTAACATAAACTGAGAAATAAGAAATATTGCTTTGTTATTCTGCCGACGTTATTGCCAACTTGCTGAGATATTTATCTTTAGTGTAGACCTGGGGTTAAGTACCAATTAACTTTACAATAAAAACTCTTAAAACCAGAAAAAACTACGAACATTTCGTAAATAATTGAATTACAAATTTTGTTTGAATATTTCTTAGCATTTTTCTTTGTTTGTTTTGTGCTTTTTGGCTTGCATATTTTTAATATCATTGTGTATTTAAAAATTTGCCCTGTTTATTAAAACTATAATATAGGTAAACATATAAATATCTCATTGTTCAGATTAGCACAAACGTTCAAGCCTATGAAATATAAAAACTACATTACCTACAGCCAATTTAGGCGATAAGTAAATTTGTAACAGATAAGATTAAGAACTCCATTATCATTAAATATTAAACTTGTAGAAACACAGAATGTTTCAGTTTCAGAAATATTCGTGTCGCTTTAACACGTACCGACAGCAAATACTTCAAGAAAAACAGTTTTCGCAACATGGAACGTTGGCAAAATAAAATTGCTGTCGTTACCGGCGCCGGTTCTGGTATTGGGGCAGCAACTTGTAAACTTCTCGTAGAAAGGGGAATGATTGTCGTAGGTCTGGACTTGGCTGTAGATAAGATGGAAAATATAGTCAAACCCTTATTGGCGATTGAAAAACAAAACAATTTCCATTGTCTTAAATGCGATATTAGAGATGAAACGAATGTCAAAGACACATTTGCTCTGATAGAACAAAAGTTTGGTGGCGTTGATGTTTTAGTTAACAATGCTGGCATTTTAAGACGTCAACCCTTACTGGCTGCAAATAATTCCGACGACATTAGAAATACTGTTGATACGAATGTTATGGGTATTGTCTGGTGTACACGAGCAGCTTTTCAAAGCATGAAAAAACGAAATTTTGATGGTCACATAACGATTGTCAATAGTATTTGTGGTCGTTTAGTACCAAATTTTCCGGGTAACAGTATTAGTATGTATGCTCCCTCAAAATATGCTGTTACTGCTATGGTTGAGGTATTAAGGCAGGAACTTTTGGATCAGGGCACTAAAATTAAAATTACGGTATGTAAATTCTTTTCTTAGTTGGATTTATTAAATTAATTCCTATTCCTATTTCTTAAGAGTGTTAGTCCTGGTGCCTGTCGTACTGGTATAATGGGTGATGGTGTTCCCTACCCAACGCACTTTCCGGCTCTAAATAGTGAGGATGTAGCTGATGCTATTGTTTTTGGTATTCAAACACCTGCTCATGTTCAAATTCACGACTTATTTATACGACCTCTAGGATTTGATTACTAAATTAATTTTGTATAGTCCAATATTTTAAATAAAGAATTTAAGAGTTGTTTCAACTTTAGTTATGATTCTAAATTTTACGACCTGGGGCCATATATACATATAGGGGTGTTTTTTAGAGTGTCACAATTTTGAGTTGGCATCACTGCTTTATTTGAGCACCCATTTAACAGCTGATAGTTGCTTTTTGTTTAGTTTGCTTTGAAATTTCATTATGAATCGATTTACACCAGAAAATTGTTAGCAAAATAATTCAGCGAGTAGGCTGAAGGACAAATTGATATTGATTTTGAATTTCTATTCAAAATTTTTAGCCAATTTTTATTTAATTATGGTTAATATCTTATTTATTTTAATTTAAGCTAATCAAAAACTTTAATAAAATACAATAATAACAGCACAAAACATGGACTTTTTGTAAACATAAACAAAACTTCGACATAAGATTAGACGAACAATGCAAGAGCAAAAAAATCGTCGTCTGGCGTAGTGCTGCCACCTTTTTTATTTCACCATGATTAAATCAACAGAAAATTACTCTTGGTGCGCTTTATGGGCTGGCGGATACATTGGCCCATATATCTTCAAAAACGATGACCGCCAGAATGTGGAAAGTTGTTAAAAATTGGTGTTCCAGATTGCGCCTTCACTTTATTAATTTCATGACTTCGTTCAGCTGTGAGTCGTCCATATGGAGTTTGGCATTTATTGTATTGTGATGTACAATTGATGTTAAACTTGCTACAACCTTATAAAATTGATTCAACCCTTTCACGTATTGAAAATTGAGTGGTATACAGACGAAATTTATAGGCGAGAGAGGAAAAAAGTAAAGTTTATCACGCCTGCAATGTCGACCCCATACCACACTTCTTCTATCAGCATTTAAATTTCCATTTCATTGGAGGTTAGATAGCTTCTGCTAGGGGTGGATCATGCACTCAAATTTCACCCTGAGTATGCTGATTCCTGTCACACTCAAGAGGTGGTAGGTTAATCCATTATTTGTCAGCAGGGTGAACCGCAAAATGATTGTCGGTTTTTTATAAAAATGTTCGAATGACGAAAAGTCCGTTTTGATTTGTATATTTTGCCAACAAAATTAGTTTTTACTATATTTAAACTTAGACAAACCCTGTTTGCCGATTTTTTTAAAGTAATTTGATCAAATTTGGTACATACGGACGAAATATTTTGAAAAAGTCCATTATCGAACGTAGCCCTCATACAAATGTTATACCTAAACTAAGTATTTCTGTTCATCTGCCGACATCTAGTAGTAAAGAGTATATCGCTGGCTTAACATGTAAAGGCTCTAAGTCCACTTTTTTAGGAAATTGAGATATTAATGCAGTTATGTGCAATAAGCAAAAATACATTGTTTACAAAGAAAAAATTACAGTTATCTCATTTTTTGTTGTTGTTTTGTAGTGATGAGCAAAAGCGCTAAGTCCAATTTATCACAAGAAAAAGCTCTAAGTCCCAATTAAAAGTACAGTTTACCCATTTCTCTCAAATTGTTCCATTACATGTATTTTGATTGTTGTTTGTCTCTCCTGTAAAATTTTCAAATATGGACTTAGAGCCTTTACATGTTAAGCCAGCGATATAATGGTGTGCTGCATTATCGTGCTTTAGTAGGTTTGTGGGCACAATTTACCATTCAATGACATGCACACTCAAGCTTTATTTCTATAAACCACCTAAGTGATCTGCTATCCAAGCACGTGCCTTATTCTTAGTACGAACGTCACATTGGATTAAGACAGGGCTACCAGATTTTACGATTTATCTTCATTTTGACAATTTTTTGTTCCGAAATTAGCAGTGCCGATTAAAGTCTGAATAAAACATTAAATTGTCTGACAATTTTGTTTTTTAATATTTGAATGTTTAACAGTCGTGCCTTAACAAAAACGGAACGTTTTCTTCCGCTTAGCTTGATAGCTTTCTTGTTTAATAAAACCCACATATTATAAATAAAAATGGAGATAAAAACGCTAGATTGACCAAAAAATAGCTAAATTGTCATTTTTAATTACCAATAGCGGAAAACTTTACTATAAAACGAGCTGTCAAAATCGGGGTTTTTTTATTGCAAAGCCTTCAGGCCGCACTATTCAAAAACTAGAAAACGCGTGCCGCTTTTGTTTATGTACGGGCTGTAATCTTTGATTATTTTCAGAGTACAAAAACAACAATGCTACACTTTGTTTAACTTACGTCAAACCATCATCGAATGAACCTTTTACGACTCTCTGTATAAATCATATCTTCAACAATATTACGGCGAGCATTTCAAGAGTTGTAAGAGAATATCAACATGAGTCTCATACGATTCTTGACATGAAAGTCTCGTTAGATTATTATTAATACGATTTCCGTATGACGTGCTAAATTCCCAGTTTTTCATATTTGATAAATACACTGAAATTTATTGTTGAGGGAAAGCTAGCTTCTATGCGCATTTCACTGGTTGCTTAGACCAGCTCATCAGGAAACCTTTTCCAAAGATTTTAGAAAAGTCAAAAATATTATACAAATAAAACCCTAAAGCGAATAAGAATTATAAACACTCAAAGTCTTACTTGTAACAATATCAAAACTTAAACAAAACACCAACAATAAACAGTGAGTTTATCTTTTCTTACATTCCCCTAGATTATATTTACCCACGTATTAAACGACTCCAACAACGATTGAAGAAGCGTCATTCGCTGTGCTATGGAAGAATCTCAATCGTCTTACTGTTTTTCTCTTAAAAGGAATCTTCTACGATTAAAAAACGCGGTCATCGTTGATCAAAGACGCTCATCATGAGACTACCAGTAGCCCTTACACGCTTAAATGCTAGCTGGGTATGAAGTAATTATGTTTTAGTTTTAATGTTTTTTTTTTATAAAAATCGAAGAAAAATTGTTAAAAAAAAACAAAATTTTAAGTTGTCCAATTTTTTTGACGATTTTTCGGAACGATAAAGATGATTTTTTTTTATCGGGAAACTGACGATTTCCTTACAAATTTATCTGGCAGCCCTGAATAAAGGATTAAAAAAGAATCCAATTACTTCGATAATTGTATCGAGCCGTTACCGCAAAAAAGCTTAAGCGACAAAAACACAATTTTACTGAAGAAAGTTTTTTTTTTTAATTTTATTTGATAAAATTTTAGTATGAAGGTTGTCGCTTAAGCTAAAATTGCTATCGTTTGGCCATGACATTTTTGGAAATGATGGAAGTGTTGCCAAAAAATTTATTTAATAAAAAAAACAAGAACTGAAAATTATATTAATTATGGTGGTAATTGCGTGCTCTAGATAGCGGGTGTTCTGTCCAAATTCGCTTCAACTGCCATGCCGGAAGTACTACGTCAGGAGTTTCAAATGGAACAAATCAGAATTTAAATCACGGCGAATCTCCCACTGTCAAAGTAATAATGTCACCATAATCTTTGAACCCGTGGATCGATTTTGTTAAGTTTTTACACATTACATCCAAGTACAAAGTATTTCACCAAAAATCTGGCCTCTCGATCATCTGGTGTGGGTGTAATCGATACCTCCCCAAGTGAAAAATCACGTTGAAAATTTAATTGCGCGTACACAGCAAGAAAAAACTCTTACTTAGTTTAAGTTTTTTCTCCTTACTTTAGTACGAGTCGTACACAAAAATTCAAGTTCGGTTAACACATAAAAGTTCTTAAAACAGTCCAAAATTGAACAACTTTCGAAAACTAATATGCATGTAAACTCGTGTATTTATAAAAATTTGTTATAGACACAACAACAACAACAACAACACTACAAGAAGAAAAATGTACACTATTTTTATGTTTTAAAAGTAAAAAAAGAAGCAATAATTCCCATATTCTATTTTTTGAAATTATTTAGCAAATAAATCAAATTTTTAAAGTAGAATGATTACGAAAACCATATTGGGCAAGCTCCTGGTATCTTCTAATTGAGAATTCTTCTGTAAACAAAGGGCGGATTACAACAAAAGCGAAATAAACATGTGTAACGAGCAACGCGAATTAACTACAGGTGGTGCCGAACGGCATCTGAATTTGACAGTTACAACCTATTTTTTTTTGTGTTTTGCTAAGAATGGTTGACATTTAGAACTTTAAGCAGTAACAATGCAATGCAAAAAACCCTATGTTGTTCCTGTGGTTTTTGACTTGTTGCCCTTTCGAAACCACCTGCAGTTGAATTCTCCTTGATAGCGAGTAAGAAAAATAACAATATTCTCTCTGGTTCTGTACTTTAGGAAGTACGAATCGAGATTAATACATCTTAGAAATTCTTGAATCAAGCACAGTTTGAGATTAATTTTACATACTTTTTATTAAGTAAATCCTGTTTTCGGATTATTTTTAGTACGAATTCGGGATTAAATATGGGTAAGTTAAGTATTTCACACTTAAATAATCCGCAAATGAATCAAGCGTTCTGATTTAAGGAAATCCGTACTTACCGTACCGTAATATTGATTTAAGTACGGATGGATTGATTGGTTTTGTTACAGTGCAATATGTAAACAATTTGTTATATTTCCGATCAGTTTCAAAGAGACCTCAAAGTTGAGATCTCGATTGCTATTAAATAGTACATGAAATACATAAAATGAACTCGTCTGTATCTAAGAGTTTGATTGGAATACATTTTTACTGATCTGAAAAATAAAACAAAATTAATAATGACCCAGTTATCACTCATGTCTCTAAGAGATAATGAAAAGAAGCGAAGGCTCGAATGAAATAGACTATAATAATTTTATACAAACAATATTGAAATTCAAACAATATATTCTACATAAACAAACATATTTATCACCAATACATATTCAGAGTTCGCAATTTGCGGCACTTAAGCAAGATTTCTAATAAAAACCTTCCATTTCAGCCCTCTTCTATGGTAGCATTGATAAAATACTTTGTATGCGTTGATCTTGCCTCTTTTTTGTAATGAAATTTTATGCACACATTGTTTAGTTATTTTTAAACATTTACATTGTTCACTACTTGCATTTAAATCTAATTAAAGACTGCGGCAAAACTGTGGCAACAAAAAAAACAAAAAACAATTTTTCGATGAAATAAAGAATGGAAAAGTGGCTGTTGTAACGGCAGATAGTGCGGGCATAGGAGCGGCCTGCTGTATTGCACTTGTTAAACATGGCTTGGTTGTTGTTGGTCTGGCTAGACGCCATGAACGCATAGAAAAATTACGTGATCGGTGGCAAGGTAATAAAGAAAAAGAATAACAACGTTTACATGCCCTAAAATGTGATGTATGCAACAAAAAAAAGATGTAGTTGAAACATTCAAAAAGATTGCCAATGATTATGGATCCATAGCGGTATTAATAAATAATGCCGGCGTAGTACGTGATACAGAACTAATCAGGGAAAATAACACAGAAGATTTATGTGCCACCATTGAAACGAATGCCATGGGTATGGCTTATTGCACTAGAGAGGCCTTTAATATGGCAATGCCAAAGAATGATAATGGTCTGGGCCATGTGATCATAATGAAAAGCATAGCCGGCCATAAAGTTCCTCATTTTCCCGGTATGTCCGGCAAGATGTATCCACCTACAAAACATGCCTTAACCGCCATGGCCGAAGTTTATCGGAATGAGCTTTCCATGCATAATTTTAAAATTAAAGTGGCCGTTAGAAATTGAAGTCACAAGAAAACAAAATTGCTCTTATAGCTTATTAATTCCATTTAAGAGTATTAGCCCGGGCATAGGGAGTACCGAGATTTTTCCCGAAAGAACTTTGGATTTTACCCAAAAGTACGCATATCTAGAATCTGCAGATATTGCAGACGCTGTGATTTATTGCCTACAAGCTCCACCACATGTGCAGGTAAATCTTTTTCCGTAAGGTGTATTAATTTTCATTTAAATGCCGTAAATATAATTTTAAATTTATAAATTTCAGATCAATGAACTTATAACTAAACCGTTTGGCGAAAAGTTTTGAATCAATTGAATTGAAGAAATTTCCAGATTTTTAATGAACTCGAATAGAAATTTGTTAAACTTACCATTAATTGTAAAATAAATAAAAGACTAAACCTAAGGTCCCACAGTCGTGTAGGACCTTTTTGTGGGCTCCACATCCTGGAGCTGTATCGTATGATGATAAATCTAAAAATGAAAATAAAATTAATTGTTTAAAAATATTTAATTGAATCAGTATGTGAGTTGCGATAATTATCAAATTGAGCAAATAAGTAAAAAAAAAATCATAATCACATAATTTATCAGCCATGTCACAGAGTTCAATTCCGTTCGTAAATGGAATTTTGGTGCTTTAGAAAATGACGAAAACATTTTTCGGAATGAAACCATTTTTGTTTTGATGAACGGAATGGAAGTTTGCTTCGTCTAAAAGGCCAAAATACACTTTCTATCAATAAACATATATGTTTTCTTCGATTTCGAAGGGAATTGTACTCTGTGACATGGCTGTATATGGGCATTTCCAGCGAAAAGTCTACTTTTTGTCACGTAACGCCAGAAGTATTTTAAATTGTTTCTCAAAAAATTTTATATGTATCGTTTACTTTTTTATATGTTGGTGTAAAGCGCAACAAGCTCTACATTAAGTAACAAAAGGGATAACGATTGAACAACATGGTCCGAAAATACAACCTTATTTGCAATCTGGCGTTACATTAAAAAAAGTAGACTTTTAGCTGTAAATTCCCATATCTACCTTAAAACGAGCAAAGATTTTTAAATTTGATAGCTTGAAAAATAAATCTATATAAGTTCTAAGTTTACTAAAAAAGGTTTTGTACAAAACTTCTTGCTCAATTCGCAGTATTTTTCAGTTTTGTAATGCAATCAAAACCCACTTCCGTTTTTTTAACGTCACGCCAGGGCAGATTTTTGCTTATATCTGCAAATTCTTAGCGTCGATTACTGTAATTTTTTTTCTGAATGTAGAGCTACTTCATTACTTTGTATATATAAAAACCCTTTTTACAAATTTGACTTCGTCATTTAATTTTTTTACATTTTGTGCTACAAATATCACGTCACGTCAAAATGGAAATGCCCATATTGGACCTTTGGATCAATAAAAAGTGTACTGTATTTTTCATAGTTAAAAAGATTTTTTGGTTGTAGACCTTTTAAGAAAGCAAAAGCTTAGGACGGAACTACAGGCAAAATTTCAAAAGATAATTTATGCTAAATCACATGATCTTGGTGGACAATAAAAAGGACCCATACCGTAAATAATTCGTTCAACACAAATTTCTTTACCCCCCGTTTCCACATGCAAGTACAAGTTCGAAAAACTCAATACACTCACACTTTTTTCCTAACACAATTTTTGTTCTTTCATCCAATCGCCTGTTTCCTCGATTTTTCGTTGATAATACGTACACACTACTTGCAAGTAATAAGAGTTCCGCCATCTTAAAAACTTTTTCTTAAATTCGAAGATGCCAATTTTGGATATAATAATGAAACGTTTCTTAAATATGTATGTACATTATTGCTATTAAAAGGTTAAAAGAACATACATTTCTCGGTATTGTAAAATAACAACCTTAGCCGACTAATGATTCCGTCAATAGTGCATCGCCGCGTTCTTGTCGGCGTAGAATTCTAACATTTTTTCTTTTTCAAAATAAGAACAGTGATGTCAGATGGTTTGTTAGAAGAAAATAGAGCACGCTCTAATTGAAATTTTGTCAGATGACTTTGCGTCTGACTTTTACAGAAGCAAAATTAAAAAGGTTACATACGACATTTATTTTGCAGTGGGAAATTTGACATGTCAGATGACAAATACATGTCGTGTACGGGCGCCTTAAATTAGAAATAAAAAATTAAAATAACACAACCGGTATCAGTTTTTTATCCAAATGTATTTGCTTTCTTTTTTATTAAATTTAAAAAAAAAAATACTTTTAGTTAAATACATGTGGGGTTTGTTTACACACGCAAAACAATGTCGCATGCTTTGTAGTAATAAAAACGTCAAATTGTACAAACACGCAAGATAGGGAACATTGATAAATGTCAACATTTTCGTGTAAAATAATTAATGTTTATCAACATTTTCCATAAGTTTCAACAAAGTACTAGGCTTAGGTCGTTAAACAATTAAAAATAAATACTCATTAAAAAAACAAGTTTAAAGATAATAAGGGTCCTCATGATGTCGCTTAAAATTGCCATTTGTGCAAATGCGCAAACTTACGAGTCTTGTTTCATGAAGCCCCTTTTTTACTTTTGTGTAATTTTAAACAATTAATGTCAGTTTGTAAGAAACGTCAATACAAAAATAAATTAAAAATTAAAATTCAAAAATATAAAAATTTGTGTTTAAATTTGTGATTAATATGTATGAGAAATTTGCTTTTAAAAATGCTCAAAGAAAGCCAAAAGACCAATTTACTGAAATTATTGCTAGAATTTATTGTTTGTGATTTATAGACACTTGGATTTTTCATTGAAAATGACGTTAAAATCATTAAAAGATCTGTTTGTATAAATGCACAATTGAACAGCGCAAGTTTACGAGACAAAATTGTTGGGCAAATTTACCAAGTTTCTGTAAATGAATTCTCATACAATTTTTGACAGTTCATTTACGAGGGCGTAAAAATGCACAGTTTGCACAGATTACGAGACTTATAAACGATATCATGAGGACCCTTAATGAAAAAATGAAAAATTTTATTTACATTAAAAAAAATTGTAAAGTGCCACAAAAAAAAAAATTGATGCAAACAAATTTCAATTTATTTTTTATTGTTGTGACATCACCACTGTATCATAATATGATTACTTCTACATAATAAATGATTAACATGACAATAATATGGTTACTTCGTATCTTATTATGATTAACATGATAATAATATAATTAAGGGAAACATGTTATGATGTAATATAACGAATATATTTGGTCAAAATATGATTCAATATTTCTCTTAATATGCTGACTACAATCATAATTCTTATCATAATTTGTTGCTCTTAGAATATGTTTACCACAACCATTTTTTTCTTTGCGTATGTCACTCCGTCCTGTTGGAACAATATGTCAGATTAATGCAAACTAATTGAGGTATAAAGAAGTTGGTAACCAGGACTCTAAGCCGGTTAATTTTCTAACCATCTTATGGACTATTCGTTCCACCGGCCAAAAAGCTCATCCAACATTGAGTTCTTGGGGATGTTAAATGGTGTTTGCACAATGGCTTGAGAGTAAATTCAAGGAATTTGCAAACTTTTCTTGACCATGAGTCTCTTCATGATATACTGCAAAGCCAAACTAATTAAAAATGTCAGAGCAGCAGTCAGAAAAGAAAGTTTGAAATTACTGTATAAATAATTTTTTTTATGAATATCATATTTCGAACATTCCTGAACACAATTTGTATAATAATAGACCGCTATTTGCCACTTGAAATAATTTACTGCAATAAAAGCTTATGTACCAAATTTGATCATATTAATTCTTAATTTTGAAAAGAAGCTTGTGCTTTAAATTTATTTTTTTCTTCTTTACGTTACCAACATATGCACGAACGCACAATACCGTTTTTACCTACGGTAGTGTGAGGTAAACAAATATTCATAACCGAATTAAGACCATAAATGTTAAAAAAGAAAAGTTAAAGTGACAGTGGCGCAAACGAAATTTTCGTCGTCATTATAGATTTGATTTGTTAACTGGCTTATGAAGAAGAAAAAATCATGTTGATCAATTTTGAGTTGTGTTTGGTAAAATTTTAAGGGCCGATATTGAATGTGAACCACGCCTAAACGTCTAGTTTTTTTCAGCATTTTAAATTTCTCAATTTCAGACTAATTCAATTTGAACCATGGAAAGATACACAATCGAGCAATGCGTTTAAGTTATTCAGGTTTATTATGAAAATGTGCGTTCAAATCAAAATCGTGTACTTCGTGATTTTTTCGGTCAATTTAATCGTCCAAATGTGCGTACAATCGGAAAACTTGTGCAAAATTTCAGCAAACCGGGTCTGTAGGAGATGTGAAGACACCAGTGCATGCTCGTACAGCTCGTACTGCAGAAAATATTGCTGCTGTTCGCGAAAGTGTGGCTGAAGAGCAGTCCACCTAAACTCGTCGTCGTGCCCAATAATTGCACATCTCACGCTCGTCGTTGATGAACATTATGCATAAAGACTTGCATTTACACGCTTACAAGGTACATTTGACTCAGGAACTAAAGCCTCTTGTCCATTCCAAATGTCGTCAATGGTCAGAATGGTGGCAAGAAATGACAACAGTGGATGAATTTTCGAAGAAAATCATCTTCAGTGATGATACACATGTTCACCTCAGTGCATTCGTCAATAAGCAGAATTGCCGCATTGAGCGATTACCGAAAAACCAATGCACCCACTAAGAGTGACTGTTTGGTGCGGTTTATGGGCTGACGGCATCATCGGGCCGTATATTTTCCAAAATGAGGCCGGTCAGGCAATTACTGTGAATGGTGTTCGTAAGATGGCAACGAACTTTTTATGGCCCGTATTAGAAGAGATGGATGTGGACGCTATGTGGTTTCAACAGGACGGTTCTACTTGCCACACAGCTAACAAAACAATGTCTCTTTTGCGTAATAAATTCAATGGCCTTGTTATCTCACGTGGTGGCGATGTCAATTGGTCGCCAAAATCATGTGATTTGACACCATTGGACTTCTTTCTTTGGTGTTATTTGAAAGAAAGGGTGTACGTCGATAAGCCAGCAAACAATTCAAGAGCTTAAGGATGAGATAATTCGGTATATTTACGGCATAGAACCACAATTATGCCTCAGCGTCATCGAAAATTTGGACCATCGGATGGAGGTGTGCCGCTGAGGTCGTGGCGGCCATTTCGCTACTCATAAGGAGCCAGAATGTATATACCCAGTAAAAACTTCGCCTACTTTTTCAAAATGAATAGCTTATTTCACACATTATTAGGGTTTTTTCCCGGGAATTTTGATTACATATTTTATTTCCCGTTTTCCCGGGATTTTTGTTGCGGGATCCCGGGAAATAAAAGTTCGTCATAGTTTCAGAAAAAAGCTATTTATACTTTGAAATTTAGTTTTCTTTTCTCGTAAAATTAGCATCTGTTGATGGGTTGTCGATTAGATCAATAACAAGAAGTGAGTGCGTTCGTAAATCAATGTCTACTGACGCAATAAATCTACCAAAAGCAGAATGTGCCGTTGATAATTAATAAATTTAGTGAAGTGAAAGAACACAAATTCAAAATAAGATGCATGCAGTTAATTTTAATTGTCCATGGACAAGTCTTAAAAATAGGAGATATCCAAAAATATCGCTCCTTAATTGCAGCAAAGTCATATCTACAAAAAATCGAGCTTGGCAAAATGCTATTAAAGTTTTCAAAATGTACCGATTTAAAGATATATTTTGCTAGAACTTCGGTTCAGTTTGAGATAAAATACCGATTTTTTGTTACGAGAAAGTATGAAGGAACACTTTGCTTAATTAACTTCTTTTCGTTTTTTTCGTCAAATATTTGACAAGTGTGACCGTAGCTTAATGTGTATGACTAAAAAATTCCAATAATTTTGTGATGATTGGCCCATTATTTTTCACGGTTCCCATATACAGTCCATTCCTAAAATGTCTAATATTTTTTAAGGGTATTAAAGTTTCCTCACAGCCAAAGAAAGCATTCTGACTTGGTACAAATTTTTTTAGAGTTTTACAAATCTTATCTTATGTAAAGTTATTAAATTTTAGTACCCAAACAACCTGTTCAATTAAAATATTTACTAAATTTAAGAGCAAAATAAGATGTTCAAATATTTTGCACAAAATGACATTTTACACATAAAAAGCTTTAGGGCTAAAAGTTCTTAAAACATTGTTGCGTAAAGTAATTTTGGCGTTATAAATTCTCCAACTTCATATGAAGATGTTGCCGCTTGTCTTAAAAATCTGGTAAGACAACTTTATTCTCTTTCAGCAACAAAAAAAAAAAAAACAAAAAATTCCTTCAAAAGTTGACATAAAAGCTTTTGGAAACATTGTTAACTCTTATTTCATTTTATTAACTGCTTTCGGTTTTCTTTTCTTTTTTTTTTAAGTGAAAGAGTTCAAACAAAAGTAAAAGAAGAACACCTTAAACTGTTAAATCAAACATTTAATTTTTAATCATCAGAGCGACGAAAAAAAAACACAACAACGTAGGAAGAAAAAAGAATAACGAGCAGAAAAATCGCATTAAGCCTCAATGTTTCCCAGGTAAGTTCTTGGTTACTCAGAATGCTTGTGTTTTAATGCTGCTGGAGTGCAGTTTCCTCTTGGTATTTCGAAAGTAAATTTACCGCCTTTATGAGAAATTTTATGCCAATTTAAATTAGTTCTTAAGCAACTTACCAACCAACTAACCAACCAACCAACCAACCAAATAATGCCGACAACAATATATTGGAGCCTTTTCATGCAACAAAGATTTGTACGACCTCTTGCTCTTTAGTTTTCAATGTTTTTGAGATTATGTGTGTGCTGAAAACAACAGTTAGACTTGCTCCATACTCATAACCATACAATGCTTAGCCTTCTACTCCTCTTGAGAGCTGTGTTCATTTTTTGTGCTTCCTCTTTGTATTGCACCATAATCAACATTTATTTAACCAACAAATAAACCAAAATCAGCAAGAAAGAAAAAAATTCAATGGATTTTGGCAGGTTTTTTTACATTTTGGCCTTAAGCCTACATGTTGGATGGTCGTTCAAATTGGTTCGTCATAATAATTGCTTTACGATTACTTTGATCAGTGATCGCATTTACAACGTTAATAAGGAAAAGGATATCAAAGTTGGGTAAATGAAGAAGGTACTTTTATTTACCACAATGGATTTGACTTTCTAACGCAACAATACATGATATCTCATGAATTTTTGTTTTAGAATCAGATTGGTGAACAGATAGAATATTAAGCACTTGAAAAGAAACTTCGGTTTCCTAGTTATTACAATGATTTGTGTAGGAAGCAGTGATCTGCAATGAATTTATTTTTTGCTCCTAATAGTCATCCATAAAATTCTAAATATCAGTAAGTGGACATCATTAAAATTCAACTACTCCTCATATTCACAACAATGTTATTTAATAAGTTATTTTCCAATTAATATGAATCCAACGTTGATATCATACTCAGCTTGATTTATAATTTTAGGAAAAAAATACTTATAAAACTTACAAGTGGCTTAACTCACTTGGCAGTTTTATATTATATTTTATCCCCAATTTGCGATTTTTCGTTCCCCAAAATCACCAAAATAAGCATTTTCTTATCTCCAAAAAGCCACACAGATCCTTCAAATAAAAATAATATTATTTCAAAGGAAGACTATGCATACATTTACAATTGAAATTATCCATTCGGGTCAGGGACTGAAAATAACGATTATTTTTCAAATTTAAGCTAAACAAAATTTAACTAAAAGGAATATACCATGTTCTAGAAATCGAAATGAAGTGAAATTGAAGTCGAACGAGATTTCAAGTTCAATTTATTACAAAATTATCTTATTTTTCGTTCTTCAAGCGTTGTTCTTGTAAAAATAATTGATACTTAGAGAATTAAGTAAATAAAATGGAATATTTCTATTACCTTTCATTGCAGGGTCGTTTTAAAAATTTGCTAGATTTTCAATCCACTTCTTTTCGATTCCTAAATCATGCTGGTATATGAAATTTTCTGTGCTATTAATTTTAAAACCATAATATTAATCGTTAATATATTTTTAAAAAGTAGAATCTGGGAATTTATTTCTCATGGTGAGTAACATTTATTATATAAATTTTCATATTATTCGAATGTGTAGGTATTCTAACTCAAATTACAGCCCTTAAAAGCATTTATACTTTAATAGTCTTATTCCTTTTTCCTATTATTTTTTCCAGGATAAAATACACATTCGAATAATATGAAAATGTATATAATAAATATTACTCAGATTCCCAGATTATATTTTTATTAACTTTCATTACAGGGTCGTTTTAAATATTTGCTAGATTTTGAATCCACTTCATTTCGATTTCCAAAACCTGCCCGTATATGAAATTTGCTGTACTATTAATTTTGAAGCCATAATATTAAAATGTTAACAATTTTTAAAAAAGTTTTGTATAGAATTTATGAAATAATTAGCCATACCATTTTTAATTGAAAATGAGGAAATTCCAAATTAATATGAATATTATACAAATTTTATCAGAGTTTAAAAAAACTGCAGTCGAAACCAAAAACTGTCGAACAGTGAGTTGGAATGGTATCGACTGTTTACATTTAATGAATCAGAAGAAAAAGTAACAGTTTTTTTTGGCCAATAACAAATGAAGAAGTGGAAGAAATGGCAGTTTTTCTACTTTGACTGCAGTTTTTTAAACACTGAATTTTAAAATTAAATTTTATTACGTCTTTTATGATAAATTTTATCAATTTAAATTTTTATTTGGAAATTTTTAAATTTCAAGAAAAAAAAGTTCCGTGAAGAAAAACCTATTGGCAACACGAAATTTAAAGGGCTCCACAAATTTAAAGGGCTCCACAAATTTAGCCCACGTTATTCAGATCTAAATTTGAAAACTTCAGTTTGCAACAATATTTCCAGAAGTTAAAACAAATTCATGTGGGAGTTATTTATATTTTTTGTTCAAAAATTGTGTATCTTTTTATTATTTGAATTTCTTTAAAATTAAGCAGCTGTCGTTCAAAATGTGTATTTAACAGCGTATGCACTCTGAACTTGTAAATTAGTTTTGAAGATCACAAGGCTTAACACCGGCGCATTACATTAAAAAAGCGGTTTGTCTGGCTTCACTGCAAACTAAACTAAAGTAATTTTATTTTATTTTTATTTGTAGTACTATTTTATTCCCCTCTAAAGCAATACTTTTTTACCGCACATCACAGGGTTACAATTCAAGTTTCTATATTGATCTTTCTTTCAATATATTTAGGTTCTTATTGTTCATAACTGCCAATATAAAGTACGATAATTGCAACATCAGTAGTTTGTTGCAAATATTTTGTTCAACAAATTGTTATAGTTGCGCTTTTTTGTTGCACTCTCACAAGGCCCACAAACGTATAAAATACATGTCTTAAAGTTTAAGCAGTTTTCTTTTTAACTGTTTATGGCTCACGATTTTGTTTAACATTTATATTTTATGTGTTTTTCGTTTTCATTATTTTTGGAGGGGAAAATTTTTTCTTATTGCCAAAAAAAAATACGAACATAATTCCATAATTTGAGATGCTGGCTGGGTGTGTCAAAATAATACTTGTATGACCACAAATTAGTAAAAGATCATGGTTTCAATGATCTTTTAATACATGGTATTTAGTGGTCAATAAACAAAAAAAAAAAAAAAATTCCAAAAAAATGTTGCACGTTTTCCCTGAGACGAATGTTAAGTTTAAAGAAGGCATACGTGTTACACTTAACGTAAACAAATTCTTATAAGATTTAAACAAAATTATATGTGTAATATTTAGTTAACCAATAAATTATTGTATGTTTTTTCGGTATCAATTGATTAAGATGATTTTTTGAAGGTGTTTGAACTGGGGAGTGCTTGCAATTAGTACTCTACTAATGCCTTTGGAGTGTTATTTTAAGTTTAAAATATTTGCATGTGATTGAAAATAATTTGAAAATAGGCCTGAATAGCAAATAGATGTTAATCTCACGACTACTTTAATAAGTCTCACATAGATCGGATTAAGGAGTGGTCTTCCAACAAGTAGCGGTCATTCAAGTAGAGGCCTTGGCCGGGATACTCGTTTAAAATTTGGTGGTAGTGAACACGGATTATTGCCTGATATCAAAAGACCTGTTGATGTTTCGAGTTGGAATTTGGTTTTTTGGACACAAGTTGTTAACATAACAAAATTGGTTTTTTTTAGTTCTACGAGAAATTGATTGGTCACAACTACGTTTTCCTCCATTTAAAATCAATTTTTAAAAAGAAGATCCTAAAACAAGATCTAGACACATGCAGATAATCGGCTTAACAGATTAAGAAGTGACGGATGATTTTGGTTGACATGTGTATGTATGCAATAATTGCTAAGGTGGCGTTGACCTGGCTTTTGGAACACGCGGCCGTTTGCTAGACTACGTAGCTAAAGGAGTTACAAATATGAGTAAAACATATTTTGTACTCGATTAGAATTTATTTAATAAAAACTTTTAATATAAAATAAAAAATAAAAAAATTAATTATAGAATCTGGGAACAGGGTTATTTGGCTTTTTTCTTCAAAAATCGTCAAAAGTTTTAACAAAATCGTCAAATATTTAAATTCTTCATTTTAGAGACAATTTATTTATTGCCTTGATTGGTTCAAAAATATAAATTTTTAGCAAGGAATTCTATTTATAATGAAGAAAGTGATATGGTTAAGTTTTATTCTATTTATTTCAGCAAGTGGGCTGAAATATAATTATCATTTGAAAAGAAATACATAAGAAACAAGTTAGAGTGCTAATATGGTATCTAATTGACCGACCAATAGAAAGTTTTATGCTATTTATAGAAATTTTAACTAGCTTGAGGTCAAATATGGCCGTATCTTTACCATGGTGAGATAAGAACAGAAATTTATATAAATACCCTTTCTCAGATTTAAATAAATATATTTTGTGCCACGTCTTCTGCTCCAATCCTACCCACCAAAATAATAAGGGACTTATGGGTAAAATTAGAGGGAGTTGTCGTTTTTTGCTCCTTGTGCACTGATTTTGCTGAATTTCAAAAGCAAACTTTGACGGAGTTTATGTAACATAAATGTTCCGATTATTTCTGATGCTCACTGAAACCCCATTTCGACATACACACGGACGGACGAACATCGTTTTATCAACTTCGCTACTCATAAGACCCATAATATTTATTAGGCCCAAGATTTATGTTGTAGAAATTACAAATGGAATGACAAAATTAAATATATATTTACCCTTTCCATCTGTGGTGAAGGGTATAAAAATGGCTTAAAATTAGCTAAAAACTTTTTTCAATAAAAACGCTTGAAATTTTAACAACAACACGAAAATAACTTTCTTTTATAATTTATGTGGGCACTTCCACAGAAAAATAGAATTTTCATAACGTAGCGTAAGAATTGTATTTCAAAAAGTTAAAAATGTAATATTTGTTTTGTATTTAGGTATAAAGCGCATTTAGCTCTACAATAAGAAACAAAAATGGGAAATATTTTATATGGGCCTAAAATACAAGCTTGCGTTACGTTACAAAAGCTATACTTATCGGTGGAAATGCTCATATTCGGATAAGTCAGATAATACCCTCTAACTAACAAAATGCAGCGCCTTATGTTTACAGTTCTCTATTTAAGCGGCAAATCTTGTATGTATGTATTTGTTATGTTTAAGAGAAAAGGCAAAAAAAAAACAACAACAGGTTATTTAGTGAAAGACTATAGAGGCAATCGTGGTTTTTGCTCATATCTCAGTAATTTATAGACCTTTCTGGCTGAATGTCAAAGTAAACTTAGCCCAAGCACATGTAATACAAATTTATAACAATCTAGTCCATATAATTTCTGGGATCTTCTTAAGACGCATTTAAACAGACAGATGGTCAGACTCGTTCAATACTCATAAGGACCCAAAATGTATACATAATACATTTTGAAATTAGAAAAGTTACATCGACGATTAATTCGTCTTGTTATTGTTCATTGTTGCCAACTCTTAGTGACTCAAACTGGTTAAATACAATTTTATTACAAAAATTTAAAATAAGAGTTGATTTTCTTTACACCTTATAGGTTTTTATAACACTCATTACATTATTATCATTGCAGCATTTATCACCTTTTTTTGATCCAAAATTCATAAAACTTGAGAGAAATTTTTGCTTAATAAAAATGGCTAAAATAATTTTGTATGGCTAAACAAGAGAACAAATAGCGAAATTGGCCACACAAATTCGCTGTAAAATCACATGTTCACAGACATCAATATTCAAAACAAAAAATGATCGCATGTCGCCAAAAAATGCAACTACAGACTTTTGTATTATTTTTACCATTAATAATCCATTTTTCATCAACTATAAATGTTGCAAAAATACTTCCTCCAACCGTTAAATTTCAATTTATTTGGTGAAAAAAATAATAAATTTTACTGCAATTGATATTCTTTTCAAATGACGATAAAAAATACCATAAAAATTGGGTTTAATAATTTTTTTCTTTTTCCATCATTTCATCAAAGTCTTTAGCAATAAACAACAATACTGACACCGACAGCAGTACAACAACTTTGGCAACCACTCGAAACTGTTGTTTTAGTAAATAAACCACCTAAAGACACAAAAATGAAACAAAACATCATCAGCACCAGATCCAAACGACACACTTATCAAATGCTAGGCGAAAGACCTTTCCTCGCCACCTACACTCTGCTAACAGTCATTTGTAACATACACCAGCCATAAAGAGCAGCGGCAGCATAAGCATCAGCTACAAGAACATCAACAGCACCAGCAAACAATTTACTCAATATCAAACAAGAATCAATTACAATCAATCTGTATTTATAAGACGTCAACACACAACTCCGACCACAAGTAAAAACAAACCACAAAAGAAACTCTGGGAAAAAGTACTTTACATTTGAGAATTCATCCACATAAACAATGTAGTGCCTGAGTGACCACATGCCGTGGGGGGGGGGGGGGGGGTTATGGCCAGGAAAGGAAAATTAAACACCAGTCAAGGAGATTAATAGAAAAACAAACAGCGATAGGTTTCAAAGTTGGGAAAGCAAAGTGGTTGAGGAAGGTAGAACTAACTATCCAAACCATATGAATATTTATCGCTTATACTCACACACACACACATACACACACACACAGGCATCTTAAATATTTTTTTTAAAGCTAAAAGGTTTGTTAGACAAGTGCACTTTTAGACATTTTAATAGAGATCATGTTTGGTATGACATCTTAAAGATTAAAAAAGATTAAATGTTCAAATTTCATTTAATTTGCTAGTTTGCAAACACAGGAATATTTTGACAAGCAATGTTGGTTATATCTCTGAATGCTTTGAGTACTTATGGGTTTTTGTATTTTTTAGCTCATTTTAGGCCTGGTTTTTAAAATGTCGATTAAGTTTAAACTTAGTTTAACGTAGCCCGAAACTCGCATTTTCCAGCAAAATGTGATTTTTTATTATTTCTTTATAGACAAATATTTTAAGCAAAACTTAGCTGTTCCGTCAAAATTTTGTATACAAACTTGGTAAGGGCGGCACAAATCTGTTTTCAGATTAACTAAACCTTAAACTAGGTGTTCTAAACAAATGTCTCAAAACTCCAGCCTAAGTAAAGGGAAATGTCATTATTCGTTTCTATAAAATATTTTGATGTATAATTTTTCTTACGAATGACTTTTAAATTGTAAACTTTTTAAAATGTTTTTTTATACCCTCCACCCCAATTAGTTGTGAAGAGGGTATATTAAGTTTGTCATTCCGTGAGAAACTTTTTTATTATTCATCTCAGCACCATAAAGTATATATATTCTGGGTCCTTGAGTGATTCTAAGTTTATTTAGCCATGTCCGTCTGTCTGTCCGCGTGTCCGTCTGTCCGTATGTTGAAAACACGCGCACTTTCGAACAACTCAAAAGAAATGAACAAACTTGGTGCCACATCCTTAGCAGTTTTGGATTGAAATTCAGCAAAATCGGTGCAGTACGACCAGAGCTATGAATCAAAATGTGGAACCACCACCTAAATAAATGATAAATTAGTTTAAAAAAATAACATAAATGGTGGAACAAGGCACGTAATGGGATTAGATTTTGCAAAAATTTGTTTTATTCGACTGGAAATCACGCTGTAAAATTTCGTGAAGATCCGTCTATAATTTACCCTAGGCCCCATATAAACACTACTCCCGGAAAACAGTTTAGTATTCCTAAAACCGTAAAAAATTATGCTATCAAAATAAAACTTAATACTTCACTACTTCACTTCGTGATGCTCGGTTCATAATTTACTATAGGCCCCATATAAAGCCCACTGAGATGTCGGTGGTGGGTATCAAAGATTCGGCATAGCCGAATATAGCACTCTAACTTGTTTTATTTAAGCTTTGGCTGATTATTTACAGTTATATTTCCCGGTCCAAAAGTCATTGGGCGACCTAAACCTTCGTGTGTATATGAAGGTGTGAGCTCCCAGAATCCGCTCCATAGTTTTTTGGTATCCACCAGTTTTAAGTATGAGTTTTAAATGGTTCTCAACAAAGTTTTGATGTATGATTGATTTATGCCCAATTTTCAGGATAATATTTAAATCTAAGTATCCCAGTAAACCAAGCGATATTGTAACGATATCGAAACGATATCATATAGGTGATAGAAAGTATAACAAGTGATAATCGTTTTCGATTCGAAAACGATAGTTTTTACGGACTAAATTGTTCCTTTCCTTATAATATCGTTTTTCCATTAAATTCTGATATCGTTTTCGATATCAGCATTTCTAATAATAACGATAGTAAAATCATATTTTTAAATTTTTTGAAAAACTATCGTTTTATTGAACTATACATTTTTATTCTTTATAATTTACTAATAACATCTTACCTTTCTTATTTCGGTTTTCACTGAACACTTATTCATCGCTTTCCATAAAAATATTATATAGTTTTTTTTCCGAATTAACGCGCTTAGTTATCTTAATGGAAGTATCTTTGTTTAAATAATTTTCTATGTTTAAAAAATTTTTGATTTTTTTTTCAAATATTTGTTTTTATTTTTAAAAAAATATTTCGAAAAGTGATGTCGTAACGATATCGTTTTAAATAATAATACAGAATATTATAAACGCCGTAAAATATAATATCGTTATCGCTATCGTATCGTTCTATAGTTTATTGGGGTATTAAGTTTATTTTCATATAAACTTGAATCGTATTTAAATACAGATTGATTTTTTGAGTTTTGTTTAAAAAGTCTTATTTAAAAGAGAAAAGAATGGTAGAACTACTAAATACAAAATAAAAAAAATAAGAACAAGTAAGAGTGCAATATTCGGCTATGCCGAATCTTTGACACCCTCCACTGACAGTTCGAATATTTCAGGAGTGCTATGATATCTATTTATTATTAGTTTTTCTTTATTAAAACAGACGTCAGCAAATTTATCTGAGGAGATCAAGTGGTTGTGATCGAAACATGTCATGGTAACCAGCCGCCTGGGTTCGAATCTCAGGTCAGTCAAGAATGAATGATTATCAATAACAATTTTAATTAATTTTCATGTTGTAAAAATTCCTTTCTTCATAAAAATAATTTAATGAAAATTAAATTTGATGAACTTAAGCCTGATTAAAATATTAAAAAATTTGGATTAAAAACCATAAATAGTTCAACAAAATAACCACAATTCTAATTATTATATTAAATTTTTGACCGACCATCAGAAAGTTGTATGCTATTTATAGAAATTTTAGCTTGCTTGAGCCGAACTTAAATGATTTTCAGGAGGGGAATTTATATTTTAGCCATGGTAAGTTATGAACCCAAATTCTGCAGAGTGATATCTGGGCATTAAAAAAACATAAATTTCAATACAGCGGTGAAATAAATTTAAGCGTTTACAGTGAATTTCATAAGGCTGTTTAATATGGAATCAGAGGTAAATTATGGACCGTATATCACAAAATTGCATGAAATTTTTTCTGGTCATATGAAACTAAGTTGGAAGAAATGTTACCACAATAAATATGTATATCTGCTACGGTTTTATGCGTATTTAGTTAATTTACCATAGTGGACTTTATATGGGGCCCATACTAAATTATGGACCGATCATAACGAAAATTATTAGTGTGATTTCTAGTCCTATAAAACTGTGAAGTATTCAATTTTATTCTGATAGCATTATTAATTACGGTTAAAGGGTTTATATGGGGCCTAGGGAAAATCATGGACGATCTTCACGAAATTTCACAGTGTAATTTTTAGTCCTATAAAACTTTTGTAATGATAGCATTATTTATTACCGTTTTCTAAACAGTTTTCCGGTAGAAGGGTAAGTAGTTGTGATAAAGAAATTAGGCGAAAGCCACATTAAATGAAGAAAGTTTTTTTCTTTTATAGGTTGTGGTTAATTTGTCAATTGCTAATTGATTTGTGCAAAATCATATTTTTGTAAAATTTATAATCTCCTGGCTATTTAATGTATTAACATGACAAGCCAATCAAAATAAATTATATTTTAAATAATGTATTTGTCAAGTTATTTTTTAAGATTTTTTTGTGTTTTTTTTTTACAAATATCTCATAAAACACACAGATTTCACAAATAAACGTCAATAAACTTAGTCTCTTGAAAATATATTGAAGCCAATATTCTTTTTGAAGTAATTGAATTAAAAGAATTGAAATTCATGTTTAAAGAGAAGTAAAAGCAACAAGTGTAAACATGTCAGAGAAATTTTTCAGACATTTAATCATTTTTTATTATTGTCTGAA
Source organism: Pollenia labialis (assembly GCA_949318255.1). Classification (NCBI taxonomy): domain Eukaryota; kingdom Metazoa; phylum Arthropoda; class Insecta; order Diptera; family Polleniidae; genus Pollenia; species Pollenia labialis. The sequence continues at coordinate 46,418,187 of OX439142.1, read as the reverse complement.
CATTCATTTTTAAGATTACAAAAGAAAAATGATGATAAATATTTAACACATTTTTTTTTGGAACAATAAAAAAAAATTCCAAAATAAACAAGCTTAAATAAAAAAAGGCCATCAAACAATCAGTCAAAAAATAAAAATTTGTTTTATTATCCCAAATACCAAGCCAATGTAAAGATAAAATAATGACAGACAATGATTTAGTACGCATGCGCTTGGACAGCAGAAGTTTGATCATCGTGATCACAATCGTCGTCAATTCGACATAAAGCAAAAGCTCTTAATAAAAAAAGCTTTTAAATTGAAAAGAATTAAAACATATTTTAAATATTGTTGTAATGATTTTTTTAGCCAAAATTTCACCTGATTTGATTTATTATTTTTTTTGTTATGGGCGTTACTGTTAACTTTTTCTTCACTTTATTTATCGTTGAAAAATTGTAGTCAAAATCCATTAACTGTTATTTTGTTGAATTAAATAATAACAATTTTATTTTTTGTGCATATATACCGTTTTATTTGTTAAATAACAGTTCATTTTAAAAGTGATTTAAAAGCGAAATTAATCAAAAAAAATGTGGGTAATTAATGCATGAAATTTGTTCGCCTAATCCATTTTTTTAAATTCGAAATTCTTGAAATTTTAAAATAATTGATTTACATATGATTTGCTTGAAATAATAATTTAATTAATTTTACAATGGCCCACTCATTAAGAGAGGAGAAAACATTATTTACACTGAAGTGAAAAACGGTTATAAACAGTGTTCGGAAATAAACATAACATTATTTAGCGTTCGGCTCACACACCAAGGAACGATATCTATTTTTTTAATACCGTTCGTAACTTTTTTCAAGAAAGAGCCGAACATTATATACTGTTCTGTACTTCGTTAAAAACAGAACAATTGTAGTGAGACTGTTGACAAACATTATAATTTAATGTTCTATAATGTTTCTTTTTTTACATTGATAAAGAAATGAACAAACAAAATATTTTAGCAACGACCGCAGCGCGAACAGCTTGTGTGTGTATATGTTTTGTTTGTGTAAAATTATTTTGCTGGCTTTTTTTTCGTATGTGTATTTTTAATTTGTAAAAAATTTTTGGTTTTTTTACCAGCCAAAAGGGCGCTACGCACAACAAAAACGACAGGACATTAATGAGCTGAAACAAATTTTTGTGTTCGAAAGATGACAAACAGGGAAACTTTATCTTTTTTAATAATTTTCTACACACACCTAATAGTGTTTGTGTTTTTCAAAAATCTATCGAACTGATCACTAAGGAACGATATTTAGTATCAATTTTCGAACACAGGCTATAACGAACACCTGATATGTTAATTACATGTATCTACAATGTAGATTGTGTATCCAAGTTTGAATGCCAATTTTGTAAAATGAATTCTTAAGTGAATAAATGTCCTAATTTGGTTCTTTTGTATATAAAAACATTTAATATGAAGTTTGGTGCCGATTGGATAAACAAAAGTCAAGGCGGAAATCAATTGAAAATTTTAATAGGAAATGAATTTTGTTAAAACATTTTTTTTTTAAATTTGAAATTGGAGATTCCTTTTATATACAAAGGAACCATATTAGTCCACTTATTCACTTTAGAATTAACATTCATTTTCTTGGATCACTATAATGTACGTATATAGCGAAAATATGTCACCAGTCTACCGTTGATACCGAACACGCTAATATCAAAAGTGTGTCAAAAGATCTCTTAAAAGTACATTTTTAGTCACTATACTATTGGTTGGACATTTTGCGAAATTTCGTCAAAAAAAAAAACTAATTCTTTTGTACATTATCAAGCCATTTGTAATACATTTTCTAAAAGTACGAATACAGGTCTGTCACACATTCAGATCGAGTCAGGCTTATTTCTGCAGTTGCAATTCCCATTGAAAATACGGAGCTACTTCCAGTATTGATCGGGCTGGACTGGTTATACATACATCCCATTGTGCATTCTGACTCGTTACGTTACTTTTTTATTCATTACTAATTAATTTAAGAAATATTTATAGTGTTTACAAATCTTAAATATCGTCAATTGTGTGCGTTTTAAGATTAACGACAAGTTAAAATCTTAGAACTGAACATTTTTCATTTACCAAAAGCCTTCATTCAAAGCTTTGAATTTTGCGAAACATGATGAAAAAATTATTGTTTTAATCCAAATTTTGATATTTTAATCAGGTTCATTAAATTATTTTTATCAAAAATTAAATTTAAGAACATAGAATTAAATATTTTTTTTATTGATAATTTTTCATTCTTGACTGAGCTGGGAATCAAACACAGGTTTTCACTGACTGTTTCCGTGAAAACTTGGGTTCGCTGGGAATCGAAGAATCAGTCAAGAATGAAAAATTATTAATACATTTTTTTTCACGCCATGTCGTAAAATTTTCTTCTTCATAAAAATAATTTAATGAAAAATAAATTCCATGAACTTTTGCCTGATTAAAATTTCAACATTTGGATTAAAAACCATAAACAGTTCAATTAATTAACCACAATACTAGGGTGATTGATTATTCGACATTTTTCAATAACCGGTTTTCGAATATTCCGAATAGTTGCTATTTTAAAAAAACCGGTTTTCGGTTAAGCATTTTACAAATAACCGGTTAACCGGTTTTAATTCGAATACATACAAATACAAAAATAAAATTAGTTTTTGTAATGTAAAAGTTAATTAGAATAAAAACAAAACAATTCACGAAGGTAAGGAAACAACAAAATACATATATGTTCCCGTCGATCCCATAAGGAGCATAGATATGACTTAAGGTATGTTTAGACCACAAATATTTGACGATAAAATAAAAAAAAAAGCGTGACCAGTAAATTGATTAAACTTAAGCATTATTTGAGGCAATTTCTAGTTATTTGCTTAACTTTATGTATATATGTATAAGATGATATTTGCATTTATATATAATGTAGTTAAGAAACCGGTTAATAATGTTTGCTCTAGCCAAACGTTTTGCAAAAGCAAACAATTCTTTAAGAAAACTGGTGGTTACGTTAGGAGTCAAATATTTAATAGGTGTGAACATAGCTTTTATAATTTTCGAAAAACTTTGGTTTTAAAAATATGAATAGGAATTTAATAAATTTATTATTTGAGAAATTCTCCCAAATTTATTGTAAGTGAGTTTTAATTTGTTGCTGGTTAAGCATGTCTATATGAAGCAGTAAACTTCAGCCATATTTTTGAAAAGTGGCAAACAAAACCTCTTATCCAGGATTATATATTTAAATTTAAATAAAGTTCGAAATATCACCAAAGATGGCATCTTTATAAAGATATATATAGTATTTATAATACCGTCAAATTGCTAATTACTTTTAAAGCTGAACTTTTTTTGTAGTACTTTAAATTGTTTTTGGTTTTTGTTACAAGATGCTCATAATGTTTTTTTGACTTTTGTTTCCTTTTTTGTAAGTTTGCCAAATATTCAATTAGAAAAATACTTAAATTACGGGTACATTTATAACAAAAGGCAGGAAAACGTATATAAATTGCACATTAATAAAGTAACCGGGTTATTTTACTAAAATAACCGGTTTATTCGATATTCGAAAAATGGACATTTTAAAATATTCGACTTGGGAAAAACTAAAATAACCGGTTAAAACCGGTCGAATACTATTCGATCGATCACCCTACACAATACTAATTACGCTGTGCTCGAAATTGACACTTTTTTTTAGACAAGCTGGGCACTTGGCGTTTTAACATAATTCGGGTACGCTGAATCCAATGGTGCTTACCGTTTTTTTTTTTTTGTTATCTCTTGTTTTCAAGATATACCGTTGTTTCGAAAATGGAGGAGGTTGCGCAGCATATATTCGCGTTACTCAAAAACGGTTTAGTCTATTGAAATGACTAAAAACCCGAAAATCCGCAATAAAATTTTCTTTAAGCAAAGTAAAACTTTTTTGTAATATGAATTTTTTTTTTTTAATAAAAAAATATTTATTTTTATCATAATTTCGTAGTTTTTGTTTTTTAAAAATTCATAAAAAGTTGGAAAAAGCAGCTAGGCTTTTTTCAGATGTATCAAAGACGAAGATGTAACAAAACAAGTCATAAATGATTAAGGTTACTCTTCGTCGAATCGGCGAACTTTTTAAAAAATAAATTCTAACGGAACGATTTTAAAGTAAAAAATAAACAAAAATCAGTTTTAGTTAAGCGTTTTATTAAAAAATAAAGCTTTGTTCACAATCAGAGAAACATTTTCTTTTTTTCTTCTATCTTTTTGCTTCCCAAAGTATTTCATATATTTTCCTTTAATTTTTAGAACAAAAATGTAACTAATATTTTTTTAAAAATGTAACTAAAGTGGAGTCAACTCGAACTTCAGCAACAATTTGTATGAAATTGTTTCTGACGTTTAAAATAATTTTATTTAGTTTTGAATGGAAATTTTAACATAATGTTTTAAAAAATAATAATGAATGCATAATATTGTTGTGGCTAAAATTTGCATACGGTTTCTTAATGCAAAATGTTTGTGGTTGCAAAAGAAATTGTTGCTCTATTATGAACACCAAGTGAAAATGTAACTGTGATTGTGAACGAAGCTTAAAATTTAAAAAATAAAAATTCTATTTCCCTCTAAAATTCGATACGAATTTAAACTTCTTTTTTGTTTTGTTTTTCAAATTAATTAACTTTTAAAACAACAAAAACTAAAAACGTAAAAAATAAATTGCTTTTTTCTTTTTCAGCCTTTAAAAATAATCAGTCAAATAAAACAAAAGAAAAAAATATTTAGTTATTAGCCTTATTTTGCGCATGATGCATCAAGTTAAATTTTATGTTCACAACTGATCCTTTTCTTGCATATAGTAAAGAAGTATATGTTAACTTCTCGTTATTTTGAGTTGGCTATAGGGACAAAGATGACAAATTCTACGCTCTTTTGGTCCTTTGACAACATTTTCGACGGATTCTTTTCGATTAGGAATTTTTTTCTGAATTTTTTCCTTAACTAAGGTCTGCAAGGTAGGATGTCGAATCTGCCTCTTAAATCGGGAGCTACGAGAGATTAATGAAGATTTTTCAGATACTGTCGTCGGTTTTTGTGGTTTCGATCTTTATGGAACATATTGTGAGTATACATGACGTAGCTGTTGACAAGGAAATATTTTAAATCCAAAAAATAAATAGACAAAAAAACTTACACTAAGGTTACTCTTCGTCGTTGCGACGAGAACAGACTTTTAATTTTAACTTAAAAAAAAAAACGAGGATCCAGCGTACGTCCTCTCACTACAAGCTTACGGCATCAGCTTACGTTGTTGAGAAAAATAGCGTAATTTGAAAACGTATAAAAAAGTTATATGATAAAATGTAAATGAGCTTCCTCGATTCGACGAAGAGTAACCGTGCAGGGTTAAAATCTGTTAACAACTTTTGATTTTATTTACAAAAGTCGAAAAACTTCAATTAATTTAAGAATTTCTTAAAACGTAATATTTGTATGGGAGCCCCCCTATGAAGTGGGGAGAGGGGGAAAATATGTCTCGAGAAAATGTTAAGGACAATAAACTAATTGAGTTCGGTCATACACATTATCCCACTAGGCGCGAATACTTTTTGTCCCTCAAGTTGTGCTGAAAAGGGTCAACAAGAAAAAGAATGACAAAAAAAAAAAAAATAAAAGCAGAAAAATTAAAATTTGGATTTCAAAAAGAAATCTTGACAAAATTTAAGAAAAAACTGAAGTAAGGAAGAACATGTAAATCAATTAAAATAAATAATCATTCAAAGCAAATTTGGATCTACCAAAGGTTAAACAAAATTTTGTTTAAAGATTTATGTTTGAGTATTAACTGCCAGCAGTCGTCAATGGCTGTGAGTGTTAAACGGCAAAACCCTCTGAAGAGATTGAGTGGTGGCAATTGAAGCATGTAAAGGTAACCTGTCCGTGAAAGACTGGGTTCGAGCACCGCGGCAGTCACGAATGAAAAATTATCAATAAATTTTAATTAATTTTCATGTTGTAAAAATCATTTCTTCATAAAAATAATTTATTGAAAATTTAATTTGATGAACTTTAGCCTACTTAAAATATAAAAAAATAATGTATTTACGTTAAAGTCCATTAAGCGATAAAGTACATTTGCCATATGGCAAATTATTAGCGTTATAGTAACATTAACAACAACTTGGTACAAGTTCATTTTACTTTTCGATATAAAAGAACTTTTAATTAAATCGCTTAATTTGTATCATCAACTCGAAAAAAATTAGTTTTTTTTGCCAAACAAATTATAAATTCCGAGAAGACTTCTATATAATATTGACTGAATAAATATATTCCAGGGACGGAACAGACTGCAGTGTATCAAGAAAGTTATATCCGGTGCTCACTAGGAGCGATTCTAGTTCATTACTAGGCGGGAATAAGGTCTACGTTAGAACTATTTAAGATATTATCACGGGCCACCGCATACTAAGCAGAAGGGCGGTGCTAATGGGATCGGACTCGTAGTGTAGGTTGTGCGAGTCGACAGAGGGATATACAAAATTGAGAACATTTTTGGTCACTGCCCTGGGTTCCAGAGCAGCAGACTTAGATGGCTGGGTAGTGGCGAATAATAAGATATTTCGGGTTATGGGCTCGAGAATCTGAAGGGATTCGTAATGGTCATGACCTATATGCATAACAGGCGGCTGGAATCTGGAATCTGGTTGCTTTTCCTCATTCGTTTAATGGTAGTCTCCACTTGATCTTGTGCTTTCCCTTTCCTTCCTTTAATTTCTCAATTTGTATTACTTCTCAAGGCGTCACGATAGGCTATACTGGTCTCTATATGAGGGTTTGAAATTAAATTTCTTAAAGATTTTTTACCTTCATACCTACAAAACTGAATAATTTATGACTTAAATTTCGTATGATTAGATAAACTTGTAGAAAAACCGTCGTACATAAGACCTGAGATAATTAATATTGTATTTTAATTGTTACTGATAAATTTCTTTTACATTTTCCCACCACACGCACACCATTTATGACAAATTACGATTGCTAAAGGTGAATAGAAATACCCGATTATTGAAAAGTGTAAAACGGTCAGATCCTCCCATTAAGGCGGCAAATATTTGTTTTAATTGCTTTCATAACAAGAGAAAAATTATTTGATTTATTGTTATTCTGCGTATGTACGTGGACTTTTGTGTTTCCCAGCACATGAGTTACGACTCTTTTGGCGGTTCTCTAGCAAAATAGTCTGGGTTTGGAAAGTGGGCGTAATCTTTTGCTTTATTCGCTATCAGTGATGTCGTTTGGTGGGAAATTTCTAGATTGGCTTAAGAGTGTACATATGTATGTGTTTTTATCTACATAGATTAAGACAAAATCAGAGTAAAAACTAAAACAAAATTTTATTTAATTAATTAATTTTTTATTGTGTGAATATGACTTAAAAATACAAGTTCACATCTTAATTAAATCACGTTTTGCAAAGCTATTAAAAATAAAACAAGTAAGAAAGCGCAGTCGGTTAAGCCCGACCATAAAGCACCATTCACTACCATTTTTAGTAACAAACTTGCGAGAGTGTACTCCATTTATGGTGAATGGGCAATCATAAGCCCATCAGGCCAAAAAAGTGTTACGAGACTAGATTTTTCTTTTCTTTAAATGATTTTGGGGATTGTTTCTAAATCAGATCAACATATGTAGGGAATATAAGAAAGAATTTACTACCCAACACTTTATTTATGTCTAGTTTAATCTAAAATAATCAACTTAAACTTCTCACAAAAACTCGATGTCATTAATTTTTTTTGGTTTGTTTGTATTTTTGTTTTTTGTCTCTAATTCAAATGAAAACTTTCATTAATGTTTAAAAGTTAAGCAAAGAAAACTTTATTATTTTACCTTTTTGTGGTTGTTGACACTTGTAAAGTGTTACCTCAGTTTTATGGAAAAATTATAGTTAGTGCTTTCTTCTAGGAATTTGTTTATCTGTTTTCATTTTTGAGGAAGAGTTGCCATTTAAGTTGTTCTTCTTGCTCATTAATTATTGACCAACATAGCACAGGACTAAAACAGAACTTGTACTAAAATTAAGCAAAGTAGTACTAAAGAAAAAGGAGAGATCTTAAAAAGTACAAGATTACAAATAAAACAGAATAAGAACTGTACTGAGAAGGCTTAAACAAAATTAATACAGAAAGAAAACAAGTGAAACTGCTATATTTTTTGATACCCTGCTCCGACGGTAAGAATATTTCAGGAGCGAGTTCTATATGGGATATATAAATTATTAAACAAGGTTTTTAAAAACTGACCTCAGTATTCGAATTTGTTGCGGCTTAGACATTTGTTTAGTTATTGGCCGACAACCAGCAAGTTTTTGGCTTTTATTTCTAGTCATATACAACTTTATTTTTAAAGATTTATTGTTAGGACCAGCACTCAGTGGATGACTTAGATAATTCGAAAATGAGATTGATTTAAGTAAAACAAAGATAAACTCAATCTCAAAATGCGCTTCATTCAAGGATTATAAAGTTGATTTTATCCCAAATTCGTGCTGGAAAAAAACCAAAAAGAAATTAAAGAATGATAAAAAACAAATATCATGTCCGATATCGCCTATGAATCTGTCACCGATAATTGTTGCCTCGATTAAATTTGGTGAACAGTTTTTGATGTAAATAAACCCAAAATTCGGATTTTTGAATGCAACATTTCGAAAGTTTCAAAATTTTGATGTTGGATCATTATTAAGGAAAGTTGACACTGTTGATGAGTTAACCTCTACATACAGTTCTCTGCCAGTGAGATACGACAGCATCAATTTGCAAGATCCTTTTTCTGTGCTTTCGCTCTTTCCTTCCCTATTCTTTCGTACTAGAATTCTTTCACTAACTAGGCGTCACAATTGACCATATTAGTCTCTGTACTTTTTACACAAATATTTTTTTAATGTCTATTGTTTTAGTCTTTTTAAAAACACACTTTTTCCAAATAACTTGTAATACGTGTGGGCGCATAAGCAAACAGTTCGCAAATGAACACCATTACAGCTTATTGTGTTAAATTCTGCACGCACATTGCTAAGATGCATATTTACTAAGAACTGTAACCCGTTTTAAGAAAAAATAAAATTTTCGGCAGTTATTGGCGTTTGCGCAAATCAAAATATGGTTAAATTAGTTTATTTAAAAATAGTCTTTTTGGTTGTAACCATAATACAAAATGTTTTTCTCTGCGTGTATTTAGATATTTTTTGTAGTTAACTTCCCGTCCCGGAAATTCCCGGGAATTTCAATTATTTTATTTTATCCCGCAAGAAAAATCCCGGGAAATTTCTCATAATTTTAGAAAACAGCTCTTTATACTTAAAAATTTAGTTTTCTATTCTCTAAAAATTAGCATCTGTGGATGGGTTGCGGATTAGATCAATTACAAGAAGTGAGAACATATTTAAATCAATGTCTCCTGATGCAATAAATCTACTAAAAGCAGAATGGGCAGTGCAAGAGTTGATAATTATTACATTTAGTGAAGTGAAGAGTTAATAAAGAACATTAATTCAAAATAAGATGCAGGCAGTAAAGTTTCATTGTCCATGAACAAGTCTTAAAAATAGAAGATACCTAAACATATCGCTCCTTTATTGCAACATAGTCATATCTACAAAAACAAACGGTCTTGACAAAATGCGATTAAGGTTTTCAAAATGTACTGAACTTCGGTTCAGTTTAAGATATAATACGAGAAGGTGAGAAGGAAAACTTTGCTAAGGTTACTTACAATTTTTGATTTTTTGAGATATGACTATGATGCAATGAAGGAGCGATATGTTTATTAGGTGATAAAGACAAATTTTTTCAATTTGTGTTGGTTTATATAACAGTGAAGTGCGGGGATACCGAATTAAAATGGCATTTTGGAGACTCGTGTAAGATACTACAACATACAACTTGAAAAACCTTGACATGCATTTGACTGATATTGACGTTGTTTATAAAAAAGAAAAAACTGCTTCTAATTGTGGCCCTTTGTTCCGAATAGGAACCACAGGACATTATATAATTGTGAATCCGAAGCATGCTACAACGGTGCACTTTTAACTATTTGTCCAACCTCGGTAAAAAAATGAACGAAATTTTTCGGTAACATGATAATTCGTAAATAAAATCAGAAATATACTTTTTGAAGACTTACTAAGCGCTTTGAGTGTGTCAGAATGTTATTTCCTAAGCCGTTAAAAAGTTATATATTTATTTAAAATATTTTATCTGTTTTATTAATTAACTTTTGATCTCATATCTTGAGTACCTCAGTTTTTATTTTGTTTTTATAATTGTTTAATGAATTAAATTGTTATGTTTTTGTTATCTTTGTATCTTGTACATAATTAGTTATTCCGTAATAAAAGCATAATAATAGGTAATAAAAGCGTGAGGAAATAGTTCCTATTTCAGTCTTCAATTAATTTTTTTAGTATAGAACCATTGCTTCTACTTTCTTTGTAAACAAGTTCGCTTACGTATTTTTATAAAAGTTTTTTTCATTAATTAAAAACAAAATTTACTTTGTATTATTCATATGGAGCGGAATCCCGGGATCCCGAGAAATTTAAAAAAAATGTCCCGCTTTCCAGAGAATCGAAAATGTCCGGGGGAAAAAAAACTCTAATTACGATCCAATCTTAACAAAATTTTGCAGTGTAATTTTTTGTCTCCGTTACGATTTCAGACACACTAAATTATGGAGCTCTATAAATATCTTACAGACCTAATTTTATTATAAAAGCATTACTTCTTAAGCTCTGAGGCGCATTAAACTGTAAAGCTTTGTATTTAGTGGGACTGGCAGGGTGTTGTGAATTTAAGTTGCAAAACTTATGTAAAAATATGTCAAGACAATGCCACCAAATATTAAGCTGAAGAAAGTTTTACCACTCTCCCTGTAAAGTGTAAAAGTTTGCCTTGTTTGACACTTATTTCTGTTTATCGATTCAGAACAAAGGCCGGCTGGAATAAGATTTTGCCACCAAACATTAAGCTTTAAAAAACTTTAATACAATACTTAGATTAGTTTGACTTGTATTTGTTTCGATGGATTAAAAACGTTTAGACTGAAGACAATTTGTCTTAAATTTACGTGGGTACCTGCTCTCGACACCGGGTGAACTCCTTAACTTGCACATGTGTATAAACTTCTTAGTGTATAGATTTCAGCAGAAACCATTACGATCTTCTCTTGCTTAGGTGTTGGAGGTATCTAACATCCACTAATACTGAGGTGGTATACCTCTATCCGATGGTCAATATTTTCAATGAATCTGAGATATAATTGATGTAAAATATCCTTAATTTACCACATTATCTCATCCTATAGCATTTAAATTGTTCATGGCTTATTGACGTACACTTTTTCTTTTAAATGTCTCCAAATAAAGAAGTCCAATGGTGTCAAATCAGTGATTCTGGTGTCCAATCGACATTGCAACGACGTGAGATAACACGGCCATTGTTTCGTTGGGTGCGTAGCAAGTGGCACCATCCAGTTGGAACCACATATTTTCCAGGTCCATATTCTCAATTTCTGGTCACAAGAAGTCCGATATCTTCTCGGCCGATCTCACTTTTGAAGAAGTACGGCCTGATGACGCACCAAACAGGTGTTTTAACATTTCCTGCAGACCTGGTTTGGTGAAATGTGCGCACGATTCTCCCGATTGTGGACACATTTGGCCAATTATGCTGACCAAAAAAAAAACGAAGTGCACGGAATGCATTTGATTTGAGCGCCCATTTTCGTAAAAGCCTTAAGCAATCTTAACGTGCTGCTCAATTGTGTAGCTTTTCATTGTTGAATTTGTCAAACACTGAAACAAGGAAATTTCAAAATAAGTTGGGCAAAAAACTTGACGTTAAGTTAGGACTGACAAATAAGCAGCTTATATTGATTATCAGACGGACATAGGAAGTTTCGCAAGCTGGCCTTCTTTCCCACATGAGCAAATATATCTGACTTTTCAAGTAGTTCTTTCCAAGATTTCGATTATAAAATGTTATTCCCAAATTATTTCATCCTGCCGTTCCAGGTATTGTGGTTACACACATTTTAAAGCTCAAGTTGCATCCCTACATACCCCGGGGGTATTTGATATCAAATACATCAAAAGTTTGCTTTATTCCTTTCTAGCCGCAAAAGCTGAGTGGTTCTATTCAAGAATATTCCATCTGTAGCTCACAATGGCCAAAATTATGCATAATATTTCCATAAATTCGAATTCATACTGTCTAAACGTAAAGAATTACTAAGACAATATTTAAGTTCGGGTTTAATCAATGCGCAGTTATTATTATTATTAATTCTTTTTAGTTTCAAGCTTTACCTTCATCACAAGTGGGCGAACAATCTTCTTTCATTCGCCTAAAATATGTACATATGTAGCTCTGCCACTACCAACAGAAACGATTTACATTTCTGAAGCTGGTGTAGGGCATTCTTATCATTCAAATTATTACTAAAACATCAAATCAAACTAATGAACAACTGAAAAAATCATTTCTAAGAAATTTAAATTAATAAAACATTTAAAACACAATTCCATTTCTTTTATTGAATTTACTAAAATTTTAACATTCATAATATAAAAACAGTTACAATACAAAAGAATTTCAAAATTTATTCAATAACAAAAGTGTCAAAATAAAGTATTTTTGTTAAAGATATTTTAATTTTATCACAATTATTGATAACAATTCCAATAACTGTAAACTTTTTGCTTCGTATTGATTTGCAAGACAACTTCATTCATTTCACTTTCGTTTTCCAACTTCGTAATTTCACTTTTTTCTCTCAAATGTAACACTTTTGTGATTGTTATTTTTTGTTTTCTTCTTTCAAGCAGATTTATTCAATTAGTTGGCCACAACCATCAAATCAAGTCAACAAAAGGAAAAAGTATATAATTTAACAAAACAAAAGGCAAAAAAAAAAATCAATTAAAATCTACTTTCGAAACTCAATCAATGCCCACAATACAGTTTTATAGTTTTTGGTCAAAGCAACACTTTTTAGCACAAAAAAAAGAACAACAATGAAAGAAACATTTTCAAATTACTACTATTTAACAGTAAAATCTCCAACAACAGAAACAATATGTAAGTCAACATTTCAAATGGCCAACGTTGAAAGGCGTTACATTTTTTTTTTTTACTTTTCAAAATCAACCAGTTTTTGTAAAATGTTTTCTTTTTTTTTAAGAAATCTATTTACAATAATTTTATTAAACTTATATGAATTTATGTGGAGCAGTTAGTTCAATGTGCAATAAAAATAATTAAAAAATCTGTTTTAAAAAAATATTAACAAAAGTGTGCGAAAAGATAATCGAAATAAAAACAATCATAAATATTTTCGCTTTCATTGAAGGAGTTTTTCTTCTCTGTATTAATTTTTATATGTACATATTTTTGCTATTATTACTAAAGCTACGGTCACACTTATTAAATATTTGACCAAATAGTTAGTCAAATATAACATTGTCTTAATATCACAAAATAAATGTATTATACTACAAACTATAGCAAAAAGACTGGTTTTTTGTAAGATGTGGCATTAAAATCAATATAATCATTGGAATTCAAAGAAATGATTATTTAGTTTGCTTGTTGGTCCCGTTTTCTTCTTCTTCAAAAATTTGACAAGTGTGACTGTAGCTTAACAATTGCTTGTTTGTTTAAACAAAACAATTGTTGTCTAAAAATTTTATTAACTTTCATTGTTATGAATCATAAGATTATTAAATACAAAATAACTCATCAATGTTTTGATATCATTATTTTCTTTTTCAAGAAAAAATTCAGCTTTAGAAACAAATTTTGACAATTATTATAAATTATTATATTATTTAAAAAAAAACGCAGGAGAATAGGACATAAACAAATTTCATCCATTCCTTCATGTTGCTATCAATTGGCCATTGCCTTGTGTTCGCTGGTTGTCTTCTTCTGCGACTTCCCTAAGGATTCCGCTCGAAAGCGTTTCTGGTAATATGAGATATTCTTTCCGGAGTCTGTGTCCAGACGCAAAAGTATTTTATGTGTTTCACCCCGTTGACTATTGTTTGAGCTGCTTAGTGGCCAGAAGATTGGTAGAAATCTGCGGGGACATTAATTTACGAAAACTTGCAATGAGCTAAGAGGCTGAGCTTAAAATTTAACAAGCAAATCCAAATTATATATTGATTTGCATGTCTTAAGCTACGGTAAAACTTTTTAAACATTTGACCAAATAAGCATAACCACTACTCTTGTTAATGAGAGTTAATGAGATTTTACGTAGTCTTAATATCACAAAACAAAGCTTATTATCCCAATAAAAAATTGAGCTTCAAACGAAGCAGGTTTGTAAGGGAGAAATGTAAGAGATTCACTTACCATCTCGCTTACGCATTAAGGCATGCGTTCCCACTTTGAAGCAATAGATTTTTGACTCAAAAAGCGCTTTATTTCACGCATACAAAAACTGTTGAATGTAGCGTTCAGTTTTACACAGTAAATGTTTTTTACAGATATTTTTTAGTATTCGCCCTTACAAACCTGCTTCGTAGTAAGGGATTGCCGTTGCAATTGAAATTTTATTTTTTGTTATAAAACTTTGTTAAGAGTTCGTTCACTTACGTTACTGCATCTCTGTATGTCTTATTGCGTAGCGCATAATTAAGCACTTATTTTTTAGAATGTACCATTAGTGCTTCGCAAAATGATAAGCATTTTTATTGGGATACTGCTAGATATAGCAACAAACCATTTGTAAGATGTGGTACTGTAATCAAATTAATATTGGAATTAAAGAAAAATTTATATTAATTTTCCTGTTGGTAAAAGTTTTTTCGTCAAATATTTGCAGAGTGTAGCTTTAGTGATTTGCCAAAAGATTGTGTGCCTTGACGAACCCCGTTCGGAACCAAAATCTTAAGGCCAAGAATGCCATCATGTAGAATTCGTCTTTTTGCCCCTGTGAACATACTTTTTTTTAATTGGATAAGTTTAGAAGGGTTAGAAGTCAATAAAAATAAGGTACAGAGAACCCCTTCATTGCACTAACTGCTCTACGATTAATCTCACAGAATTAGAGTTGTCCACACACGACTTGCACACCCAGGGGAAAACATGTTCAAATATAATCAACTTTACCAACACAAATTTTAAAGATAATTTTAGACTTTTTTTTAATTTAAAAACATTATTGTCACCGACCATCAAATTATGGTTAAATTAGTCCTCCATCAAGAAGCCACAACCATATTCAGCCCAATTGTGAATACAAACTCGCCGAGAGTTTTTTCCCTTTTCCCATACCCACAATTGAATTTACATAGGAAAAATGGGAGAAGGGAAAAAACACCCGGGGCATTTTTATTCATAATTGGACTCATTATGTTTACCTCCAAACATGTTATGATTATTTATAACAAAGATATGTTTAACACTTATAATAGCATGGTTGGTTTTCAACGATAACATGTTGCTCTTGGAAAAGAAGAAAATGCTATTGTTAATTAAAGAACAAATTATTGTAAAATTTAACCATAACATGTTTAGAGGCAACCATAATTTGGTTGTGGTGTCGTGATAGAGGACTAATTTCACCATACTATTGTCGTCGGTGACCAAAATATGGTTAAATTAAACATAATATGTTAAAAATGTTATTTAAAAACTGTTTTGTTGCGGGTGACCATGTTTAAACATGTTTTTTCTCTACGTGTAGGGACAAAAACCAGAATCTTGTTTTCTTAGCTTTGTCACCAATTCGTCTGATGTTCGCAGCATACTTAGTAGGGTGGTTCCTCGCCAGTTGTTACGATTTGTTACGCAATCCTTCTTAGGAATTTTGACAGATTTGCCCTCTCCGAAATTCTCTCTGATGTCTAGATTTGTTCTTTAGAAGCTCTGAGGATATGTTTTCGCCGTCTTTGCCTTTGTTGTTTTTAAGTGATTTAACTTTAACACCTACATATGTATGTAAACCTTAATAACGAAATTGTCCGGCATTGGCATGACAAAAACTAAAATATAGATTTGAAAAACATTTAATTTAACACAAATTTTAATTAAATGAGCCCAAAAGGTGTACATATTTGTAATATCTACGCTGCATTTACATATGCTAGTACTTACTTGCAGGTACAGCATACACTCAAAGGAAAAATTAATCCATCCGTACCTAAATCAAGCCAAAGCGGTGGCAATAATAAGTTAATAATGAACTGCGCTTAACTAAAGGCTTTCTAAGTTGCTTTAAAGCCCGAATTAGTGATTGGAATAATCCGAAAGTGAGATTAATCTCTAACGTAAACATTTTCTCCAAAGAACCAGAGATGGGTTGAATATTATTATTTACTAATCCGTTACACATGATTGCTTTACTTTTGTTGTATTCTCCCCCCCCCCCCCTTCAATAAGTTTTTTTTTCATGATTCGAAAATTTGTTAAATATTTCTTTTTATTGTCAGCTGATTACTTGCCAAAAAACACAACGCGTTCAAAAGTTCGAAGTTAATCAACTTTCTGGCGCTAGCGCGTCAAAATATTTTGCATGTAGCTTGTTCTATTTAAATACACTAGTTAAACTTTTTTTTGACAGAAGTCTACAGAGCGCGCGTGCACTAACGCGTGTTATGCACGTACGAGGATTTTCTTTCTTTGTATTGCATGAGATCTTTATAATCTTTTGCGATGTTAAGTGACCGAAAATCCTTTCTGGCACCACAGTAGCTAGTAGCCCCCGGTACCACGGGACTGGACTGACTATTGTTCAAGGCCTTGATTAGTATTCTTTTTGCGGGCTGAACTTTCTGTGTTTTTTAGGAAGATCTTTAATTCGTACTTGAATTTTTAAGTACGACTCGTACTAAAGTAAGTGGAAAAAACTTAAATTTAGTGCGAGGAAAGAAATTTCTGTGTTTCGCACGAGATCTTGTGATCGCGGCTGACCAGAAATCACGAGTGAGTAGTCCCCGGTGGCATGGAACTGGACTGACTATTGTTCGAGGCCTCGGTTAGTATACTTTTGGCGGGCTGTACTTTCTCGCGGCATGAAATAACCCCCCACAAAATAAGTTCGCAAAAAAATGATGAAATAATTCCACAATTTATGGGGTCTTATTTCATAGGAAATAAACCAATTTTAAAGTGAAATGAAACCCCAACGAAATTATATAACTCCCCAAATCCAAATCCCCAAAAATTGAGGAGTTATTTAATTTGAAATAAATCCCCAATTCCTGAAATGAAATAAATCCCCAAAAAGTATTCAGAACATCCAATTAATTCAAAATATAGATTTTTGACGAATTTGGAATAAATTTGAAAATTAAAAAAGTCCCCAAAATATTTTAGGGACTTATTTCATTGGAGTTTTTTGGGGAATTATTTGATATAAAATAAGTCCCCAAAATGGAAATGAAATAAATCCCCAAAAAACGTTGTTGTCTCATATATTTTTTTTTTTTTTGAAGTTAGTTAATTTCCCTTTAGAGGCCTTATTTCGTGGGGAGTTATTTCATGCCACCGTACTTTCTGTCTTTTAGGAAGATTGCCTTTTCAGAAGTTTTACTTTTCAGATAATAAGAACTTCTATGGTTGCACTTTCGTCCGATGAAAGCTTGCTTTCACAAATGGGGAACAACTGATAGGTGCTTTTTTGACTAAGCGATGCTTTCGGGGTCACGTTCTAAACAGCCTATTAGAGTGCTGGTTTTGTACTACTTGAGGGAAAGGGAAGATCATTCTTAGGTGCTGTTCCTGCTTAACCGCTTCTGCTAGCATATTTTCAAATGCAGCGGAGGTAAGATAGTTCCAGCTCTTAAACAGGGAGCTTCCAGGGTGTGCGGGTAGCTCTCACACTAAAGGGCAGTTGGTAAAAGCATTGTTTGCCACCCAGTGTATAAGATCCTCCATGGAGTAGTCCTACGTGGCAGGTATTCCTGTAAGTCTCTTCCTGTGCTGCATTCCAAAAATATGTCTCATTAATTAGTGCAAATTTGCTTAAATATGATCGTCTAATTTCTAAAGCCTGACACACAAAGCAGACCACTAAAATAAGTTTCGTTTAGAACTGTAGTAGTGGAAAACTACATCCCTGCTAACAATTGGGAGATATTCCGTAAGGCAATATCGCAAAATTGCCATCTAGAAGAAAATTATCAAAGTAATTTTTTATTTTCTTTCACAAAATTTAAAAGAATAAAATTTAAACTATTTATTAATATTGTAAATAAATCATCAATATGTACATTAAACAAATATATAAAGAGGGGCGTTATCTACTCGGTAATGAATTTTAAAGCTATGAGAGAACTAAGCAAAAGAACAGCTGCAAAATTTATGAACGAAATTTTTACGAAGAACGAAAAAAGATTACACTCAAGTGTCGTCCATGAGCTAAAAAGGGATAATGTTCGTTCGTTTCTGTAACAATGGAATACTTTCTTATCAAAGTTATTTTCGGGAATACAAAATTTATTATTAATACGATTTCCGTATGACGTGCTAAATTCCCAGTTTTTCATATTTGATAAATACACTGAAATTTATTGTTGAGGGAAAGCTAGCTTCTATGCACATTTCACTGGTTGCTTAGGCCAGCTCATCAGGAAACCTTTTCCAAAGACTTTAGAAAGGCCAAAAATATTATACAAATAAGACCCTAAAGCGAATAAGAATTATTAACACTAAAAGTCTTACTTGTAACAATATCAAAGCCAAAACAAAACACCAACAATAAACAGTGAGTTTATCTTTTCTTACATTCCCCTACAATTGGTTGGGTTTTTTCCGACTCGAATTATAGTTCTCTATTGTTTCTGTTTTTTTTTTATAAATTATATTATTTGTAACTATAAATTATATAATAAAAACTTTAATTTAAAATATTTCTGTGGTTATATGTAAATTAATATTTCACAAAATGCAAAATCGTTTTTTTATTATCCTTATAATATTTTGACGATATATTTATATTTTCTTATAAGTCGTTGTCTGACAATATTGCCAGTTTATCATCGAGCAGAATCGCTTTCGTATTGCCTAGGAGTATTTCCGTCAAGACACGTTTCTGCCCAAAGACATTATCTTCCGCAATACGAAATCGATTATTGCCGCAATAATATTTCTCATCCAGGCATTACGTTTGGCAAAACATTTAGGCTCGTTTTCACAACTTGCCAATAGCTTAAAGTAGACTTTAACCAGCCTTATAAAAAGTATTCCATTATTAAAATTTTACTTTAACCTAAAGTGAGCGATAAAGTAAATTTAGGTTTATCCTACCTGGTAGGTTAAAGTAAAGTAGTAATAATGGAACACTTTTTATACGACGGATAAAATCCTACCTTTAGCTATCGGTAAGATGTGAAAACGGGACTTTGTGCATTTCTGGATTTGCTGGGATGTTTCTATTGATTTTATCAGCAACTTCAAAATTTTACTATCAACTTAACGAACCGATATTAATGTGCATCACTGTTGGGATCTGACAATTATTAAATTGTACCGTCTCAATGGATATATTGTACCAAATTAACATAAATTGTACCAAAATTTCGCAATAAAATAAAAAATTATACTAAGTAATTACTAACACTTTCTTATTCAATAAAAATACAAGTCAAAAAGTACAGTTGGTCAAGCCCGACCATTTGATACCCTACACCACGGTATAGAAAGACAAATTTCCGAGAGTGTACCTTATTTGGGACCCATTCTATGAAAGTTCTTTGTGCCGATTATTATTAGGTATTTTCATCTATATAAGATTTGTTTGCCCTTCAGTGATTTTT
Organism: Pollenia labialis; assembly: GCA_949318255.1. Taxonomy (NCBI): domain Eukaryota; kingdom Metazoa; phylum Arthropoda; class Insecta; order Diptera; family Polleniidae; genus Pollenia; species Pollenia labialis. Next base: position 46,398,330 of record OX439142.1, on the reverse strand, counting down.
GGAAGGGCACTCATATGGGACCTATGGATAATTGTGGAAATACCAGCACAACATTTTTCATGATATTGTTGCTATCGTAAAGTTATTGTAGCAAACTTTTCTGTCAATTACAACATTTTTAAGAAATTTTTAAAAAGCTATTTCCGGGAGTATTATTTGTATGGGAGCTATCGTCAATTATGGATCGATTTTAATAACATTTGGATTGCAATAAAATGACTTTTTCCCAAATTTAATCTTAATACCAACATTATAAGACTTTTTATAGGCAAAAACACAATTCCGGAAAGAAGTTTGTATATGAAATTATGAACCGATTTTCACCATTTTCCGTAGGCTTCGTTCTTATGAATTGAAACCGATGTACATAATTTTTTCAAATTACCTTCAAAATTGTGACCTGGACTTTTTGCACAATGTTACATGGACAGCCAACCAGCCAGCCACCCAGAAACATCGTTAAATCGAATCAGCAAATAATATTGAGTCGATCGGTATATTAATATTTTCTACAAAATAAAAAAGAAGCAACAATTTCTCTATTTCCCTTTTTTTTTGTCAACGGCGGACAAAAGTGTAAAATGTGCCACCAAAACAATTGACAAAAGGAGCGATTTGGAGACACTTGACCCCAGACTTTCTACAAAATTACGAGTACAAATACTTATGTATGTACGTATCTACTTACCCAATGTGCACAAAAACGGATGCGGATCCGTTACGGATCCGTAAAAAATTTAGAAACGGAATCAGTGTAATCGCGATTTGACTGATCCGTTTCTGACCCGTTTCGGATCCGTAAAAAAGTTAAAAACGGAATCAGTGCAATCACGAATTTACGGATCCGTTTCTGACTCGTTACGAATCCGTAAAAAAGTTAGAAACGAATTCAGTGTAATCGCGATTTGACTGATCCGTTTCTGACCCGTTTCGGATCCGTAAAAAACTTAGAAACGGAATCAGTGTAATCGCGATTTGACAGTGTAATCGCTAATTGAGTTTTTTTTAAGAAAAGGTCATTGTGTGGACCCAGCAGAATTAGTTTTTAATAATTGAGTTTTTTTTTATGAAAAGGTCCTTGTGTGGACCCAGCAAAATTAATTTGTAATATTTAATTTAATAATAATAATAAAAAAAAATTAAAACAAAAAATTCATCACAATATTAAATCTTTTTTATTAAAAAAACGCAGTGGATTCCGTTTTATTAAAATACACGGGTCCGCAACGGATCCTAATATGATGTCCGTAACGAGTCCGTAACAGATCCAAAAAACGGACATAAAATCCGTTTTTGGATCCGTTTTTTTAAAGAATTTCTCCCGCTTGCGGATCCAAAACTGATCCGTAACGGATTTCGCTACGGATCCGTTTTATGAAAACAAACGGGTCCGTAACGGATCCCAATATGATGTCCGTAACGAGTCAGTAACGTATCCAAAAAAAGGACATAAAATCCGTTTTTGAATCCGTTTTTTCGAGAGGAATTTCTCCCGCTTGCGGATCCGTAACGGATCAGTAACGGATTCCGTTACGGATAGAAAATTCGAAGATGCGGATCCGTTACGGATCCGAAACGGATCCGTTTGGCACACTGGCTAATTTGTTAGTATTACATTATGAACACAAATAAACAAAATGCTAGAAATATGTTATTAAATAATTTATTATTGAAAAGAAAAGTGAAAGAAATGATAAAATTGTATCAAATTGTACCAAATTTGGTACAATTGTACCACAAATCCCATCGGTGATGTGCATATGTTTGTATGTGTATATGTATGTCAAATAATAATGTTTTATATATGAAATGTGTGAAATTTAATTTCATCAGACATTCTATTAAAACTACCAGGTATTTATAAAAAAAATCCCATTACTTTAGCATTAGAAATTTCACAAAATTTTTAAATTTTAATCTAGAAATACATTTTCTTTAAGAATTAAAAGAATAAGAGAAAAGCGTGTCTTTTGACTTGACCACAAATGGCATTAACCAAGATTCTCTTCTTATTGGTTGGTCACTTGAACTAAATAACAATTTTTCTTCTTCATAAAGTCCATGTTGTTTTAAGTCTATTTGAAAGATGAGTTAAGCCGTAATATTTAATTGAAAATTATGGCATTAATGAACAGTTAATTTTAATTTCTTTTTTTTTTAATTCTTTGGACTGTATTTTACGTTTTTTTTTCATTCTTAGCATTTATTTTCTTTCATTAAACAATATTTAATAAGAAAGAATTGTAAAATAATTAACACAAAAACACACATTCATCATAAATAGAAAAACAGTGAAATAAATACATACGTGCAACATTTAAAAGAATAAGACAAAATAAAGAAAAAGTTATTTAGCAGCAAGTACGTAAGTAAGTATGTAGGTACAGTGGAATATTGGTTTAACAAACTGGAAAATGTCAGGTCGATTCGTTTAATCGAAAAGTTTGTGTAAAGTGGTACTCTTTGCTGATGCTGAAGTAAATATTTTCATTAACTGACTATACACATGTTTAAAAAGAATTAAAACCTATAGTACACGGAATGTAAAAAGCCACATGCGCATGTGGTTCTGACGTAATTTCGACGTCACTACAAAGCCACAAGTTCGTGTTGTGTGATGACAACAAAATTACGTCAGAACCACATGCGCATGTGACTTTTTACATTCCGTGTACTATAGGCTTAAGAAACTTTAGTTTATACCAGGGTGACCTTAACAGGTAAATGCATCAGCCCAGCTGTTAATATTTTTATATGAACTAAGTTAAACTACATGTCAAAACTCCATAAAATACAAATTGACAGCCAGCATAGCTCGCGCTTTAGTGCATATCGTCGGCTTAATATGTCCTCTTCCATATTATGAAACATTTGTTACGAAAAATTTGAGTTTGAAGATGAAAGGGAAAGATGAATGGAAAAGTGTACTTTGTTTCATGTGCAAATAGCTTTTGTGAGCTTATTATTAAAAGAAAGATAGAAGGCATACAAAATGATTAAATGTGGCAAAACAAAAGTTTTATTTTATGGACACGAATGAGGTTTTAAAAGAGAATTAAAGAAAGTAAGTAAGCGGAAAATGGTTTATAATGTGGACGAGGACTATGCAAACCTGCTAACTTTTTATATTTCGTATTTGCAGCTGGAGAGGAAAACCAAAAATGTAGTTGGTTGGTAATCGACCCATAAGTTTGTCATTGCGTGTGAAACTTTTTTAGTATTAATTAAAGACCCCGTAGAGCTTATGAAGGGTTCAGTGCTGAACCGAACCGGTACCCATGTTCTTTAACTTTAAGTAAGAACTTCTCGCATCAAAAAGATGTGAAACAAAATATTCCATCGTTTCTCGAAAAGTGATAAAAAAAGTGCGTCTGTAACTCATGTCGAAAACTATTAAAAGAGATTACGTCGTTACGTTATAAATGTCTTAACAAGGGAAACCACAATATGCACTTGCATATTTTTCCTTGTGCGACCAATGAATCATAAAAACAGTAATCAATGTTTTTTCCAAAGAATTTTGTGGATATCTCGAGCAAATTTTTAAAATTCATACCTTTAATTAATTGTGAAAAAAAAGAAACGCGTTCATCGATTTTCATGATTTATGTGTCATTTTGTTCATAGGTTATGCGACTTTACGTGAAAGTAATAGGACTTGACACTTTTTTTACCGTTTTGGATTTTTTATGAATTAAAAATAATAAATTTTAATTTTTTGGGCAAAAAATATTTTTTTCTTCATACATTTATTTATAACTGCGAAACTGTTGCTTATATAGCGAAACGTTGTATGAACAGATTAAAGGAATTGTAATTCTTAATTTTCTTAAATTTTTTTCAGCTTATTCGGACTATTGGTTCTCGAGAGCCTAAAACGTGACAAATTCCCCTATACGATACTTAATAACTTCAAATTCATTTTTAAATTATTTATTGAGGTTCCATGACCAAACTAATGATGCAGAAGTTCTTCTTTTTGGGTCTTCTTTCATAAGCAATTATCAGAATTGAGTCCCGAATCAATCACCTGAAAAATCGTGTACTGTGTTAGGCAACGAATTATGAAACTGTGAGGTGAGGTTTTATAAAGATTGACTTAAATTTTATTAATACCATAAAGAGCCCACTAATGGAATATTTGAACACTTTTTTCAAGGCATTAAAGATTCGCGAAAGCCAAATATAGCAACTTACTTGTTATAACCAAAAATATGTAATATATTCATTAAATCTAGTCGCAAATTTTGGTTTATTTACTATACAAGCTACTCACTGAAAAATAATTAAGCGTTCGTTTAATCGCGAATTTGTTAAATTCAGTATTCGTTTAACCGGGATACCACTGTACGTGTGTATGTACGTTTGTATTTCAACAACTCGTGTATCTAATAAATAGAATTCAAACCATTTTATACCTTGTCTTACATGGTATAGAAACTGTTAATACTACATTTAATAATGATAATGATTATTATCTTATTATTAGGATCATTATATTGTTTTTTTTGGTTGTTTGTGGAATTAATTTAGAAATTAATTCGGTTGCGAGCTAAAACTAAAGATACATCATGTTGCATGTTAAAGCGAAAAATTCTATAAAAAAATTCAATCTAAAGATAAAGACACACATACTCTTGAAAATCGAATATTATTCTTCTTTCTTTAATAATTTTATAAATATTTAAGCGAGTTTACTCGTAGGCCAAAGGGCCAATTGCCAGAATTTATTCCTTAAACTCCAGCTGTTTCTGTGGGAACCAACTTGTACGACATCCATAGAAACATAAGTAAAACAAAAACACCTACTTAAATATTTATCTTACTTTGTAATCTCTTATTTCGATTAATGCTGAATCACACGGGGGGGGGGGGGGGGGGGGGGGCAGCTTAAGTTGGGTTGCTTTTTAGTTTATAGAAAAAAACGGAGAGGGAAATAAAAAAGGTTAAACTTAATTGCCGGAACTCGGTTATTTCATTTTGTTCTCTCATTCGCTTTGTTTTTGCCGTAGGCTGATATTTTGTATTTCTATTTACTCGTTTTTTTTAATATTGCAGTGCTAGAAAAATTTTAAAATCAGTTTAAAGAAGAAAACATTTGTTTACAATAAGAAAAATTGCTAAAAAAAACAAGCAAATAATTTTTTTTTTAAATTTTAATTTATACACGGAATTTATTTATTAACAAGTATCAAATTGCAAGAAAAATAGAGCTAAACAGTAGACGGAAATTGCTGTAAAAAAACTTAAAAGCAAGATTAAAAGGAAATTAAGAAATTAAAATTTGCCTTTGTGATCATAGACTTAAAGAACAAAAACACTTGAATTTAACAATGTTCGTATTCAGTTGGCAGCTTCCTTATGAATAGTGGAAGGCCAAAGTACGCGGCATGCAGCTACGGGCGGCAATAGCATTACCATTGTAAACATTTTGTCATTGCTTACAAAAATGTTTATACCAACAAAAACACACATCACAAAAATTAATGGTGTTTTCTTTTCTGACAATAATGTTCCACCATTCGCACGGGTTTTTGTTCTATTCTAAAAAAATATGCAAAAGTCTGAGAAGTTGTCGTTTTCCTTTCTAAATATGTTGCAAAAATAAATTGTTCCATTTCTTACCCCCTGTTATAATAGAGTGTGAGATAATACCATTTTTGCATCTGCGTTAAAGCACAGAGCATACAGAGGTGTCACGAGCCAGAAAATATTGTGTTTTTTTCTGTCTTTTTCTGCGAAAGCTGCCCTTTTTGCATTTTTTGTTTTGATTACGCAATTCGTGTTGATAGTAGCGGCCTGTTTTTACACATTGCCACTTTACTACCAAAAAACATTTTCTTTCTCTTTCTTCGAAAGCTGCCCTCGCAACTGATTTGGGCCTTTTTCACAGTTCTGCATATTCTGTGGTTGAAGCCCTTATGACACTACATTTTTTATTCATTAATTAATATAGAATTGATAGAAAGAAACAGTAAATGCTAGAAAGAGCAAACTGTAAAAAATGTAAACAAAGTTTTTTCGTTTGTTTTTTCTCTTGTTATGGTTTTGTTTCAGGGATGGCATTGACAATTTTAAAAATCGTACCAACAACCTTTTTTACTTTTTTACCCTAATTGTACTAAAAGATTATTTTAGTTGAAATTAATTTTATTTATGTTCTTAAAAAACATTACAAAAAGGTATTATAAATCTTAGTTTAAAAAGTATAAACAAAAAAGTACAATTAAAACAACTTAGCCATCCCTGTTCTGTTAGTTGTATTAAATGTTGCCAACTTTTTGTTTATGAGAAACCTAAAAACAAAAAGCGGTAAATCGCTGAATTTGCCCATAAACCGCTGATTCAGCAACACTTTTAATATTTCAAGCTTGAAATGTCAATTTTAAGTTGAACAACTTTACATTGTTTTTGACCTAACTTCATTTATTATCGATAACTTTAGTTAAATTTTTTACAGTTTGCCATTTATCTTAGTACAGCTGAACCCTTCGCACTTTGTAAATTTTTCTATTACTTTATATTTGCACTGTTCACCAAAACTTGAACAATGCATTAAAAGTACTTTTTTATGCAAGCAAGTATTTTTCTTATCAACTTTTTTCTTGTGTTTGGGTACAACTTGTGTTGTATTGCGGTTTATGGTTATATTATGATTGATAAAAAAACTTTTTGTTTTTCGTTTGTTTTACTTTAATTTAATAATTTTTGTTTTTGCGTCAAATTTTTAACAACAGCTGGCTTTAATTATTGAAAATCGGTGTACCTAACGCTTATTGGAATTCAAAGAAAATTTAATGTTGAAAATCGCTGCAAACGTGGTGAATATCGCTTATTAGTACAAACGTTGCATTCAATATTTACACGCTAAATACACATTAGTGTTGAGTGTAAAACGTTGCTATTATTTTGTTCCATTGTAATTTAGAAAAATGTATCACTTTGTATGGGTGCGTGTAACCTAATAAATATATTACACAAATATAATGCATTATTATTTTTAAGAAAAGAAAACTCCATAAGATACTGCGCGGCAAAGTTGAATTTTTTTTAACTTTTGTTTTAAGCCGCGTGAAGTAGACGTTGTCATACACAAACATAATCATTTAACAAAAGAAAGTAAACATACATTCATTACAAAGGAAGTGGATGAAAACTAATTTGATTAGTAAACTCTTATGATCATTTTCTCAATGTACCGACAAACTGGCTGCTACTTAATGTCAACATAAATTTATTGGACCGACAAAAACAAATACATTGAATAGTTGATAGTCAGCTGATTGAATTTATCTGCACGGCAAATTAAAGGAAAATAAATAATCGGCAGATGAGTGCTGGTTAGCTTTGCGACAGTATAGAAGCAAATGTGACATTGAGAAAACCAAGTTTCTTTAATGTGCAGTTTTTCGTTGGAAAAAAAGATAATCGTGTAATGAGAAAAAAGCCATCATTATGTAAAAATAAATCATTTTTTTTATAGATTGAACATTTTTTAACAGCTTTTTAAACATTTGCCGCTTTAAAATGTGCCGCTTTCATTTGCCTATCCAAAAGTTTTCAAGCGAAATACAAAACACCTGATCGCCGCCCTCGGCCGCGTACATTGGCCTTCCACCATAATGAAGTAGGTTTACTTCCTACTTTTGCATGCGTCGTATGCGTCTTGAAAAAAGGTCTAGAAAGTATGCAATTCATAGAACGCTTGATGTGGACCTCCAGCTTTAGTATGCTTCTCTGTCTGTATCAGTTTTTGGCCTGTCAATTAAATCCGGAACACGTATTTTGTATTTGTATTTTAAATAAATTCCCAAAATATGTTTTTTGCATTTCAAAAACCTTTCGCTCACGTATTCTATATAAAATACATTCGGGCTCAAATAAATTTTCACAAAATACATTTCCTTTAATAAATAACAAATATGTTGTCTCAAACATTTAGGTGTTTAGCCTCTACGGACATAAATAATTTCCCAAAAACTCTCTTATTAAAATGATTCAATATTTAGTATTTGCTTATTGTACAAGATCTGTGGTAAACTTAATTTAAAGATAAAAAGTTTAATAATTCCTCTTAATGGAGTTTCAGCCAAAACCAAATTTGGGAATAATCGTCCAAATTTCTTAAGATACCTTCAAATAAAATTGCTTATTAAAATTTAATATGTATTTAAATGAGTACTGAAAGTACCGAAATTTCGGTTTAAACATTAAACTGAAATTTTAAACATCGGTTATCCAGTACCAACTCAAAATTAGAAACAATAATTTAAATGAAAGCATGCTTCACACCTCCACAAATTTCAATATAAATTAAACGCAAACACCTGACTGCTGTTTTGAATTTGACAAGCAAGAAGATTAAATGTTTGTTAAAAGATACTTTTACTCTCTCATATTCTTAAAAGGCAAATAAAACTCGGCTTTTAACCTGAAAAAAAATCTTTACAGTTCCTACAGCAACAGATTTTTTTTTCAAAAATATAAAAATAAACCATAAGAACTTTATTGAAATTTCTGTGTCAAATGGAAAAAATTAAAATCCATAATAATCTCGGCACTAATTCTTGTGTGTTTATATTTTTAAACATTCATGCCACATTCAAAGATACAACAGATGCTCTACTGCTACATTGAAGATAAAAACGGGCGTACAGATATTCTTGTGTGTTTTTTGTGAGTCACGTTTGTAACCATCTCTACAGCAAATCAAAGACAAAAGTTTCTACAACAAAAATTACATTCGCTCATTCATTCATTTATTTATTTAAAAAACAAGAACGAGTTATCTGTCTTAAGTTGATATACATAGAAATGAATGTAAAACCGTTAACTGTTTTAAATTTTAATCAAAGATTAAAACTCGTCTACACACAAAGCAAAACCGCAAACACTGTACATACCAAACAAACAAACAAACAAATAAACACACAAACAATTTTAGGAATATTCATGCAAATTCTTCTGTGTCAAAGATGAATTTATAATGATCCACTGGAATATTTTTTAATTTAAATTAATCCATATGAATCAAAGAAGATTACAAAATGCGCTACACAAGTCAAATTTTAATTAATTTCCAAATGTTTCAGGTCTATCGTTGGGCCTGATGGTCCCCTTTTTGCCTAAGTTCTGCCATATTAAAATAGTTGGACCGAGATTGGCCTGAAATTAGAGGTAGTTGGATTGAGGTTTAAAAAATGAACTCCACATACCATGTCCACGTTATGGTCTTAAAGAAAGACAAAATAAAAAAAAAAAATTAGGACTTGCAACATGCTACTTAAAAACATGCGATTTAAATTCCGCTTATTATCTCAACATATCGGCCAAACATTTCCAATGCGAACATTTATTATAGGTTTTCCTTTTTTTAATGAAAGAGTTACAAGGATGATTTATAAATAAGACAAGTAAGAGTGCACATTCGGCTTTGGTGAATTGTATATACCCATCACCATGGAGCGATAAGAACAGAGAGTTATAAAAGTACAATTTTTAAATATAAATTAATCTCTTTTGTGCCACACCCAATCCTCCACCACCGCCCAGATTTTGTTGGATGTTGTCTATATATAACCAAGATGCTTGTACCTAAAAGATTCCAGCCTCTTGCCATTCTCCAGATATACATAAATCTATAATATCTTAGTATGGAAGTTACCACGCCCACTTCTCCAATCCCGCACCATGTTTTAGAGAGATTGTGTATTGAAAACCCAGGTATGCATACCAAACTTGGACAATTTATCTCTTACCGTTCTTTAGATTTAAATAAATCCATTTTGTGCCACACCCACTTCTCCAATCCCACCCAGATTTTGCCAAGATGCTTGTACCTTATTTGAAAACTTTGGCTCTTGCCGTTCTCCTGATATACATTAATCTGTAATATCTTTGTCAGGTGGTGCCACGCCCACAACGGACACACAACCGGACAGACGGTCAACCGGCCTAGAATAAATATGTATACAATAAATATTCTACGAACAATATTGTTAAATTAACAAACGAAATGACAAGCTAATTTTTACCCTTTTAGCTACGGTGAAGGGTGTAATTAATAAGGGCAAATTTTACCATTTATAAAATTCTAACTACATATTTTATATACCCAACATCTTTAGTGGTGCAAGTTACACTTACTTTGTCATGCAGTATGAAACTTTTTTCATATTTATCTACGGCCCCATAAAGTAGATGTATTCTGGGTCTTTGAATAATTCTAAGTCGATTTCTGTCTGTGTCCATCTGTTGAAAACACTTTCGAAAACCCCAAATGCAAACAACAATACTGGTGTCAAATACTTTATCGTTCTACTAAGCAATTTCGGATTACATAATCGGTTCAGTAGTAGGAAAGGAGTAATGTGCCTACATGAAGAGCCACCGCCCTTAACAGTTGATATTTGTTTTTTTTTTACAAAAAATAACATAAATTTGTGACAGAATGCACTGATTTGCACTTAATTTTTAACAGATTTATGAGACTGAAAATAATTATACAAAATTTTGTAAAGATTGGGCCATTATTTAAATTGGGGTGTTCAGTCGATTAATTCTTGTTCGATTAATCGAACAATTTTAGACGATTAATTGTTCGAATAATTTAAAATTTCTAATTTCGATTAAAGTATTAATCGAGGAATTTTTAACGATTAATCGAAAAATAATAATACATAGTATTTCTAGTAAATTTATAATATTTTTGAAGTTTTAAGTCGAATAAACAAACCAAATGTATGTGTCCGTAGGAATTAAAAAAACAGTCATGTTTAGTGGGTTAATTAGCTTAAATTTTTGATACATTTTCTCAACACAATTGAAAAATTAATTTCACAAAAGAAAAAATGACGAGGGTGTTTTAACTTAAATATTTATATTTATTTATCGGGTATGTTCTAGAAATCGAAATAAAGTGAAATTGAAATCGAACGATAATTTAATTTCAATTATTTACAAAATGACCGATAGTTTAAAAAATTTGCTCGATTTTAAATCAACTTCATTTCGATTTCTAGAACACACCCGTATTTTTTAACAAAAAAGTTCATGCGTTTCCCTCTTTAGAATGAGTTTGGCTTAAAAATATTGCACAAAAGATAAATCTAATAATGCTTAATGTAACAGGTGCTCAAAAACGTATTAACGTAAATGTTCTTCAGCACCTTTACTTATTTACAACTGACAAAGTGACTATAAAATAGTACATACTTGAAGAATATGTTCCGCTAACAAAATCAAAGGGGTTACAAGTGGTCTAATGAAGAAATATTTTTAACAAAATACTTCGATCGATTCCTAAAGGAAACTATTTGCAGAAGCATAGCAGATGATGGAATATCCGTGAAAAGTTTTAAAAAACTCCAAAGTTATATTGACTCCTTTAAAATCTAAGTGCCCGAGAGCCAACAGCAATTCGAGCAACAGTGACAAATTTTATTTAAAAAAGAATGTTTATTTACTTAAGTACTAATTTTTTCTAGAATTATCGACAAAAAAATCTCGTAATTTATAAAATTTCTGGATTTAGAATTATGTGATTAATCGATTAATTTTAAAATTTTATTCGTTTAATCGAATAAGTTAAAAATGCCAAAGATCGATTAATCTTTTAATCGAACAAAAATAAAACCCGATTAATTGAACACCCTACTCCATATGCAGCCCACTATCCGAAAACGCTTTAGAATGCCTAAGTCCGTAACAAAGTTTTATTAGATAAGAAAGCACTCTGCCAAATTTAAGAATATATTTGTTTAATTTGGACTGCCGTAGCTTCATAAGATGAGACAGCACTGAGGTAAGTTATTTCGAGTAAAATAGACGAAATCATTTGTAACGCCTGTGTAATATCATCATCATCTTAAGAACATTTCACCTTTTGGTGGAACATCCTCCGTGGCATAAAAACATATGTTCAGCCAATACCAGAGAATACGCAAATATCCGAAACTGATAGATCCCAAGTGATCTTCCACAACTCTTATGATCGCGGCGGTGGTACCAGAAATCCCATCTGATACCACAGGGAACAGAAGCCCAGACTGTCTATTGTTTAAGTCCTCCGTTAGTATGCTTCTTTCCGGGAATGCTTTCTGTCTTTTAGGAAGATTGTCGTTGCAGAAGTTTTGCCTGCCCGCTGACGAGCAATTTTCGGGGATCATGTGGTGGATGTGGCTTACTACCAAAAGTCTCGGGAAGAAGTTCCTTAAAAATTACACTAAAAGGAAGATTTCGGCCTGTGGGAGGGCTATCCCTAGGTGCTCTTGCTTCTTAACAGAAGCAGCTAGCATATTTCTTAAGGCAGTGAAGGTTTGATAGCTCCAGCTCCTGAGCAAGGGGCGAGTGTATAGCCATACTGAATTATATACTCAAATTGCTTCATGGGTGCGCTGGTTACTCTCAAACTAGGGCGCAGGTTTTAAATGCAATGGTTATCATTAATGTGGATAAAATAAGGCCGAAACGTTAGGTGCCCGCGTAAATAATTTCCACAGCTGTATAATTATCTGGAAAATAAGCACTGAAAGGCTTTTATTTCAGCATTCAATCTATTTTTTAATCAAATTTCATAAACAGCCCAATTATGAATAAAAATTCCTTGGGAGTTTATTTAAATTCAATTGTCAGAATGTATAAAGGTAAAAACACTCCCGGGGAATTTTATTTATAGTTGGGCCGATAGTTAATATTCTTTTTTAGTCGCCCCCAATTAAGTTTAATCGTGTGTAACGAATAATTGATATAAACACTTTTGCATTTCAGGACTTGAAATAAAACTCAAGGACTAACTTTTGGCGTTTGATGTGAATCGAAATAAAAAAAACTATTTCAATGGGAACTTTGGCCAATTTTGTTTTTATTATTGAATCTTTCTTGTCGAAAATTACAATTTGTATTCAAAACTTAATCCTAATTGTAATTTTTTTAGCCATTACCAATGTTGCCCCAAATAAACTGCATTCAAGTTTCAAAAAAGCTTGCTAGGCTCGGTTCTTTTTAGCCTCTGGTGACCTTTGAGGTTGCATTTTTTTTAAGTAAAAGTTTAAATTATTGTTTTCTTTTCTAAGAAGCCAAAGCACGAGTTAAAAGTCTAAAAGCTGTAACACAAATACAGCTCTGCTTTATCCGTATTAAATTACATTTTGTTCGTTTCAGATGTTTAGAAGTTGAAGATTTATTTAAAAAAATACTTTTAAATGAGTCTGACTATGGATTATAAACTGCACTAGAAAAAAAACTCTCAATAAAAATTTTAATACTTTTAAAGAACACTAATTCCTAATAAAGTTATTTTTCTACACTGTAGATAGATGTATATTCTACAGCCTACGGTAGGTACAAAGCCACACGAACTTTTTTATTAACCTGAACCTTCAGCAGTGTGCACACGAAAAAAACTTTGTATTGACAAACGTAACAATGCTTCAGATACAACAAGAATTCATTATCTAAATCACAACCTGTATATCTTTGACTTTATTTCCATTTCTTGTTTTAAATATTGTGAATGTATCTTTAACCTACTAAACTTAACCTTAAAAAAACTCACACACATACACACAATAAATATGAACTACAATATTCATCTTTTTAACATTTTTTATTTTGTTTTTTTATTCTTTCCCAGCATCTTCTCAACTTGTTTTCATTCGAGATGATTGATGTTTGAATTTCTTTTTATTTCTCTTCAAACAAAACATTTTTTGTACTTTGACAGAATATTATTGTGAGAATTTGCGATTTGTTTGTGAACATTGAATATGAATTGAATGTTCGTTACTAATTCAGATTTAAAAGACTATACAAAAAGCACTTTTTACTTTCTAGTTTGTTTCCATAATTCTCCCAGCAATTTTGATTTTGACTGAAGGTTTGATGCAAAATAAAAGAAAATTCAATAAAAAGATTCATAGTTTATTAAACGTTTTTGTCAAATGGCTTTCAATAGGAAATTTATGAAAACGTTTTTTCCGCTGAATTAAAGACAAAAGTTTAAAGTGAAACCTAATAAATTTTCGATATTTATTAACTTAAATTTCTTTAAGCTTCCAGACAATTTTAAGTAAATAATAAAAATCGTGAGAAATTTATTTATACATATATTTTTTTTTGAAAAAGAATTAAGAAATTAGAGCGAAGAATAGAAAGACACTCTCATAACTTACACTACACAACATAATACTTTTAATTTTTAATACACAAAAGGATTTGAGAATTTGTGGTTCGGCGATTTACATTTCAATAACACAAATAACAATAAAATTCTTTTAAAGTATTTAGCATATTGTCGTTTGACCCGAATAAAAATGTGAGACTTTTTATAACAGAAAGGGCCTGTTCGGAAATGCATCACTGTGTTGCATCTGTGTCTTGTCAACTAGAAATCTTTGAACGTAAACAATAGAAAATTGTTAACACTATTTGTTAACACCAATTATCGATTTTCCTTTCAACAACCAACAAAAAGTTCTTTGAGAAAACAAAGTTTAATAGAGCGACCAGCACAATAAACTATATATATATATATATGTTCCTTTTACTCCTCTGGGGAGCATAGGGCCGCCACAAGTTGATTCCAATGATCTCGATCATTAGCTCGATGTTTGACTTCGTTCCACTGTAGTCGTATCTCGGACAGTTCGGTTATGATTTGGCGTTTCCAGGTGTGTGATGGTCGTCCGATGCGCCTGCTTCCCTGTGGGTTCCAGTCTATGGCCTTCTTAGTGATATCGTCTAATGGCTTGCGGAGAGTGTGTCCAAGCCAGCCCCATTTGCGTTTTCTTATTTCCATCTCAATTGGTTGCTGGTTGGTATCTGACCAGAGTTGGGCATTTGATATTAAGGAGGGCCAGTAAACACGCAGGACTCTACGCAGGCATTTGTTAACAAACACCTGAAGGGACTGGGTATCGCGCGGTGCCATATTTCACGTTTCGCAACCGTACAGCAATGTGGATTTAACGCTGGAGTCGAAGATTTTAATTTTGGTGCGTCTCGAGATGTTAGGCGATTTCCAAACTGGGCTGAGTTGGGCAAATGCATTACGTGCCTTATTAATGCGACTGGCCACATCGGCTGATGATCCACCGGATTTGTCGATTATACTGCCTAGATAGCAGAAGGACTCCACACCATCAATTTCGTTGCCGTCAATTAGGAATTTTCGCTTATTATTTCTGTCAAGAATTTACAATGGCAATAATTCAAATTAAAACAGTTTTTGGAGACGAAATAGAGGATTTATGTTTTGAAAGGTGGATTGGGACTTCAAAATTTAAATTGGGGACATGAGCCAAAACAATGGCGAAAACATTAACTTGTTTTGTTAATCACTTCAAATTGACATGATTTCAACTAAATCACTTCATTAATCACATAGAATCCACTGAACATACCCCAAACTGAGCACAACCTCCCGTTTCCACATGCAACCCTGCAAATAATAGGACCAGTCCAAACACGCGTGTAAAGAGTAGCCCACAAGGGACTAGGACTAGTCCAAAAGTAACTCAAACGTATGGAAAAAACATGGGCTATTTAACATAACGATGTCCTAGGGCAGGATCATATAACCCAGCTTTGGACTACAAAGGAGTAATTTTAAAACTACTCCATTGTATACACAAGAGGATTAGTTTTAACTTCGTTTAAAAACAAAAACATGTCGTTAAAAAACGAAGACATGTCGTCTCACTACAAACACTTTTAAACAATGACTGGTCCATGCTTGCATTAAATCGGACCTGTCCATGGAGTAGTCTATTTTATCAAAATGGATCAAGTGGTCCCATATTATTTGCAGGGAAGTACAAGTTCGAAAAACTAAATACACACACACTTTTTTACTAACACCATTACATTTTTCGTACTTGCAAGAGAATTTGCTTGCAAGTAAATTTTTGACACTTGTCGCAAGTAAAATGACAAATGGAAAAACAGTGTTACCGTGGATGAGTTTTGTATCAATTAACCAGTACTTAGTACAATAAAAGTTATGTTTATAGCTAATTTCTGTGTATTTAAATCAAAATATTCTTTTTAGTAATTTTATGTTATCGGAATCACGGCAATACTGTATGAACATATTTTTAAAAGTATAGATAACTATTCGTTAAGATTTCATGAAAGTTAAATAAAGAAACAATTATAAAGTTAATTAATTTATAGAATCGGGGAATTTATTCCTCATGTTGAGTAAGATTTTTATTATTTGATAGCGCATACGAAATATTCCTGGAAAATATTGAAGGAATAAGACTATTAAAGTATAAATGCTTTTGAGGATTGTAATTTGACTTAGAATAAACATTCGAATAATATGAAAATTTGTTAATTAATTTATATCGTAGCCATGAGGAGCGTCTATAGATGCAACGATTTGAAAATAAAAGCTAGAAGTTTAGTTGATGCCGACATTTTAAAAATAAACTTGCACTGTCCTGTGTAGTCACTCAAAAAAAGTTCGTGTTTTTTTTTTTGTATTTCTCCTGATTTTCGTAATTAATCCGTTTACACTACTTGCAAGTAATTACTTGCATGTGGAAACGTAGGGTAATGTAGAATCGGCAACATGAACGTGTACAACCGGCCACGATTTTTATTTTTTCCTTAATTAATTCATAAATTTTCACAATTTCATCATTAAAATGATTAAAATAATTTTCTGATAACTTTATAAAATTATTTTTATCCATTTTTAATACTTTAAATAAATATAAATTTGTTTGTTGTGTATTTTTTTTCTTAATAATCTGTCATCTTAATCATCTCAAATGTAATGTGAACGGCTTTGATTAACTTAATCAACATTTTGCTTAACCGCGTTTAAAATCTCAAGTGTGAACATGGTATTAGTTTTTCTTTCTTATAAAACATTTTCTTGTTTTACACATAAAATCTAAAATATCGCAATATGTGTGTTTTCCACCACGTATATATTTATGCCAGTGTTGCCAGAAACCAAACTCAGTGTACCACAGACCAAGCATCAAAATTCGCAATATGGTTAAAAAAATTTTATAACTTTTTTATTATATTTTATTGTTTTTTTCTTAATAAAAGAATATTATTTTTTTGCCTTGAAAAATTATTTGCTGTAAGCGTGTCCATGCTCTACAATTTTTCCCATAATTTACATAACTTTTTGCAATGAAAATGATATAATTTTGAATGTTGGTTTTTTGTTGGAAGATGTATTCTTGGCTTGTTAATATACACTCTTTCTTTCAAATTTCCTCAAAGACGACTGTCAGGATCTGTTAAATCCGATGAACGCAGGAAATAATGAATGTGTTCGCTGAATTTGTACCTTACAAAAGCCACAGAAGCACCTGCTGTATGTGCTGTTAAGTCAAAAGTTTGGATGGTTGTGCACAGCTTCTTGACGTCGCCATATAATAGGAAATGGGCTTCTTCACTCCTTTTTAAATTATAAAAACAATGCACAAAGAAACAAATTATAATTAAACATGAAATACTTTTTAAATAAAATGAATGAAAGGTTTGATTGAAAAATTTACTTGTATAAAAAATAATGTTAAGACGAAATTACACAGAAATAACACAAAAATTTCATGATCCAACAGTCGAAGAAAAAATTGTTTATCCATTTTTTGAATAATTACAAAGAAATTGGCAACGCTGCTATTACCTATTCTACTATTTTATTAAATTAAAAAATAGTTTTCGTTTGTAGTGATGTTTCTAAAGAAAAAATGATTGTTTCTACACTCATATTTTAGTACTTTAAGAAGCAAACGAAATTAGGGACATGTACAAATATCACCTTATCTTGACTTACCCCCATACAAATGTTTCACTGGAATCGGATTCAAATTAAAAAATTTTTTCAAGAGTTATTTTTATACCTACAAACAAAAGAAACAATACAAAATATTGATTAGTGTGCTGTTTCCAAGTGACAGGAAATCTGGGGTCCTTAAAACCCCATTTGAACCAACACACGTACAGGATTCAAATCCTCAAACCAACTCCGTTACTTACTTTCTCACCTGCGGTGTAGGACATAAAAAAAATGTTCATACTAAATTTGTGTCTCAAGAAAAATTTTAGTTTATTTTTAAAACTTTCCGATATGTCGTTTTCTATGGCAATATCTGATAAGTAAATCAGCTGACTATAATTATTATTATAAAAATTATTTTCCAAACTGTTTGCTTAGTCATCGTCCAGACTTGCTACTTTTGTTACTGCAATTTTTTTTAAAATTCTGTTTTTAAATTAAATTAGGGTCTTTATTATGAAATGCTAGTTTTGCAATTTTTAATTTTTTTATATCTATCGCCTTTTCTCTACTCCATTTTATATTTTATATATAAGTACACCTACAGCCAACTACAAGTTGAATAGTGAGAATTACAAAACAAAAAATAATTGCAGAGCACAATTAGCTGTGTACCCCTCCCCCAATCTTCTCACTTGTCTAAGCCATAAAGTCAAGAATTACTGTAACAGAAGTACTGTAACAAAAATGGCAAGTCTGGGCAGGGAATTAAGGCGTTTCATTATTTCCATGCTGAGTTTTTAATGTTTATAGTAAAATTATAAATTTCTTTTAAAGATCTTAAAGTTATAGAAATTAACAAGCCAGTAATAAACTATTAAATAATTTGTGTAATATCCATTCACTTACCACACAAAGAACAAAGAACGACGTAAAAGAAAACTCAATAACCTCCAAAGATTTTCTTTTTGTTTTGGCTGTTTTGTTGAAATCAATTAAAAATTTAACTCCAACAGTAAAGCAGTTATGATTACAGCTTTTTTTTATTGCAGCTAAAAAGAACAAAAACAATATTCAATTAATTAAATTTAGAAATATGAAAATATACATAAAATATGTTAATAACAGTTTAAGATATGGGAAACAACCCAGCGGGAAAATGAGGAATTGATTACATAAATAACTTAAAAAATAATGCATCATTTCCGAAAGAATAATAATGCATTCATTGGAATCGAGATGGTAATTTTATCAGACAAAATAAATTGGCATTGATTACCACTTATATTCCCACATTTGCAGAACAAGGAATGTATTGTTTCTGTTCGTGACTATTATTCGTGTTTTTATATATTTTCTTTATTAAAGTTCGTAATTTTTTTTCGTTCGTCGTTTACAGATTTTGATCATTAAGTATGCGTTATTTAATTCATTCACAGGATGCATTAAAATAAATATTATACATGATATTTATTACATTCTCGATTCCTATTGGTTACATTTTCCCGCTGGGAACTAAAATAAATAGAAAGAGAGAGAGAGAGAAAGAAAAAAATATCAAAAAATCGAATGGCCATTTTCTCACTGTTTCGGCAAACTGCCTGTTACTTATGTGCTGTTTTCACAACACAAGTGATTGAACAGTCAGTTTAATGAGTGTTATTCATATACATTTTACATGCTTAATTAAAAACGCTTTTAAGGTTATTCCTTATAAAAAATATAACATTATCATATTACAGGAAGAACCCAAAGTAAAAGCCAATTTTTTAAATAACTACTTCGCCTATACCCAAACCGCAGAAAAAATATTTATAACACATTGTAACAGAGACTCAGGCGCTCAGGAAACTTGCTTCCAGGGAGTATTGCTCCCCATTCATATTTATTTTCAAATGTGTAGCTTAATATAAGAGTGACTCCTATCAAGTTTGATCATTCTCACTTAAACACTTCTTAAGATATGCGATATTTAACATTGGCGTCCTATGGGGGTACCATTTGCCCTGCTGACATCTTATTTCAATTTCGGGGCTTAGAAGATCCTACTGCAAAAAGTTAAAGAAAATGGGTGCATCGACTCTTAAGATATGCGATGCTTAATATTGGCATCCAATGGAGGGTACCCCATCCCAGCCCCTATCGGAAAAAGAAGTAGCCTATTTTATTTTCGGGGCTCAAATTAAATTACTGAAAAAATTTCTGGAAAATCGTGTCCGTAGTTTAGGAGTCTATAAGCCAACAAACAAATATATAAACAGACAAACATTTTTTCATTTTTATATACATACTAGCTTAACCCGGTGCGCTTCGCTAAACGTTTGAAGACTCTCCCTTTCATAGTTTTTCAGTTGAGAGATATTCAATATATACATCCTATTGTGTACGCAAAAGGCGTAACCAACAAAAAATTCACAATCGAGTTTTGGAATGATTATTATGAATGCTTTTTAACTACATGTCTTGGCAAAATTTTACACTTCTGCTGTTTCTAGTTTTCATTTTACAAAGTTGTTTGCTTCTCATGTAAAATTATATTTTTGTAAGTTACGCCTCTTGGCATTTTAGCTAACGATATGGAAATTGATGAGTGTGAAAGTCCCACAAGACGATCTCGGTTGTTGGTATCCACCTTGTGCCAAACATTTTAATGTGGCAACTAATTCTTTCAAAGTTGCAATGGCTTTCGATCTTTCAAGGGGCTTTAAATCACCTTTTATACAAAAGTAGACATACATCATACATCAATTTTGATTAATCCGAAACGTTTTCACGAAACGTTAAGTAGTATTTTTATGATTAAATTATCAAGGCCATAATGACGGATGTATCTCTTATTATTTTCCTCCAACCTCAAAGCAACAGAATCCATGTTTTTAACCCGCTAAATTTTATTAATAATTATTTGTTATTTTTTTATTTTGTTTGAAAGTTTACACTAATATTTAGGTTTTGCGGAAAATTAAACGTTTTTTAAAAACGTTTGTTTTTCAAAAAAGTGCAATATTGACAGGTACTGTCAAATTTTTCGTGTACAAATTTGGCAGCAATTTGTTTTTCACTTTTTTTAACATATAGAATTCTGTGGGTCTTTCGAACGGATTAGAAAATACCATTTTATTATCGATACGGAAATTTCTTTCGAAAGTATTTTCGTTTTGAATCGAATAACATAATAACCCCCAGTTTTTTTTTTTGTTTTGTTTGCAATTATACTTAATTAAAATATAATATTTTTCACTGGGTGTGACTGAGCTTGCAGGACTCTTAAGTTAAAAACGTTCTAATTTATTATTAATTTTAATAAGAAATATGTATGTATGAAAAAGATAATAGTAATAATAAAAATAATAATAATAATAAAATAATAATAATAATAATAATAATAATAATAATAATAATAATAATAATAATAATAATAATAATAATAATGATAATAATAATAATAAAATAATAATAATAATAATAATAATAATAATAATAATAATAATAATATTCAAAATTTTTTTATTTTTTCGAATTTATTCTTTGAGTTATGTATTTTATAAAGCTTTTTTGTAATAGTTTTATTCCTTTAATTTTTAGGAATGACATTATACATTAAAGGAATAGGACTATTACAAAAAAGCTTTATTAAATACATAACTGAAATTTAACTCATAGAATAAATTCGAAAAAAATAAAAAAATGTTGAATATAATAAAGTTACCTATGAAAGGAAATAATTCCCAGTTTCTATTTGTTAAAATAATAATAATAATAAACTTATGCCAAGTGTAAAAGTTTTATCATCTCATTTTTCCAACACGTCTGCCACATATCAAATATTATGACTCTAATAAAGATTTTCCTAATCTAAATCATTATCGCAACACTTGCAATTTATGTTTATTAGGCGAAATGCTAAAACTACTTTAGAAAACAACAAACACACATTGTTGGGGTTTATTTTGTTTTACATTTGATGGGGAAAAATTGATAATTAGCTAAATGAGCATAAAATCAACAGCAACCGCAGCAGCAACAACAAACAGCAACGACGACAGCAGCAGTAATAAAACAAACTTTTTTCTTAATGTAAAATATAGATCAGTAGATCAATGGCATAAAGCAAAAACAACAAGAAAATTAAAACGGCTGCTTATCAAACCAACAACAAGAAAAAAGCAAAAACAAACGATAAACATTTCTACAATGCACCAAGAAGCAGCCAGCCAGCCAGCCACTCTTTGGATAAATGCAGTCAAAGCCAAAAGAAACTGACAGCCACTTTACCACCGTTTACAACTCAAATAAGCCTTGTAAAAGATATTTTTATTATTTCTTCAAAGCGATTTTTATTCCCCAGTAAAAGAAATACTGATTGACTCTTTATTTTTCTCCTCTTCTGCTTTTTTTATTTTTTTTTTGCACCCAATAAATATGATGAATGGCAGAAAAACATGATCGTTTTTATACTCAAACACGAACCGAACGGAACGTAACGTAACAAGTGCAATAGTTTTGAGCTGTTTTTGGTTTTGTTTAACATGCAACATCTACATCATTGATCTATGGTTGCAACTAGCAACTGCATTTTAATTTTGTCTAAGAGTGTATGGGTATTTTTCTGAGAAAATGGTAGCATAAATAATCAAGAAAGAAAGAAAACAGAATAAAAATAGTAGTTTTATGTGTCTACTACCTTTTGCTTGCTTATATTCTTATAATATATCGTCACCTTAAATGTAAACGGACGTAACGTCATTTTTATTTTTTTCTTTAAGACGAAGCAACAAACTTTACAAAATCAGTAACAACAAGGTGTTCTTGGCGTTTAAATTTCTTTATTAAAATGGCCAATCCCCATGTTCTGTAACTTTAGTGAGAACCTCTCGCATTGAAAAGATGTGAAACAAAATAATCCATCGTTTCTCGAAAAGTGAGAAAAAACTGTGTATGTAACTCATGTCGAAAACTAATAAAAGAGATTACGTCGTTACGTTATAATTAACATAACATTGCACCCGAAGCCGCTGTGACATTGCAGACGTTGAGCACGTCAGTAACACATATCGTTGACGGCGACAACAATTTACTCAAATTGAAAATTTTTCAACGACGGCGGAGAAAATACAACCGTCGGCTATACCAAATAATGTTAAGCGCGATTTTAATGTTTGTTGTTTGCAAACGAGCTTTGAAAAAATTCGTATATTTTGTAAAAATTTTAAAAGCAAAATAATTTAACAATGGAAAATTGTACGAAGAACAAAATGTTATTATTATTCTTTGCATTTTAATTTTTAATTGTTTTTTAGTTTTAACATTTTTACTCGCCCCACTTTTATTCGTGAGTCTTTTGACAGTTCAAAGCGGGAACCTATCGCACAAAAATGTTACAGACACACTTTTTCTGTAAATTGGCGAGTAATTTCCTTACGTACCAAAAAAGTTACAAACACAATTTAGTAAGAAAAACAGCTGTTTGTTTCAATTTATGGCATTTATGTTTCATTTCACACATTTAAATCGAAAAGTTTCTCGACGCGAGAGTTACAGAACATGGGCACTGGTATCTAAAAATTTTGGTTGAACATGTAGTTGAATAAAAAAACGAACAAAAACCAATCAAAAACTCAATTTCGAATTTTTGTGTAGTTATGTATGTCCGTTTGCATTTAAGGTGACGATGTGTATGTACATATATAAGTACACTAGCTAGACATACACACGTATCTTAGGAGAATCATATTTACACTCATGTGTATAAAACTACTCATACGAAAAAGCTGCGCGTGCTCAACAAGTCAACAAGATCTCTAAAATACAATTGGACCTAAAAATAAAGAAACCAAAAAATTCATGCTGATGGAAAATGTAGTAAATTGGTAAAATTATAAAAAGAAGTGGTTAGCATTTTTATATTTATTTTATAGATTGTAAATAAATAAGTAGCAATCCACTGCTTTGGCAAAATGTAGGAGTTTTTTTTTTTTTGAAACTTTAGATAAAAATCCAATTTTGTTTCGGACGGAGTATGAAGTATAAATGTATGTATGTCTTCGGAAAGAAATTTCATATACAATAGTTTTGCTGTTTTCTTTTACAGTGCAATCAATAAAAAGAAATAAATACAAAGAATATTAAGAATAATGCATGCATTATTTCTTCAGATGTATCGCGCAAAAGTTAACCAAAATGTCCCAAGGGTTGTTAACTTTTTCGAACTTTTAACTTTTCTAAGCGGGTTTAAATTTAAAAAAATACACAATATAAAACATGGATCTTTTGGAAATAACTCTCTAAACTTATTTCAATGCTTTAGTTTTCATCATAACAAAAATTAAACTTATATTTTTCATATGCATTCGCCACAGCCTCGAAAATTTAAAAAAAATTTAAAAAATTTTTTTTGAGATCCATAATTCAACGCTAATAGTTTTCATTGAATATCTTAATTTGCAATCTTTTTTTATCAACACTTTTAGAAAAGTTAACTAAAAGTTAACTTTTTAGAACGACGCAGGGACGCTAAGATTCGGTTAATTTAACCGCGAGATTAATTTTTCCGCGAGTTAACTTTTCCGCGGTTCTACTGTATTGTAATGCTTACACAGGGCTGGGCAGTATTTGAAATACATGACGTGCAAGTATTTTGTATTTTGTATTTTAAATACATGACGTGCAAGTATTTTGTATTTTAAATACATGTCCACCAAGTATTTTGTATTTTAAATACATACAAAAAATAGAAGTAGTTTGTATTTTGTACATATTTTTATTTTAATGGGAGTATTTTGTATTTTAAAAACATGATGGTTGTTTGCATTTTGATCTACCAAAAACTAGAATTGCAAAGAAACGTAGCTATCAGAATATGGAAATATCAGACGTAGAAGCACCAGTAAAGAAGACGATGATTTTGTTGTTTTCATCAAATTTGGAGTTAGAATTTGTCAGTCTCCTCAGTGACAAGAGCAAAGACATTATCACTCTTGACAGCTATCCAAATATAAAAAGAGTATTCATAGAATTTAAAACAAGTGTGTGCGCATCAGGACCTGAAGAAAGAGTATTTTCGCCAGCAGGTTTCATATATTCTGATGCTACATTCAAAAATCTGATATTAGTGAAAGGAAACAATTGTTTTGTTGATTTGTTTTATTTAATGTATTTTTTGGTTTGAATAAAAATGGTGTATTTCATATTTTAAATACATACATGTACATTAGGGTGTCCCAAAAAATTATTTATTTATGATTTTCATTGGTGCTCAATCAAAATTTAAAAGCTTATAGGGTAAAGTATTTTTGGTTTTTCTTTAAGAATTTTCGGAATAGGTTTAGAGGTCGCGCAAATGGAGGTTTCATAAAAAACCGGAGTTTTCGGCCTTTTTTTTAACTTTACGGATAACTTGGTTAATACCACGAGTTTCTGCACTCCTGAGGAAACAGTTTCAAAGAAAATTATCCAAGCTTTATTCCTGTGTGAAAAACTTATAAGTTTTGGTGATGAGGTTACTCATTTAGATACCCTTAATTGCAATTTGTCGTAGTTTTTTCAAAAATTTTGTAATAACGCTTTACAACTTTTTAAATTTAAATGAAAACGAAAAAAACTAATGATGCAGTTTGAAAGATAAATTAATTCTAATTAATATGAATAAACAATTTTTAAATTTATTCTTACCGTTCCTGAGTTATACCCGTTTTTATCTTTATACCCAGTATATTTTATTAAAAAATCTTTGCAGCATTTGCATTTTTGTCGGCGGTTTGGAGGGATCAAGGGCATCTAAAATTTTTCCCACAAGCCACACATTTCTTGTTTTCACAAAATTCATATGTATATATTTTGAATAAAATTACACATTTTTGAACTAACAAAAAAATAAAAAAAAAAATCCTTACCGGTACGTCGACGAAAACTTTTATACATATATGTGACGCGCAAATATAAAGGGACATAAGGGAAAAACCCGGTTTTGTTCAGGAGAGTCATTTTGGTGTACCATCACTTCATAAAAAAAGCGCATATCTCTGGGAGGGAACACTTTTGGTTCATAGGATCGGTCTCATTCGATGCTCAGATGATGTCCCCATCAAAAAAAAAAAGTAAAAATTAATTTTTTTACCCTTAGGTCCCTTTCTCTATGCGCTGCCACATACACAAAAAACTTTTCTATTTGATTCGTCGGTCAGCTAAATCAAAAAATTGTGTTATGTAAAATCGTATAACGACAATATTATAGCGGAGAATACACATAAAATAGAAAGTGAAAATGACAGCGTGTAACGATTTAGATCAATAAATGTCAGAAGTTAATGACAATTAAAACCCAACTATAAAAATTTATGGAAATATACAATAATTATAACGAAAAAAGTATCACCATTTTTAAGGTACAAACTATAAAAATAGTGTAACTCGGAAACTGTAGGACAAAATTCCATTTTTGTTTTTCTTAATTGTTTATAACTTATCGGTATTTAAAATCGCGTCACTAGTTTTTATACCTTTCATATAAATTTGGGAAGTTCTTAAACCGTTTTTTGCAGAATTTGTTAAAAAATTACAAAAATACTTAATATGTGGAATCGTAATGGACAAAAATATTGCCGGAACTTAAAGTTTTTGCATATGGAAATAAAGTTTGGGAAATTTTCTTTAGAAATATTCGGTCAAAAAATTAAATGAACGTGGTTATTGACAAAGTTATGAGTCAAGTTTGAAAAAAGCCCGAAACCCCAGATTTTGAACAAAGACTTGAATTGCGCGACCTCTAAACCTCTTCCTAAAAATCTAAAAAAAAATTCAAAAATACTGGACCCTATAAGCTTTCAAATTATGCACGAGCCTCTGACAAAAAAAATTTTGGGACACCCTAATGTACATGAAATGGAAGTATTTTGTATTTGAAATACATGACCCGCAAGTATTTTGTATTTTAAGTAACGCAAACCAATTATTTTGCCCAACACTGTGCTTACACATTTATTGGAAGAAAATCTTTTTAGAATGCTTAGAAGTTTAATATTTGATATACTTCGTCATCCACTCCACTACTAGAAGTATTAAATTAATATATGGGCATTTCCCCACGTTGCGTTACGCCAGCAAGCAATTAAAATTTGTTTTTCAATATAAAACAAGTAAGAAAGAATAGTCGGTTAAACGCGACCATATGATACCCTACACCACAGTATTTAAAATCACTGACGCTTTTGTATACATATGTTTCTATCTATGATTTAAATTTTATTAAAATCGGTTTAAAAGTTTCTAAGAGGCTGAAAATTTCCCCTATCTTCTTTCATGGTCCTTCGACTCGGCCCATTTTATACAATAACAACTTTTTCCCAAATTTTATCAAATTATCTCCAAAATTGCGACCTGTACTTTGCGAACAAGGTTACATAGACAGCCAGCCAGCGATTCAGACAGTGATTCTGAGTCAATCAGGATATTTTAAGGTGGGTCTAGGACCAATATTTTAAGGTGTAACACACATCAGCACAAATGCATAATAACCTCTTCACTATTGTGGTGCGGGTATAAAGAATAACTTTAACAACGTTTTTACTTTGGATGACTATTCGACGAAGAAACTTAGTACACAAAGCTTGGATATTAATACAGAACATCAGTAAAAAAGTTGACTGGATTGGAGAAGTGCGCGTGGTACTTACTATATAAAGAGACCATACATCTGTTACATCTGAAACCAGTTACAGTAAAATTTTACAAATTTGATACACAAAGTTGGGTCATCAATACAAAAAATCTGTCAAAACGGGGTGGTTTAAAGAAATCCACATGGCACCTTCGCTACAAAGACAATATGGGTTTTTGTATATCCGCTGAACGGTAACAGAAAAAAAATATCAAAATCGTAATCAGAAAAAGAAAAACACTAGCTGAAGAGCAAATTCCTAAGACTATTTTGAACTCCAGCGAAAGTGATTTGTTTTTGAGGATGCTGAAAATATCTCAGGTACTTAGACCGGCGAGATTATTTTTTGGAAAAAAAAAATAAGTAAATATGTGGCATTTGGCATAGTCACTTAAATGTCGTCATACCTTAATAGCAATTAATTTTAATATATTTTTTAATTTTTTTGTTTTATTTATACAAATCAAGCCATTTAGTGACACATATAAATTTTAAGGGCCGATGGATTATATGGAACCAAATTAACTTAAAACTCAGTTTACTTATAAGTGACTTTGAAGTATGTCACAAATGTATGACACAGCATTTCTGTTAAGAAAATGTTTTGCAAAACTTATGTCACATATATGTGACACTAAACTAAAATAACAGCGACAATTCGTCATTCTAATGTTTTAACATTTTTTAAATCTTTGAAATCGATCAATCATGATTTGTATCCTAAAAAATGTATTGAGTGTTATTCCAAAAAAAATTTGTAAATTAATTGAAAATTTTTATTGTAGAATTCAGGTTTTTATGTTAAAGCGCATTAAATATAAATCGTCTCAATTGTTATAAATTCAATAGTTTAAATTGTGAAAAATATGAAACTCGTACAGGAATGTTTTGAGCGTTAAGTTAGCACAATTTTTCCACATAATGTATACCTAAATTTCAGGACGTTAACGAAAACTTAGCACTAGTTGAAACGCAGAAACGATATTATTTTCTTTAATAAAAATAATTTCTTTTCTCGAACGATTACAAGCTGTTATACCCACACCACAATAGTGGAGAGAGTATTATGAGTTTGTGTTGATATTTATTGCTTATTTTAGTATATCGATCGACTTTTATGAATCGATTTTACGATGTCCCTCGATCCATCCAGCAGGCTGGCTTGCGAGCAAAGTATATATAGCAATTTTGTAGAAAATTTGATGAAATTGGATACATGGATTGGAATTGGAACAAGGACCAAGCTAAATAAAAATGGGGAGAATCGGTCCAGAATTTTAGACAGCTTATTTTATTTAATTTTATTCTGTTGTGATCTTAATCATACTACCATATTTAATTCGAATCAGTCCATATTTAACCATAGCTTAACTTTATGCCATGACTTCCTTATAAATGCTGGTATTTATTTAAAAATTGTCAGCCGATTTTGATAAAATTAATTTTAATCATGTAAAAATTTTAGGAAAGAACATTTTTTTTAAAGTTATAGTTTTGAACTTTTTCATGGGACCCCAGGCCAATATTACAAAATTGGTGAATACACTTAACTTCCACCTGCAATTATTTAAAATTTTTTGAAGAGAATATAGAGTGCTATCAAGTCTCACTTTTTGTTAAAGCAAATGTAACGCTCAATACACAAAAATATAATACGTTTTTAAAATATGATTTTATTTAGGATCCATTGACACGGAAAGTATAATATTAATAGTTGGATTATTAATGCGACACATCAACCAAAATAAGGGTTGGGGTTGAGAAGTGGGCGTGACACCACCCATACAACGACAGTATAAATGATGAGAAGTAGTTGTAAAAATTATCAAATTTTGTACACATATTTTGTATATTAATACACAACATCTGTCAGAAGAAGACAGCTCCTACAGAACAGTTATTTAATAATGCCCCGACTTTCCAGACACTGTCACAGAAAACGAAACACAGTTTCCTCTTCCTCCTCGCTATGACAACTTCTGTAGTATTCATTAAACTAGAGACCCATTCTCCTCACATGAGTTCCTTCAGACCATTGCCCAGTTATCACCGGGATCACTATTCTAGCCCTCTACTGATCCTTAGTATTAATTCTGCAATGCTCTGGATATGGAGCAGGGATATTCACGAGTCCATCCCAACTATGAAAGTCTATGAGACTCGCATTTAGTGATTGACTTATAGTAAACCATTCGAAAGCCAGCGAATTGATGAATTAATCTGCCGACCACTTTGTCTGGTACCCACACTAGCATTTCTTTCGCTTGCTGCGCAATCTCGTTTGAAGACATTCTGCAGTTAACCTCTATGTCGTATTGACACCCGTTTGGGATGCCATGTCAGCTTTGCTATCAGAAAATATACACATATACATCGATATGCCATAATACATAAGCCAGTTAGTTGCCCGCCTTTTGGCAGAGATTTCCGCCTGCAGGACACTGCAGTAATCTGGCAGATAGAAGGGAACCTTTTTATACAGTTTTCCAATGTAAAAATCCTCCCTCAAATCCTACTAACTTTCTTCTAACCGTCAGTATAGGCCCTAACATCGTATGTGCTACGTACCCTGCAACGTAGAAAGATTTCACCCTGTCGTGGCCATTAACACGAGACAACCGACTGTGCACCGCGTACAACAGTAACGTCAAGAGACTGGTGCCTAGCCGTGATAGCCACCGCGAGCCAATTAAATAAAGTAATTAGCGCCTTCGTGGGACTAGAATGTATTGATCCAGTTATCGTCAGTGCAACCAGTCTATATACTCAAACTTTCTCCAGAATCGCTTTAACCAAAGTCTCAAAGATCAAATTGACACACCACGGGTTCCTGTTGATAACGTCCCTACATTTATATACCAACTATAGACTTTTCTACTCTCATTCGTACTACTAAGAAGCACGCGTAGATATTAGCCTCTATCACACATCAATTTTCAGAAGGGAGCAAGGGTATCCTGTATTCGAATATTAAAATCTTTAACAAATTAAAGTAACGAAGCAATCTGTTGAGGTTATTCGAAAACTAAAAGTTTGTTTTTTATTCGACCTTTTCTTTATAGAATCTCAAAGAAATAAATACTCAAGCTCGAGGCCATGTTACACAACAATGATTTTCCGAAAATACTTTTTCGATTCGAAAGCAATTTTACTTCTAATTCATGCAGGCGATACTGAACGAATCTAAATTATTTATTCAGTATTGTAAAGCATTTTTTGAGTTTTAACAACACTGAAAAAATAATTTGGAATTGCTCAATATTGACTGAAAGAATTAGAAATATACATAATTGCCTTCGAAAGTATTCTACTACGCTGGCAGTCGTTTATTAGCCCCAGTTCTTGTGCAGAAAAAGTTCTTTACAAAATATTTCTAATGGCCAATTTCACCAATTTATTTAAATAAAAATAATATTAAATAAAAAACTATATTTAAATATGAATTAAGATTGGAGAAATTCGCCATTTGTATGCAAATTTCAAGTCGGTTCTTATAAAAATTTCTAATATTTTCTGGAATTAAAAGAAATACGTTATGGGTTTCGGCGAATGACAAGCAATTTTGGAATTTAGAAATTCACTAGAACAGCCAATTATACGAAAAAGGTCACTGCTTGTAAACATTTTGATAAATATTGTTAACTTTCAGTTAGTTTTACAAGAAATTTTACTGATTGACTATTTATGTATGTAGATTTTTTTTTAAAAATTTTAACCTTTAAAACAGGAATGTTTAAAAGAAATGAAACCCAAAGTAAAATAGCTTGTGCTTTTTTTCTTCTTAGATTTTGTCGCCAAAATATCAAAAACAAAATATGTTAATTGTGAAAAAGTTGTAAAAGAAAAGTTGTGTTAAGAAGACAACAACAATAAAAATGTGAAACAAGTGAAAAATGTAAGAACTACAACACTAACCCGGCACCATCAGTCAGTCAGTCCGTCGCAGCACCCAGTCTTCCAGCCAGCACCACTTAAAAGACAAGCCATCGACAACCACATTATTCCTACTATGTAAACAAGAGTGCATGTAATGTAAAGATATGTTACCCACAGGTCTGAATGCATGTCTGTTTATGTTAGAGCGTGCGGTATCTAGAAAAATGTCAACTTCTTTTTGTGTGTGTGTAAATAAGCTGGAGATATGCATACATACATTCGTATGTGTGCCTAAAAGTTCTTTCATTTAAGCAGGTGTGTGTTCCTAACAAAAAATTCATACATAAAATATTTAGAAATATATGTATATTTATGTACATACATACATACATACATAGATTTTAGAATATTTTCAAAAATTTTGTTTATTACTTTAATGTTTTTTCATTGTTAACGGCTCTATTTTTGGTGTTACCAAAAAAATATATATTCATATGTACATGTATGCATGTATGTATGTATGTACATATTTACAACAACAAAAATTTCCAACCAAATTAAAGATTTCTGGTTTTTATTATTATTTGCTTTGAGAACGCCGTTACGCAAGTTTCGTTAGACAAGAATTTCAAGATAAAAGCAGAATCTTGAAAATTAGAAAGCATGACATCTACTCCATAAATGATGGTTGGTTCTTCTTCTTCTTGTAGGGGTTCTAATTTGATAAAATTTGATGTTTTCGTTAATTAAATTTAATCAAGACTTTAAATATTTATTTTCTAATGGAATCCAAGTAAAATTAAATAAATAAATAAACCAGTAAGTTAACAAGTTGTGGAGAAAATTTTTAAAATTTGTTTACTGGGTTACCAATTTATATGAAAAATCTTTATACAGAATTATGGAAATGTATGTAAATAAGTCATTTTACGATCATTTTTACGGCTTTTTTAAGTATTATGATATATAAAATTGACTAGATAATTGGCAAATTGTTTTACACCTTGTTAAACAAAGTTGTTATTAAAAATGCAGCGGGTGCCTTAAGTAAAAAAAAACACTAAAAACGAATTACAAATTAAAAAAAATTAATTTTCTTAGAAAAAAAAACAAAATTAAAGAAAATAAACTTGAATTTTACTGCATGTTCATCTTTTTCCTAACGAAGACTTTGTTCGCTTAACTAACATTAAAAACGCAAACAAACTATAAAATATTTTTTATGCTTAAGATTTTATAAAACAAAAAGCAATAATTGAACTAACAAATTTGCACCTATATTTGACCTTCTCCGAGAAAAGGGATTTAGTCAAGTTTTGAGAAAAAGTAATTTTATCTTATTCTACACCCTTTCAGGTACCAGAATACACTCTTGAGTACAAGCCTGTTTTTTGACGCACAAGGTCTCTTTTCTCAGAGATGGTCAAATATATGTACATAATTATCCGAATTTTTTTATAACTTAACAGGAACTTTCAAACTTTTCTTTTAAAAAATTTTAAATACAATTTTTTTTATAACTTAATAGTTTCTTCTAAAAAAACACGACTTAAGGCTAGTAACACCATCATACAAGTCTTACGTATTCCATAATAGTTTGTGGGAGAGAAATC
Organism: Pollenia labialis; assembly: GCA_949318255.1. Lineage (NCBI taxonomy): Eukaryota > Metazoa > Arthropoda > Insecta > Diptera > Polleniidae > Pollenia > Pollenia labialis. Next base: position 46,365,437 of record OX439142.1, on the reverse strand, counting down.
TAAAAAGTTTTGTTGCGACTGTCAAGTTGTCTTAGTCAGACATTACAGTCTTATTTAACATTACAGTTTGTATTCACACCATAAACATGCGTTTATTAAAATGCAACCCTGATTAAATGAAAAGTATTTTTATTTGAAACGATGAAGTCGTATGGGATGTCAAATTTTTTTTCGTAACATTTGTCATTTTCATAACACATTGCATTCACACTAACACAATTCTACATACTAATTGAGTTTTTGACATGTATTAATACAAAGTAGCCTTTAAGGCCAGTTTATACGGTAATACAATGTATTTAGACTTTGTAGAATCAAAATATTATGAAATTCTCTCCGTGTTTAAAAGAAAAAAAAAAAATCTGTTGTATGTATTTTTCATGTTTACACGGATGGTACAAGTAAAATCAAAAATAATAACACAAAATCAGATGGTTATAGTTTTACAATTTTTACAAAAAAAACATGAAAATTTTCTGGGTTAATTTTAGTTGTTTTTGTAATTGTATAAAAATGCTAACACCTTCAATATACTCTTTTAAAATACACCTCTGGTGTGATGAAAATACATAAGTTTCTAAAATGGTTTAGAAAACAATCATTTACCGACCACTTGTCAGATTTTGTGTTCGTATTCTCTCTTACTCAATACATTTTGCTTTTACATGGAATGATTTTGCTCATTCTACATAATGTCGTAATACAATGTATTACCGTGTAAACTAGCCGTTAAGGGTATTTTACACACGAGTCAAGGCGAATTCAATAGAAGGTGAGGTCAACTCTACAACAATACTGTTTCTGTGTACGGATTTCCAAAATATTGCTAGCAAAAAAAGCTGTTAAGCTTTGATATAGTTACAGACTAAACTTTGAGTATTTATTATTCTTATTCGACTTACAGTTTTATTTATATAATTTACTTTGATTTTCTAAAATCTTTGGAAAAAGGTTTCCTGACGATCTGACCTAAGCAAACAGTGAAATGCGTATAAATTTCAGTGTATTTATCAAAAATAAAAATTGGGACTCGAGCACATCATAGAGAAATCTTAGTAATAAAAAAAAGTTCTGGTTACATAAAAATCTTGTTTGTATACAAACTTTGACAAGTGGACCACCGAAAAAAACATCATATGTTGACTTGACCCCACCATCTATCTACTGAATTCGCAACGACACAAATCTTAACATAACACGAGTTAATTCGATGACGTGTTTCGTGCTTTTAAAAACTTTAGCACATGAAAAATTGCAACTTACACAACTCGCGTTATAAGAGCCATTTCTGTCAGCTGTTTTTTATTTGCCTACTTACATTAACATTGAAAACGGTTTCGAAAATATATCAAGATTTTTTTGATTTTATTGAATCGGCTCTATTTACATATATATGTATATTTATATATGTGTATTACTTGTCAAAAATACACAACGCGTTAAAAAGTTCAAAGTTAACCAACTTTCTGGCGCAAACGCATCAAAATATTTTGCATGTAACTTGTTATAAATGGCCTTTGACACCACTTGTATGTTTGTATTGCCTCGGTAGGCTAGCTAGTAGTGAGCTAGTCTATCAGTCCCGGGGTTGCGGGTTCGATTCCCGCCAGAGACTCTGGTTTCTTTCCTGCAGACAAGCGTACAGCTTCGCGGGGATAAGCATAAGCTTAAGGAATTAAAAAAAAAAGAAAATTTTTGGAAATGCAACTTTTGGAACTATAAGGCAGTTATGGACCTAGAGACACACAACTTTATTATGAGATACATAATTATTTATGTAGATGTAATTTGTGATTTTTTTAGATATTCGCATCTTTATAAATATTATGCTTTTTAAAGTGAAACTGGAAAAAGTATCAAAAATAAGACTTATAGCCAGTTATGAAACTATCACCCTAATTGTTTGCCATAACACACTAGTAGTGCGATTAACTATGTTTTATTACGATAATCGTATCAATAAAATAAATATAACGAACATTTATCGAATTTGCTATTCAGTAACATTTTTAACTATATTCGCTGTCGGTTAAAGTCAGCTGTTTCTTTCAGCAGTCTATTTTGGAGTTTTAAGCGATAATTATCTACGTAGTGTTTATTAAATTGATAAGGGGTATTTCTTGTTTGAAATAACCTTTAAGTGTTTGGCATATAATATTAACTATAATATCGAGGCACTACCACAGAAAAAGCTAAACCAACATAATAAACATATTTTTTTTAATAAATGACTTTATTGGCAACACTTGCATCATCTCCTTAAATATTATCACCACACAAGGCACCGTTACAGCCCGCCTATACCATAGATACAAATTGCAGTAAGTGTCAAAATTATGTTATGTATTTTTAATTTAGACATTATTTTGCGATAATTGTTTATCCATTTTCGTTGACAATTATTGCGTCAAATTTGGTTGTTAATTGAAAAAAAGAAGCAAACAAATATAACAAATTGTGTGGGAAAGAAATTAAGTTTGTGAAATTGTAGCAAATTATAATTGTAGTTAAAGAATTAAATTAACACTAAAATAAAATTGCAAAAATTATTTTTATTAAAATATTTTTTTTTCTTATTCGATCTTTATTAAATAAATTTATATTAATTTGTTTAAGCTTGACCCGGCGTTTCCACATGCAAGTAATTACTTGCAAGTAGTGTATACGTATTATCGACGAAAAATCGAGGAAGCAGCCGATTGGCTGAAAGTACGAAAAATGTGATGGTGTAAGTAAAAAAGTGTGAGTGTATTGAGTTTTTCGAACTTGTACTTGCATGTGGAAACGCTAGGTGAGTTCTTTTTTATATAAAAACTAGCATTTAACCAGCTACTTCGTTAGCGACTCCTGTCCCTTCGTTGACATATTTTATGCCAAAGTTGATTAAAAACAATACCAGTTATAGAACCAAAAAACTAAAGAAAAATATCAAATTTCCCGTATTTTCTTTTTTGGGTACTATATTTTTCCCCCATTAAAGTATCAAAAATTTCAGTATTGTAATGGCAGCATATAATTTAGTACGAATTTGTCAATGAATGGAGAAAAATGTTTTGTAAAAAAAGTATCAAAAAAAAGTTACGATGTTCACCCCTTAAATGTTCGAATTTCGAAAAAGTAACAAATTCGTATTCGTATTTTTGTGATAAGTTTCGAATGAAAAATTATTAAAAAGTTCTCTCTTATAGACTCTTGTAACATTTTCGTCAAATAGACAAACATCAGGAAAAATTAATCAAAAAACAGCACATCGAAAATGCTGCCTTCAAGCACAAAAATAACAGTTTTTAACAGAATTAACCATAAAATATACAAAAAATACCCACAAAAAATCGATGCCATTTCGACGCAAAAAAAAAAATATAATTGGGATTAATATCTAATTCACTTAGTTTTTACACGTTCAAGGATGATTTGGGTGGAATTTCAAGCCCTAGTTATAATGAAATATATTTAACGCTTGACCTCTATTAAATATCAACATAATAAGATAGTTCAATGGGACTAATGCCCTATTCGGGAAGGATATTAGTATGGAGACTAGATTTTTACCATTTCTAATAAATAACGATTATTTTTTATTGCTTCACAGATCAGCACAAACGCATAATACCTTTTATATCGGGGTTTTCAACAAGAACTTTGTTTTTAATTGTGGCAACACCAACTACACGATAATTTTGACATTTAGTTTTTTGACGTATTCGTAGTAGATGCATTGGCAATTGTTACAATGAAATCTATTTCGCTTGAAAATCGCATTAAAATAATTAAAATCCACTATCAGAATGGTTGTTCTGTTAAAGTTGCATTTCTTAAAATTCTTGATAATCGTCCTTCTGAGACCACTATTAAGAATTTGCTCGTTAAATTTAAGTCGCATTTGGGCTTCTTAAAATCCTAGAGCGGCTATTGAGAAGCCTTTGCATACTCAACGTGTAACTGTGTGCTGCGCTATGTGGTCTGGAGGTGTGATTGGTTCGTTTTTTTAAGATGAGGATGGAAATGCGGTGATGGTTAAAAGATCACGCATTCGCAAGATGTTAACAACTCAATTTCGGCCTACTATTGATGACGTTGATATCACTGGCATGTCGTTTCAACAGGACGGTGACACATGTCACACAGCCAATGAAGCGATCAATTTATTTCAAACCAAATTTCCCGATCGCATAATTTTACGAGCATCAGCTGTTAAGTGGCCAGCCAGATCCTGTGATTTAACAACACTGGACTATTTTTTGTGTTGCTATGTTAAGGACAGAGTCTATACGAAGCCAATCGAATCGATTGCAGCCTTAAAACTCAAAATCAGTGGTGCGATTAACAACTTTGATGAAAGAGTCGACATCTATCAGCGTGCTCATGGTGGACATTTGCCAGTTATCATTTTGCATTCATAACTTGGTAATGCAATAAAAATTTTAATCATCTGTATCTAATTTTATGAAATCCCTTTACCTATAATGGTGTAGGGTACAAAAAGTTCGTTTTGTTCTCTCTATTTTTATCGCTTGAATTTTAATAAACAAACGGCTTGTTTCTTAAGTCTTCAGTTTCAGTCAGTGCTACAATAACAATAAACATCATTGAATTTTTATTGTTTTTTATGAAGTTCGTTTCCTAAGTTTAAAAGCATCGTAAACGAATGAGAGGAAAACAAAAACAATTTTCATTGATCTCAATTAAACAAATGAAGTTTTCATCTTAAGTCTTTTAATTTAAAACAGCAATAAACAATGGGACAAGTTTGTTTTCTAAGTCTTTACCTTAGTAAAAATTTAAATTAAAAACAAATTCAAGATAATGACAAATTTATGGGTATTTTATCTAATTTATGAGCAAGGGAGGATTCACAATAATCAGTTCTATTTTACGGACATTGATTTGAGTTTCGATTAATAGCTTTTTAATGTGCTAAATGAAATAATAATAATCAGGTATGTTCTAGGTTTAGACTCGAATTGAAAACGAAAAATTTTTTGAATCAGCATAATTCATAAATTGGTGTTCTCAAATCAGCATGTTTTTGTGTATTCGAAGTTTTTGTTCGAAAAAACTTTTGTTGAACTAATGATCGCTAATTTGCTAACCGAAGTATGATAGCAATGTCTAATATTTTTTAAAAATCGTGAAAGCTGTAAAGAATCACAAAAAAAATCGCTAACATGGCTAAAATTCTCGAAAAATTGCAAACTTTTAAACAAACACTAAAATTTATTTGAAATCTCTAAATGGGTTAAAAAAAACAAAATGTCGGAAAATAACAAAAAAAAAATTGCAAAAATAGCGAAAATTCGCGAAAAATTTTAATATTTCAAACCAGCCATAATATTGATTTAAAGTCCCTAAAACTATAAGGAATGGCAAAAAATCGGTAAAAATTTCTGAATTCAAGGAAATTCGCAAAAATTTGCAAACAGCGGCATGATAGCAAAGTCAACTATTTATTATAAATCGTTAAAGCTGTAAAGAATCAGAAAACTTACACGACCAAATCGCTTATATCGCGAACATGGCTAAAATTCGCGAAAAATTGCAAAGTTTAAACAAACCCAAAAACTAAGAGATCGCTAAATCGATTAAAGAATCAAATTATCTGAAAATAACATAAAAATCGTTTAAAAAAAAAATTTGGTATAATTACATCAAAATCAATGAAAAAGTCGACTTTAAATTTAGGGTTAGTAAGGGCCTTTTGCGTTTTAGATAACGATATATTTTTGATTAAATTGGATTAAGAAGATTTTAAGCTAAAAGCAATATTAATTTTTTTGTTAAAAATGTTATCACGTATTACAATAAAAGTCGATTCGGTTTACTTTCACCAACCCATATCTACTCTAATTGAAAACGAATAAAAACATGTGGATGTGAAATGCAGAACACCAATAATGCTAAAGTAATCCACTTTCGAGTGGATTCGGATTCTAGAACACACCCGAATATTTCTTATTGTCAATACTACTTAAAGTGGATGGATATAAGGAATTTGTTGTAAAAATAAAAGGTTGACTTTTTTAGTCTTTTATTAAAAACCTTTTAGGTGTGAAATCGTTTTGTTATTATTTTTCTCATGGTTGAAAGCAAATAGGCACCCAAGAAAATTAAACTTGTCTAAAACACTTTTTTTTAAGTGCTCATTTGGCATAAAAAATATGAATAGAATCCATTCCATGAACGAAACATTTTCTTTAAACCTTTAAAGTGCTGGGAGGTAATAGTTTACGGGGTTTGAAACTAGATTCTCATCAGCTCTGATCTGTTATTGCCAAAACCTAGAAAATTTTCAGGCATTGACTTCACCGAAGTTCAAACGCCAAATAGATCACTCTCTCTCAACTACCAGATTTATTTTAAGGAAAATACTTGATTAGAAATCGCACATTCACGACGGTATATTAACCATTCTATAATTGATCTACTAGCGAAAAGGGAAAGAGAAATTTAACATCACTTCTAAGACACTTTTAAAAGTAGAGCTACTGTCCTTCTGATTCTAAATTTTACAGATGAATTTTGTCTTACATGAAAACCATAATTTAAGCCACATTTTTCCGATATTAACTTCCATTATTTCTTATGCTAAAACTCTTTCTTTTCTTCTTAATCTCCTTTTATCACCTAAGGCGTCACAATTGACAATGACTTCTAAACAGCATTTTACCCCAACATAAGGTAAGTCACACTTTTTCTTCTAATATCAACAATTCTAGAGATTTACAAGATTTTTGAACCAACCCTTGAAAAATTTGCTAACAAATAGAAGTTTTTTTAATTTTTCTTTCTCAAGTAGTGTTCATTTAGTTCTATTCCTAAATATGTATGGCTTATGTACACATCTGAAGCATTAATGATAACCAAACAGCAAATCAAGATCTTATGCAATACGATTCAAATTTTTTATCGAAATGGAAATGTAAAATATAATGAATATGACCCTAAATTTTGGGGTAATTGTGGAATATCACCTTAAAATTATATTGAATTTTTACCCCAAAAATGTAAATTAAAAAATCACAAAAACAGTTAGTTACATTAGAAATTTCGGTTGGATCATCTGCCTGAAACTAAAATCCTGAGTTAAAAAATCCTTAATTTTTATATCCCGAATAATTGTATAGCTGTGATATAAATAAATCTATTTTGTGCCACTTCTCCAATCTCCAATTTTATTGGCTGCTGTGTGTTGATAACCAAGGTGCTTGTACACTCAAAGCAGTGGCACTTTGCAGCAAAATGTGTTTCAATATATTTAAAACATACTTTTGTCCATTGTGCCTTCGACAAAAACAAAGTTGGCAGCTCCAGAGGTACCCATACAATCCCAAACCATCACTCTTCCCCACCTTAATTGACAGTTGGCCTTAGTGTTTATTCTGGGGCTCTGAATTGGCCTTAAGCAACAAGTACTTTTTGCCATCTGAACCAAAAAATATTAAATTTAGACTCGTCAGCAAAAAAAAAAAACGCCTTTCCAGAATGTAGTTGGCTTTATCACGTGGTCCTGGGAAAATTTAAGACTTTGCATCTTATTTTTTTGATATGAACGGCTTATTGCAAGCTTCTTGGCCATGGAAGTGTTGTTGCCGCAGAACACGACGCAGTGTTTTGGCACAGCATAATTTACCCATTTCATTCTCAATCTACACCACCAATTTTGAGCCGATATTTTTGGATTTTTTCTTAATTTTCTGGAATTTTTTAAAATGCATTAGGTCCAATTCTCGGGTTTCTAAACCTGTCCGTATACCAGTCTTGTGAAAACACGTATTACCCTTTTTTATGCAGTAAAAGTAAAATTAAAAGTTAATGAAAAGCACAAGAGAAAACACAAGGCGATAGATAGATAGACGGTAGTGGCGATGGTACAACATGTATAACACCAAAAAACACAACATTGTAATTTATTTGTTGTTGTCGTTGCTCGATACGTCAAAAACACATGCAACTTTTGACAAACCTCTCTCTAAATAAGAAAAAAAGTAGCCCAGTTGTGCTTTCAACGACACCTGAAAAATTAATTCGCCTTCAGAATACTAAATAAAATAAAAACTAACGGTAATCTATGACGTTGGTATGTATTTACACAGAAACACTAAAAATTACACTAAACGAAATAACCTGTGAGATTTTGTTTTTGATCTTTATAAAAGGAAGATCCATTTTTCAGCTTTTCTTTTTGCGGTTTTTTGTAAACAAATATTTATTTAATATTGTACTATACATTTTTTTATATCGTCGCAAGAATTAAAGAACGCTGTAACAGACAAAACATAAAATGTTCACCAGAGTCAAAGTAGAAAAAAATTCATATCACAAAAACTATTCAACTTAGGGACATGATTTTAAAAACTTATTTTTATTTTTTCTCGCTTTATATATCGGCTGTAAGCATTTCCTCCCAAGTCAATTGTTCCCGATGATTCTGCGGCTTACAGCAAACGATTTTTCTGCCACAGACCTATAAAATGCTGTAACTGCAATCATTTTTTTATGGAAACAAAAAAGTGAATTTGTTTTTTGTAAATCATACAAATATGGGACCGGGACCAACCAATCAACGCAGTATTTTCTTCTGATAAAAATGATGCATAAACGTATTTTCGATTTTTTGTCAGTTACATCATCCTTTAATTCTTGCGACGATATCATCATTAGTTTTTATTTACAAGGGTAAAAAGTTTTGTTTTGCATTTGCATTTGCACGAAAGAAGCTGTGAGGCACTGTGTATACTTTATGGGGTCTTGAATGAATAATCAGTCTGAACAACTTCGAGTAGTTTCAAAAGGCAGATCATTTCTCTCAAATAATATCGAGCCATAACCGCGAAAATAACGTATTTTCAATTTTGGTTTTTGTTAATAAATGACATTGTTGGCAACACATTAATCATATACTTAAATGTCATAGTCACATCATTTATTTTATTTATTAAATAAGAGTTACACATACAATTACAAACAAGTAAGATAGTATAGTCGGTCAAGCCCGAGCATATGATACCCTACACCACAGTATTTAAAAACAAATTTTCGAGAGTATATGGCTTTATGAATAGGGATCTGTTTATGTTTTAAATTTTATTGAAATCGGTTTGATAGTTTCTGAGAGTCAGAAATTGCCCCTATCTCCCCTCGTGGGGCTACGATTCGGCCCATTTTCAATAGGCTTGGTCCTTGTACCAATAAGAACCTATGTGCACAAGTTTACATGGGCAGCCAGCCAGCCGGACGGATATCGTTAGATCAACTCAGAAAGTGATTCTGGTATACTTTAAGGGGGGTCTAGGACCAATATTTTAAGGAGTTACACACATCAGCACAAATGCATAATAAACTCTCCACTATTGTGGTGCGGGTATAATTATAATCTAACTTAATTAACCGAGCAATAGTAACGTAGGCCTTCAGCCAGTTCTAGTGAAACAGACCAGTCTTTGGCGGGAATCGAACCCGCAACTCTCGCACTGATAGAGTAGCTCACTACCAACTTGCCTACAGGTACACCCGTCACCTCATTTACCGTTACGATTTTATAGCAAGAACAATTTTATCGTAAGCGACAAATTTCATACAAAATTTATATGAAATAAAATAAAATAAACTCTCTCCTGATAAATTTGATTTTTGGCGCTGACGTTATTTTCGCGGTTAGGGCTCCTCGATATACATATCGAGGATTTGTATGAAATTTTATAAAATAAAATAATTGTTCAAAAAATATTTATTCTAAAACTACCTAAACGAAATAATCAAATATAATAAAATTCAAAAATTTAATTTTACTCTTTTTAAAAATATACAAAAAAAATTTTGTTCTAAATTAAAATAAAATTCCTTTTTAAACTTGAACTTGACTGCAATTCAACCAAATCAAAGCCAATTCGAAAACAATTTTAAATTGTTAACTCAATTTCAAATTAAACCAATTTTAAGTCATTTAACCAAAGAAAAAAACTAAAAATACAAATGTTTATTCCAATTATTGCATTAACAATGTTGTTAATTCATGTTTACTCAGCTTTTTTTGTTTGTTCTTGCTTTCTTTAAAAAAAATACTTTTTTGATTTTCGCACCTTATTAACACAATTTCCAATCTTCCAGTTGAGTTGCGTTGAGTGCCGGAGTTGCAGAGCAGCCGATACTGTAAATTGTTTCCACACTTTTTTAAACCAGCGCGGGGATTTTTAATATTAAATGTAACGTTTAAATTATATATTTTTTATCTTTACGTTTTTTATTCGTAACCTTTTTTTTTTAATTTTAACTCTTTTGAATGATACCGCAAATTTGTTTCATTAAAACACAAAAAATGTGTAAAAAAAGTTGAGAAACCAAAACAATTTCATACACACAGAAAATTTTTTTTATCAAGATATGGAACACTTTTTATTTGTTTTTTTTTTAATTTTTTGCTGGTTTTTACTTGGACAATTTTAACACAAATTCGTTTTTCTTTTGATTTTGTTTTCAATACAATTTTTTTTTTAAATTTTTAAAGTGCCTGTCGGTCAGAATCAGAACAGATTCCAAAAAAAAAAAAACATACATAAAACTTTAAAAACGTAACGAAACAAAAGACCCACAAAAAAGTAGGAAGAACCGAACTGAACGGTATAAAAAAGCACTTGTTTTTCACCTCATGAATTGTAACTGGGCGAAATATAAAAAAAAAATTAAATTTTTAAACATGAGACACACTTTGATCTTCTTCTTGGCTCATTCGTATGAATAAAAGAACAACAAAAGAACTATTTTTATACAGACAGTAAATAAGAAACACAGAACCAACCAAACAAAAATATAAAAAAAGAAAATAAAACGTCAAATCGTTTATTTTGTGGATTTTAGCCAACCGCACAGACGTGTTAACTGAACGAACGACGAAGACAAAATACGCGTATGTAAACGCGATACTTTCTTTGGCGTCGTATTTGTCTAACTGTTGGTCATACTGCCATGCATTTATCTGTTTTTGCTGCTTGCTGCTTCTCGATGCTGCTAGATTAATTTAAGTGATGCCAATGTTAGCGTTTTACTGATTTTCTTAACTTGTTTAACGTCATAGAATATCAGCCAATATCATTAAACTTTTGAGGTAACCAATATGTTATTAAATTATTTTTAATAGAATTACTTACTTTTGATGGCAATTTGCTCAGGTAAGACTAACCAAGAAGAGCCAAGAAAAACATTGCAATGATTATAAACTTAGAAGCCCTAAAAATAATTCACTCAAGCTTTTATGAAAAATGCGAAAAGCTAATGGCGAATCCCAGTTTGGTTTCAGAAAAGCCATGAGCACAAGCACAACACTTTTTTTTATACAGAAAATGGTCCAGGTATGCAGGAATATACAATAAGACGTTTTCTTATGTTTCATTGCTAACGACAAAGCTATTTATACTGTGCAGCATGATAAACTCATGGAAATTTCATGTCAATTGGTATATACGACAAGGAAGTTCTATGTATTCGAAGTGTATATTGGAATCAAACAGCACAAGTAAATGTCAATGGGGAGGTGAAGGAAGGTATCACAATTTCTAAAGAAGTGAGATTGTCCCTACTTTTATTTAATATCTACTTTGAACGAATTTTCCAAGAATCCATCAGCAATATTAGAAAAGGTAGTTTTATAAACGGCATATTTCTCAGATGAAGCACCTTAATGGCTGATAGTATGTCTGGACTCAAACATCTGTTAGACAAACTGACGGCATACCATACAGTGAATCATGTGACCTGAAGATTAATACACGGGAAACGCAATATTTGATCGTGAGTTGGAGAAATACCCACGATACAACCACTTTGAAGATACAAGACACCTACATATGCATATCGACAGGGTACATGGTTGTAAATATCTCGGGGTTACAATCAATTAACGGTGGGATAATTCAAAGGAGATACGATGCCGCAATAAATGCTTTTTTTATATATAAAAGTTTTTTACAACCTGGAAACAAAAATAAATTTCATCAAAGCTTAGGTATGGTCTGCTCTACTATATGCAGTGGAGTGTGGAGTTATGGGCCATAAAAGCACACAGAAAGAAAAACACTCGGGATAAATTGAGTTTTTTAAACTTACATTAAGTACGAATAACACCAAAACGTACTTTAAACAATCCTAAATGGGACTACTTTCGAAAATCTATCCCAGAATTTCTTAAAATAACTACAAAATTCTTAAACCATTAAAAAAAAAGATTAAACTTTTCGTTGTTAGTGCCCAGCTTTCGAAAATAAACAGTACATTATTTAGCGTTCGGCTTACACAATGAAGAACGATATCTATTTTTTTAGTGATTGTGTAGACGAACACATACAAGCTTTAATACAGTTCGTAACTATTTTCAAGAAAGAGCCAAACATTATATTCGTTAAAAAACAGAACAATTCAGGTGATACTGTAGACAAACATTGTAATTTAATGTTCTAAAATGTTTTTTTTTTATACATTGATAAAGAAATGAACAAACAAAAAACAGCTTGTGTATATGTTTTGTTTGTGTAAAATTATTTTGCTGACTTTTTGTTTTTTTTTTCGTATTTATACTTTGTTTTTGGAAAAAGTGTTTAGATTTTTTTTAGCGAACAAAATGAAGTTTGTAGATTTAAAAAAAAAACACGAACGGAATTAAATGTTCTCATCTTTTATTGAGTTTGATAAAAACAGTATTATTTTTGTGTTCGAAAGATGAATAACAGGAAAACGTTATTTTTTTTAAATGATGTTCTACACAAACACTATTAGCGTTTAGCAAAGTTTTTCTTGGGATACAAAGAAATTAATTAACAAGGTTTGGTTTAAATGTACTAAATTCCCATTTTATACTATTGATAAACTGAAATTTATTGTTGATGGTTGCTTAGGCCATTTCGTCAGGAAACTTCACCCAAAGACTTCAATTAAACTAAAGATATTATCTATATATAAATCGGCTAAGGCAAAACTCGTTTTCCCAACAAGTAGAACAAGAAATACGCAATTTTAAAGGTATTTACTTACAGAAGTGCACAGTATAGAGCAATTCCATATGAAAGCGATCGCCTTTAGGACGACCCCTCTCCGATTTTAAAATAAATAGTCTTAATCGATTGCCCAGCAAAAAATAATGTACCTACATTTTTTTTTTTTTATAGTGACTGGTTTAGTGGTGGTGTACACCACTGTCATGTGACAAAATTGAAGAATTCTTCATAAGGGACCTCATTGAAAGTTGTTTAAAAAAAAAAATACTAAAGCGATCTCAACGAGTGATAGCTCGTTGGAAAGGTATTGAATCAGGCTTTAATTGAAAAATAAAATTTTCATAATTTTTCTTAGAAATTTACCTTTAAATTTTCCCATGAAAATTAAATTTTCCGATATATATATATATTTTTTAAATCTGTTACATATTTAACGAATTATAAGCGTTTAAATTTGCTAACACACATAAATTAAAATTAATTTTTTCCAATTACACAAAGTTTTTGCTATCAAATAATAATAAAAAAAAATAGGGTGATCGGTTAGTCAAAATTTTTTAGAAACCAGTTCTTGAATATTCCGACTATATAAATCGGCAAAGGCAAGCCAGTAAAGAACACTTCCTCCTTTGTTTCCCCACCGAACCTCAATAAGAAGAAAAAAATATCAAAAAGGGGAAATTCGGGTAATTGAATTTCTGTCTTGACTTTTTCGTGCTGCATGTGATAATATTTGAATAATTTTGGATCCTGAGTAAATGAGAACCTATAAATAAAAAATGCTGCTACTTTTTTGTTCTTCATTTTGGTACTTTTTGAATTTTTGTTAACATTGGACCTAAAAAGATTAAAGTAAACAAATGAGGTCCTGAGTGCATAAAAACATGTAAGGCGGAGCTTTTTGGTACTTCATCGTTTTACATCTGGTACTTTCGTACATTTTCGACAATTTTAGACATAGAAATATAAAATTAAACATGCAATGTCCTGAGTAGATAAGAATCTATAATAAAAGACTTTATGATATTTTTTTGTTTATCAATTGGTACTTTTTGATAATTTTTTTATAGTGAACTTACAAAATTAAATTACCTCACTTGGAAGATAACATATGAACTGGAAAAAATAAATGCTCGGAATATGTAAATTCATATATACTTAGATGTTCTATGTTTTCTTCATATTTACATAAAATGATGTGGTCGAGTTGCGACCATTAGGCAAACACTAGTACAAATAAAACTGTTAAGCGGCTAAGAATTATAAGCTATTAGCGTTTGCTTTTTCCACAAATCTACCGAACCGAATACTAAGGAGCGATATTAAGTGTTTATTTCCGAACTCTGGCTTACATCAATCATGATACGTTTAAAAATGTTTGTTAAAAATAGTTTTGTTGAAGGAGACAATATTGAAAAATGTTTTTTCTCTGAGTTTAGAGACTTTTAAACTGCAGCTTCCTGAATTTCAAGCAAAAATGTGAAGAAAGTTTAGAGATTGAATACGATTCTAGGTAAATTAGTTTATTTCGTATATTTAAAACGAATTAAATTTAAAATAAATTATTTAACAAAAAAAAAAAACAAACGAAGTTAGGAATAGTTTGTGTAATTAACGTTTATAGAACTTCCACTTAGTTAGCAACACAGTCATGTAGACGCTTTTGCTGATGGTCCGCTTTCTTTACTACCGACTCAACTCGAAGCAGAAATAACAAAAACAACAGTTTTTTTTCTCAATTTTTTTTCTGTAGCTGTTACCAAAGTTGGCAGCAGCGACAGCATTTGTTCAAGCGCAGTTCTGTACAAGTTAAGTTGCTTTCTCGCTCATTAAATTTTGAGCCATCGCTTGAATGAATTTGAGAATTTTAACAAATTTTGAGTGAAAATTTGTATCTGCTGCAGTGAATTTCCGAAAGCACAAAGAAATTGAGTTCAGCTTAAAAGAAAACAAAATTCGCAACGATTTTTTTAAAATAAAAAAAAGCAAGAAAACAAAAATTTATCATTCACAAAAAATTCAAGGATTTGTATATGAAAAATTGTTTGTTGCACTTGACTCAATTTTATTTGGTGCTAAAAGAAGTACAAACAAATTCCAGCTTCTCTAGATTTCGTTTGTTGTCAGATAAAAATTTGAAAAGTCGTATTTTATTCGTCTGCTAACAATTTCTTTTCAGTTAAAAACTGTGTTTTTTTTAACATTATAAATTGTTGTGTTTGTTGTTGTTGTGGTTTTTGGTTTTGATTTTAGCCGTTTTTAGCAGAAGAAAAGTTGTCAATCGGGACTTTCGGCTTTTGGTAATACATATTTTGTATTGAATTTTTTCTTCTGTGTTCACGTTTTATTGAATGTAGCAGTTGCAATACCGTAAATTTTCACCGAATGTCTTCCAAATCCGGTTGCACTTTTTTCTCATCTTCTTAAAATGTATCTCCTTTTCGTATGTTTTTTTTTGTGTACACAAAGTGTTGTTGATTTTGTTGATCATTCCTCAGCCCAGTTGCATTCGAATTTCGAAAACGATTGATTTTGTTTGTGGCATGACGAGCAGATTAAAAGGAGTTTGTGATAATTATTGCATTCTTTACGATATTTTCCAAGATTTACATGGACAACCTTGAACCTTTTTTCTCTCTTTCTTTCTTTCGCTTTTACTGGTACAGTGCATAACAAACCTCTGAAAAAAGAGTTATTATGCAAAGAAATGTTGTAAAGATCTGCTTACAACAGGTGGAAATGTCGTGATTGCAAGCAAAAAAAAAACGACTTGTAATGAATTAAAAAAAAAAAATATTGTACTGTGGATTTCTTAACGTCCGTGGTAGCACCTCATGCTGTTCGCACAGAATTTAATTAGTTCGAGGATTTTTAAAGCTGCATAATATTATTAAAAATTTAACTTTTTTGTATTTGAAAGACTTAAAACGTTAAATTTTTGGCGCTGCAAAATAGAGCCCCTTTATAAAAAAAATCAGCTTAAATTGTTTAATGAATATTTACCCCAAAAAAAATTTAAATTAAAGAAAGGGAAATATCGAATTCCCAAATATAAAAATTCAGAATTTCTTAAGTCTTGAATTTTAGCATTCTGAATCACAAAATCCCGAGTTTTGAAATCCAAAATTTAATTGGCTTAAGCAAAGTGCGAAACTGATCGCACATTCCGTGTTGTTTTTTTTACCCTTCTCCGAAGGTAAAAGTTTGTCATTCCGTTTGAAGTTTCTACAATATTGATCTTAAACCCTATAAATTATATCGAAGGCTATTATTCAAATAATTCTATCTGCAAAATCACAATTTTACAGGAGAACGAAAAGGCGCTCGAAAAATGACACCAGGAAATATGGCCCCAAAAAATAAATTAAAATTGACCACAAATTTGGGGTAAGAGATTCGCTTCTATTTATATGATCGCTGTACACTGTGGAAATAATTCTATATTTTATAAACGGTTGGTCCGATTTTAATGCAGTTGGAGGTGACAATTAAGGAGTTGTAGTCGAGTTTAAGTCTTGGTTTTAATTCTATAGACTAAGCAGGAGAGGTGCTATAGGTTCCCAAATTAAGATACCTCGGGAATACCAATAAAAACTAAAAACGATCCTTAATTCTTAATTTTAGCTCGATGCTAAATATATTTTTTTAGTAAAATGCGCTGGTCGAGTTCTTCATAATTTATAATTGGTCTAGCATTTTGGAAATATGAGACTGAAATTTATCATAACTTGTTTGAAATATTTTTTTGTAAATTACCAGAAAATCAATTGATATTCTATATTTTGCAAATTGTAAAAAAAAATCTTTTTTATTTAAGAAGTTTTTTATATGCATTTGAACTAAAACTACTGAAAAAGTCGATTTTTTGCAATTTTTATGTTAAAAAGTATTTTTTTTCTTTATAAAAAAATTGCTTAGCGACATATTTTTGAAAGGCTTCTTCATTTGGGGTTATAACTTTTTTTAGTGCAAAATACCACTCCAGTACCATGTGGGAAATGTTATTTTGATAATAAAAAAACTGTTTTTTTATGTTGATTTAGTGACAAACGTTTCTTCATTTTATTTTTGAAATTTGAAACCCCATTTGATTTTGCATTAAACTTATGAGTATAAAGTCATTTCTGAAAAATTGAAGGAATAGGACTATTACAAAAAAGCTTTATAAAATACATAACTGAAATTTAGCTCATAGAATAAATTCGAAAAAAAAAAAAAAAAAAAAATGTTTTATTGTTGAAGATTCAAACAAAAACGAACTTTTTTAAGGCAAGAGTAGCTGATTTAATGATGAAAATAGATAAATAAAAACCAAACTTCAACGCTTTCGTTGCGGAAACTTTTTTCACGATAGAGGAAAAGTGACACCATATTTTTTAATATTTTTTTATGCCCCACACGGCTATGAGGTGGTATTTTTGATATTTGAAAAAATTGCAAAAAGTTATATCCCTATTTTTATGTATCGGGAGATTCATCGAGAGGTTTGATTTATAATGTAAAATAAAACACATAAATTTGAAAGTGAACTTAAAATTTTTTCTATCGTCAAAGAGAACAATTTATGGCATTTACTGTTTGAAAATGATACCATGTAAATATTGGCCATGACTTCGTCTGAGGTGCTCTATTCGGACGGTTAAATTTTGGGCGACTCGTTTGATTTTGTATGACCCGATATGTTTTTAATAGTTGTGCAATATGAATATGAAATTTTTGTGAATTTTCGTCTGGTTTTTGGGAATTGTGAACTCGTTTCTATAAAAAACGTATTTTTGAAAAATTGCAGATAGCACAATATGAATAATAGCCCTCGATATATCGCACTGGTTCTTCTAAAGAGATTCAACTGGAAATTTGCAAATGTGCAGTAGAGGCAAACAACTGTTTTTTTTTAAATATTTACAATGAAAGTTCAGAATACTGATTGCATTGTAAAGAAATACGAGTAAGAAGTTTACAACGCCACCCTCATAAAATTATTACAGTAACTGATTGTGGGATATTAAGTTCGTTTTTCGTACTGTTGAAATTAAATTAAAATATAGTTATTTACTTTATTTTTGAACATTTATGTTTGTTATTCAAAAAACAAACTTTCAAAAAATGATGGGCTTCCGTACGTATATTGTTATGTACAAGGCGAATTAATACAAGGTGGTCTTATTTTGAAAGCGTTAACAACACTGTAAAGTATTTTAACGTTGTGTCAAATATAATACAACACTGTAGTAAACAATTTAAACAAATATTTAATTTTCTTTTTAATTTAAAATTGTTTGTTTTGAAATTTAATAATTTAAAAAATTTTTAATTTCATAATTTTAAGCGAAACTTATAAAATTTAGTAAATATTCCCCAGGAACACATGAACGGTATATCATTTTGACACAAGGTTAGTAATCAGCTGTTGCTTACGTAGCAAGATAAGGTCACCTGGTGTAAATTTGCCTTGGTTATGTAGTTTGATTTTTTGTCGGTTGAAATATGTTTTTTTTTTAAGTAAAAACTAATAAATTTTACGGAATATGCTGTTTAATAAATAAAAAATTTTAAAATTAATGTAAAATTCATTTATTTTAAATGAAATGTAATTTTCGTCTGAATTAAACTACATAATATTTTGAGTGTAGCTATTTTTGTAATTTGTTCATGGATTATCGTAAAATAACAAGTTTTTTATGTTCATAATTTCATAAAAAAATATAGAAACAAAACGAAATATAACATCACAATAAACTTATGATAGGAACACAACTGGGACGAACGACGAATTTCGTCCAGCACGACGAATTATTCGGAAGAAATTCGCTGTATAAATTCGGCGTATCAAACACAATAACGACGGAAAAACAAAATGGAAATAAAATATTTTGTATAAACAAGAAATAGTTGTACCTACCATATGAACAAAAAATACTTTACAAATAAAACATTAAAAACAACTTAACTAAAATACTTTTTTATTGTTAATTTTTTTTTCAATTTATATTTTATATGACATTCGGTTAAAATTTTACAATTTCTAAAGTAAAAAGTAACTTTATTTACTAAAACACTTACCATTTTGAAACAATATGGCTACCCAGTACTGATTTGTTCGCCGGCGTAAGAATTAGAATTAAATCTATTTAAAGTTTGAAACGTCCGGCGAATTTTCGCCGGCGCCCTGATTGTGTGCATTTTCATATACACAAATATTTTTTTTATTTTTGGCGATGCGACGAATATTCGTCGTTCGTCCCAGTTGTGTTCCTAGCATTACTTATAACAACTAAAAAGAGGCAACACGAAATAGAACATCATCGAAGTAAACCGTTGTAACATAATCACTAGCACAACTTAAAATATTTCTATTTAGTTGAAACAAAACTGATATAAATTCAGCTAACATTTGAGGACAACTCAAAATATTTCTCTTTAATTGACTCTGGAGAAGCTACTTTTATTTCAAGAAGATGGATACAACTGGCCGAAAGAGAAGAGAAATTGACGTAAAATTTTTACAGTTGGAAGATATGACCACCGCACTTCGATCTCTTGCAAAAAGTAAAAATTTTGAGTTCACTCTCTTTAGAGGAACCAGTGCGATATATTCTGAGAAGCGAAATTGATTAGCGATGCTCGTCAGTCCATCTTTTACGAAGACCCCAGATATGATGTGGACTTGGTTGTTATACATTTCTGTCACATATAGTCCGGCATTGTTTGGTATTGAAACTCAGCCAGATCGGTCCATAAATGGCTGAAATATGAGCGAAAAGCCACGACTGCCTCTAATTTTTCCCATAAAATCCCTTGTTTTTTTGATTGTTGTTGTTTATAGCCATCTTCTAATATAATAGTTTGTTTTTGCTTAAGCTGGGATCACACGATTGCCGCAATGCACCAATTTTCACACTTTTTAATGCCCCAATCGTGTGACCGCACAACCAAATGGCTCATGTACCAATCGAGGACAATATTGTGATTACTTTTACCAATCAAATGCAACCCTGGTGCGGCAATCGTGTGACTGTTTGCTATGCAACCGCGCGTCAATAAAAATAACAAAAATGCACCAATATTTATTGTGTTCTTGTGCGGCAATCAAACAACACAATACGCGCCAATATTTGCCTTTTTTTATTAGATTTACTTTTTTGGGTTTCTTTTAGTACCTAATGAAAATAAATATGTATGTATTTATTTATTTTGAATTTAGATTTTTTTAATTAATTATTTTAAGTATGTGCGAATATTTTTATTAAAAATATTTTTATTCGAACCTAAACATACAAAATTGTTGAACAGACTGTTAATTTTTGGAATATTTTAAAAAAATTAAATAAAACTATTCAACAATAATTTGTTTAATTATATGATACAAATTTAATTTTTTTCAATGAACAAACCAACAAGAACTTTCAAACAAATAAAAAAGCTACCACAACAGCTGTTTTCACAGTTAATTTAAGTAAGAACAATCTTGTGACTGTTCTGCGGCAATTGCTGTAACCATTTCGCTTTGTACCAACTACCGGCAATTAAATTTGTATAAAACAGAGCAATCGTGTGATTTCAGAAAATTTGGTTGGGGCAATTTCATTATTGTGCGTCAATAAAACACAATAATAATTGTGTCATATTGGTGCATTTGCGGCAATCGTGTGATCCCAGCTTTAGACTTGTTTGCGTTTTGTTGCACATAACAAAAACATACATACGTACATGTACAGCATAGTTGTTTAAACGATGTTCGTCTGTCTTTTTTTTTTTTTGTATATCTGGGGGACGGAAAGGTTTCCATATTGGGTACACAATATCCGACAGTATGTGGAGCGGTATTGGAGAAGTTTGTGTGGCCCGAAATTTATTTATTTATAACTTAATTATTAAGGTATTTACATAACTTTCTATTCTTATTGCACCATGTTGAAGGAAATTTTACTTGTTTTTAATGAATTTCAAGGGATTTGTGTTATTTTTCGTCAAAAGCTTAAGCTAGCTTATGCATGTTGGGCACAATTATTTGGGATGAAATTCGGGATTTTGAAATTCGATATTTTGGAATTCAGTATTTTGAATTTGGCCATATGACCCCAACTCCAAAAAAAAACAACACAAAGAAATGCTAATTAGAATATTTTAAATTTGCTTACCTTAAAATATTTTACATGTCAAAAACGCGATTAGAAACTTTATCTGAACTCAACAAAGGTATCAAATAATTGGTAAGTTAGAAAAAAGAGTTTTTTTTTTGTCTTCATACAAATCATTCAAAAAAGTCGGCATTGTGGTATCAGATATATTCAATATTTTACATACTTTAGAGCCTTTTTACTCAAATTTAAATTTAACTTAACATTGTTGATATAAAAGCAAAGAAAAAAATATGTATTTTAATATCTTAATACTAGGGATGTGAACACTTTAATAAAAAATTCAAAATTTGCTAAATCAGCCCGAATTATCTAACGTTACAAATACAATTTGTACACAATCGTGGAACTTTGACATATTTCCGGAGCCTTAATATGTTCCACAATATTCTAAGATTGCATTATAAAAAATCAAGTTTTGAAAATTGTTTCACCATGTTAATTCACATTTTATACGCATCACAATTGATTGTATTATCAACAGTAATAAATACTAATTTTAACGTATTTTTAATAGCCATCCATTTAAGACGGAAATTTCATAACACCACTTCGAGTATCAATCTTAAAATAAAAAAGGCAGCAAAACTGTTGATATGGCAGCAGTAGCAACAGCAAAACCAGTACCAAAACAATCCTTCAAAAATTTCCAAAATAAAAAAAAACCAAAAAATCAACCAAAAATTAAGCTTCAATATACAATTCCCACCATAACAGTTCTACCCGGTGACAGCCTCCCAACCAACCTGACGCCCTAACCAAGCTCAAGCATCTAAAACCTTGGCAAACCGTAGCATTGCAAACTTAAAACCACATACCAAAAAACAGGTGATAACACAGGTACAACAACATTATTAAAAAATCGAAAAAAAAATACCCAACGAATGGACAAGCGAAAAAAAGCATTGCGCATGCGTAAATTTGACAAACACTAATATTTTTTTCCAGAATTTTTCTCTTATGGAATTTACAATAACAAACACAAATGCATACATACACATGTACATCAAAGTAAAGATCAAAACTTCTGCCCTCAAAAAATAAGGCAGTCAGCGGACAGAATCGTGTGTTACTTCAACTGTTAAGCACTCAACTCAAAACCTTTCGTAGAACCCAATTATTAAGAAATTAAACTCAAATATTTTGAGTAGAAATAAAAAAGCATGCATGAACTTGAACTTCATTGAAGTCTTTGTCTTACAAGCAGCGAAAGACAATGCGAAACAGCCACATTCTACAACGCATTTGCCCCCAAAGAAACTTTAATAAATTCAGTTGAAAAAAATTAATGAAGAAGCAGCGTTATTTTATCAGACACAACACGCGATCATAAGCAGAACTTAAATATAAAGAATTCATTATTTCAAAAAAAACAATATATGAAGTGTTTGAAATTTAAAAATTCAATGTGGGTATTTCCACACAAAAGTCTACTTTTTGTCACGTGCGTTGCGTTTTAAGGAATAAGGCCAAGGCGAATTTATACCAGGTGATAATATCTTGCTACAAAAACAACAGCTGATTACCAACCTTGTGTCAAAATGATATACCGTTCATGTGGTTCTGGGGAATATTTACTACATTTTATAAGTTTCGCTTAAAATTATGAAATTAGAAATTTTTTAAATTATTAAATTTAAAAACAAACAATTTAAAAGTAAAAAGAAAATTAAATATTTGTTTAAATTGTTCACTACAGTGTTGTATTATTTTTGACACAACGTTAAAATACTTTACAGTGTTGTCAACGTTTTCAAAATAAGACCACCTTGTATGAATTCGCCTTGGAATAAGGCCCTTAAATAGAATTGGTAAAAGTGGTTATAAGTCAAATTTCAATTTATAAATTTGCTTAATGGTTCTATACACTAGCTGAATCATCAATGTTCACCACAGGTTGGCTTAAACAAAAAACCAGTAGCCGGCCTCATTCTATAAAGAATTCATTTTTAATACAAGTTTTTATGGAAGTTACAATGCACCAGATTCGATTTTAAAAATAAGGACGACAGAAATCAAAATTAGTTGTGAAGAGGGTATACTAAGTTTGTCATTCCGTGTGAAACTTTTTTATAATTCATCTCAGACCCCATAAAGTACATAAATAATATATTCTGGCTCCTTGAGTAATTCTAAGTCGATTTAGTCATGCCCGTTTGTCTGTCCGTCGGTTGAAAACACGGTCACTTTCGAAAAACGCAAAAGAAATAAACAAACATTGTGTCAAATTCCTTGAAGTTATCCTTAGCGATTTGGGATTTAAATCCAGCAAAATCGGTTCAGTAGGACCAGAGCTATGAATCAAAATGTGGAACCACCACCATAATTTAGTATAGGCCCCATAGAAAGTCCACTCTGGTTAATTAATTAAATACGCCTAAAACCGTAGCAGATATATTCATGGTGGTAAAATTTCATCCAACTTAGTTTCATATGACCAGAAAAAATATCATGCAATTTTGTGATATACGGCCCATAATTTACCTTTGATCCCATATTAAGCAGCCTTCTATAATTCACTGTAACCGCTAAAACTTATTTCACCGCTGTATTGAAATTTATGTTTTTTTAATGCCCAGATATCACTCTGCAGAATTTGGATTCATAACTAACCATGGCTTCAATATACAATATAGCACTCTAACTTGTTTTAATTTTGTGTTTTTCAAACCCCCTTAAAACTAAAATTAATGTTGGGAGAATTCCAATCAATTGTAGTGGGGAATGTAAGAATAGATAAACTCACTGTTTATTGGTACTAAATGTTTTGATTACGCTTTGATATCGATGCAATTAAAATTTGCATATCTGATATTTTTAGCTTTTCTGGGTTGTTGTTTT
This sequence comes from Pollenia labialis, assembly GCA_949318255.1. Lineage (NCBI taxonomy): Eukaryota > Metazoa > Arthropoda > Insecta > Diptera > Polleniidae > Pollenia > Pollenia labialis. The sequence continues at coordinate 46,341,472 of OX439142.1, read as the reverse complement.
TGTTTAAGCTTTGATATTGTTACAGCCAAAACTGTTGCTTATAATTCTTATTTGCTTAAAAGTTTTATTTGTATATCTTTAGTTTTTCTAAAATCTTTGGATGAAGTTTTCTGATGATCTATATTTGCATCCCCAAAAATTACTTTGATAATTTTATTTCCTTAAATTGTAATAAACAAGATTTATTACATACACAGTTCGCTTTTAATATGACTTAAGTAAAAGTTAATAAGAAACAATTTCCTGCATACGTTGTTCTTCGCCGGTGATCCATCGAGGAGCTTTTGAAATACATGTAATATTTGATACTTTAATAGAATTTAAATTATCCACGGAACATACATGCATGTTTACATACACAAATATATATATTTTTTTAAGTTTTTTCACTATGTAGTTATACAACATAAACGAAGGCAAAAGGTAAAATTGGCAGCCCTGCTATTTTCATATACGACTACAAATGCAATAAGACGTTGTTTTTCCCATGGAATTGGTTTTTATAAGCCCATAGCAACAGCTGAGCTTATACAATTAATAACTGACTGGTTTGACGACCTTAAGTCATCAATGAACACGTTTGGACTCCCTGGCAATTTTAAAATAATATCCTTTTACCCCATGTTTTCACATGCAAGAGCAAGTTCGAAAAATTCAATACACTCACACTTTTTCGCTGCATTCACACAATTTTTGTACATTCAGCCAATCGGCTGTTTCCTCGATTTTTCGTTGATAATACGAAAACACTACTTGCAAGTAATCTCTCCAAGCAATTGGTAGAGTTCTTTTCGATTGTTCACGAAATTTAAACTACTTCGTCTTATTTGGTAGTTAAACAGTAGATTTTGCGGAATTAAACAACAACAGAATACGTTAGAATCGACTAATTAGTTCTAAAATTATGCTTTTTCGTCACTTTAAAGAGTTGTTCAGATTATTGTTTGTAAAAGTTATACAATTTACAACAAGGGCAGAAATGAACATTGCGCGCGCATACATATATTATTAACTTTTTCGCAACGATTTGCAGTTAAAAAGTGAATACCAAGTACAAAAAAAAATTTGCCTAAGTTATGGCAGTTTTTATTGAAATTGCAATGTGATCGGTGCTGCCTGAGTGTAAAATAATAAAATAAATAGTTTAAAATAAAATAGTTATGTTGTACTAAAAGTTAGGACCCCGCTGGAACCAAAAGTTACCGTAAAACGTTTTAGTAACAAAAGTTTTTAAAATGAGTTATCAGTGAAAAAATGTATAAAATAAGTTTTGTAAAACAATTGGGGTATTCACAAGGTGTGTTATTATGTTATATTGTCATAATGTTCTAACATTTTACAATGGTTTAAAAATATTGTTGTTGTCAGGAAAGATCTAATTAAATTTATTAATTCATGGATTAGAATAAAAAAATATTTTAAGTTTTGGTAAATATCTATTTTTTATATTCCCTGTAGTAAATTAAATAGTCAGTTGCAGAAAACACTAACTATAAATTAACTATTTTTCAAATGACTACAAATTGGTTTAAATCTCATGCAGATATCAACCAAACATATTGCATAGAGGCACAAATAAAAGCAAAATAAGTAAAACAAGCATGCCATGAAGTCAAATGAAAAAAATATATTCAAATTTATTAAAATAATTAAAAATTAAAACCATTCAAATCTGTTTATGTACTAGAAATTATGTACCGCATTTATTTCAGCACTATTATACATTATCATTTAAAGCAATTTGATGCAAAATGTTCTTAAATATTATTTTCTATATAAAAATATGAATGTTTGTTCATAGGAACATATATTTTTTTGACAAAAATTATTTCAAATTTAAATAATTTATTATAAACCGACTATACTATTAATTAACTACAAATTGGTTGAACAATAAGTAGTTAGTAGTCAGTTTAAAAGTCATGCAAAGATGGCCAATTGACTACTGCCTATGACATGCCTATGTTAAAATAATGAGTCGTCGACAAGGAAAATAGTCACTTAATCAACTAGATGTGGTTATAAAAAAACCAGTTTAAAATTACTTATAAATGTGTTTGACTTCCTACAGGGTTTGTTTTAAAACTATTACATGGAGTACTAAAATGGGTTAGTTTTAAAAGTACTCCATGTCACTACAGAATGGAGTACACTAAGGGGCTAGTTTCAGACCTACTCCATATCACTACTGCACGGATTAACTAATAGGGCTAGTTTTAAAGGGGTAGTTTGAAAACTACTTCATGCCACTACTTTTATTTGTAGTTATTAAAAATAAAATAATAATAAAACAATCCTTTTCGCACCCATATAATATATTTATATATGTAAACGGTGAAGGACTTAAGTTTGCATTTAGTGTTATTTTGAAGAAAAAGTTTATTTAATAAAAAAATTTGTGTTCTATTATTTTAAAAATTATCCTTATAAAAAAACTTATAAAAAAGTTAAATTAATTGATTTGTCATAGAAAAAAAACTTAATAACTAAAATATAGTATCATATGTCATGCCTTTTTTCACAAATTTCACAAACTTTCCTCTTTCACTTTTAAATAAACAATAAATAATGGACACCATCAGGGCTACCAATGTGTAATACTGTAAACTTTAGAAAAGTATACAAGATGCAGTTGTTGGCAGTACTGCATGTTAATTTCTTATAACATGGCCCATACTACAGTACATTGCAACATGTTGTAAGTAGTCCATTTAAGCCACAATGACAATGGACCACGTAGTCCAGTATAATCTGTAGGGTTGCAGCTCCCCTGCAAACAATTTCAATCGAAAAATAATCTAAATAGTTTCTCCATTTAGCAAAAATCTATCGCTTTTGCTATTCAACTCTTATTGATGTAGTAACATCGTTCGGGATGAAGTGTCCCACTTTGGTAATATTTTTCTGTAGTAACTTATCAGCCATTTATGACAAATTTAATAGTTTTGCACCATCCATTGTTTTATTTCAATAAGTTTTATGCACATAAATTTGAAGAAATTAAATTTTATGAATTTTAAAATCAAAAAATAGTTTATTTCAATATAAATATGTATGTATTTTTTATAATTTATTTTGCTGTCACTTACAATTACTTACCAAGTTTTTGATTTTTACAAACTGATCCGCAACATAACAGAAAAAATAATCAATTTCACCGGTTTTTTAGTAAAAAAAAAACAAATCAGCTGATTCGTAACAGAACAGAAATTAAAGACTAACTGAGCCTTAAGAATCTACTTAGTGTCGATATTTTATGACGAATTAGATCGCTTTGGTAGTTGAATAACAATTGAATTTAGTAGTATCGCCTTTGGCTCTAAAAAGTAGTCTTTTGAAGTTAATTTTTTCTCTATTATTCGTCATACACTGAAAGAAAAATGCTTCATGTATTTAATAAATCATTTTCATAAAAAAAGGTTCATTGGTTAAATGAAAATTTTCATTATCTAAATGGAATCTCATAGTTATAGTGAAGTATTTTCGTTAGAATCGCTTCATTAGATTTCGTAATTGCGTAAAAATTTTCATTGGATATATGAAAACTTAAGTTTGTCCAAGATAAAAAAAAAAACAATATACAAACATAGCTATAATCATAAATTAATACAAAATTATAGTTTCCTTCAAAAAATGTTTAATTTTTAATTAAAAAATGTAAAATTTTATTATTTCATACATCTAATGTAATATGCCATTAAATTTATGAAATCAAACATTTTTTTTATAAGAGCAACATATTTTAATAATTAAAAACCAAATTATTTTTAACATTCCAATAACTCTATAGTCTCAATTCATTATGACAATGAAAAATACCATTATAGTAATGAAACAAAAACTTTCAATCCATAAATGTGTATGTTTTTAGTTTTCTTAAATATGTACATACTAAAGGTCTGTTTTGAATAACTCACTTGTTTGCCTTTACTCAAAGTGTACAACATTTATTCAATTATAAAACATTCAAAAAGATAAGAAGAGAGTAAACCATAAACAAAAATAAGAATGAATGAATTGAATATAAAACTATTTACTGTAAATGAATATGAGAGTAATTCATAAATAACAAAACATTGGAATGACCCGTTAGAGAGAGCAAGTTTACAAAAAATATTCAAATAATTTTTGAATTATTGAATGTGCACATGAATCAAAAAAACAAGATTGCGCACTCAGCCGTACAAAAAAAATTTCTACTGCGCATCTACGTCATCATAGACTAAATATTAGTGTTTGTTGTAAAAAATGTAAGACACACACAAATGAACACACACAAAGTCTATTGTTTCGTCACACACAAAACTAACGGACCTGCGCAATGCGCAATCTTGTTTATTTGATTCATGGAATGTGCATACATTTATTTGAATACCTTGCCATAATATGTGTGTAAGCTTGTGGCTTCTTTTATTAATAAAAGATATAAATTATAAATTTATAAGAGTTAAGCTTACACACACATACATAATGTGTAGGTACACATATTTTGCATTCAAATTATATTTGAATAATTTACTCATTGGCTTGAGTTGACTGAATAGAATAATCAAAAATCTACAGTACATTTATGTGCTGTTTACACAACACAAGTGACTGAACGTGTAGTAAAATTTATATGGAAAACACTCAACAAATTGAGTGCTTTTCATATTAATTTTACTACACGTTTAGTCACTTGTGTTGTGAAAACAGCACATTAGTCAAAACAATTGTTTTGGCCAATTTCACACATTCTATTTAAAAATATATTTATATTCAAATATGTACAAACTTTTTCATATAGATTTGTTTAATTTGACATGAAAAATTATTTCTTAGCTTAAATTGAAATTTAAATAAATTGGCGAAATTGGCCATTTATGTTTCAAAGTTAAAAATCTAATGAGGGCAAATTTTTTTGTAAACGAATTACAGAAAGTCGCCAATTTGCTCAAACAGTAACCTTATAAAAGTTGCATTATATTTTAACTAGCATATTTTTTTAATGCTTTGCAAACGTTATTTTATAAATTTTTTTCACTGATAACGTTGATTTTCACTTGAAAAATAAAAACACTAATTTTCAACAAACATTGGTACAAATAACTATTTAATTTTCAAATATTTAAAATTTTACTTTATTTTACAGATTTGTACTGTTTCACATTCAATATTATATGGGCAATAATTATTTGTGTTATTGTTGTAATTCTATAACTGTTACAATTATCTGAACAACTCTTTAAAGTTACGAAAAGTATGGTTGTTGATAAATTCCGCAAAATCAACTGTTGAACTACGAAATGTGACGAAGTAGTTTAAATTTCGTAGAAAATCGAAAAACACCCTACCAAAAGTAGAATTTGCTTGCAAGTTAATTTTTTTAACACTTTTCGCAAGTGAAATTACAAATGGAAAACAGTGTTACCGTGGATGAGTTTTGTATCAATTAACCAGTAGTAATTAGTTAAATAAAAGTTATGTTTATAGCTGATTTCTGTTGATTTAAAAAAAATTAAAAATAAAAAGGAACAAAACTATACAACTTGCTATACTTAATGGTATTTTTAAATATAAAATTCAGGCCTTTAGAAAAAAAATTAAATCAAATTATTCTTTTTAGTAATTTTACGATATCGGAAACACGGCAATACTGTATGAACCCCTTGTATCGTTGTATCTATTGTATGTTGTATAAGAAACCGATAGTGAACTATGTATTTTAATACAACATGCAATTGATACAACGATACAATGGATTTTGTGAATACGGTAATTGATAACAATTCGTAAAGATTTCATAAAAGTTAAATAAAGAAAAAATTATAAAGTTAATTAATTTATATCGTGGCCATGAGGAGAGTCTATAGATGCAACGATTTAAAAATAAATAAAAGGTAGAAGTTTAGTTGATTTCGACATTTTAAAAATGAACTTTCCCTGTCCTGCGTAGCCACTCAAAAAAATGCTGTGTCAGTTTTTGTATTTCTCATGATTTTCGTAATTAATACGTATACACTACTTGCAAGTAATTAATTGCACGTGGAAACGAAGGGTTACATTCATTATGTATCTTTAAAGTAACCATGTGGCTGGCAAGGTTTTGGAAAACAAGCATGTCATATAGATCCAAATGAATAAAGTTATGTCCGTTCCAATCGTGCCAAGGCAAAACAGTTTGGAAATTTTCCAAAAAGGTGTTTTAATGACAAACAATGCCCTTCAATATCAATCATTGACATCAATATTGGAAAAACCCCCAATCACTTCAATTCTTGTTCATCGAGTGGTTTCAATAAATGACTCGGTATCAATTCATAAAAGCCTTTTGAAAAATTCAATTCACTTAACCCTCCGATGTTCATATTGAGTTAAATGTTTGTATCTCTTTTTTAAAAACCAGCTGCGGCTCCTAAGTCTATGACTTCCTAAAATATAGTGTGCTAGACACAGTAAAGTAGTAAAATTAAAATTTGTAAAAAAAAATAATTTTAAACTACTTTCGTTAATCAAGCTCACATGGGTCTGTGCAGACCCACTTATTTTGGATGTTGGAGAACCCGAAAGCAACCCATAATATCTAATTCTTCAGTATTTTCCTGGATTTTTCTTAACATATAAAATCTTCCACTATGCCATTAGAGTTCTGTTTTAATTTTTTTAAATGTTTCACACTTTTAATTGTTTCAGTTAATTCTGTTGTTGTGTTAGTGCCGGTTCACACACGTCAAGTTTGACTCGTCAAGTCTTGAGTTTTTAGGAGAGAGGGGAAAAGAAATGGCATTCTCTTTTCCCTTCTCTCCTAAAAGCTCAATACTTGACGAGTCAAACTTGACGTGTGTGAACCGGCACTTACTAACAAGAGTTTCTTCTGTTGCCAGGTCTTCATCTCACTCGTTCTGGCAAAACTCAGCACCAAATATTCTGCAAAAAAGTTTATTTCCGAATTCCTTCATTTCTGTTTTTGTACTGCATTTTAAAAATGGAAAAATATTTCTAAACGTAACTTTTTTGGTGAACTTTGGTACAGATATTGTTTAATACTACAAAAAATTAAAAATTATGTGCCATCGGTTAATCGACTGAAATGAACCGGTTTAATCGTTAATCGAAAAAAGAAAATTTTAAATTAAGCAATCAGTTAATCGGGTTGTAATTAATCGGTTAACCGAATGAATGCCCAAATAAATATCAGAAAACTTGGAAGTGTAAAATACCCATTCTGAAAAATATTTCTCTTAGAACTTACTTAGTGATTTCTTTTACGTTGCCTTTTACATTTTCTTTATGTTATATTTTGAAATACATGTGTTATTTTAAAAGTGTAAAGCGTTCTTTTCTGATGATGTTCCATTTAAAATTAAAAAAAAAATGCCACATGTTCAACACTTATTTTAATTAAAGTTTCGTGCCGTAAACACTGACAATGCAATACAAAAAACATCTGTTGTTTCTGTTGGCTTTGGATTGTTGTAGTCTTGCCACCACCTGTAATTGAATTTACCTTGCGCTAATTGTACTTTATTGTTTAATGCCGAAATTTGTGTTCTTTTGTTAACGTATATGAAACACTTCTTAAAAATTGGGGGGGGGGCCTTTAAAAATGTTGGCAAGTCGCGTGTTACACTTATGCAACACTTTTTTTTTAAAGAAAACGCCATAAGTAATAAACTTATTCTCCCCAATAAATTTAGAGAACAGAGATACGTTTTGGATGAATTAATTCTTTAACTTGCAGATTTTAGTTGTGGTTCCTGAAAACATTCCATAAAGAAAATACTCAACAAAATGATGAAAGCCAAACCAGCCAGTTCTTTACAAGCTACTCACTTGTTCCTTCTTGCACAAACAAATAATACTGATTCTTAATTTTAATATTTTATTTTCCCCCCAATTCAAAACTGTTGAGTTACTTATTCTTTATCGAAATACTGAGACAAACTGTTTGTAAGAGAAGACTTTGGCTTTTGAATTCATGAAATCTCAGTCAGTCAGTAAGACATTTTTGTTTTTGGTTCTTGTGTTTCGGTCAGTTTAGTTAGTCCGTCTTATATTGAGGCGTTTATTTAAGTTGTCTTGTAGTCAACTTGCTGCCTAACTGCCAGCATTGCCAGTCGTCTGCCTGCATTTTGTATTTGAAAGAATGTGTCTTGTGAATACGAGAAGTAACTTGAAATCTGCTGGCTTAGCTTTCTGTGTTGTAACTGCATCCATCTACAAGTATCTGTCATAGTGAACTAAGAGGCTTTGTTGCCTGTTTTTTATTCTTTTTTGTTGCTGCTGCTGCCAGTTTGAGACTTCATTTTCATTGTAAATAACTGCAAAAGAAAACCGCTAGATGTTGTGCGATTTTTTGTTGTTGCTGTTTTCATTCGCTTCTTCCTTTTAGCTTTGTCGTTTTTTATTTTTTTTTTTTTTTTATTTATTTATTAATGGGTCTGTGCTTCCCAAGTGTTTGTCTGGGTGTATGTGTATGCTTCTATTTAAGAATATGTTTATAAATGTAGTTAAGATCTTTTTTGTGCATAAGTAGTAACAGTGAATCACAAAATGAAATGGCGATTATATTCTGCAATTTGGGCGATTTAAAAAGCGAGCACAAATTAAATATTAGGGCGAATAAGATTTCTCGATTTGGGGCTACTTAAGGTGACCAGATTTTGGAAATAAATATAGAGGACATAAAGAAAAAAATAAAAAATTCATTTGACTTCAAGATTTTTTACATATTTTACAGACAAATTTACATTCCCATATTTATAAATGTAAAGTAAATTTAAAAAAATAAGATATCGTCGGCTTAATATGTAAACCTGTTAAATTCACTTTTTAAGTAAATAGAGATTTTGATGCCGTGTGGTGGAGAAAGATATGCCTCGTCGACCAGCATGTAGTTTTTTTCAATTTGGGTCTTGAAGTGTGTCAAATCAACTATATTTTTGGTTTTCTTCTCAAGCAGCAAATATGTAAAATGAAAAGTTTTTTCCTGTATAATTTGTTGAAACGGAAGTTAGCAGATTTGCATATATAAAAATGTACATTTACTTAAGTAAAATTAGTTAAAAAAAATAACGCAACTTAAAAATTTAGTGCACTAACTAATTCAAAATTGTATACTGCAAGTGTATCAGGGGTGTTCTGGAAATCAAAAACGCAAAACGCAAAATTTTGGAAGTTGTTTTTAAATCACTTTTAAAGCAATTTCTATCATTTTTGTTATAAAATACTGTTTAATAGAGAAATATTTGTCATAAAAAGCGGCGTTTAAAATTCTTGCGTTATGTGTTTTCGATTTCCAGAACACCCCTGTATAAGAGCGCAGTAGGAGTATGAACATCACAAGTATGGCACGACATTTTCCATACGATTTGACAGAAAAAAACGGTGATCGCCGTGAAATAAAATTTATTTTAATTTATAAAAATAAAAGCAAAAAAATAAATATTGGTTAAAAATAAAGAAGACAAAGATGACAGATTATGAAAAAATATGATGAAAGAGGACACAAATTTTATAGTTAAAAAAGATGATTATCCTCTAAAAAAAGAGTACGTATGGTCACCTTAGGTTACTTAATAGGTTCCCTTGGACCTGAAAAACGTTCTTTTAACCTTTTTAATCAAGAACAAACCAGGTATCCGTTAGCAAAATATACCTATACAAATGTTTCTATTGGGTCAAATTATTGTTTAGGGATATGTGCTTATTGACGATTTGTTAGAGTTGTTTTTGGCTTCTTCCCATGTAAATTAAACCGTCCTAGTTCTTGGAGTTTCGATATATTCAGTATTTTTATTTTGCCTTGTATCAGTACATGCAACCGACGAAATTCGATTGGCGGCAAATTCGGTTGTGATAACGAATCTGTTTTCTCTGTGTATCACAACACTGAATAGGAACCAGTTGAAATATTACAAAGATAACTTATCACCGCAGCTGCAATTTTAACTCCATATTTGACAGAGGTCTGGCACCAAGAACGTCTCCTAAGCCATTGAATAAATGGAGAAATAATATAACTCCCCAAAAAATGCGATCTGACTGAAATGACTAGAGACGTATTCAAAATTATGGCGGTTATCATCAAAAACAGGCTGCAGATCATTAAAAGCAAGCTGGTTTTCGCCAACATCGCAGTTGTGCCGATCAAGCGAATAAACTTCGAGTAATAATCGAACAATCAGTCGGTTAAGATCACCTCTATTCCTCGAGTTTATAGACTTTAAAAAAGCCATTGACGCTGTGAAGCGTAGTAAAATATGGTTTAAGGATTCTCAATAAAAATAAAAAACCTTGTAAAAGCAATGTATGATAATGCAGCCTTAAAGGTTCGCCACAACATTATGCTCAAAATCTGTAAAAAGAGAAGGAGAATAGTCTGGGGGGTTTGTTGCGATCTAGAAGAACTTGACATGCAGAGCAGGTTATTGATCGTGATCGCTCACTGCATTATTCACAACAACCAACTATATATTGACAACCTTTAAAAACAACATGTTCAAAGCTTCTGCTATTTACGTTGTATGATGGAAGGAAAAGGCGGAGTTAGGGAAGATGTTAATATAAAATCGCGGAAAGCGAGAGCGGCTTTCGTACGGGGGTCACCACAAATCTCTGAGCACACCAAGCTTCGGATATTTAATGCATGCGTAACAGCCGTGCTACTAAACGGTAGCAAAACATGGCTTATATCCACCTCTATTGCAAGGAAATTGCAAACCCAAATTAAAAATCTGTAAAATTGTGCACCTTTTGTCCCAACAGAATAACTAATATCGCACTATGGCGGAAAATCGATGAATCTCCAATAGGCAAACAAATAATCAGGAGGAAGTGGAGGAGGGTGGTTAACACACTTCGCAAATCACCTGAATGTATCACAAGAATACCACCCAGAGAGTAGCCGAAGAAGTGGGCAACCGAAGAACACATGGCCTAGAGCCTTGACGTTAGAAATTACAAAAACCAGAAGATCTCATTTAATGGAATGAAGACAATATGTCATGATGAAGTAAAATGGAAAGACCCTGTTGAAATCCTATGTGTCCAAGTGGATTGAATAAAGGAAAAAAATGTTTTCAAATTTTGGGCTTAATATGGAGCCTGTGGTATGATAGACCGATCTTCACAAAATAAGTAGTGTGATCCTATTCATATGAAACTTTTATTATAATCGATGCATTCTGTAACGCTTTATGTTTGTTTTTGTAACAAAAATTTAATTTACACAAGGGAACAAATTCGAACATTGTTTGTGCGGTCTGAAATTTGATCTTTAAGCCGTGCTTTTAAATTTGCACAGTACTTTCAGAGATATCGTTGAATTTAAAAAAAATAAACATTTGAAAACCCCCAAATTTGATGTTCTTTAAAAATTCATAAAAAGTAAAAATTCGACAAAAATCACAGTTTTGGTCTAAAAATCGTTAGCTTTTCTAAAATTTTTTTTGGGAGAATGTACCCTGACGGTCCGGGTAGGCACACAGCTAAATGCGCATAGAAACTAGCTTATCCCCTAACAATAAATTTCGGTGTTTTTTTTATCAAAAATAAAAATTGAAAATTTAAATTTTTTAAGGAGGTTATTCCACATTTTATTTAATAACTATTTTCTTACTAGTTATATACCCATGAGCATTAAAACACAGTTAATGATCAAGTAATACAGCTAAATCTAGGAAAAACTCCACTCTATCAAGATGATGCTTATTAAGCTTCTAGCTACACAGTACTGGACTTTTTCTGTTGAGTTACATAAGTTTTAATTTTCTCGAGTTTAGTTCATCTTGAAGTAAGGAAGACATTGTTGAGCTTTTATAAAGGTGAAGCTTTAGAATTACAATTATGCACTGATATCTTCCCTGTAGAGGAGAGAGAGCCTGATTTAACTAAAGATAATCCAAACATCTACGACCAATACCGTACATAGTGCCACATTGAAAAGCTGAAGAATTTCTAATTCGATTTAATTCCGAATTCGTTCGCAAAATAAACCAAAAGTGTGTTTGATTCTAACCTTAACTCGCTAGCGCCCAATGATCCCATTTGGCAAATGCACAAGTAATTCAACAAAATATAATTGAATAAAAAGAATTATATCTTTCGAAAATCTTTAAATTAAAAATTGTGTGCGAATTGGTTAAGAGAGAGAGAGAATATTATTATTTTCTTACCCGTTTATACATGTTTGTCTCACTTTTGTTGTATGGTCCCTTTTGTTTACTAAAGAACTCTCAATTATAAAACACCAGCAGGATGCCCGATTTGGCTTTCGTAATCATTATACTTTAAAAATTTTATGTATGTTACTAAAGGCCGTTAAACACTATCCCACAAAGTCTGAGGTATTTTAAGAAAATGCTTCCCTGATATAATTAATGTTTGAAAATGTTCAAAAAAACAATAACAACTTATCAGTCAGGGTTGTATTTCTGTCAAAATGCGTTAAGCCTACAGTACACGGAATGTCTTAAAAATAATTTTTCGGAAGGAACCTTATAAAGGATCTAGTGCAAAGCAAATTTTATGTAAAAGTATTGATTTGCAAGATTCTGCGAAATATTATTCCGTTTCTACATTTTTTCAATAAGAGTGATTTTAAAAATAAGCTTTATTTGGACCCGTACACACAGAAAAAAATCGAGTTAAAAACGTCGAAAACAAGGTTGATTTAAAATTTTTCGGTGGTGATTTTGCTTCATACGTGTTTCATGTTAATTCAACCTGATTTTATAATTGCTTGCGAACAACATTTTTTTCTTTTAAAATAACTATGATTCGTGTTAATTTCACATTGCAGTAAAGTTAGAGCAAAATGTCATTTATATTAAAATAACAATCCGAATCACGTTGAATGAAAGTTATTTCATGTTGAAACAACGTGAATTTCATGTAGAAACTAATTGGTGTGAAGAAGCTTCAGAGACAACATATACATTTATTTAAGAATAATTCAAAACACTTACCCCTGTAACACATGTTTCACTTATTTTGTAGTCTCCTTTGTTAACAGATCAATCAGCAGAATGGCCCGATATGGGTTTCGTCATCATTCTACTTTGAAAACTTGATGTACTATTTAACTAAATAATTTTAATTAAAAGAATACGGGAATTGTCTTCTTATTTAAGAATCAAAATAAAAAAATTAACATACTTAACTATGTATGCATGTTAATTTAACAAGATAAACTTTTAATTTTAATATAAAACAGGTTTTTATGGATTCAATATCGAATCCATATTTATTTATATTTTAATATTTTTTTTTTTATTTATTTTAACAGTGAATAATATTAAATAAGCGTGATTTAGGATTATTTTAATATTTTTAATTTAAAATTAATATGAAATAATGATAAATTTAAATAATGGGCATACTTTTGCAGAAATTTAACATGATTCTCAATCAACATTTTTCCATGTTAATTTTACATTGGTATTTTTTTCTGTGTGTAATAACAATTATCTTTAGTTCCCTTTTTACCTTCACTGTACTTTAAGTTGCAACAGCAAAATGCTTTTGCTTCCTTTCTAACGAAAATTTGTTGCATATGTTTTGTTTTTATTCTTTTGCAACAACGAACTACTACTTTTTTGTGCTGATTACAAATAGTTTTTTAAGAACTCTTTAAATACAAGCTTCTGGAACTTGGATGGCAAACAGAAGACGAAACGGCAAAAAAAAAACAGCCAAATAACAAAAACAAAAAATTAAACATCAACATCAATAGTCAGAGGTACTAGAACAACAATCAGGCTAAGACAGTTAAGTAAAGTCTAGTAACTCGTCTCGTCTGGCTTTATTTAGCAAATCTTGGCAATGCTCGTTTCTACGTAAGTACAAGTACATTTTTACAAACATACATGACTGGTTGGGCTGCATAGACGTTTGCAGATTAGTACCCGTATTCACATATTTTCTGAGTCCATGTTTTTATTATATTTGTGTTTATATTTATTCTAGCTTTATTTTCCTTAAACTTCTGCTTAGGTTTTTTTCTGATTGCATTGAGTGCAGCAGCTTTAACAAACCAACAACATCTGCTTGTCTGGCTGAGTTTGGAAAGTGGTTCGCGATCGTTTCTAAGTCTTTTTGTTTTTTCTCTTTTTGGATCTTTACTTTTTTTATGAAGGAAATACAACAACAAATACACTTGTGGCAAAAGAACAGTATTAAAATTCTCTCGCTCAATAATAGTTTTTGTTATTATTTCTTTAGAAACAGTTAAAAGTAGTTTGTTCCTTTCTGACAAATGAAACCAACGTCTTGAACAGAATGTTGGCATTAACTTAACTCATATTATTGGTGACTTCAAAAAGTGGATTTTATTTTGACACAAAGCACTTCGGAAGCTTTTAAATCGAAATCAATATACAGAGCAACTAGATCTAATAATGGACCGATTTATTCATAGTGATTTGTTCATCTTGTTTGTCGATTTAAAACCAAAATTATTTGGTTCAAAATTTATATCTTGAACCCATCAATCTTGATATTTTAAGCAAACATGTACAGCTCACGTTGCAGTCTTGAAAAAATGTGCAAACTTATGTTGGCAGAAGTATGGAAAAATAGGAGCGTAGGGAAATGAAAGATAGATTTTTAAAATTCGTTAAATTCTAGGTAAACTTTAAAATAAGAATTTTTTTAATTAAAAAAAAATTAAATTGAGTTTAATGTACATTTAATAATATTGGGATTACATATTAACTCGAAGCTAAGAGTTCAAAACGAACTGGGTCTTTAACTTCAGTTAAAAATTGACAAAGCCCGAATTAAATCTTCGACAGTAACTTCAAATTCTCTCTAATTTTATTGTTTTAATCTTTTTTTCTTCTGTTCTTCTTTTCGGCTTACAAAATGCATGAAATTTAATGAAAGTATGGTAGCATTGTTGAGAAATTTAGTGTATTTATAAGAGAGCATTAAGGGGTAACTATAATATGCATGAGCTAGCTCAAGCTACTGAAAAAATTAACAAAACGCCTGTCAAATGCCTTTAAAAAACATCAGATACTGTACGGAATATGCGACCAGTTAAGGGTGCCGCATGGCACATTTTATAAAAGTTGAGTTATAAATGAATTCTACATATTAAGTGCGCCCTCTATTAAAATCGAATATATTAAGAGATATCGAGCCCTAACATTGCCCCATATCCTCAATTTGACAGTTTTCTAACCATTATTTTGTTTCACATTATGTGGTTTCTATTTTGTGTTTGCTTTAACAAATACTTTGACCTACTTTAAAGACATTTAACAATATAAGTGTAATAAATGGTATATGGGGCACAAAACAGGTTTGCATTATTATAGTTGAATATTAATAACTTTTCATACGTTGTGCAAAAAGTTAAATCGACTTTAAGTTTCAATAGAAAACATATCTCGCGACCCACATTATTTTTAACAAAAAAATCTATCATGCAGTTAATGTTTAAAGTATATTCACGCAGAGACCAATATGGTGCATTGTGACGCCTTATTTAGAGATAGATACCTACACAAAGATGGAAAATAGGTGAAATAAAGAGCGAAAACATAAGATAGATAGGAAAAGAAAGTTTCGGACAAAACTCGAGAGAAATCCTACAACCAAATTCGCCCTACGTGCGGCCAGCACCCTGTCTCCTCTTACGCAGCCAGGCCATCCCCGTTACGAATTCTATCAGATTCTCGAGTTCACAACCCGAGACATCCCCTAATTCGCCCAGTAATCTACTGCCCTGCCACCTCAGCCTGCTCCCTGTAGCCTGGGACAGTGGCATAGAATATGCTCAACTGTATCCAACTCCTCCGGGTCCTTACGCAACCTGCACATATCCGACAAGTTGGATCCCATCCTCACCGCTATCCTGCCTATCATACAGTGGCCCGTGATAATTCTTATCATGGCCCTAAAGCAGACCATACTCCTGCCCAGCAGCGACTCCGGATCGGAATTCCTAAGCACAGGCCACAGCGTCCGTGATACCCAGCAATCCGTTTGGTTCCCCCAGGCTCTATTGCTCACGCCTAGAATCCTTCCAAAATAGATGCCTATTGGAGGCCTAACCGCCTCCATACAGTTAGGGTCCACCATCTCTAAGCCCTGTGTCGCTGACTCCTTGCCCCCTATGTCGCAGTGACCTGGCACCCAGCACCACAGCACATATTCAACTAAGACTCCCTCCAGAGGCCTCCTACAGTCATCAACTAGCTTGGTGTTCACATAAATAAATAAAAACAGTTCCACGGTCCTCAAGACCCCCAGAACCTCTGCCTGAAAAAGACTGCAGTCGTCAGAAAGCCTTTATGACATTCAATGTAGACCCCCGCACCCGTGCCCCTCATCTTCGAGCCATCTGTGAAAATAGCAAATCCACTAAATACTCTGCTCCTACCCGACCAGCTCTCCCTATAAGGAACTATTACCTTCGGCAACCACCCTAAATCCACCCTTGTGCCCACATAATCAGTGGAGCCGGGCGATCCCAGGCAATAGCCACCAGCCAGGATCCGTAAGTGACCCTTCGTGACATTCCCAATCAATCCTAACTCCCTCAGTCTCAGAACGCTCCTGGATGCCATTCCCATCATATACTGCTAAATATGCAGAAGATGTAGAATGACATCACACCTCTGAGCTTTAGAGTACCACGGGTCTGAGTCCCCAGCTCCTACCTGTCGATGATCTGGAAGCATAGTAGGCATTGAGGAATGATTATAGTTAACAGTAAGATGTTACTTAACCGTAACGTCTAAATATGTAGAAAATTGTTTTTTTTTACTTTTTTACTGTACGAAATACAGTAAATGCTTAAATTTATAAATCATATAAATTTTGACAGCTGTTCTGTTTTCTTACCAACATATTTCATACCTTTAACGAATTTTTAGTATATACCAACCATTAAAGATGACCGCAACGTTTACGTATGTTCAATATTTACGTATGAGTAACAAGGACTTTAGTCTCGATCACTCTACTCTCTCTTATCTTAAGACAGCAAAAAATGTCATTTATAAATTTGGTCCATTTGCAAAAAGGTTAATACAACTGAGATTTATATGTTCGGTGGTGAAAGGCATAGTAATATTTTATGGACTGCAAACTTTTAAGCTGGTCATGTTAATTTTGTCACATAACTTTTACAAATATTTTAAACATTAAAGTCGACTTTGTCTCAAGTAATGATTACGATGATTTCTTAGAATTATTGAGTCTTAAGAATTTCAAGCCAACAACAAACAGCTTTTCTATCATTATCAAACAGAAATTTGAATGAAAACTGTTTACGGCCCGCTTTCACAATTTACCTTTAACTAAAAGTAGACTTTACTCGGCCTTATAAAAAGTTTTCATTTATTATAACTTTACCTTAAGCTAAAGTGAGTGATAAAGTAAATTAAGGTTCATCCTACCTGGTTGGTTAAAGTAAAGAAGTAATAATGGAACACTTTTTATACGGCCGGCAAAATCCTACCTTCAGCTAGCGGTAAGTTGTGAAAACGGCCCTTAATGTATAAAAAATTGCAAACAGAGTGTTTAAAATTTAACAAACATTTTTTTAAAATTTTATTGCAATTTATGTAAATGAAAAAAACTAGAATTCATCTGTAAATCATAGCATTATCGATTTAATTTTATTTTCTAATATTACCTAATTTTCCGAGTCTAAGTGTCTGTCTCAGATAGATGCGTGTGTGTAAGCTTCTGTAGAAAAGTTTAGAAATATATTGAAAAACATACTGCATTTTCTGCTTGTTACTGTGGCGGCTCTTAATTTGTGTAATTATTCACTTGCTTCTCAACACAGTCTTGATAGAGCCAAACTTCAGGCTGAGGATAAATTTTCGAAGCTTTTGATCTTTGAGGTTTTATGTTCTTTCTTTCATTTTCTTTATTTTAATTTAGCACGCATGTCATGTTTGTACCAGTACATTCTACAACCACGTACTCTCAATTACCATCATCGACACAATAATAATCTTCCTACATTATCATTCGCATCGTCGTTGTCGTTGTCGTCATCGGAATCACCATCATCATTATCGCCACCACGACTAGCGGCTGTTACAAGTACAACATCAGCGACCACCTTCCAACCATCACCATTCACCGCAATTCGACAACGTCATTTCGCTTCGGAAGTATTTATCTAGTCATTAAATTGATGCTGTTAAGTTGTTATTTTAAATGATTGAATTGTGTCAATCATTTCGGATTGGAAAACAGAAAAATTATTTTGTTGCGGTAAATAGTTGTTTAGAGAAACTCAATAAAAACAAAACTTAAAACACAATTAAGTAGTTATAATTTTCCATATATATTTTTTTAAATAAATTCTTTTGAAGAAATATTACTTTCGAAATTTTTGGTTTAAAAAACAGCCCGAAATGTATGTTTTATCTGCAGGAAATTAAATTTTTAAATGATCAGGGCTGCCAGATTAGACGATTTATTGTCATTTTGACGATTTTTTGTTCCGGAATTAGCAAAGTGTCAATTTGCTGATTTTTTTTCTTAAAAGTGACGATTTTTCCAGTCTTCAAAGTTTAAACGAAACATTTAATTTTCTGAGACGTTCGTTTTAACAAGAGCGGAACGCGGAACGCTTTCTTTCGCTTAGCTTTTAAGCTGATATGAAATACCTAAGGAAGATCGTTAACGTTGTGTCACGAACAGTAGTGATAGCTTTCTTGTTTAATAAATAAATTAACAATAGCAACAAACTTCACTTTTAAACGAGCTGTCAAAATTGGGGTTTCCAATTGCACACTAGAAAACGCGTGCCACTTTTGTAATATGCAAGTCCTAAGAAAACCTTGTGTATCTTTGCGAATACCATCACCGAATGAATCTTTTACGACTCTCTGTATAAATCATATTTTCAACCATTATACGGCGAACATTTCACGAGTTGTAGGATAGGTTAGTTTATGAAGGGTTATGTGCCCAAGGGCACACTTCCACTCGGAGACCAATGCGGTCCATTGTGAATCCCTTCAATGAAAAAAAGTTATAGAAAGAGAAAAGTAGAAAAAGAAGTATGAGGTGGATAGAATTAAGAAAGCTAGTAGGTACCACGTAGAACTATTACCGTCTCTACAGTCTTCTCAACAGAAACAGCCGCACTATTTCCCCGACAATCCCCAGTAGATCAGCCATATTACATCCAGCGATGCACCCCAGTTCGTCGTGAAATCTATCTCCTAGCCACTTCTGTCTTAGACCCTGCATCTTAGAACAATGGCACAATACATGCTCGATCATCTCCAGCTCTTCAGAATCATCGCATTATCTGCAGGAGTCCGGTATGGTGTTGTCCCTTTTTCCCGTAAAAGCCCTAACAGGACAATGACCCGTCAAGAACCCTATAAGTGTTCTATGACCACCCCTATCCAATCCCAGTAGAACCCTGGTTGCCCCCGCGTCCAATCTGGGCTATAGTGCTCTTGACACCAGGCAATCATGTACCCCCAGGATCGGTTAACGTCATCACGGAATTTCTCCCGTATCACCCCATAGTAGTAACATAGGGGGGCTTTACCCCCTGTCCCTTACCCCTAAGTCCAGATTCGAACTCCCTCTCCCGAGTTCATCCGCCACCTCATTTAAATCAACAATGCAGTGTCCAGCTACCCAACACAGCCTTACATTGAATGTCTCCATGAGTTCCCTAAGAGCATTCCTACACCGAGCGACCAGGTATGACCGCACTGTATAATTTGTCAATGCCCTAAGCGCCGCCTGACTATCGACGTAAATTATCACCACAGATCCACCCACGATGTGATCCAGTATCACTTCCATCGCCCTCCAGATCGCTAGGATCTCAGCCTGGAAGACACTGCACTCATCAGTGAGTCTGAATGACCTTTTCACTTCGGTGTCCGCAAAATATACACCGGCACCAGTGCCTGTTTCCATCTTGAATCCATCCGTAAATACTGCTCACCCCTCAAACAGTCCAGTGGATCCACGACAAATTTCCCTATCCTGGAACTCCACTGGTGGTGTTACACCGAAGTCCAGGGTCATAGTCCTATGATCCGAAATTCCCTCGTGAATAATCGTGTGATCATCCCGCCTAGGTCTAACTAAGGAAGACTCGTAAAGTCTAAGTAAGTTCCTAGCAGCCGCACTCCTCATATAATGCTCAATAGGGGACAGATATAGTAGGATGTCAGGCGCTGCATGTGGAGCGCTTCTCCTTGCGCCTGTGATGCCAAGAGATGCTCTCCTTTGAACCTTGCTGAGCATCTTCCTAGACACAACAACAACATCACACAAGTGGTTAAAAACGATATGATGCTTGTGTTTAAAAACAACAAAAACAACAGAACAAGACCAAAACACATTATTTTAATTTAAAAAAAGTAAAATTGAGAACTCTTGCTTCTCATTTAGTTTATATAATCAGTTGTATTTAAGTATTTGTGACCTTCTCCGAGATATGGGACCTATTGTGTCAAAATGAAGTTTTGAGAAAAACGAATCTTATCTCATTCTACACCCTTTTTGGTAGCAGAATCCACTCTTAAGTCCAAACCTGTTTTTGACACACTAGGCCCCTTTTCCCGGAGAAGGTCACACATGCACATTAAGTTGTTAAAGAAAAGACTATATCGGGAATGATCCTGAAGTTTTATAATTGAAATCCTGAAAGGTGTAAAACGGGTTAGAAAAATCAATCGCAATAACATACTCCTTCTAGTTTCACTTTTGCTTTATTTGCAGTACGAATTCGGGACTGAGTCAACTCTATAATAATTAAATCAAGCGCATTTTGAGATTGATGTACATAATTATAGCTTAACTTTAATCAATCTCAGGTTAGAAAATAGAAACGTTAAGTATTTGGCGATTAAAAATCCGTTATTGCATTAATCATTCTGTACTTGATTCAAGAAAATCCGTACTCTCCGTACTATTAATATTGCTTCGGATTGCTTTGAGTACAAAAGGATTGATTTTTCTTTTTGGGTGTATACCGTTTGTACCCTTGCATACATTACGGAGGAACGCATGGAATATGTTTAAACTGTGAAACATGCTCTTATACCCTTCCCAACAAACACGGAGGTTTGATTTTAAATTGAAAATGATTTGAAATCAAAGGTTTTCTCAAACGACAAAATCATAGCATTCTCAACAGAAAGGGGAAATAATTTTCAAATTGAAAAATGCCTTTATTTTCAACTTGCTTTCAAACGTAATTCTCAAATGTTTTTCAAATGTGGATTATAATACAATGTGGAACATAAACAAAAATATTTTATTAATTAATTTAAATTCATTATTTAAATAAACTGTGAGATAAACATTAGGCACCATAGTTAAAAGATGAAATAATTTTCTTTCCATCCTCTAATTCTTGGAAAGACGAAATACTTGGCTCCCTTTTGTTTTGAGGTTTGTTGCACCGCGATCATACAACAAAGTTATAATTTCTTCACTTTCCCGTTTTATTTTTTTTTAATTTGTATTCTTTATCATTTTAACTACTCACAAATAATTTTTATTTTTCACAAGAAATCAATCGTTCACTTGTAAAACACATTTAACCACGAAGTACAAATTTAACTTATCGCCATTTTGAATGTTTACATTTATTTTTCGCTTTAGTATTGCCAAGTTTAGTTTTGGATTGAATTTAACATTAGATACTGATTTGACGTCAAATTGATAAAACATTTGATGTCAAATGTTTATTTTTAAATCATTATCAATTTTAATTTAAATGTTAAAATCAAACAATTGAAAAACGATTGAGAATTGTGTTTGATGGCAAATGATAGTCATTTCATTTCAAAGGTTTGGCTTCGTGTTTGTACACTTGAATTCATTTCGCAGGAACGCATGGAAGATGTTTAAAATGTGAAATTAGCGTTTACACCTAAAAGAATGTTCATACGACGATATAAACCACTGGTTTAGCTCTCTGAAACTGATTGCCAAACATGCTTTTCATACGATTCGTTCTTGTTTCATTTTGACTTTTTTTTGTGTTGTTAGTGTGATTCTTTTAACATAGATAAAAATGTAAATCAATCTTAACAAGTAAGAAAGTATAGTCCGTCAAGCCCGACTATATGATAGCCAACACCACAGTATTTAAAAACAAATTTACGAAAGTGTATGGCTGTATGAATAGGGATCTATTTATGTTTTAAATTTAATTTAAATCGGTTTGATTGTTTCTGAGAGGCAGAAATTGCCCCCTATCACCCTTCGTGGTCCTACGATTTTCAATAGGCTTGGTCAATGTGCCAATGAGAACCTATGTACCAAATTTTATTAAATTATCTCCAAAATTGCGACCAGGGGCCTGATTCTGGCAGTCGTGATCGAGTAATTTCTCGATTCGAAAGCAATTTATCATCTAATTATTTCAGTCCATACTGAACAAATCGGAATTATTTTTTCAGTGTTATTAAGCATTAATTTGAGTTTCACAATACTGAAAAAATTATTTCAATTCGTTAAGCATCGACTGAAATAAAATTGCTTTCGAATCGAGAAAGTACTCGATCAAGACTGCCAGAATTAGGCCCCTGTGCTTTGCGCACAAGGTTACATGGACAGTAAGGTGGGTCACTGATGTATGAGAAAAAATAAAAGTTCTCGAATCATATTCTAATAGCAATATTTTTTTGTTTTACGTTAAAACAAATCAAAATTGCAAAAAAAAAGTTCAAAAAAGTGTCATCTTGAGCCCGCGCATGAGCTCCTAAGAATTAAGAATATTTGAAAAAAAGTAAATTTTTTAAATTTTAATATTTTATCTTCTATCAATTACTATTAATTAAAACTAAAAATATTTTGAAATAAACTTAAAAAAAATAAAAATTTGGTTCTTACACAACATAAAACAATAAAATCCTTTTTGGTCACAAAATCTTGTTTACTGTCAAATCAGGGCATCTCTCGTCTTGATTCAAGTTTCGTCTATATTAAACCATCGCTTGACTTATTTAGCGCAAAGAGTCATGAATGCTTCTGACACTGTTTTCACGAACCTAAACGTCGTTAAAATACAGTAATATAATTTTCTGCAATACAGTGCTCTTGTTGCTATATTCCAAATTAAACAAAATTGAAGGTCAATGCGCGGGCTCTTACACTAAAAATAAATTAATAATATTTTACAGGGATCTAATTCAGACAAAACTACAACATATTTACGCTCTTAGAAGTCGATAAGAGAAAAAATATTTTTTTGACCCAGCCTAATGGACAGCCAGCCAGCCAAAATTAACAAAATAAGGCTTGCCAAAAAGGAAAAACTTGAGAAATGGTAGGTAGCGCTGCTTTCAAAGCAACTTAAATTTTGGCAGTGATGCCATAATAATAATGGAATTTACTGCCACTTTTCTAGGGATGACACTAAACTAATGGGAAGATGTAGAATGGAATAAAATAAGATAGGAACATCTTTTAACAGCGTTTAAAAAATTGCAGTCAAAGTAGAAAAACTGCCATTTCTTCCAATTCTTTATTTGTCATTGGCCAAAAAAAAAACTCTTGCTTTTTCTTCTCATTCATTAAATGTAAACAAACGCTGTCAAACCAACTCAAAAAGCGAAAAGTTGTAGACAAATTTTCATTGTTTTGTTTGACAGTTTTTGGTATCGACAGCAGTTTTTTCACCCTGCTTTTAAAGATGTTGGTTTTAGCGCAATGTATGTATTTCTTATGAAAATATTTTAATATCTTCGCAAATTGATGGTAGATGTTAGATGTAAAAAAAGGCTTTTATGGGAAAATTTCAACATCTTCGTAAATTGATGGTATGTATTTGTTAAATGTTGACAAGTGTGAAAAGGCTATTATGGTTAGACCTATAAAACATTAAAAGGTGGCAGCTGGTGGTTATTTACATTAAATTTGGTGTATTCCGGGAAAGCACCCGCAAGCGGACACTAACTGTCGCTTATGGAGGCCAAAGGTGGTCATTTCGCAGACATTTAGTTATTAATTTGGCTTAATTAAGTACCTATGGATTTTTATTTTATCTTTATCTAAACAAATAAGCGTTACATTCGTAATTGTCTTACGTGTTGAGTATAACAACAAAACGCGCTTTGCATTTATTACTCACACGCATTAATTGCTGTTGTTGTCATTGTTTAATGTGCAAATGTTGTGATTTGTTACGCGTAGGTCACGCATGAATCAGGCTTGATATGTGTAATAATGTGATTTTAAAAAAAAAATTCTCACGCTCTCACCAACATATTATTTAAGCTAGTAAAATAACTCCTACAGGCTATTCAGCGGGAGAGTGTGTGAGTTAAAGAAATCATTTTTATAAGTTAATAAATTATTATTTTTATTGGGAATACCCATCTCTCCTTCTTTTCCCACAATGTTTTCCTATAACTTGCAATTTGTTTTAACAGTTACCCACATCAAATTTAGTGTGCCTCACTATTGCCGTTCTGCGGATAAAGGAAAAATAACAATTATTTTGTATGGGGGGTACCCATCTACCCCTCCTATACTGCCAATATTTTGATAAAACTTTCTGTTTGTCGAAGAGCTACCCACAGCAAATTTGTTGAGCCTGAATATTGTAATGCGGTGATATGTATTGATCAGCGAAAAAGCGAGCTTTTAGCCCCACTGTGTGACGGCATAATTTTGTTCCCAGACGGAAGATGTTGTTCAAAGGGATCGTTGGTTTTATTGTATGAAGAGTAAACTTTAAAAGTCATGGGTCTTTGAAAACTGTCCGCCTATAGAAGCCGTCCGGCTAAACGAGCCGTTGGTAGTCTCTTATAGTTATAACTAAATATTTTGTTATTTTCAATTTATTTTAAAGAAATTTTAATCTACGTTTTGTCTGGAAAACAAAATGCCAGTTACAGTTATTTTCAAATACAATCGTACAGATTTAAAAGGAAAGTATTTAGTTGCTTTTGTATTATAATTTACATAAAAATCTATTTAAAATGCAACAAAAAAAAAACACATACTTTAAAATTTAAAAAAAAACCGTCATAAATTGAAACCTACAGGTCACACATGTTGATATTTTTGTTTGCATATATTTATTACTTTTGTTGGATAAATAATGATGCCAAAAAAAACTATAAAGAAATGTTACTTCTTTCAAGGTGTGGTATTTTTTTTCTGACAGAGAACCTGCAACAATAAGACACGTAATAACAACAGCAGCATTAATTCATACAAAATAAATTCCCAGTATTGGAAGTGGTGCTGTTGCTGTTATTGTTGTCGTATTTGATTTTTCTACAATTGCTGCTGCTATTTCTGCTGACAAATTCATTAGAGTAAGAAACGCACAGAATGTTAAAAAAATCACATAAATCGTGAATCGTGAAAATAGAACAAAATCCATAAATAGCGTTTGAACAATAATATCTAACAACAGAAGCAGCAGAAAATAGAAATAAGTTCCCCTAAGAGCAGCAAGAAATAGTTGTAATGTAAATGAGGAGATACTTAAGGCAGCACACAACATCAAAACATAAACACCCCCAGACAAATTACAACTAAAGCGTTTGGCGACTAGAGGTAACGAAATGTGTGAAAATCTTCAAATTTTATTTGTTCATATTGAAGTTAAACTTTAGCAAATATTTGTCATATTTGTATTTTAACAGTTCGTCGCCATAATTGTAATTTATACATTTTGAGATTTTAATGTTAAAATTAAACAGAAGCAAACAGTCGTATAACACCAGTACAGCCATAGAACAACAAGTGTAAGACTGAAACTTGCAAAAAGAAAAATCTGTACATCCCATATTATATATCCAACAATCTCATCCATTACATTCATCTTTCCAAGCAACACCTCTTGCAACACTTATTCCAACACACACACACACACTCACACAAACCATACAACGGCATAGTGTTTGGAGTCAAACGTATGTGTATAAAAAAGAGATTGAATGGATGATGACTTCAAAAGAATGTCGACACATTTAAATGGTCAACTTAAGCTGGCATATACATACAAACATACTGGATATTTGTTAAACATACGCACATTTAGTCTATTTCGAAAATAAATATGTAGCCAAGCAAACCGACTTGAAGACAGGCGGAAGGACAGACAGAAAAACATACATACAAATAGACAAACAACTCATTTTGATTCTAGTCAAGAACATGATGATAATTTACACGTTTTACGCAAAGACTTTAAGCCATAGTTTGAAATTTGAAATAGAAATGGAATGAATAGTTGTCGAAAGAAAATAGAAATGACATTTAAAAAAACAAATAAAAAAAGAACATCTCAATGTCTGTCAAACAATCTTTTCGAACCAACCAACCAACCAACCAACGGATATACAAAGCAACCACGTTCGAGTACAAACATTGTATTGATCTCTTTTTAAAATATTGGGTTGGTGTTAAATTTCGATGGCAAAAAATAATTTTATATTTTGTATGTTCCTCCTTTGATCTGTAACAATTGCATAAATGGGTTGTTACTGCGTTTTGGGTGGAATGGACACCTCGTCTAATTGAATACATATCGCTCATTTGCTGCAAGACCGGCATAATTCAAAAAATCCATTTCGAGATAAACGCGCTTAAAGTTTTTGATTTGCTCTAGTCACTTAGAAAAAATAACGATACATTCTCTTCAAATGGGGAAAGTATAAAAGATAAAAAGACGAATTTTATACATAATTGGGGGATTCACAAGGTGTGCTATCAAGTCATATCGTCATAATGTCCTAAATAATTTTTTGCAATTGCTTAAAATTAATGTTGTTGTGTTTCAAACAAAAAAAATGTAATGCTGTGTTCATTGATACGTCATAACTGTAAGGTAAAAATCTAAATTATAAGCGGTAGCCCACAGAAATCATATATATTTCTTGTAATTATTTTACGACATATGACTTTACAACGTTTTGACTACCTTGTGAATACCCCAATTATAAAGAAAAACATAGCGAACAATTCTGCATCACTAACTTCAAAATTGTATTTTTTGATTTATGCCGGTCTTGCAGCAAATGAGCGATATGCATGTAAGACGAATACAACCGTTCGCGTTAAAGCAATAAACTGACCCATTCTCTACTTTTCGTATCTATTACGATGTTTGCGAGACTGTGCACCTTGTCCTGACTTTAGTGATATGAACCCTTTGAAGCTTGTAAAGAGATCAAATATCTTTACATGTCTAAGGTAAAGGAATAAAATGTATTATTTTACCATAAAGAGTGGTTGAAACTTGAATTGGTAAAAATTGCGTAAAGTATGCGACTATCCAGGCACGATTTGTAAAAATATAATTTGCTTAAAAATTTTAAGCGTGTGTAGCTTTTCTTAATATTTATATTGGTGCCAATCCAAGAAAGGGTAATATAAAATATTTTAATATATTCCATTCGCATATCTAATAAATGTAATTTTAACAGATTTGGCACCCGGCTCAGGGAAAAACCCCCTTGAAGGAATCAGTGCCAACACCATAAAAAAAACTTGAGAAATCTTGAGGGGAGATATTCACACTAAATTCACAATTAAACGGCATTGCCAAGAAACCAGTACCACCCTGGTAAAGTTCGGGGCACCTCTTCGACAAATTTTACATGCCAATCATTATTACTTGCGAGTTTTTATTCATCTCTGTATTAAAAAAATAAATAAAAACAGGAATCCGAGCAAAACTTCAGCCCAACACATTATCTTCTGTTACAGGAAGCGCATAAATTGAAATGGGATTTAGGATTCAAGAATATGTTTATCTAACACCAGAATTTTTAAACTTTTGCTGTTAACTTGTCATCCCGTTTTCTGCCTACAACAACCTTAATTTGCAATTTAAGTATTTTTTGTCAGACCACTTTGTTATAATATTTTATATCATGCGATATTATTTTTTTTCTCTATGAGTTAAACATACTTGGGGGATTCACGAGGTGTCATAAAGTTATTCATCTTAAAATAATAACATGAAAATATACGACTGTTGTGAACAACCCCTCATAATTTAGTGTGCTATTTTGAATTTAAGTCAGCTGATTTAAAATAAATATTTACCAAAAATAAATATATTTTTTAATTCTAATCCATGAACTAATAAATTAAATTAGATCTTTCCTGATTATTTTCCATTTTTCAGACGCAAACCACAAATAAATTTTATTTTGTTTGTTTACTAAACATCAGAGTCCTAAGCCGGTCTAATTTGACGCTGCAAGTGTCTTGTTGCAAAAATTGCTAGCCGCAGGTTCAATTCGGATGTTAGGCGGATAAAACTATACCATTTTAGGAATTAATGCTCCAGTTGTTATTACGTGTCTTATTGTTGCAGGTTCTCTGTCAGAAAAAAAATACCACACCTTGAAAGAAGTAACATTTCTTTATAGTTTTTTTTGGCATCATTATTTGTCCAACAAAAGTAATAAATATATGCAAACAAAAATTTCAACATGTGTGCCCTGTAGGTTTCAATTTATGACGGTTTTTTTTAAATTTTAAAGTATGTGTTTTTTTTTTGTTGCATTTTAAATAGATTTTTATGTAAATTATAATACAAAAGCAACTAAATACTTTCCTTTTAAATCTGTACGATTGTATTTGAAAATAACTGTAACTGGCATTTTGTTTTCCAGACAAAACGTAGATTAAAATTTCTTTAAAATAAATTGAAAATAACAAAATATTTAGTTATAACTATAAGAGACTACCAACTAAACTGTATTAAATATAGTGAAAGCTCTACTCACGGACTGCTCGTTCAGCCAGACGTTTTCTATAGGCGGACAGTTTTCAAAGGCCCATGACTTTTAAAGTTTACTCTTCATACAATAAAACCAACGATCCCGTTGAACAACATCTTCCGTCTGGGAACAAAATTATGCCGTCACACAGTGGGGCTAAAAGCTCGCTTTTTCGCTGATCAATACATATCACCGCATTACAATATTCAGGCTCAACAAATTTGCTGTGGGTAGCTCTTCGACAAACTAACAATTTCTAAAATTTGAGGAGAGAGTTGAGGCTTCTTTAAATGACAAGGTAAGAAGAGTTCATAGGAAAAAATATGATAAACTGAGGGCATTGAAGAATGAAGAATTAGGAATTAGAATAAATTATAATTTTTTTATAAATAAAACTCGAGAGGATATTACAAGGGATATTAAGTGGATGCTATCATAAGGACCAAAATATGTTTTACCAGTTAGGAGGGAAAATTTCCCTAAGCTAAGAATTATAACAGAAGGTGAGGATTAAGTTCAAACCATAGAGGGGAAGGAAGATCACTAAATAGCTAGAAATACATTGTCAATTATTTTAGACAATCACCTAAACAAAATGAGATTAGATAACAGGGATAAGGTTATATTAGATAAATTTAATAAGACGAAAAGTTTTTTTAAAGAGAAATAAGAATATATTAGTATTAAAGGCAGATAAGGGTTTATAAAGGAGATTATGATATAAGAATTAATAATATTATAGAAGATGATACAAAATATAAGGTAATCAATAGGAATACTACGAATAAATTGGAAAAAACAAATACCAAAATATAGAAGAACTTTTTAGGCAGACAATTATATCCGTACCCGAAAGACATAAACTAAAAACAAATATTACTACTTCTCCAAAACTTTATGGTTTACCGAAAATTCACAAGGTCGATTTTCCCTTGAGATAAATGTGTTCTTTTATTAACTCACCTTCTTATGAATTGTGTAGATATTTAACGAATATTTTAAAAAGTACACGCAGAGAAAAAACATGGTTGAAGTATGGTAAAAAAAAACATATAATGGTCCCTGCAATGGCAACAAATAAACTTTTGTTGTTTTTAACAAAACTTTTTTCACGATTGATAATTTTTTGTTTCTATTTAACAATAAAGTTTTTACCTCCCTTGAAACTTAAAATATGGTTGAATTTAACAATATAATGTTTAAATAATATAAAGCTACAACTATACATATAAACATATTATGGTTACTTTAACCATATTATTATCACGTCAACCTATTATGGTTAAAATCATATATCCAAAAGCTTTAACCATATTATGGTTGTCTCCAAACATGTTATGGTTAATATTTAATAACAATAATATGTTCGAAATTATAATACAGTAGAATCGCGGAAAAGTTAACCAAAATGTCCCAAGGGTTTTTAACTTTTCCGAACTATTAACTTTTCTAAGCGGGCTTAAATTTGACAAATATACAAAAATAAACATGGATCTTTCAAAAATAACACACTAAACTTATTCCAATGGCTAAGTTTTCATAATAACAAAAAAGAAACTCATATTTTTCATATTTATTCGCCACAGCCTCGAGAATTTCAAACATTTTTTCTAATTTTTAAGATCCGCAATCCAACGCTATTAGTTTTCCCTAAATATCTTTATAATTTTGTTCAAATTCTCTACTCGCTGCTCATTTCCGATGTTTTTTTATCAAAACTTTCAGAAAAGTTAATTAAAAGTTAGCTTTTTAGAGCGACGCAGGCACGTTCAATTTCAGTTAACTTACCCGCGAGATTTACTTTTTCGAGAGTTAACTTTTTCGCGATTCTACTGTATTTTAAAATAGTATATGTTTAAATTTAAATTTTAAATATTATGTTTTAAAAGCAACAACATTCTGGTTGTTTGCATTTTACTTGGTTGGCTTAAAATTCTCATTCATTTTATTTTAATTATTGAATAAAATACATAAGTTTGCGTATAATAAACTACTAGTAGAACAGAACAAATGGTAATGAAGGTCGTCACAGGCTGGAATATGTATTTTTTTATAAAATTATAATTTGATACTTAACAACCAAATTGAAAAAATTTATGAAATAAATAACCATAATATGATTAATATTGACCATATTTTTTGTTAATTTTGACCATAATATGGTTACTTTTGTAAAAATCTGGGCAGTTTTAACCATATTATGGATAATTTTGAACATAAAATGGTTAGTTTTGAACATTATTATGGTAAATATTGAACAAAATACGGTTAATTTTGACCATATGATGGTTGATTTCGGGAAAATTATTGTTGATTTTAACTATACTATGCTCATATTTAAACATAATATGGTAACCTGCAAACATAAACATTGTTAAAATCTAACCATAGTGTGTTGATCTTAGAATATGGTTACCTCCAACCATATTTTTTTCTACGTGTATAACTGAACATTCTATATATAATGTTAAAGATTCAGTGCAACTCAAAGAGAAATTAAGTAATCATTGTAGACAGAAAATTGAAAAGTTAATTTCATTAGATGTGGTATCGCTATTTCCTAGTGTACCAGTCGATTTGGAACTTGAAATAATAGCGGAAAAATGGAATAAAATAGAGCAATATACGAAAGTTGACAAGGGACTGTTTTTAAGAATATTAAAGTTTTGTATAGAGGACAACAGATACTTTAGTTATAATGGGAAAGTATATGCACAACTAAAAGGACTTCCAATGGAATCTCCTGCATCGCCAATTGTAGCAGATATTGTTATGGACATGTTACTTGATACATCCATTGAGAAATTAAATATTAAACCTTAAATAATGATAATATATATTAACGACCTATTCTGCATTATCACTGAATCTGGTGCGATAACATTTAATGAGTTTAATAGAAATATTCAATTCACTTTGGAAATGGAAAGTAACTCATAATTACCTTTCTTAGATACTTTAATAATGAGAAAGGAAAATAATTTGTTAATAGATTGGTATCAAAAACCAACAGCATCAGGCAGAATTTTAAATTATTATTCTGGACACAGTAAACAGATTATTATGAATACTGCTAGAAATTTAATTAATAGGGTATTAACAATTAGTAACAAGGTTTATTACAGGAAAAACATAATTAAAATTAGAAATATATTAAGGGAAAACAATTTAACAAATAGTTTGAGTTATGGATTAATTAATCGATATAGAGATAGGAGTAATGGGACTGATAGAATTACGAGCACAACAGAACCAATGACATACACATCATTTTCATACATATCCAATGTTTCGGAAAGAATAAAAGAATCAGGAATCTTTGACACTGATATATATAAAATGCTATCTTATCTTAAAGCTAATAATACATTGAACAGTTTATTTAGCAAGACAAAAGATAGAACTAGTAAATGGGATATGTCTAACATTGTTTACGAAATTCCTTGTAAGGGAAATGATAATGAAAGATGCAACCAGGTTTACATAGGTACAACAAAGAACAAATAAAGGATTAGAATTGCGGGACATAAATCCGATCAAAAATATAGGGACATTTATTCTAAAAAGACAGCATTAAGTCATCATTGTCATCAATCTAATCACTATCCAAATTTTGAAGAAGCATCGGTTTTAAACACTGAAAATAACTACAAACGCAGGTATATATTAGAAATGTTACACATAATTAATACACCAACTGCACAGAGAAAAAATTTTAAAGCAGACACAGAACATGTTGCGAATAGTTATAGGAATTAAGTTATTAAGAGACAGAAGATTTTATATAATATAAATATACCTATCGCAGACTTGGAACAAGAGGATTCAATTTGCACTTAAGTCCCGATATACATATAAGTAAGTAAGAATAAAAATTTGAAAATGTTTATATGTTATAGGAATTTTCCTTAGTCAAAATGGTTTTTTTATTATTGTAAATGTGGTTTTTTAATTAGATTTATAGGTAGGAAATTTTTTCGGTTTATATGAATGCTTATACCCCAGTAAAAACTTTGCTTACTTTTTCAAAATGAATAGCTTCTTTAACTCATTATTTAGTATCTTTCTTCTATAACTACATCTATAACAACTTCTATAACTATTTTCTTCTGGAAGTATAAATGTAAAAAAATAATGACTTACTTTTGAATGCGTTATTTTTGGGACATCCCATATAAAATTCATTGGTTCTTTCAGTAGAATTGTAAGTAGTGCTCTTATGTTTTTCTGATTACTTAACACATTATTTTGTTGGCAAAGTTTTTACTGGGACTTTAGTTATATTTTATTTTTGTTATTATGGTTTTTTGAAAATTTTTATGACGAATAGGTTTTTGAATTTAATTTATGAAAAAAATTTTTTCATTATTTTGTTATTGTTTTTTTGGTTATTTATATAAATTTTGTTAATTTTCCTGACGATGCTAACCAAAAGTTAGCGAAATATTGAAAATAATAAATACAATATTTTTTTTATAAAAGAAGACCTCAAGCTTAACCAATTTAAAATAATTAAAAAAAGAAAGGTCAAGTAATACTAAATAACATATAAAATAGAATTTGTAACCCTCCGTCTTACACATGTTTTTATTTTCACATTCGTAACGCATGAGTCTAGCCAGACCCAACAAACTTTTGAATAAATAAAACCAATTTTTTTTAACTAAGGGCCATTATTACAACCTAATGATAAAGTTGCTGATAGTTAACTTGAACAATAGCTATCTTGAACGATAAAGTGACCAATAAGTTTTTTCCATTATTACAACTGTCCGATAAAATAAAAAAAGTAATTTATATACTGTGGCAACATTGCAGTATATGCCGACTACTTTTGTTCGTCTAAAATACATGGTGGCAATGCCTTAGTTTTGCTTGTTTCTTTAATTGAAAGCAGAAGTAAATTTTTTGTGCTTAATTTTTGGTTTTTATGGTAAATTGTTTTTTTTGTGTTTTATTGTGTTAAAAAAATGTCGAAAATATATAATGAAAGTGAATCTGCCAGAAAAAGGGCAAAAAAACTGTCATTGAAGTTACCATATCTTCAGCAGAAAATATGGCATCTTCAAGTTCTTAAAGTTCACTTGTAAAGTTACCATGAGGTCAAACCTGATGTTAGCTTATCAGTCACTTTTTAGGTTAATGTTAACTTGTAATAACCAAAAGCTATTTATCTGTCAGATAGCATCCTAAAAATAACTATGTGTAAGTTGAAATAATGGCCCTAAATGTTATATTATACACATTTATAATTTAAATTCATATTTTAAAATTTTATTTAAATTATAAATGTTTATAATATAACATTTAGTTAAAAAAATTGGTTTTATTTATTCAAAAGTTTGTTGGGTCTGGATAGACTCATGCGTTACGAATGTGAAATTAAAAAACATGTGTAATAGGGAGGGTTAAATTGTAGAGCTAGATGGAGCTAATAGTTTGTGTGCTTAATAAAAATAAATAAATAATAGATAGTTTACAAAAAATAATAAAAAACAGCAAGAAAGAAAGTTAAAAATACGTCATCTTCTATACAAAATAAATATGGGTCTGGCCAGACCACATGTGTTACGAATGTGATGTGTGCAGTAAAATATTGGAATAAGTTTCCTTATATATCCTTTCCAGGTTATATTTTTCAGCTTTTTATAGTAAACTAAATTTTAGAAGGGTACCTGAAATTTCAAGTCCCTACCTGTGTTTAAAATATACTAAAATAACATTTAAAATAGAAAAAGGTCTGGCCAGACTCATGAGTAAGACGAAGGGTTAAAACAAAATATGTTTATATTTTTTATTTAAAAATTTGTTTAACTCTTGACCTAATGCCAACCAAAATTAACAAACAACAAAACTAAAGATCAACAATTTACAACTTTAAAAATATCAATTAATTTAATTTAAGTATTAAGAGAACTAAATTCCTCCTAAATAGTTATTGTTTCAACAATATATGCTTAGTTGGAAAATTCAAATGCTAATTGACTTCGGATTTATTTCTGTGGCATTTTGACTAAAAATCTTAAGTCATATTTAATAAGTTGAAAAAAATGTTGTTAATCATATGAATTTTCTTTCAAAAAACATTTTTATTTACGTTTTAAAATATTTGCCGTATTCACAAAACCCATTGTATCGTTGTATCTATTGTATGTTGTATTCAAATACATAGTTCAATATTGGTTTTTTATACAATATACAATCAATACAACGATACAAGGGGTTTTGTGAATACGGCAATTGTATTATAAACGAAATTTTTTTTAAATTTTGGCTTATTTTATTTGTTAATAAAAATGATTTTTTCACCGAGTTTTTTTTAAACTTTTTTGCTATCTTATCTTGACTTAAGATGTTTTGTTAAAACGCCACAGTTTTAAATTTAATATTTCTTTTACTTTTTCAATTGCATCATCATCGGTATCAACCAGCTCTTCGAACATTCTTAAATTACTCAAAATGTTTGGATTAAATTCTGAAGCATATAGCCAGGTACTCATCTTGTAACTACTGGCTGCGGTGGAAGGGGAACCAAGGGATACATTTCATTAAAAATTGCAATATTACTGAGTTTGCTTCTAATATCCTCCGCAACGCGGTGTAACCCATATACCAATTAAGTAACTTGTAACAGTTTTGGATATAATATTAAAACCCCATTGGAAGCCTTAATTATTTAAAGAGCTGCATCGGTTTAAAATAGGAGGATCTTTTAACAAAATCTTGAAGATCTTGTTTTTACATCAAAGCACCAAAGAATTTATTTATTGATTTTAAGATTTTTTTTGGAATGTTTTTTTGAATTTTTAAAAATTTATGTAAGAAATTTTTTTATAACATGGATATTAAAAAGAAATCACTCAAAAATGTCAAAATATGCAAAAATATACATTTAAAACCTAAATATGCAAAAATAAGCATTTTCATCAAAATATGCAAAAACAAATCGATGCCATTTTAACGCAAATTTAATGATCCGGATAGATAATTGGTCGACATCGTTCTTAGTCTATCGACAAAAAACATGCATTTGCATGAAAATCGCACCCCTAGTGATAAACATTAAGAAAATTATAATTTGTTTAATTCATTTAATTATGTATATGCTTAAAAAAAAGTATTAATATATATGTATGTACTCAAATAATTTTGTAATTGTTACAGTCACAAGAAAACCAAGGCAAAACGGTGTCAATAGTACGATAAGTACGGATTTTCTTAAATCAAGTACAAAATGCTTGATTCAAATACGGTTTATTTAAGTGCCAAACACTTAACTTTAGCCACATTTTATCCCTGATCCGTACCTAAAATAATCCGAAAACTATAGTAAAATTAATCAGCTTACGGCTATTTGATAATTATGTATGTTTAAATATTGTTGATTTTTAAACAAACAAAAAGTTTAATATAAAACACTTATCGCTGTAACGATAAAAAAATTTAAAAAAATAATAAAAAATTCATCTGTTTTTAAATTGAAAATCACATTTCAAACGTTAAAATTGTATATGTATACTAAAAATCCAAATTTCTTTAAATTACCGTTTTTTTTTTAAATAAAATTACCTTGCT
Organism: Pollenia labialis; assembly: GCA_949318255.1. NCBI lineage: Eukaryota > Metazoa > Arthropoda > Insecta > Diptera > Polleniidae > Pollenia > Pollenia labialis. Next base: position 46,305,203 of record OX439142.1, on the reverse strand, counting down.
GCCTTTAACGGCCCAAAATTATCCTAAAAATGGGTAATTACCGTACGGTGAACATCACTGCTTTAGAACATCGATAATAACTTCTTGTCGCTGAGCTCATCAGTGGTTTTTGACTGACTACTACGCAGGCCCACTACGGAAATGAGTGTAATTGCGCACAACCCACTAATTATTTCCAAAATCTCACAATCACGCATACTTATAAAATATTTTATAAAAGTACTTTTTGAATGAAACATTTTTGTTTTATAACTACATATTAGTTTTGTAAATTTTTTTCTTAAGTCGTGCGTGAATATTTAATGTAAATTACGAACGATCACGCACGAAAATTTTAGTTATGTTCGAACAACCGATTGCTTTAAGCTTCCACCGTTGAAATTAAATTGGAAAACTTTTTTTAAACAGATCTCGTGTATTGATAAGGAAGGAATTTGTCCCAAGTTAAGATACTTTAACATTTACTCTTCTCCAGACATACAAAAATCCATATCTTGTTTATATTGAATGTCCAGTTTACGTTTCGACAGATGTCATGCATCGATAACCAAACTTTTTGTTACAAATCTCAAAAGTTTTAACGCTACCGATCTCTGGAGAACAGCAATTTACAGTGTCTTTATATAGAAGGTGTCACGCCCAGTTTTCCAATTCAGCCAATTTTTTGACAGATGTTTTGTATTTTTATACAAGCAACGTTCTCCAGATTTATAGAATTCCATATTGTCTTTGCATGTGAAGCACCATGCCCACTTTTTGACAAAAGGTGTGTTTATATGCTATTGGTACCCGATTTGAAGATTTTTACCTTAACGTACTCCAGATTTACCGAAATTTAGAAATTCTTTTTATCTGAGGTGCCACGCCCACTTTTCCAATCCCACTCTATTCTAGAAAGATGTTTTGTATTGTTAACCAAGCCATTAGTACCAAATTTAAATTTAATTTGAAATGTTGCTATTACCTTTCCCAAGATATACAGAGATTTATATTATCTTTATATGTGATATGCCACGTCCACTTCTCTCACCTAACTCACTTCTTGGCAGATAACTTCACAAAAATAAATAAATTCTAAAACCAAGGCCACAACTTTTCCCCAAACCAAGCAAATTTCTAGAATCTAACAATAATAATGATGCCAATTGTAAAAATAACTGGGCTAAAAAGCCATATGTATTACGAATTCAGACATGCTTTCAATATTTAACTAAATGGCTCAAGTAGAGGAGAACAAATCATCATTAACATGTTAAAACTAAATTGCACGCATTTAAAATACAAATCGTAACTCAGCAGGTTGCCGGTCCAACCAAACCAATAACAAAACAACAACAAAATACGAACGTACTCATGTTCGCTTCTTCATACAAACATATTAATTCGTAATAGAAAGAACACATGTACGAAAAGAATACTCGAACTACGCAAATATATTCTAATAAAGCAAACGAATTTTAATACGATTCAACGTTTACACGTTGTTATGCGCAGTCAGTAAATATCGATATTGCAAATGCTGAAGACAAAATAACCACAAAATCAAATATAAGCAACATAATCAACAACAACAACCACAAGTGTCAAAATTAAAGTTGAAGAAATTGGAAAAAAGATCTATGTACATATATGGATTAATAATAGTGGGGACGAGTTCATTTAGTAAATCCAACAATTTCAATTGAGTACTCGTCTACTCGTACGTCTAAAAGAGTCGTTATTGCCTTTTGGCCAGCTATCAATTGAAGTGGGAACAAATTAATGACGAAATGTTTAAAAGAGTATTTAAAAGGAAAATAGTCATTCCTGTAAAACAGTACTACAGGGTGGGCCATAAGTCACTGAACATCTGTTAATAATTCGGTAAATTTCTCACAAAATCTTTAGCAGATGCTTGTTGTTGCGGCAAAACTTCTTTATATTTGTATTTTGTACGAAAACAGTAATACATTTCTTTACATTATTCTCCGAAGTGAAGTTCTGGACATTTGAAGCTGAATGGGTCGTTTACGAGTTGATTTTTCGTTCGATATTATCTTGTCTTCGTACTTTAAGCGGTCCTCTACTCCGAGATGAGGTACTAACAGATCTCGATGATTGAAAAACGTGTCGTGTGTACCATTTAGAGGGTTTAGTAGCAAGTATTGAATGGCAGCGCCAGAATTGGAAATAAGAAAGGGACAAAACTAGAAATAGAAAAAGGGAGGGAAAATAAGTAAAGAAGAATAATAAAATAAAGAAGGTTGAAAAATAAAAAAAAAACGTAAAAATCCAACATTTTGCACTACCAAGGATTATCGGCCGCCAAAGAGCAAAAAAAAAATGTTTTTTCTCATTTTTTATTTATTGAATCTTCATATATTAAATATGAACTAACAATTATTAATCAAATCTTATCCTAATACTTTATTTATGTCCTGCCAGTGCCACACAAAAATTTTCTTCATCACGGGTTCTGTTCACATATATAGGAGTTTATCGCTTATCTAATTGGGTAAGTGCTCCAGTGTCTCTTCTTCTTAAGCGGGTGTGGACGCCATGATTTAAAATACTTCGAGCTAGTGGATTTGGGAGTTGTTCAAGCCTTTTTAAATATTTTACTGCATATTTTGTAATCATAGTTTTCACTAATGGCACATTGACATCCTTATGAATTTTTGAGTTTTAACATACCAGGGAGCGGCCGTGATTATTCGAAGAAGTTTATTTTGACGCCTTTGAATTTTTTCGATATTAGAGGCCGAGGCGGTCCCCCATAGTTGAATACCGTAGCACCAAATAGGCTTTAAAATAGAGTTGTAAAGTAGAAGCTTGCAATCGCGACTACGAGACCAAATGCCTCTATATGACATTTCCAAGTTAATCGCCGATCCAGATGTATACCGAGATATTTTACATGCGAATGTTGGGGAATTATTTGATTAATGATTGTAAGATTCCCGGCGCAAGGTGAATGTCTCCATTGTGTAGTTGTTTGTTGGCATGTCCGAAGTATAATAGAGGACCCAGGATGCGCCGATTGGCTAAGGTGAACTCAAGAAATTTCCTGCTTTAATAATAAGAGCAAAATGTCGGCCCTTTTTAGTTTTCTCCTTGGCGATCTAAAGATGTGGTAAGTTACATCAATGGTTTCAGTTACAACAGCAAATGTAAATTCGAAAAGACAATTTAAACCAGAAAAAAATTTAACAAACAAATTGGTTTCAAATAAGTTTTATTTTATTATATTAAAAGTGTGATGTTTCGCAACAACAAGAAACAATTTTGGAATAAAATTAAAAATTAACGAATAATAAAAAACTTTAATAAAACTAAATTATATAAATTTAAATGTGAGGCAAAGTAAAGAACTGATAGTAACAAAACTTAAAGCTACAAACTTAAATATTACACAGAATAAGAATTTGCAACAAGAAATTAAAAGTTAAAACCAAAATTAAAATAATTCAAAATCTTAAAACTGAAAAGAGTTAAACTGAAATTAAATAAAACGAGTTCTACAATTTGAAATCCTTTGAAAATAAAAATAAACCATACAATAAAGCCACCACATCATCGCAGCCACATCTATCGTGGGAACTACCACCATTCACCATTGCTTCAGCGCAACACCACCCGTTCAAATGTCAGGTGTTCTGCCAATTTGTTGGACACAGACGTATACGACAAGCAAATGAAACTGACAAAATTTAAATACATTTTAAATATATGTATATACGTATGTATAGGGAAAACAAGATTATTACGTTACCTTAAGGTCAGTCCCTTGTTTAGTATTTGCCCAGGTGCGCGTAAGATAAGGGGTTGAGCTCAGGACTGTCAGTCATCGTAGGGTGAGTTGCCCAGGGGTAAAATCTGTTTTCCTTACCCTAGAAAAAAGTATTATATATTGCTGTTGCTTGTTTTAAATAAGACTTAGCCAAAACAGGAATTAGGGAGGAGTCATCCGCAAACACCAGGAGGTGGACATTTGGAAATAAATAAATACATAAGTTGATAAATAAATATATCATTCTTTGGAATATAATTTTAGTTTTTTAAGTTGAAACGCGATATTTATTTTGTGTTAAATAATTCGTGTTTTTTAATATTTTTTATTTATGATTGTTAATTAATGTTTTAAAGTCAAAAGATTTTTCAATAAGAACTTGTTTTTGTTAAAATGAATTTTTTACGAAATCATGAATCGTTTTATTTTAAATAATGAGTAGATAAACTCACAGGGGGTCTAGCAATAGGAGGGTGATGGGCTAAAGGTAACGAGGCAAATTTTGGGATGATCACATTATTTTTTTTAGATCATCACGGTGAAGTCTGAATGTATTTCATGTGGGAGGGTAAAAATTGGTACAACACCTGCCAATGCCACTCCTAGGGGTAAAAGGTGCAGGAAACGGTGAGTACACTTCGGGTTCCTTTTTTTTTGTTTTATAATCAGGTATGGGCAAATGTAAAATGAAAATGCAAATAGAGCGAACGATGTGCATACATACACAAAGAACAAAGAGCATACAACCAACAAATGCAAACGTAAATAAACCAATACAATGTCACACATGCAAAGCTTTTAATGTAGAGGTGCCCATACCTGTTAATAATGCTATTTCTGTCTTTCGTTTGATTGGCTAGCATGATTTTGTGTTATAGCAGTTGGCAAGGATTGGTTGGCAAGAACCACCACAAAACGGCGAGCCCTAGCCGGACTTATGCCGTGTTCAGATATGCTCCTTATTTGATTTTTACGCAATAAATGACTTTATTGAGCTCAATAATCCATATTAAATTGCAATTTAGTTATTGCTCAATTAATACGAAATTGTTGTAAATATTGAGACCCTGTGACAAGTGTGTTTAGTGAGCAAAACACAACTTACTAAACAAAGTGTTTTGACATTTGGCAACTGAAACTACAACAAAACAAAGGCCCATCCAAGGTATATTTATAGCGGGTAGCCGCGAGATTACAACAATTGTACAATAAAACAAACAACAGGGCTTTTTATTGTTGTTATACGATACAAACTGTCAAAAAGCAAAGGGGCTGATCAGAGACAAAAAAGACAAAAGATAAAGATAAAAAACTTGTTTACTGCGCAAAAACCAGATGTTTATTCCGTAAAGATGTCAAATATTGTTTATATTTTGCTTATACATGTACATTTTTGTTTACGTTGAATGTTGTATGTAGTATTAATATAAATTGAGTGAGCTTTATTGTGCATATGTGAACAGAAAGATAACTATGTCAATAAACTGAATATTGACTTAATAAAAAAGGTATATCTGAACACGGTACTACGCCAGTATGCCAGCGTCGACAACAATCTGGCCACACCTGACCTTATGGTTTACTTTTGTGTTTTTTTTCAGCTACTACAAACGTGCGAATAGATTGTGTACTTGATTTCAAGATGGTGTAGCTTAACAAAGTAATTTTTGGAAATTTTCTATTTAACAAGATTTTGTTTGTCGTGCTTAATTAATCTTTGGATGAAGTTTCCTGATGATCTGGGCTTAGCAACCAGTGAAATGCGCATAGGAATAGCGTATCCCATAGGGTGATCGATCGAATAGTATTTGACCGGTCTTAACCGGTTATTTTAGTTTTGCCCAAGTCGAATATATTAAAATGTCCATTTTTCGAATATCGAATAAACCGGTTATTTTAATAAAATAAATCGGTTAATTGGGAAATGTGTAATTTATATACGTTTTCCTTACTTTTGTTATAAATGTACACGAAATTTAAGTATTTTTCTAATTGAATATTTGGCAAACTTAAACTTTTTAAAAAAATGTCAAAACAAAATGAAAAAAAAGTCAAAAAAACATTATGAGCAATGTAAATACAAATCGCTTATATTAGCGTGTGTTCTTGTAACATAAACCAAAAACAATTTAAAATACATACTACAAAAAAGTTCAGCTTAAAAAGTGATTAATAATTTGACAGTATTATAAATACTATTTAGTTATATCTTTATAAAGATGTAATTTCTGGTGATATTTCGAAGAGACTTAAATGAAAATTGCGCTTTAACGGCCCTAAAATGATAAGTTGCAAAGGTTCTTTAACGTCACGACTTATTAATCATTTTTAATTAGTCTACAAGCTTGACATAAATATACGCCAAGTAAAACTTGACCCAGTCCCAAGTAGTTTTTAAGACACTGCAAATAATACTTTTCTAAAATATGCTGACAATAATGAAAGAAAAACTCTTAAGTAGTTCTAGCATATCTTCATGCTTAAAACAAGAACATACAGGCGGAATCAACGCTATGACAAAATTCGTCAGTTTTATTTATTAAAACACCAAGAACTTTAAACAAAATTTAAACAATCAAACAATCTCGTGGAAGGGTTAAAATTGTGATCAACGAATTGACAGATATTTCATACAAAAAGCATGTTCATATTACTTTTGTTTCTATAATGCTGAAACAAAAAAAAATTGAAATATATAATCCTGGATAAGAGGTTTTGTTTGCCACTTTTCAAAAATAAGGCTTAAGTTTACTGCTTCATATAGACATGCTTAACCAGCACCAAATTAAAACTCATTTACAATAAATTTGAGAAAATATGTCAAATAATAAATTTATTAAATTCCTATATTTTTAAAACCAAAGTTTTACAAAAATTCTAAAGCTTTGTTCACACCTATTTAATATTTGACTCCTAACTTAACCACTAGTTTTCTTAAAGAATTCTTTGCTTTTGCAAATCGTTTGGCTACAGCAAACATTATTTAACGGTTTCTTATACATAAATGCAATTATCATCTTAGACATAAAGTTAAGCAAATAACTAGAAATTTTTTAAAATAATGCTTAAGTTTAATCAATTTACTGGTCACGCTTTTTTTGATTTTATCGTCAAATATTTGTGGTCTGAACATACCTTAAGTCATATCTATGAATTGAGGCCTTATGCTCATGCTTGTTGGTTCCTTACCTTCGTGAATTGTTTTGTTTTTATTCTAATTAACTTTTTATTACAAAATCTAATTTGATTTTGATATTTTAATGTATTTGAATTAAAACCGGTTAACCGGTTATTTTTAATTTGCTTAACCGAAAACCGGGTTTTTTAAAATAGCAACTATTCGGAATATTCGAAAACCGGTTATTGAAAAAAGTCGAATAATCGATCATTATTTTTGATTCTATTAAGTCTTAATAAATACTTTGCATTACCATGTAAAAAAAACTTTTTATAGTTGCATTTTTATACCCGGCTTTCGGAAATCACTTTAATATGCCTGAAGCGCTAAACATTTATTTTGGCCAATGAAAAACGATTTTTAGCCACTGTGCGTTTGCCAAATCTGTTGTTTATTGTTTAATGTAAAAGTCGGATGCAAAGACAGTTCACAAAAGATGCGTTTGTTTATGTTTCCAGTAAAATCCAGTAGGTGAGTAAATTTTTGGCAATATGAAAATTTTACTCTCAAATCTAGCTCTTGCCAAAATAAAGTAAACGAACGGAAAAATTGCAAAAACTTGCAAGTTAATTCAATCATATGATCGCTAAAAAGCTTAGTGTTGTAAATTATGTGTTATTTAGATTACCCAGTATACATTGTTTTTGGTACTAAATGCATTGCATTTTAATAATTATAGATTCGTAGCAAAAGTATTTATTAAATGAACTTCTGTGGAAGGTTTTAGACTTGTTTAGTTTGTACATGACTTTTATTATTTGTTTCTAGTTAACCCTGCAGCCACACGATCAAGTTGTTTTTGATTGTCTTTTACATATACTGCTTGTCAAAATTTACAAAAATTTAAAGCTGTCACGACGTAGGCAATTCTAATAGGACTTAAATTTTAATTTATAATAAAAACTGCAACAAATGCGACAACTTAAAATTACATATCATATGTGTGATTTCTGTTTTATTTTTCTTAGTTAGGTAATATATTTTAAAGTCACAATTCAAGATTTGTAAAAAGTTTTTAACAATAAACCTTTTTGTTATCAGTTGTAAAGATACAATCTAACATATGCCAGATCATAATTTTGAAAATTTCAACAAGAACGTCATATGTAAAACTGGGATCAGTTCTGAAGCTACAGAAAAGAACTTTGCAAATATTTCAAGCTTTTCTTCATATCGACGTTTAAGCCAAATGTTATCTCATCAAATTGGATGTGGAAATTATTTTTATTTAATCATTTAAAAAAACAATATCAATTAAAAAGTTAGAATACGTCTCCTAAAAAATCAGTTTTGTAGAGCTGCAAAATTATTAATAGTCACCCTAATCGATAGTTTCGATAGTCAGCTCAAAAATTAGCGATAGTGTCGAAAAGTTTTTATGTGCCACTTCTGTAGATACGGTAGTTTATGAAGATGACTATCGATTGTTTTGCATCTATATTCTATTGAGTATCGAAGTTGATTTAACAATTTCCGTCTGACTGTCTGTTCCTCCATCTGTTGAAACGGGCTTTCCGAAGACTACAGAAATTATGGGGATCTGAAGAAGGCACAGTAAGTTGAATTGTATGCAACGTGTCGCTTACCTCAGGCAATGTTGTGTCTTTTTTTTAAATAATAATTTTTCGCAAAAACGATATACATTAGGGCGGGTCGATTTTTTTTTTAAATCGTATAGTAAAAACGCAATCTACATAAAATTCTAAGAAAATCCTCCGAAGAAACCATGGGTCTAAAATAAAATCCTAATCCGCGCCTCTCGACTTGAAAATATTTACCCAAGTAAAAAAATTTGTATTTAATTTTATATTTAATATTTTTATAAAGAACATAGATAAAAAAAAGTCTTTCTTAATTTAATGTAAAAGATTGGAAATACAAAAAAAAAGAAATTACACTCAAAAAATTGTTTTCAGTATTTATAAAATAACCTTTTTTTGTTTCGATAAACAATTCTTATTTTATAATGCAAATAAAAACAAACAAAAAAAAAGTGTTTTCACTCAAATAATATTTCAGTAATTTTTTACCATAAACAAATTTTGTTTCACAGAAAAAGAATTAGAGGTCAAATAAAGTGGATTAGAAGACATGCTTTTTCTGTTTTAAGAATTATGTTTTGTGTATTTTATTACAAAAAAAAACCATTTTTTTTAAAATTATTCTTTGTTTTATGCAAAACGCAGTTTAGGTAAAACGTGTTCTAACTATTTTTTGTATAGAACGCAAACCACAGGAGATGCAAATTTGGGTTCAACTGCTTTTTTGAAATTTTAATATTTTGATTAGTCTCAAAACAAAACCTGTATTGCATAAACTATAATATAATAAAACATAATATATTAAAAAAAGAGAAAATAATTTAGCGAAAGAAGAGGAAAAAAAATTTCAAGCCGAGAGGCGCGGATTAGGATTTGATTTTAGACCCATGGTTCCTTCGGAGAATTTTCTTAGAATTTTATGTAGATTACGTTTTTGCTATACGATTTTTAATTTTTTTTTTTTTCATCCATACAAATCGACCCGGCCTATTATACATATTTGTTAAATATTATTTTTTAGTTTTAGTCGTACTTAAATTATATTCCGGAGGGAAATTTATGTTGGACCGACTGTAAGTTATGAATTTATCAACACAAAATTCAATCATCGGAATATAAAGGGATTTTTGGTATAAAAAAACATAGTAAGAAGAAATTTAATTACAGTAATGAGATTTATTTTAGCGTTTTATACGCTTTAAAGGGCTTTTCTTAAGGCCGCTTTATATGGGACCTATGGCAAATTATCGACGGATTATCACAAAATTGGTCATAGAAATGTTAATTGGTCCAAATTACCACAGTGTAACAATATCTGATCCGGTTTTACGCGTATTTAAATGATTTTCGCGAGTGGGCTTTGGTAAAGTGGCGGCATAAAATAACCCCCACGAAATAAGTCCCCAAAAAATTATTCCCCGAATTTTGGGGACTTATTTCATATGAAATAAACCCCCCATTTTAAAATGAAATGAAACCCCAATGAAATGAAATAACTCCCCAAAAAAATGAAATAAATCCCCAAAAACGTTGTTGTTGTATCTCATATATTTTTTGGGGGAGTTATTTAATTTCCGTTTTAGGGATTTATTTCGTGGGAAGTTATTTCATGCCACCTGGTAAAGAATCCTCTGAATTTAACGAAATTTGAAAGTGTGAGTTTTTGTCTACTAAAAAATTTGTTACAATAGCATTTTTCCTTAAGGTTTTAGGTGTACTAAACGAGAATAGTTTTTATTATTGGCCTATATGGTAAGTTATGGAGCGATATTCACGAAATTAGGTTGTTTGATTTCTTGTACTATAAAACGAATTTGTGAATAGTTTTTAGGGTGGTTGTTCCACATTTGGATAATTTACTCCTATCCTGCCAAGCAGATTTTTTTGAAAGCTTTGGATGACTAGAAACATTCTGATACCAATACATACTACAAATCATAACAAAATAAAAGAGAAAAACTCTGACAAAAAAAAATGTACAAAAGCATGGTAGAATAAGTACAAGGTATAGTCCAGGGCGAATTTACACCAGTTGACCTTATCTTGCTACGTAAGCTAACCTTGTGTCAAAATGTTATACCGTTCATGTGGTTCTGGGAAATATTTACCAAATTTTATAATTTGACGATTTATCATCATTTCGACGATTTTTTGTTGCGAACATTCCACGTCGTACGATGCGGTGTTATAATCCCTTATTCATAAAAACTTTTAGAACTAACTATGCTATGGCAGACCCATTTAGAAAACTGTGTTGTTTCTTTAATGAAATGTTTGAATTTGTTGATTTTTCTGTAGATGTAAATATTGTGAAACGTAATATTATACTTAAGTTAAATACTCATTTGTACTAGGCTGTAAGGATTTATCCATATACCTAATTATATTAAATAAATTAATTAGCTAAGTGCCGATTTACTGGTTTTTTTCTTAAAAGTGACGATTTTATTCAGTCTCCAAAACAAAAAAGATTTATTTGTTTTTATATGTTAAGATATTAAGCAGCACAGAAAAAAAATTTGAAAAGAAGACAGCTTTAATTTTTAAGTTTTCTTTTCTCAAAAAAATTTATGGGGAAAAGCAAAATTTCAAAGGAAAAACTGTTCACTTTTATCCACGATTATTTAATGCATTTCTTAATGTGTTCAAAATATTAAACCGTTGCCGCAGTTTTCAGCCAATGTAGAGGAAATTTTTATTCAAGTCAATTTAAATAAAGCAATAAGGTAAAGTTCAATATATGGCTGTGTCGAATCTTATATACCCTTCTCAATTGTATTAAAAATCGTACCCCCCAGGCTCATTGTGCGCCGAATAAGAAATTAATGGGTAAAAATTAAAAGCAATCGTGGTCATTTTCTATCCACTCAGCCATTTGTGGAGCGATCTAATTCAGTTTTAATAGCAAACTATTGCTGACTATATATAATATGCAAATATAAGAACGATAAACTTATTTTAAAACGAACTTATATATTTTGATTTCGATGCCGGTATACGAATGTAAATTAAATAAGTACCTACCCAGCTAACATAGGATGTTTGTTAGACGATTGGTTGGTTATACAACTTCTTAAATAATCTTCCGATGCTGATCTGACGAGAGGCAGTAACAAAACATTTCCGTGGCGATTTTGAAACGTGTTCGGCGGTGGGATTTTCCATTTGGCGATTTTTGATATAACTGGCGATTTACTTGGCTATTTTTACCATTCATAATGTTTCTGCAATTTTTTTTTTAACAGTTTGCCATATTTTCTTATCATTCATTATTAATATAAAGAAAACCCCTCACCTTTTTCCCATGATTTTGTGTACTTAATTTTAGTTTTTTTTAACTGAATATGTACATGATCTTCATTTTATGTTATTTAAAAAAATATAACAGAAACTAAACAAAATTTACTTTCGGCGACCTTTTTGTATTTTTTCTCATTTTTTTTATGAGATTTTTTACTGAAATATTATACTAATTTTTTTTTGTATGCAAAATTTCATTAAAAAAAAACGTAACGAAAACTAAACAAAATTGACGTTTGACGATTTCAGACATCTGGTTTAACGATGGAGCTCAAAAAAATCTGACAACACTGCTTGTCGCTTCGAAATAAGAATAGTAAATATATTGGGGGCTATTCCAAAATACGCGTGAAAGAAATGAACATTCACATGAAAACAAAAACAAAACCAAATTGACAAAAATTATTTTTATTTATCATACAAAATTTAAAGTTTTTAAAAGAAAAAGGAACGCGTTATAACTCTCGCACTTATTTTATTTTAGAAGTGTAGGTATAGATAACAAAAACAATTTTCGTAAATTTTGTTTTTGTTTTAATTTAAATGTTCACTTCATGGACGCGTATTTTAGAAAAGCCACCATTAATTAAAAAACACAAATAAGGGCGAAGAGGAATGTCAAAAAAGAAACACAGAAAATACGATTCATGTCTTTTTCTACCCTATTTACTTCTCTACCCCGCTCGCTTAAAAACGATTAAAGACAGATTAAAAAATTGGGGAAAAATCATCGTGAAAATTGGGTAAAATTATGGAACTAATTTCCAATTTTAACAATTTATTTTTAAGTACATATGTATATCAATTAATGTTTAAAATTAGTTTTTCATGTCAAATAAAAATAAAATTATATGAAAAACCATGGCCAAATTAGTAGGTCTGCGCGCAACTACAACAATCCAACAATTGAAAAAACAACACGCATTTTGTTTGTGTAAAAAATGATAAAGATGTCAAAAACAAAAGCAATTGTTTGTTTAAAAAATGTAGAAATGTCAAAAGCAATTGCTATAAAAACAATTGCACGTAACAAACACAACTCTGCAAAAAATCAGCAGGCGTTTTAAGCAGACCTACTAATTGGACCATGTGAAAAACTATATTTAAATATGAAATGATATTTATGTATATAGAGTTGGTGAAATTGGCCACTAGAATCTAATTTGTAAAAAAAAGATATAAATAATATTTTTCTTATAAATAATTTGCGATTGAGACAACTATGAGTGTTGCAGTTAATCTTAATTGCCTTAACAACAACTATTAATAAAAAATCATAATTAACGAGTTAACTAAATAAGTAGGTATGTATGTATGTACGTCAAAACTTAACAAAAAATTAACACAAGATACAAAATATATTTGTTAAAGTCTATTAACCATCAAAGATGTGCGTGATTTTCACTTTTTCTTTCAGTTAATTTTATTTAGTTTTTGTTTATTTTGCTGTATTTTTATTTTCTAATAATTATACAAACAACTATTATTTACAATTAATTGATAGAAATGGAGAAATTTAAAAAAAAATCAAGAGAAAAGTTTAAAACCGAAAAAAAACAGTCTGTTATTTGAAAAACTAGCAGAATGTGGCAAAAACCACACACACACACACGATTGTAAACAGATACACACATGCAATCTTATTCAAGTCAGTACCCCAACAAACACAAAGTCAAACCTTTGAATTAAGTGACTTTATCATTTGAAATCAAGCACAATACCCAAACTATTTATATTAAGGAATGCAAACGATACATCGATGTTTAGAAAATATCGATGTTTAGAAAATATCGATGTATCGTTCACTAAAGAAATGTTAAAACAATTTTGGAGACTGTGTGAACAAGTGTGAAGGCCCAACTATAATATGCTTAAGTTGGCTTTAGCAACTGTGTGAATACATGTAAATCATATGTGCCAAATCATATTGAACATAAGGAAATTTTTGTTAGGTTTTATGAATCTGGCATTTGCTTAGGAAAAGTGCGAAACTGAGCGGCCGTTCCGCACGGAATCAAATGTTTTTTGATTTTGTTGTTGTGTCTTTAAATTCATTTGACAGGCTTTTTGTTAATTTTTGACAGAAGCTTATGCATTATATAATTGGACATTAAGATTTTCAGTAGCAAAGACGAGTTTGAGCAGTCCGTAAGTAGTAATACAAAGTAGTTTATTACAGCGATGTTGAAACATCGATTTATCGTATTTTTACCGATGTTTTATTACATCGATGGCTATCGTGGAAAAATCGATATTTTTAAACATCGATAATGAATTCATATACAAAAAATTATTTTTCATTTATGTTGCACATTGTATAAAAATTCACAATTGAAAAGCATTTGAGAAAAGGATTTGAAAGCAAGTTGAAAATAAATGCATTTCTCAATTTGAAAATAGTTTTTCTATTTTGTTGAGAATGCTTTAATTGATTTAAAATGATGTTCATACCAAACGCTTGTCGTTTCAGAAAAGGAGGCTGATTTAGGTAGTCGTGATCGAATACTTTTTCGATTTTAAAGCAATTTTATTTCTATTTCTTATTCGAATCGAAAAAGTATTTCTGCCTATTTTCGATGTGCGAAAAAATTCTTTTGATGCAATTGTTCGAAAGAAAGAATTTTTTCGCACATCGAAAAAGGCTATTTGCTCACGATTGCCAAAATTAGCCCCATTGTTAGATTTCAAACCTCCGTGTTTGTTGGGTAGTAATAATTTTATAACGGAAATTTAATTAAAACACCTCAATTACTTGCGGCTATTTTATATGATTACTTTATAATTTTGTTGAATTTTTTCCAAATTAAAAAATAAGAGAGTATCTTTTTCCAGGTGATTTAAGTTGTCGATATGTGATAATTTTGCCTGTTAAATGGCATTTTATTTTGAATAATTATAGGCTGTAATTTTAATTTCCTGCAAAAAAAAATGTAGCAAACATTTTTTCACTTTTACTCTAAAACATTTACCAAAAACACTACTCATTTGAAAGCTTCTCTTAACTTTTATTATAAATGAAATGTCTTTTGTTCCGAAAAATATTCATTAAATTTTATAAAAAAAAGAATTTAATTCATTTATATGTACAATTAAACAGGTGCTTGCTACAATACAATCTTTCATTTATTCATTTCGACTTCATTTCAACTCCTTTCCATTCATTCTTCTTGAGCACAATTTATGTGAGAGCAACATTTTTACGACTATTTAACCCAAAAAAATACCAAAAAATAAAAGCCAAATTTCTACATTGGCAGTGTTTAAATTGCCATAAATAATACAAAACAAATAAAAATTAAGTCTATTAAAACAAGTAAGAGTGCTAAGTTCGGCTGGGACGAATCTTTGATACCCTCCACCGAGAGTTCGTATATTTCAGGCTTTCATGTGTTATATGAAATCTGTGAATTCTAAGGCAATCTTTATAAAACCTGACCTCACAATACAATAATTTGTTGCCTAATTTAAATAAAATAACATGATTTGTTTCAGAAATATTCAAGAGGGAAAAATATAAATTTTTTAGGGGTATTAATACACATCTTGGTTCATAGCACTTTTCCTACTGAACTGCTTGGCAGAACTAGAAACTATGTGACAACAAAATCATTCTTGTCTTTTGAGTCTTGGAAAGGAAAAGTGTTTCAACAGATAGACAAATAGATGGGCATAGCTAAATCGACTTAGGGCTAATAAATCGGAGAAAGTTAAACTCTCTTTTTGGTTTAAAATGTGTTGAAACCAACAAATCTATAAATCAGTTAAAGGCGACCGTACACGACATGTATTTGTCATCTGACATGTCAAATTTCCCACTGCAAAATACATAAATGTCGTGTGTTACCTTTTTAACTTTGCTTCTGTAAAAGTCAGACGCAAAGTCATCTGACAAAATTTCAATTAGAGCATGCTCTATTTTCTTCTGACAAACCATCTGACATCAGAAATCTATGCCGCGAAGAAACCGGCAGCGGCGTCCACTATTGACGGAATCATTAGCCGGCTGAAGTTAATTTTTTACAATACCGAGATATGTTTGATCATCTAACCATTGAATAGAATTTATGTGAATATATATAAAAACCGTTTTATTATAAAATCCTAAATTGGTATCTTTGAATTAAAAGAAAAAAATGTTAAGATGCCTAAACTATTTTACGGCGCAAATAAAAAATTTAATGGCGGCAGCAAGCTGTTTTAAAACCGAGCACTACTTTGGTTTCTGCAATAACAATGAGAAAAAAAACAAAGACAATGTCAGAAGCAAATTACATGTACGTTTGTGACCGAATATTATAAACCTCATGTAAAACAGCGATTTTGACAGACATGTGACTTGAAAATTTGACATGTCAGATGACAAAAACATGTCGTCTATATGCTCCTTAACATATAAACTATCTTTAAACGCATGAAATTGGGCGTTTAAACTACCAGTACAGACCATATAAATTTGACAACATTTTTCGTAGTGCTGCCACATGTTATTCTTAAAGCTAAATATAATACATGTAGGGTTCCCGGAAACCAAAGTTCAAATAAATGGACAATTTAAAAAAAACACCTGCATTTTAAAAATATCTGGTCAATTTAAAAATACATACGTATTTAATTTTATACACGTTATAATTAAAATTCTGTCTTAACCCTCTCATGCCCAATGTTGCCTATAGGCAACATTGTAGTTAAAAGCTTCTAATTTCCTCGAATTAAAATTTTTTAATTCGGGGGTTTTTGCATTATGTAGCTTAATGTGTTGCAAAAGCTAACAGCTATTTTTTCTATTATAATCTGTACGTGCGTGCATTCAGTAGGCGTTCGTAGTAGAGTGAATTTCTGAAGTTTGTATTAAAAAATTGCGCTGATACAAAAATTGTTAAAAAACATTAAAATAATTGTTTTATTATAAAACCAAGTGAACAATATAAATTAATAAAGGTAAGAGTGTTATTTAAAAAAAACCCGCCATGAAAAAAGTGTATGGTTTGTTTATAATAATTTTTTAAAAGTGCTGTTGCCTATAGGCAACATCGGTCAACTGTGGTAATTTGAAACAACTTTTTTTTTTGTACATATGAACATATAAAGATGCGTCCAAGAGGTTTAACTCAGGCTGAAATTAAAAAAATTGTTGAATTTAGCTGGGATGATTCTGAGGATGATGAAAATGAAGAAGAGGAGCAGGAAAGAATGGCAAATTTTGAAAATGTCATCGAAGAGACATTGGAAAGCCTGGTTGATAGGGGCGAAAATATGGAAATTGGTTTGATAGAGGAAATAATTAGCAAAGGAAATGACGAAAATGAAATTGAAGATGAAGTAGTTGTGGAGCAGGTGTTTGAAAAAATTGATCTGGAAAGTTTGAGGTGGAGGAGTGCAGAGGTAATGGCAAATAATACTAGTTGGAAAAGCAAATTACGGAGCAATGAGGTAAATAAGCTTGACGATTGCTCTAAGACAAAGAGGTATACTTTCCGTTGGTACAATTAGAAGTAATCGTTTGAAAAATTGTACTCTAAGTAGTGAAAAGGAGCTTCAAAAGCGAGGACGTGGATCAAGCGATTTTAAATTTGAGGCAACGCACAAATGTTGTATGTATATTTTTATTATATAATTAATAAAAAAAATTATTATTTGAAATTAGAGAAATTTTTTTAATTTGAAAAATTGTATTTGAGCAGATAACTGAACAAGACCTAAAAAACTGGACAATCCAGGCCATTCCAGGCCGTCTGGCAACCCCAAAAACAGCTCTTGAGTTTAAACTGCATATAAATTTAAGTTGAGTTCGACTAAACCAGCGTTTAAACTTTCACTAATTAATTAGCCATTATAATTAATCAAGGTCCCAGATTATTTATACTTTATGGGGTCTTTGACTTTGTATTTTGTATTTATTTCGAATATGAATATGACATAATATCTTATAATTTTGTGAATATTAAAAAAGTTGCACACGAAATGACCAACTTAGTATACCCACATTCTCCACTTAAGGTGGAGTATATATAAATATTTTATTTATAAAAATACAAAACAAAGAAA
Organism: Pollenia labialis; assembly: GCA_949318255.1. NCBI lineage: Eukaryota > Metazoa > Arthropoda > Insecta > Diptera > Polleniidae > Pollenia > Pollenia labialis. Next base: position 46,287,370 of record OX439142.1, on the reverse strand, counting down.
GCAAACCGTTTGAAATCTGGCAAAAACATAAGACATGCAACAAACGACACACAGTAACCAGCTGCATGTGCTTTGAAATTCTTCAAAAGATAAAAAAACACAAAAATGTTTTGCTTCTTTGTTAAAACCGTTATTGAGTTTAAATGCATTATTTTCAATTTATTTCAGTTTAATTAAATAATAAAATTTGAAGTAAAGTTATAATTTCGTAAAAATTGGAGATTCGCAAAAAAAAACAAAACTGGTCGTTTCAAAAAACCATATTTCACACATCGTTTAAAAAACTGCAGTCAAAGTAGAAAAACTTTGTCTTTGGCAAAAAAAAATTACAAATCATTGATTGTAAACAGTCGCTATCAAACCAACTCAAAAAACGAAAAGTCGTACACAAATGCTCGTTTTTTGTTTGGCAGTTTTTCGTTACGACTGCAGTTTTGTAAGCCCTGATTTCACACACATTTCCACTGAAACCGATTTGATCCATTTTTAATATACAAAAAATTTTACATATACATATACATTAGGGTGGGTCACTGATGGATGAGAAAAAATAAAAGTTCTCGAATCATATTCTAAAATGTAAAAAAGGAGCATCTTGAGCCCGCGCCGGATCTGCAAGAATTAGGTATTTTTGAAAAACCACTTTTTAAATTTAAATATATTTTTTACTATTTATTATTATTTATTAAAACTGAAAACATTTATATATAAACTTAACAAAAAATAAAATAAAACTTTGGTTCTTATACAACATAAAACAATAAAATCATTTTTTGGTCACATTTGGGGTCATATCTGGGCATCTTTCGTTTTGATTCAAGTTTTGTCTGTATTAAACCTTCTCTTCTTTTTTATCGCATAGACTCATGAATGCTCCTGACGATCTAAAAAATCGTTAGAATACAGTAATATGCTTATCTGCAAAACAATGCTGTATTAAAAATTTTACAAAATTTAAAATCGAAGCGCGGACTCGTACAGTAAAAAAAATTAATAATATTTTACAGGGGTCTAATGCAGACAAAAATATAACATATTTACGATATTAGAAACGAGAAAAAAATTTGTTGACCCACCCTAATATACATAAATACATACGTAGCGTAGGCTGTATTGCAAAACCACGTTAATGAAATTCTTAATATTTTACAGTAGAAACAAAAGTTGTTATAAAGGTTGGTGCAACCATAATGCACGATGTTAATTGTGAGTCACACCTTAACGTCAAGTTTTTGCCCAACTTAATTTGATATTCTTTGTTTCAGTGTTTGACAAATTCAACCATGAAGAGGTACAAAATTAAGCAGCGCGTTAAGATTATTAAAGCCTTTTACGAAAATGGGCGTTTAATCAAAATCAATTTGGTGTACTTCGTGATTTTTTTTTTTTTTTTGGTTAGCCAAAAAAACCAAATGGGGTAACATTCGGAATAATTATGCGCAAATTTCAGCAAACCAGGTCTGTATGAAATGGAAATCCCAAATAGTTACTGTTTGGTGCGGCTTATGAACTAACGGCGTACTTCTTCGTAAATGAGGTAGGCCAAGCAGTTACCGTGAATGGTGTTCGCTATCGCAAGATGACAACGGACTTTTCGTGGCTAGAATTAAGGACATAGACGATATGTGGCTCCAACAGGAATGGACGTATTATCTCACGTCGTGGCGATTCTAATTGGCCGCCACGATCTTGTGATTGGACACCGTTGGACTTCTTTCTTTAGGAATATTTTAAAGAAAAAGTGTTCGTCTATAAGCCAATAACAGTTCAAAAGCAATGGAAAGAGATAATTCGACACATTAACGACATTGAACCTCAATTATGTCTCAGAGTCATTGAAAGTATTGACCATCGGATTGACGGACTGGCCGATATTTTGTTTCATACATAATTGTCATAGATAAGTGCAAAAATAGTATTCAAATGTCGCAGATTTTCTTAACTAATCCGGTGAAAAAATGGTTTAAGGTCCTGCAAGTCCACATCTTGCTAAATAATTTCATTCTTTTTACCGACAGAAATAATCTGTTTTTATAAGTCTTAAGGAACATCACGCGTGCTCGAATGAACTTGCATATCGAATAAAACTTCGTGACATTTCAAAATCCAGATTGTGGCATTCGAAAGCTTTCGAATCGAAAGTTTTAAAAAAAATGTAATAGATTTTAATGCTTGTATACTAATGGCATAAGTCATTGCACTTTTCGCCCCATATAAATCAAAAGTGTTGATAGTTCCCTATAAAATATGTGACTTCGGTTTATTTATGTGGCTTTTTTATAACGGCGGCACTTGCCAAAAAGGGCAACAAAGCAACGCAAAATTTGCAAAAATTCGGAAAACTATAGAAATTCGAAAAAATTTTAGAACTTCAGAAAATTCGCGAAAGTTTTTAATGTATCGAACAAGCCATTAAATTGATTAAAAGATCCTAAAACTTCAAGGAAAAAAATTCGATAAAAAATTTTAAATAAGCGGATATTCACAAAATATTGCAAACAGCGGCTGGAAAGCAAAGTCCAGTTTTTATTTAAAATTTAACTGGACATTTGGATTAAAATTGTTAAAGCTATAAAGAATCAGAAAACTTACAGAAAAAATCGATGCTATCGCGAACATGGCTAAAATTCGCGAATAATCGCAAACTTGAAAACAAACCCTAAAATTAAAATTGCTAAGATCGGGTTTTTGAGATGTGGATTAACTTTAACCCTAGTTTAACGTAGTCTGAAACTAGAATTTTTTTCGTCGAAATGTGATTTTTTTTTATTATTTTAGTAAAGACAACATTTTAAGCAAAACTAAGCCGTTCCGACAAAGTTTTGTATACAAACCTGGCACAAATATGTTTTCAGATTAACTAAACCAAGTTTAACTGACAAATCAAAAACCCAGCCTTAATCGGTTAAAAAAACAAAATGTTTAAAATTACCAAAAAAAAAAAAAAATAAAAAAAATTAATTGCAAAAATAGCGAAAATTTTTAATAAATTCAAACAATTTATGGCTTGTTTAGAAGTCCGCAAAAAATTGCTAACAGCGGCATAATAGCAAAGTCCACAAATTATTAAAAATCGTTAAAGTTGTAAAGAATAAAAAAACGTACAATACAAAAATCGCTTCTTTCGCAAAACGTGACTAAAATTTGCGAAAAATTCCAAAACTGAATGTTATAATTTGTTTTTCTTATTGCTGAAAAAAGTTAAATACTTACATTTTTAGCTATTTGTTGAAGAAATCTAATAGTTATTCCCAAAAAGTGTGTAAATTGTTTAAAAAAAAAATGTTTTAACGAAAGTTCTTAACCTATCGAATGACATTTCGAGTGAAGTCATTCGATCGACTACTCGTTATCGAATGGCATAATCTCAAATTTCGAAAAAAGTTTTTTAATAACGAATGGGACGATTTCAAAAACAAAAATTTTATCAAATTCACTGCGACGATCTGGGCCCTGCTGGTACACAAGTTTGAAAAGGGAATGTTGGAACTGTTCTTGCACTTGTAGTACGTATTTTAAATTATCGCTTATAAAATATCTAATTTAAATTATCTGAGAGGAAAAATTTTAGGGGACATGGACGATGTTGATATGCATCATAACCCGGGAAGCCATACATATGCAATTGGAGGTTTTCCTTGTGCGAACAATGAAGGCATCAGTTTTACAGCATTTTAAGAGTTTTCGCATGGATATGTCAGTGCATATTTTTGCATATTCTACCGTTTGCAGCGTTTTTTGCATAATTTAGTTAAATGAGCCTCTATGCAGCATTTTTTTTAGTTTATAGGAAATTTTTTCCTTTTTGAGGCATATTTTGATACATGTTAAATTGTTTTAGTTACCTTTCGCAACAAATAAAAAAGAATTTTTTTTTGCAAAATTTTGGCGTGTTGCTGCAATTTCGCCATCTACATTTAATTTTTACCCTAAAATTGAAAGACAAAGCAGGTTGTCATTAAAGATAAATGTTATTTTTAACATTCAAATCAGCAAATATTAGGGAAAAAACAGTTATATGTATACGTTTCTGGCGATGTGTGTGATACACAGAAATCTGGACCAATTTTTTTAATTTGCCGATCGACTCAGAATCACTGTTTAAAGTTATCTAACAATGTCCATCCGTCCATCTGGCAACTTGTCTGTCTATGTTAACTTTATGCGCAAAGAACAAGTTACAATATTGTAGATAAGTTGATCAAATTTGCTAAATACGGTTTAATTGTAATAAGGAAATTCTATGAAAATTATGAGAATCGGTTTATAATTTCTCATATTCCCCACAAAAACTTAAAAACTTCTTTCCAAATTAGACTCGTTGTGTCCGTAAGCCATCTTATTATGTTGGTAGTTGGATTGAATTCGCCCCAAAAACAAAGCTCCCATTTATAAGCAGCTTTAACAACCTTTTAAATCTTCACATTGGTAAACAATTTAGTGTCCGTCCCTTAAATCCGTTCAAAACAAAAAAAAAACTCATGTGGGTTTTAATAGCTAGATAATATTAGGCACAAATAACTTTTATATTAATTTTACCCTGTTAGCCCATGACTGTCCATAGTTTCAAATAGGGTTAAATGTCGAAAATTCGTCTGTAAATACTATGGTGTTTGGCCTTTAGCGAATATAATTTTAGGATATTTCTTATTAAATGGAACTGTTATTAAATTGTTGAAGATTTTATTTTTAAATAAGCACCATTTGAAAACGGGTTTCCCATCTTCTATGCCACACAAATTGTTCATCGCTTCCTGTGAAACATATCTTGCTTTAAAGTTTAAACACACACACACACAGATAGACGGATGGACAACAAAGGATTGCTATTGAGTATCCTCAACGAACAGGGTTACAGCTCGTCGACTAAAGTCACATCTTTACGACTTTTTGTAAGACCTTTCAAACTTATCTAATTTGTGACTTTTTTTATTTTGTGGCGACTTTTTTTTCCTTCTGTCACATATAAATCGCCAAAATGACAAACGTCGTACACCGATATATCGGTGATACTTCAAGTTTACCGATACATATATCGTAATCCTACTCCCTGAAATTTAATACATATATGAATTCTACACGTTTGTTGTATAACTTTGTGATAACAATTTTGCCCTTAGTCCACTTTTTTAAGAGATGTATAAACGCATTGAACGCGTAGTGTGGACCTCAAGCTTGAGCAGTTTTGCATGGCACCAAAGTTGTGTAAAGTTCTCGTATTGCTTAATCTTGTATAATTTTGTATTTTTTAATATTTTCCTGCGGGTTCTTATTAATGTTTGTGAGAATAATAATACTGTTGCTGAAAATTTTGGGTTACTTCGAAGAGGCTAAAAAATCCATAAGCAAAGCCACAAAGCCAGACGCTATTCCGCTAGTTAATAGTCTTCAAACATAAATCAGCGGAGATGGAGAATAGTTCAGAGTCCCAAAAATGTTCGACTTTCTTAGCGGTAGCTATCGTTTATCTACAATTCTTTATCTTCTTTACAAAGTCCGAATATTTGAGCTACTTGACATGGCTTAGCATTCTGAAATTGTTGAAGACACGGTCACCCATAAACCTTTAGATAGTATGTTAAAGAAATTATAGGAGTACCCGAGCAGGATGATCCATCCTACTGAGTGGTTCATCTAAAATAGAAGCCAAGAGATACCGTACAGCATCCAATATTTCTAGAGATGCAGATACGCTTTTTTTACTTGCGAAATGACATGTTATACCGAAACTTGAGAAAATGGCGCATTTGAGAGACTTGTTTTCCACTGCATACCTTTAGCTTTAACGGATTTGCGAAATCGTCTATCTCCGCAAAAGTTGATATATAAACTAACACAGCTGTAAGTACACAGAATCACTTTCTGAGTCGATTTAACAAAGTCCGTCCAGTTGGCTGTCCATGTAGACTTTGTGCGTACATTTGTAAAATTGGTAAATTTGGTGCCTTGATTCTTATTGGCACAAGAACCAACCCCATGGCCCCAATATCAGCTTCATAAATATTTAGCTTAAATTTAGTCCAAACTAATTTCATTGCAATCTTAATCATCTAAATAAATTTAATTGACATCAGTCCATATTTGACCATTGGTCCCAAATAAATACTATTCCCGAAAATAGCTTTTAATGCCATAACTTCTTTATAAACATTGGTATTGACATATTGAAAAAATGGCTTTTGAAAAAATGTTGTGCTGGTAGGTCAAAATTAATCAAAGAACCATTAATAACCCCTATCCTTGGATCACTTAAGGGCAAACAAATCTCGTATAGATGAATATGATATTCGGTACAAAGAACTTTTACATGCGTCTTAGCCTCAAAATATATTTTGTTCTGGCGGGTACATGATTGCTCATATGGTTGGGCTTGGCCGACAATACTTTCTTACTTGTTGCTAATTTTATTTGTTACTTTAAAAAAAATATGTATTTAAAGAAAAAAATATACATGTTTTACTTCAACTTTTCCAATATATTTAAGTTGACCTCTGCCACCGTTAAACAACAAACGTCACTTATCAAGGAAACGGAAATCGAAACGGAAACAAAAATCTTGCGGTACATTGAAGCTTTCTTGTACAAAACATAATTCCAAAATTCTTTCAATCACCAACATTTAATATCATTGCAAATGTCAGGCAAACAATAAAACTGCAAACAAAAGAAAAGTATATATCGGCCAATGAGACAGACACTGTTGTAAATAGAGAAGCGCATTTATTATTTAAACATTATAACACACAATTTATTATCACTCCAAACAGGGGTACAAGTATTTCATTATTTTATGAACTCAATCATTTACTAATATGACTGGCAGGCTGGACTGAATGACTGGCAGACCGAGTAACCGAATGAGTGCGGCTGCTATATTTGTTATTGCAGCAACTAGCAACGATAAGTAGCTGCAGTTAAAATGACAAAATAAAAAAATAAGAGCTTCAACTTCAAAATCTTACTCATGTTTCTTGTACCATTTTGAGTACTTACTATTACTAGCTAATCCATCATTAGATTTACTTCATCTTTAGATACTTATTTCTCATTAATCGTTGGCCAGAGAAATGGGAAAACAGAGACTGCAACGGCGTCTTCAAATACATTGGGTTGGACGCAATGAAGAAGACGCGCATCCATCGACTTCGACTCGACGACTATTAAACATTTAAACATGTGCGTTTTATTATGTCGCACATGTGTCATATTCAACGATTAAATATTTGCCACACAACATGAACCGTTAAATAAATATTTTGTGATTTTATAGAAGAAATATCTCGAAACAAAAAAAAAAAAAAAAAGAATTATATAGAAATAATAATTTCTCATTGTATAAGGATTATGGAACAAATCCAAATGGCATTGGCATAACCAGCCAGTCCCCTTCTCTGCTTGTTGGTTTGTTTTTTATTTCATGTTCCTGCAATAGACAGGTTTATGCGATTTATACGGGGAAAATATTTATTTCTTCTATTTCTACATTATTTTTGCTGTTTTTTGTTGTTGCTTCAATCCTTAAAAGTCTATAAAATTGAAGAGAATAGGACGACTGTATGTATGTTTATGTGTGTGTGTGTGAGAGAGAATGTGTTTGTGTGGATTTAACAGGCGATAGCCATAAATGGTATAAATAATTCTAGGAGTGGGACAGAATGTATCAGGTGGCAGCCAAGGTACGGAATATTGTCTTTCATATCAGTTCAATAACCGTTTGTTAATTGGTTTTTCTTGTTTTTTTTTCATTAATTCTACTGAATTTATGTAATTTTAATGAATTGTATTTAAACATTTTTTACAAAATGTTCTTCGAAATTTTTCAAAAGCTACTAATAAATATTTATAAGCAATAATAATTTTATTGTTAACTAGCATTTATCCCGCTAATGCGTTAGCGTTTCCCTCTCTTTCATGGAAATGTTTATCTGCCAATGTTTATGTTTCTAGGTACATACCTCTTAAAAAAAGTTCCAAAAATTTTCTGCACCTGCAGAATTTTATGTTTCTAAGCCCAATGCTAACGGAAATTAAAAATGTACCAGCCAAAGAAAAAAAAAAGAAACAAAAACTCTCTTAATGATTCTCATTCACTCAGGACATTGCATGTTAAATTTCATGTTTCTAGGTCCAATACTAACGGAAATTCAAAAAGTACCAGTTAAAGATCAAAAAAGTACCAAAAAGTTCCCTCATAGAGCCTTATATACTTAGGATATTGCATGTAGAATTTTATGTTTCTGGGTTCAATATTAGCAAAAGTTAAAAAATTAAAAGTTGTAGGACAAAAAAGCTAAGGAAAGAAATTTAATTTCCCGTATTTTCCCTTTTTGGTACTTTTTTTATACCCACTGAAGAATCAATAATTTCAACATTGTAGTCGGTGCCCATTATTTAAAACGCATATATGAATGAATAGAGAAAAATGTTTTTTAAAAAGAGTACCAAAAATAGTTACGATTTTTACCCCTTTAACGTTCGAGTTTTGAAAAAGTACCAAACTCATATTTGTATTTTAATGATAAGTTTCGAATCTGATACAGCCTTTATTTCAATATTAATTGGTTTAAAAGATAGATAGGGTGACAAAAAAGTGCCATAACACGAATATCAAAAAGTACCAGACACCTATCCGCTTATTTTTCTAATTAATTAATTATTATTTCTTTATTGTGTCACTTTTAGTTGTGGATATTAAGGTTACCGATTTCCTGTTTTTACCCCCTAAACATTCGAATTTCCAAAATGCAGACAGTCATGTTACAATTTTATATATCTGACCTTCTCCGAGAAAAGGGACGTAGTGAGTTTTGAGAAAAACGCATTTCATCTTATTTCTTTTAGGTACCAGAATCCACTCTTAAGACAAAACTCGTTTTTCGACACACCAGGTCCCTTTTCTCGGAGAAGGTCCCATCTATACATAGAATTTCATAATTTTCAGTTTTGCTGTAACAACTGATATCGTTTATAAGGATTAAAAAGAATCCCAAAATCAGCGATCATGAGAATGGAAAATGAATAAAATAGTCGATAATGAACGTGCCATTTGAAGTATGTCCAGTGTTTAGATCTATGTAAAAGTATCTTCTGCCTCTACGAATTTTTTTATAAAATCGAAGAATTTTTATGACGTTCAAGTCTTTTTCCTGAAAAATCCTTTTTCTTAAAGGCTGCTTAAGGGCCTCAAAACTTAAAAGTGATTGCATTACTTATGAAGATCAAAGGCTGTCGCTGATCCAGCCTTACCGGGGGGACTAGCTTATTTACTTTGAATTGCTCTTTTTAATACCCAAAAAGGGTGATCTAACAGATCGCGGAAACAGGAGGGATATAGCACTTCTCAGTATGGTCTTCAAAGTTACAGCGCACTTTATAATACAAAGGCTAACAGCAGAACTGCGCCCAGAACCAGATGGATAACGTCCTCCTAATCATGCGTAGACCATGATAACAGCCATCGGGTAATTGTGCAGCAGTTAACAGCCATCGGGTAATTGTGCAGCAGTCGGTTGAATGGCGGTCGCCACTATACCTAATTTTTATAGATTTTGAGAAGGCATTGGACACACACCCACATGAAGTTATTTATTTGGTCTTCTCTTGTTGCAAACTGATATCTCTTATTAAAGTACTATACGAGGAATTTAGTTGTTAATAGAGGTGTAAGACAAGGGTGCGTAATGTCATGAGTGCTTTTTATATCGAAATTTAGCTATGAGACGAAGTTCAAGAGATGGTCATGGAGTACAGTGGGCAATCGCGGCTTAAGGACATTGACTATGCTGATTATCACATGCCTGTTATCAAATAGTTTTACTGACATGACTACCAAGCTGGAAGCGATTGTGAATTCAACAGCTGCAGTAGATATTTAGGCTGTATTTTGACGAATCTGGAGGTCTACTGCGGATATTACACATAGAAATAAAACTGATAAGCAGGCCTTTGGCCGCAACACTCTCCTGACATGTGAAGATTAAACTTATGCTAGAAATCAACCTACAGAATTTTGCCAAAGGTCCAAAAAAATCCCCTCCTGAATATGATTTAATACGCCTTAAACTGAAACAAATCAAAAACCTTTGTAATAGTCCGCCCATAATTTACTTTGAGTCCTTTTGGAATAGACCAGAAAACCACAATGAATTATAAAACTGAGGTCGATTTTTAAAAATATTGATTCATAGTTTATAGATCACACATAAAACCCACTTCTGAAATATTCTTAAAGCCTCGTCATAGCCGAACATACTTTTACTTGTATTTCCTTTTATTTGTAAAAGACCTGTATTTAACCGGCAGATTCGCAATCGATAAGTGTTTTTCGATTAGTTGACAATGCAATGTTTAACATAAAAATTGTTGTAAAAGAAAGTATCAATTGCATTCGTTTGCACTACATCTAGCATTTAAATTCTTAGCCCTTTTTAATCATATTTACAGATTCATACGACATTGAAATGCTTTGTCGTTAAGTTAGACGAATTTTCGTTCAATACACATTCTTTGTTGCGAAATGTACTTGTCTCAAATCCAAATACTTCTAGAAGAACTACGGTTAATAGAAGAAGACAAAGCCTTAGAATGTGTTTTTTCATTACAAATTCTTTTTATGGCCTGTTTATTTAGTTTTATTCGATCAATACTTGTTATGTGATGCTTAAAGATTGACAGCTTATTTCTTTTTTTTTCTCAAGTTTATTTGCCGCTTAAAAAAATTGCAGCCGTTGTCAGGGCACAATTACGGCGTGATGCGTAAATTAAAATTGGTTTAGACAATGGTTTCAAATTAAGATTTAACTCTCAACGATTTCCATAGCAGAAAGAAATCTCCACGATCAGGCAATTAATTGCGATGCTGTTAGTAAGCGTAGACTAAAATCCATCTACAGAAATTTGAGAGATATGTTTTTGGTATTAGAAGGTATGGCTCCGTCTCCATGTGTAACACAAAACTTTTTGGAATCTCATTTGAAAACCTCGTTAAACTACGAACTCTTTTGTGTTTGCACAAGATTGTCTATTAGAAAACACCAAAGTATCTACCCGACTAACTTAGATTTAGGAGATCCAGTAGGGGTAAAAGAATTATCGCCATTAGATATAGAACGCTTGTATCTGAATGGCAATTTTTTAACAATGCCATACATACGCTTTGGAACGAACTACCATATCACATCCAGCCATAAAGTAACGCATCAAAATTTAAAATTTAAGTTCTAAAACTATACGCTTAACGTCTCAAATAATTGTTTAATTATTTGGTGTTTATAATTTTGTTTTTATGATTTAAAATTTTTCCATTACTTTTTAAATTATTTTTATGATAACAAATTTTTTATAAACAAATTATCATATTATTTGAATGTGTATTCCAAGTCAAATTACAATCCTCAAAAGCTTTTTTTTATACTTTAATAGTCTTATTGCTTCAATATTTTCCAGGAATATTTTGTATGCACTATATGAAAATTTGTATAATAAATGTTACTCAACATGAGAAATAAATTCCCAGATTCTATTTGTTTAAAATTTTTTCTTCAAATATTTAAATAAGATATTATTATTTATTATAATTCTTTAAGTTAATTCTTATTAAAAAATTAACCTGTTGAGCTTTATAAAATCCTATGATGTACACGCAGAGAAAAAATATGGTTGTGGTAAACATATTCTAAGAGCAACATATTATGATAAGATTAATGATTGTAGTCACCATATTATGATTATTATTGAAACCTGTTATGACTAAATATACTCGTAATATTACATCATAATATTTTCCCTTAATCATATTATTATTCTGGTAATCATACTAAGTCAAGAAGTAATTAAATTATTGTCATGTTAATCATAATAAGTTAAGAAGCAATCATATTATTGTCATGTTAATCATAATAAGTTAAGAAGCAATCATATTATTGACATGTTAATCATAATAAATTTAGAAGCAATCATATTATGATGCAGCACATTTCATAACTGTCATAAAAATATAAAATAAATCAAAATTTTCTTGCATCGATTTTTATTTTGTGGCTTTTTACAATTTTTCTTAATGTAAATCAAATAGCGGAGTTCAATATAAGACTTGCAAAAGAGAAAATCCAAAATCTGTGGTTTTCATGGGCAACCGCGTTTGTCCATTTTTTCTTATTTTTCTTTTCCGATTTTGAGATGTTGATGCCATATTGAATAATTTTAATTGCTCTTTACATGTTTCTAAAAACTTTTGAAAAAAGATGTATTAATTCCGATTTTTTAACGTGGTGAAGAATACCTATCCCATAGTTTAATCTAGAATGGTTTTTCGGCTCTCCTGAAAATTTTGTTTTAAGACATACGCAGTTGCCCAAGAAAACCACAGAAATATCAAAACACTTTTTGTGTTTTGTTGTTGGATTTTACAAAAAAACTACGATAATTTCCATTTGCACTATTAAATCACTAAACTGAATGAACTCCGCTAATATTTTAATTTTTTTAAATTCTTTAAGCTTATTTTTTTATGGGAATTTATCTTTAAATTGTTTAACCGCTCACATATAAAATTAACGACACAACTGATACAAAATTATTTTACAAATGGCGCTAACATAATATTATTAGAGTTAAAATGGTTTGATTGCATCTTAAACATAATATGATAAATGTGTAGAAAGTTATCATGTTATGGCTATTAAATATCATTATATGGTTGTGAGTAATATAATATGTTTTGAAAGTTATCATAATTAAGTTGTTAGAAAAATAATTATTTTTCGTTCAACAATACTCAAATTTATAATTGCGATAAACATTGATATGTTTACAGTAACTATAATATTGTTGATATTAAAGAAAAGTAACAATTATTTGTGTACGACAACAATATGTTGTTATATTAAACATAGTGTTGTTTCCCTAACCATAATTATAAATATGAATAATAAATAAATAAATAAATAAATAAATAAATATAAATATAAATAAATAAAAATGGTGTTTCTTTAAGCGGCCTAGAATTTTTTTTCTAAATAAAATCCAAAAAAAATTTAATGGAATGACGAAAATGTTTGCGTTATTAGCTCACATATTTAATGGAATTCAGAGAATAAAAATTATTTCTTGCATATGGCTACCGCAACTGCGCCTTATGAATGCCATCCTGTCGGTCCAATTTAGCAGAACTTTACTCGGTCTTATTTCATCAATAGTGCTTTGGTTTCTAAATGATCAATAGTTGCTGATTTATCAGCGCTGCCCAAAAATTTGACGTACCCCACAAGAAGTAGTCCAAAGGTGTAAAATCACACGAATCCACAATTTCAATTCTTGAGATATTTTTGTCACCAAACTTTTGGCTCAACAAAGTGATGGTTTCACGCGCTGTATGTTTCCAAAATAGGCCTATTTTTTCAATTATCTTAGCATGTTTAGCTGCTGATTTAGCTTAATTTTAATATTATGAAGCGCGTGTCTTTGCAAAAAAAACTGACAATCATCTTTTACTGTCAGAAAATTTGAATTTCTGAGCTTTCTGGACTGATGTTTTTTGAGTTTTTTGTAACACACAATTGGAAGTGCTGCCAACTTTGTATTTAATTTAAAATCCTCCAAATCCATTATAAACAACGTTTTTCTGATAAAAAAAAAATCAATCCATCCGTATTCAAATCAATCCGAAGCGATATTAATAGTACGGTGGGTACGGATTTTCTTGAATCAAGTACAGAAAGATTGATTCAAGTACGGATTTTCAATAGCGAAATACTTAAATTATCCATATTCAATCCCGATTTCGCAATTGAAATAATCCGAAAATGAGATTGATTTAAGTAAAACTTAGATTGAATCAATCTCCAAATACGCTTGATTCAAGAATTATAAAATTGTTTTCATCTGAATTCGTACTTAAAATAATCCGAAAATGAGATGGATTTAGGAAAAACTAAGATTGAATCAATCTCAAAATGCGCTTGATTCAAGTATGTATTATAAAGTTGATTTTATCGCGAATAAGAAAGAAAAAATTATTATGATTGATTTACTTGCCTGTATTACAATTTACAGAAAGATTAAATACCAACATCATGCCCGATATGGTTTTTGCTTTAACCAAAAATATAAACTAAATGAGAAGCAAGAGTTCAAATTTACTTTTTAACCCTTCGTAGTACACATAAGTCTGGCCAGACCTTTTTCGATGTGTATAGAAAATCAAAACATGCGTAAGCCAGAGGGCTAAACACAATGAAAAGTTTAATCTTTTTTTTACTTGATTTAAGAATTTTATGCATATTTCAAGAAATTCCGGTATTGATATACGAAAGTAAATCCATTTAGGATTGTGTTGAGTACTTTTTAGAGCCATTATTACAACTTGCCAATAGTTAAAAGTTGGATTTTGTCGGACCGATAAATAGCTTTGCATTATAAAATCTTCATTTATTATGTTTTCATTTATTAAATATTATTATTATTGAAAATAACAGCAATAAAAAATGGAAGTTGTAATAATGCAAAGCTATTTATCGGTCCAACAAAATCCGACTTTTAACTATTGGCAAGTTGTAATAATGGCCCTTAGTGCTATTCGTACTTGAATTTTTGAGTACGACTCGTACTTAAAGTAATCATAAAAAACTTGATTTATCCCGAGTGTTTTTCTTTCAATGCATACATTTTTTTAAACAGAGTTAAATAAATTTTTTGAATCTTGTTAAATCAAATTCAGGAAAAAAACTCCCGTAAAATTAGAATTAGGTGTATAATATAATACCCTGAAAATAATATTGGACCACCTGATCCATTTTGATAAAATGGACTACTCCAAGGACTGGTCCGCTCCAAGGACTGGTCCGCTGTAATGCTAAAGTGTTTGTAGTGAGACGACATGTCTTCGTTTTTTAACGACATGTCTTCGTTTTTTAACGACATGTCTTCGTTTTTTAACGACATGTTTTCGTTTTTAAACGAAGTTAAATCTAATCCTCTTGTGTATACAATGGAGGAGTTTTAAAACTACTCCTTTGTAGCCTAAAGCTGTAGTTTGCAGGGGTCGGTCTGACACATACATACACATTTTCACTAATACTTCCGCAATGCTTGATGAGTATTTTGATCAGTGTATTTGGGCCTTATGAAATGCGATCTAATACCCGGTAAAATCTATTATAATTTGGCGAAAGTCAAAGCTCGATTACAATTATCAACAAAAATATGTGGCTTATTAAATTGATTTCATTAAAGTTTTATTATAGCAATAATAAAATCGCTTGCAGTTCTAATTCTGTTTTCTATCTAGTTTGTTTGTCACATTTCTATCATTTGTATGGCTGTTGCTTGTATATCTTGCAACAAAAATCTCTTTTTAGTTATTTTCTTCCTTTAGAATAAATAAAAATTCCATTGCAGTCAATAAAAAAAAGTAAGCACATCTTTAATTCTATCGATGATGTTTTATCCATAAACAACAATTGCGCTGTAACTCCATGTACAGAATACTCGTTAATACAACATCCAAATAGCCAGAGTATATAAAATCTGATGATGTCGTCTATTCATCTGTTAGCTGGCTACTTTACACTGAACATGTTCACTTTGCTGGTCACATTTAATTTCTTTTTGTCTCATTCGCCTTCGAACACTCTCTCGTCTTTTCTCTTTCTAGCCAAGCGCAAATTTATCTTCTCAATGTGTTGTACGATTAAAAGCATTATCATTATTATGATTTAGTATTTATTGTTGTCAACTTGTTCTTGTATTTTTCCGATCTTTCCGTTTGATTTTCCATCCATTTAGACAACATTTAATTTAAAAGAAGAAAAACAAACTTTAATATTTCAAACATTTTAATGCATTATCGACAGCTGCAGCAGCCGCAAAATTAAAATCCGAAACAGCATCGTCATAAAGAGACATAAAGTTGTCGCATTTTGTTTTTTATTTGGATGCCATTCCGCTGCAGCTTCTTTTTTTTCGTTTTTCACTGCTCGCTCCAAGTCTTTCTTTGGGAAAACATCTTAAACAATTTATCATTAAATATTCTCTGCAAATGGATAAATTGTTTTATACGACTAGCAATCGCCCTGGCAGTTTATATATGTGTATATTTTTGTTATAGAAATCTAAAACACATAAATATTTATATCTTATTCTTATTTTAATTTAATACGCATGATTAGCTTTCAATAGTGCCTCGTGCGTGTGTGCGAATGTTTTTAGTCTGCTGACTTGCATCACCGATCTAAACACTTTAAAGTGAGACAGTCGGTTCAGGAGAGTGAGATAGCATTAGTCAGTTTTAAAAGTATATTAGCTGACAGTTGTGGCGTCACTTTTTTAGCCCGGCTGTCTGGTTTTTAATGATGGCCAAAACAGACTATTTTAAGTCAGATTATTGACACCGATGTACAGTGGAGGATTTTTCGAACAAATGGAAAAATAAGTATGCTGTCGTAAGACAGATCAGACTTTAAAATTTCTATAGCTGGGAAGCAGGGTTGTCAGATTTTATTTCACCTCCATCGCCAAAACTGTTGCCAGAAATCGCAAAATCATTTATAAGGTCGTAAACTTCTTTTTCATATATTTCATTTGCACTGTTTTCAATATTGTGCATTATATTCGAATTAAATATTTTTAACGTATTTTGTGTAGGTATAAATGAGTAACAACAAACTTTTTTTGACATTCATATAGTTAATAATTCAGAGCAAAGCATCCAAAAGTTCATATTCGATTTTATTACGCAAACTAATTTTAGTACAACTCATAATTGAAAAAGCCCTTTCCACACTAGCGGCTAGTTGGAATAATCAACATGTTAAGAACGGCCAAAGCAACCTCTTTAAAATAAAATGTTCCCGCTGCTGTTATAAACTGTAGTTATAAACTTTTTGCCAGAAGTCAAGTAAGTTTGTTGGAATTTCCGCTTTAAACTAATCTTTCCAATTAAAAAAAGGCAATTTTGACCACTGAAGTTCAAACTCGCCAACTGATACTTTTGGATTTTGAACAAGTGTTATTGATTCTTTAATTAATTAAAATTTAGCCTGTGTCAACGTATTTCCACATTTTAATACAAAAAATTTACCATACACTTTAAAGAACATCATATTTTCCGGCAATCGATGTAACATTTTTTTAATATATATATATGTTCCTTTTACTCCTCTGGGGAGCATAGGGCCGCACATTTTTTTTAATTACTCTCTTTAAATATACAAAACAATTTTCTTTTAAAATTTAGTTCCATGTCTATATTGTTAAGCTCAATTTCAAACTCAGCTCCATAATCAATTGCATCCAATGAAAGAAAATAATCTACAGAATCCATGGCTGATTTTAACTTGTTCAACACGTTATCAATATTTTCAATACTATTTAAAACTGACGGTTTAAAAATTTTTGATGATAAAACAAGAATTGTAGAAAATCTTTGCTCGTGCATGCTTCCTGCATCCATTTGATCCGAATGAAATTCTAAGTATAAATAATTCATTTAAATGATTTTGTTATTCGTGCTTAATTCCCAATTTTTATTATTTAATAAAAAAAAAAAAAAAATTTATTGTTGATGGGATAAGCTATTCCTATGTGCATTTCACTGGTTGCTTAGGCCAGATCATCAGGAAAAAAATTAAGATATTAAGCCAAATAAAACTGTTAAGCATATAAGAATTACAGTTCAGTTAAAATTTGCAGGCTCTTTGCTACCAACTGTCACTTTACTCTCTCAGTAGATGCTCTCTTTTGCAAATTTATGTGTACGCGAACGCATTTCAGTAAAATCCAGTACAAATTTGTGCAAATTTTGGGGTAAATGAACGCAGCTAGAATGTAAATAACTTTAATTATGTGTCGTAAATGAATTTAAAGATTCCAGATGTATTGAAAAATGCAATTGTACATATTATGATAGAAATTCAAAATATTTGTAAAAAAAAATAGATAAGAAGATTAGCCAAATAAATCGCCAACTCATTTTAAAATTGCCAAAAAATCGCCATGTCCCAAATGGAAATTTGTGTAGCCATAACCACTAAAAAATCGCCACGTTTGGCGAAAAATCGCTATATTTGACAGCCATGCTGAGGAGTGCCAATATCGATGGACTGTCTTAAGGGGGCCATAGACACATACTGCTGACAGCTTCTGTGTGATTGATATTTTACTACACACCTATCAATCATCATTTTAAAATAAATTTCATTTCGTGAAATTCAAGAAACCCCCTATTTTCTTCACACTTTTTTTTCTCAAAAACTATTTTAAATTTGTTTTAATAAAAATCGAAAAGAAAAATATATCAAAAAATTAATTTATTTATTTTATTGTTAATTTAAACAACTATAAGCAGTATGACTTCATTTCAAATCCAAACCTATTTTGATTTTTCATACTGCATTGTCTGGTGACGCATGCATAAATAAAAATTTCAAATTTACAAACACATACTGATTGCATGAGCATGACCAGTATGTGTCAATGGGACCCTTTAAAAACCATTTTTAAAATTTAGAAAAAAAAAAATTGTTAAATGAAAACCCGATTTCAAAAGATTGTTCTATATATCTGTGCACAAAACAGCTATGTTTTGTTTTGACTTATAACTTTTCCTTATCTAATTGCTGTTTCATTAGAAAGTAAAGTTTAAGATATTTTAAAACCCCTTTCCGATTTTGTAACCTTACGTTCAATGTGGTTAGGATATATTGTATTTGTAAAAATATACTGATCGCTACTTTGGTATTATCATCGATTCAGAATTGCATGCTAAGAAAAACTTATTTCGTACGTCAATGTAAGCCCCACACAATCGACTCTCCATACTAAACTCATAAAGTAAAAATATTCGAATTAAATTTAATATGAATTAAATTCATTCAACAAAATGTTATGGTTTATAATGGACAACACATCCTATTTTAATTCCACTCCTATAATTTTCTTAAAACTGCCATTTCAAATCAGGCTGGTTCTTCACGATATTATATAAATAATTAGTATTGTGTGTATTTTGTTTTTTTAGATAATTTATTAAGCTTGAGGTTTTTCTTTTTTATATAAAAAATTAGATAACATTTATTTTATAGTTCCAATATTTCGATACAGCAATGTGTATCATCGTCAGGGAAATAATCACTGTTGCCAATTTGACGGTTTTACAGCGATTCTAGCGGTTTTTACGTGTCAATCGGGGTAAAATTTTCGTTTTGGCGGTTAGCGGGAAATCTAGCGGATTTTTAATGTCATTCGAAAATACAATTTTTTCTAGGCATTTCAAAATAACAGATTAATAATATTTGTTTTCAATCAAAGTAATTTAGTGATAAGAAAAATTGTTTTTGTGGAAATTAAATTTGTTTCCGCAATAAAAAATTTTACAACGTTTTAAGCAGATTTTATAAATTTTCTTATTAGGAAGTTTAATTGAAATGTATTAACATAACCGCCTTATTTCGAGCGAAATATTTGTCAAGCACAAAAAAAACTAGACGTGATGGAAAAAAACCGGAAAACGCACTTGAATTTATTTAAAACACTTTTTACGGCAGACCAGTGTAATCAACTTTTATCGATCAAAATATAATCTATAGTCAAAGGTAAAGTTAAAAGGGTGTTGCCTTCAGCAAATCAATGTTTATATTAAAGCACTTAAGTAACCCAAAATTAAAAATATTTTTTATTATCCCTTCCACACGGTTGTCAAACCTAATGCTAAACAACGTACTGTAATTCGAGAATTCAAGAAATACTGTTTGCGATGCTTTAAAAAAAAACAAAAAACCGCAATTTTACGTCTTTACATGGGCTTACACATATAAGTTTGTTGTTAAGTATAAGCCAGCTTGTAACTAGATATGCCAAAATTCTTCTATATTTTTATTATAGTTAACGGACACAAACCTTATTTCTAGTTTTCCTTAAAAAGATAAAAATAAATAATTTTTGATATTCTTTAATGAGGCATGAGTTCATCAAATTTAATTTTCATTAAATTATTTTCACTGAGGGAAGGAATTTTACAACTTGGAATTTTTAATTAAAATTTATTGATAATTTTTCTTGGCTGAGCTGGGATTTGAACCCGGGTTGATCTTTACATGTTTCAAGAAACACCACTTTCTATCGTCAGAAGATCTTTGTGTTCTACCCACTGCACCACTGCGGTGCCCGTTAGCCAACAGTCAAACATCAATCTTTAACCAGTAGTATTGGTGGTTCGAAATTTGCCGTTATTATCACTTAAATATAGCTGAATAGCTGTGGCACAAGCTCAAATGTTTCATTTGTACTTTAATTTGTACAAATAAAAATGTCGACAAAAGTGGACAAAAAACCGCTAGAAACCGCTAAATTTTTTATTTAGCTTAAAATGTTTTAAAAATATCGCTAAAATCTAAATATTATGTGAAATGTTTACACAAATCTAGATATTGGGTTTCACTGACTCTTTAAGTCCCGCGAACGTACAAAATGTGGATATTCATATAATATTCAAAAAAAGTTGGCAACAATGGAAATAATTAAACAATTAAAATAAAGTTCACAAAATAATGAAAAAATACAACAATTGTCACATAGAAAACATTATTTACAATTAAAAAATGTTTACACAAATAATCTATTACATATTAAAATTTATACACAAAATGTCTATAATGATAATACATATGTCTATTAGGGTCGGTAAATAAAAAAAATTGTGTCAGTCACCCCTACAATGAAAGATATGAAGAGGACTTCACACCAGCCTTTCTACCTACCTACCTAAGTTTACATAGGAAAAATAGATAATGTACTCAGTTTTAGAAACATTTTCTTGATACGTTAAAAAATTAGACATTAGAACGGAATGATATTTGGTAATGGACAAGTTTATTGTCTCCAAAGGCCTTTCGTTACGACATTTTCTACCCCATGGTTCAAATACTCAGCAGGGCAATATGATCCATCATTAATTTTAGTATAGTCGAGAAGAACTACAGTTGCTTTTACAATTTTTTCTGTCGATTCAGGGTCATATTCATAGTTCCTCTTAAGATTCGCCATCTCGCTCTTAAAATCCCAAAGGAGTTTTCAATGACTTTACGAACTCTTGATAGTCGCTTGTTGAAGTTTTCCCGTTTTTCTTCTAATAAAGATCCAGGATATCAATCTTTTTCCAAGCTCTGAGAATGATAGAACTCCACCATCACTTTGACTTCCGTATGCCCCAATATCAACAGCAGTAAAAGTGTAATTAGCATCACAAATGGCAAGTAAGATAATACTATAAAAACCTTTAATTAAAAAAGTAATTTATAAGATTACAAGATATCTCATACATACACTAACAACCGTTCAACACCTCAGGTAAACAATCACTTACTTTTGTAGTTAAAAAAGTTTGATCCAGAATTTGGTGGACAAGTAATGGCAATGTGTTTTCCATCTATAGCACCTACACAATTAGGAAGATTCCAAATGGTTTCAAAATCTTCAGCAATCTTTCCCCACTCATGTGTGTTAGGTGTTGACAAATATATTCCGCTGAGCTCAGTCCAAATGAGCTCACATGTTTCCAAAATAATACGAGCGACAGATTTTACAGAGATTTTAAATGTCATGGACATACTTATACTGTCTGCTAGTTCTTTGCGACAAATATCTTAATTACATCGTTATGACTGCAAATAAAAAAATGAGCCTTATAAACTTACATAAGTGTAAGGAAGAGTCTAATCTCCGGACTAATTGGCGTTCTAACTTTTCTTTTAGCAAATTTAATAATGCATCAAAAATTTCCGGTGACATTCTAGTGGCAATTTGAAACTGCTGCTTGTCACGGGTTTCTAAGTGCTCAAAAGTAACCGCAAAGAACCCAGGTGAATTCCTTTGCAGGTAAAGTTCACGCGTCCATAGTCTTCTTTTCATATTTCTCTTCCTTACCACCATGTAAAGTTTTAAAATCCAATTAAATAAAAATATACATTCCTCCAAATCGCTATTCATTTCCCAGCAAACACAGAAATACACCCTATGTATTGCCAAACGTATTGCCTCGATGAAAAATATTATTACGGCAATAATCGATTTTGTATTGCGGAAGATACTTCCTTCGGGAAGAAACGTGGCTCGCTAGCAATACTCCTTAGCAATACGAAAGCGATTCTGCTAGATGATAAACTGGCAATATCGCCAGATAACCACATATAAGAAAATAAGAAGATATCGCCAAAATATCATTGGGATGATAAAAAGAAGATTTTGCATTTTGAAAAACATAATTTATTTAATTTATATATTTACCTTCTGCAGAATATTTTAGATTTAATATTTCTTATTTTTTTATTTATGACGTACAAATATTTTATAAATTTTTTTCCTCTAGAAAATAAAAAATTGCTTTGATTATTTCCTTTTAGATGACAATTTGGGGATATTGCTAAACTATTGCCTTAGGGGATATCTTCCATTTGTTTGCAGGGTTTATTATCTTTTTTTTCCTTTTTAAAACATGACTATTTATTTATTTCTGCTTCAAAAAAATTACAAAATGTTTTTTATTTGAAATTGTCAATACAAAAATGTTGACTTTATTTAACCGCGTTCATTTGCCTTGCAAAAATAAATTTACGCGGCAAATAGAACAGCTGACTGCCGCCCGCAGCCGCATGCCGCTTACATTGGCTTTCCACTATAATGTATATCAATACAGAATTAAACTATTTGTGTTTAAATGTTATTTAAAGTTTTCCCCGTTAGCATTTCGATCACTTCTGATTTTTCACTTGAAAGAGAGATATAAGGTCATATACGGTTATTTTACTCGAGAAGCTGGTAGACATGCATACTTAAATATCTGTGGTTTTTCACAAAACATCTAAAGTCGAGATAAGATAGTAAAAAAGTTTTGAAAAAAGATCTGTGAAAAATCATTTTTATTAAATAATAAAATAAACAAAATTAAAGAAAAATTTCGTTTATAACACAAATTAAGGTGTATAAATAACACTGGGCCTGTTCGGAAATGCATCACTGCACTGCATCAGAAAAGCAAACTTTTTTTAATGCCGATAAAAAATAATTTAAATTTTTTTTTACTGTGTGACTATTATTTTTGTGGAGTATATGACAATTTTTTGGTCGACATCTACTTCACTGATATATATTTAAGCATTTTAAATAACTGATGCAGCGCAGTGATGCATTTCCGAACAGGCCCACTGTACGACAAATTTCAACTATTGACAATTTTTAACGTGAATCCATCCTTCTATCACTTGGCGAAGTTTTGATTATCCCCACACCTGTTGATCGAGATGCCAGATTTGTTGCTTAAATACTTCTTACTATTCTCATATGTATAGCGTAAAAAATGAGCTAAATGTCATATTTTATTATTATTATAGATCAGCAATATATGAAATTATATTGAAATTTTAGAAATGTGATCACCATCTTTGAACACGTGAACCGATTTTGCTCATTTTTACACTTTACATCTGAGAACAGTACGAAATAAATTGCGCTTAAAAACGCAGTTTGATCATGGGTGAAAAATCGTATTGTACAGTTTAAAATTATCCTAAACTATTAAAACAATAAAAATCAATTTTAAAGACTTTTCTAATTTTCATTTTATTCGTATTTTCGAACAGCTTAAATTACAATTTAAAAAGTTAACTAACTAAATGCAAATTGGAATTAATACACAAATTAGTACTAAATTTTGCGCCTCATTTAGGTAAAATTTACATCTTGAACTTAATTTATTTTTTAAATATTTTCGAATATCACACTTTGTCTATTGGTTTACTTCATGCACAACTTTCTTGTGCTTCTGGTATTTACGTTCGGGCAGGGCCATACTCATCAAACACAAAACTACACATACACCCAACAAACCCCAAAACACATTGTCACAGTGATTGAACAGCAGTTGACCCAAGAAATTACTGCCGAAGACGGCACCCAAACGACCGATCATCATAATAAAACACATTCCCATCGCATTAATATTTGTAGGGAAGAACTCCATGGAAATTGTACTAACCAAACCACCACAATTTCCTATACTCATGGTGAGGGTAAGTAAAATCACGACGAGATAGAAGTTGGATGTCCAGTGTATGACAGTGACACAAATTGCTCCAAGAATCAACCAAATAACTGTTAATAGAGATTTAAATGTTATCTAACAAAATTCATAGCAAAGCGGACGTCTAACATACTTATTAGATTCTTCTTGCCAATAATATCAATGGTAAAAGCAAAGATCAAATAGAAGACTGTAAAGGCGGCTCCCACCATCATAATCATCATAAAGGGGAATGTATCAATAATGCCATTGCAAACGTCGCTGCTTAAATCGGTACCGGTATCCATGTTACTTAAAATATAGCAAATATTGTAGCCCAAGCCATCCTTGGCCACCATTTCATTGAGCATAGTGGGGAACCTGAAAATATTTTAAGCAGATTTACATCAATTTTAAATTAAAACAATTAAAAAACTAACAATTTCGAAAAAAAATATCTAAAATTTGAGTCATGTCTTCGCTTCGGAATCTTTAAGAAATGTTTAAAAAGTTACAAGCGATTGAAAAATAGTACACACTTTCCCTTCTTTCCCGTTTCCCCCTCAAACTAACCGAATTTTAAAGAATCTTCCTCTTAGTACATCCAACTGCCTTTAGGCAAACATACGTTTCGAAGTTTTTGTTTATAGCAAAAGCCAGTTTATTCAACAATGAATTTCAGTGTTTGAACCAAGAATAATTGGAATTGGGAATTAAGCCCGACAAACAAGATCTTGTTAATTTAAAAATTATGTATTCACAAAAATTACTTTGATATTAAACGCTATTTTCAGGATTATTATTTGTGTGGGAGCGATGGCCAAATAGGGTCCGATTCCAATAAAATTTGGTAAGATGATTAAGATTGTTATGTATATTTTCAAACATCGGCCATTTAAGATAGAAATAAAAAATAAAGTTCATAGATCTTAAGTCTGCTCATGAAGTAACGGTTAATGAGTAGACATGTGAGATTTATCGGTAAAAATTAAAGGGAGTCATGGGTTTTTGCTCAAATCTCCGCTCTTTAAAGGCCGATCTAACTGAAATTTTATAACAATTTATTCCTATTGGTGATATAAGTATATCGCAACCATGGGTTGAAAACCCCATTTTAACATACACTCATAAAGATCGACATCGTTTAAGTAACTTCGCTTCTCGTAAGGACCCAGAATATACTCTTTAAGGGGTCTTAAATCAATAATGTAGAAATTACTAACGGAATGACAACATCATATTAACCCTTCCCCCCTACGGTAATTGTCTCTATATGCCATTAAAAATAGTCTTAAGCAGCTTTGGTGTCATAATTTTTCAAGCAATTTTTGATATTGATTCGAAAATTTAATATCAACAACTTTTGTAATGATTTCCCGAAAACTTACCACATGAAAGTTCCTTGAGATATGCCATAAACTATAAACATTATTCCACAGATATTGATGGTATGCAAGCAACGTTCCCGATAGAACAATGGTATCGTCTGGCTCCAAACCAGCTTCAAAGCATCTTTAATACCCGAAATATTGGCCAAACTGGCACCATTTGACTGCATCATAATCTGTTTGACTGGATAATCTGAGGCAGGACGTCCTGTATTCTTAACATACATCCAACGTAAAATTTCCAAAGCTCCATCATGATCACCCTGAACCAGTACATATTTCGGTGTCTCGGGTAAAGCAAATAAACCCAATAAAGCCACGAGCGATAAGAAAGAATTGACTATTAACAGAATACGCCACGAGGAGAATTTCATGCCCCACAACACGGCATCAATGCGTAAAGGTAAAACGAAAGTGGCAATGGCTAAAAAAAATTGTATTATTATTATTATCAATTTAAATTAAGTTAACAATAATAAGCAAAACTTACCGGGCAAATAAATTAAGGATAAAGGTAAAAATCCGGACAATAAAGTAACATGCCTTACTCTTGTCTTATTGCCATGGAACTCTCCGCACAAACTGAATACACATGCCTGACCGCCCGACATAAAGAATCCGGTGAAAAATCTCATAACAATTAGCATCCAAATGTTAACCGAAAATGCTGATATAATTGTTGATATCGCAGCCAATATCAGAGCCAATCTCAAGGTACGAATGCGACCCCAGGTATCAGCCAAAAAACCCATGGCATGAGAACTTAATACGATCCCAAGAAAGCCCGAAGAAGCCAAAATCCCTTGTTCCGTCAACGTTGAAGCCAAATCGCATTTCATAGAGGGCAAAATTATACTGACACACATAATTTCTACCATTACAGCCATAAAACAGATCCCAGAGACCAACAACAGTAGATAATGGAACTTCCCCACTTTAGTCAAAGTCACGGCATCTTCAAATGTATGGAAGGTTACGGGCTCGGGCGATTTTGATTTTTTTAAACCTACAAAAGAAAATCAAACAATGAATTTAATTAAAAATAAAAATTTGCACCAGAATGTACTAATAAAGTGACCTCACAAGCGCAGCTGGTGTGACGTTTGGTGCCTTTATTTGTTTATTTAAATTTTTTAATGAGGCAATTTGACATTTGCCGTCTCAATTCTAGCAACAAAATGCCTGTTGTTTTTTCTATTGTTGCTTTGTTGTAGTACTGTGGTCACTTTATTAATACATTTTGATTTGAACAAAAAGAAAACTGTGCTAATCCTATTAAAGCCATCAATCTTAATTATTTTTAATAATAATTATTTCAACTCAATAATTTTTATATCAATAATTCTTTAGTAGCTTTTTAAATTTCGTTTAACGCAGACATCATGTCTTCTCCGAACTCTAAATCAACGGACAATCAAGTTTTACAAGATGAAAATGAACATTCGGATTTTTTCGATACCCAACTATTCCGCTATATATCGTTGTTTTTATACTTGGGCGGTATTAGTGGTTTGGGCATGGCTTTATCGTTTTACTATTTAATATTTTTCGATTCAAGTATGCCTGAAATTCATCTTAAATTTCCCATTTCTGTCGATGGTGTACCGGTGCAAAGGATACAGGAGATGCATAATTAGGGTAAGTTTAATGGTATCAATTTGAAAAAGTGTTTGTTTTTACAATAAAAATGAAACCAATTAATAACTACATCCTGTTTTTTTTTATATGGTTAACAATTTATCCTAGTCCCTGTAATTAAATATTTTTTAAAGTTGCAGTTAAACATTGCCAAAAGACTTCGTAGTGTAGATGAAAGCTGAACGCATTTTGGTATAAAATAAGCACGAAGATATTGTCGGTCAAGCCCGACAGTATAAAACTCTACATTACAGAATGTAAAGACTAGGGATGTCAATCCCGAAATCCCGGAATTATTCTAAAAATTTAAGTCTCGAATCCCGGGATATTTTATGAAAAAATCCCGAGATTTTAGATTTAGTAAATATGAGGTATTTTCTTATTAAAAACAACTATGTTTATTTAAATAAACGTGAGTCACCCTGTTAAAAATAACTTCAAAAATTTAATATTAAGTCATACTGGCAATAAATCTATTTTTTTACTGTGCCCATGTTCTGTAACTCTCGGGTCGAGAAACTTTTCGATTTAAATGTGTTAAATGAAACAAAAATGCCATAAATTGAAACAAACAGCTGTTTTTCTTACTAAACTGTGCCTGTAACTTTTTTTGGCGAGTACTTGCTGTCACGTAAGGAAATTACTCGCCAATTTACAGAAAAAGTGTTTCTGTAACATTTTTGTGAGAAAAGTTCCGCTTTGAACTGTCAAAATACTCACGAATAAAAATGGGGCGAGAAAAAAATTTTAACACTAAAAAACAATTAAAATGCAATGAATAATAATAATAACATTTTGTTCGTGGCACATTTTTCCATTATTTAATTATTTTGCTTTTAACATTTTTACAAAATAAAATAATTTTTTCAAAGCTCGTTTGCCAACAACAAACATTTAAGTCGCACTTAACATATAGCCGACGCACTATGCTTCGTTCCCATATAACGAAGGGACAAAAATAGAAGGAGTTGTCGGATATTTTTGAAATTTGGTACACTAGCATAAAAAAGCTTAGTTAAGAAAAATTCCTGATATTGAAAAAATGTAATTTTAGCTTCAATAATGCCCACAAAATTACAAAAAGTGGTCATGCTGATACACATGCAACTAGCAACGTGCGTGTAAATTTTTATTTAAATCGGACTAAGGTCTCAAGGTCCTGCTATATATCCTCTTTCTTAAAAACGCTACCACTCCTACAAAAATTGTCTGATCGTAATAGATTTTGGTATGTAAATTTATATTTGCAGGATATATATTTTTGCCAAATTCGGGTAGAATCGGATTATCAATGTGGAAAATACAAAAACATCATTTATTGAAAAATATGATAAACCGATTAAAATGCTCTTGCAAAAATAAAACTATAAGGATATTTGAAAGATAACATATATGAAAAAATTAAAGAGGAAAACTAGCAATGTTAACGTCATTAAAAAATTATGAAAATATCATATCGCACTTGATCCATCAAAATTTTTAATTTTCCACTTTTCGAAAAAAATCGACGAGTAGTATATATATCCGCTGTAAAAATATCGTGCTATTTTGCCTACTTTTTGATAATGAATAATAGATAATAGATTTATTACATGTTTGCCAATTATTTCACACGACTTAATAATAATATATGATAATTTACAATTTTACTGTTTTAAGCATTTTGCTTATATCACACGAACTTATGATCTTTTACAACCCCTAGTGAAATTCGATGCAGAAAATTGTTGTACAATATTTTAACCCTTAAACGTGCGTGTAAGTGGTGTTCTGTGAGGAGGGACTGAAATGACCCCTAAACATCGCAGATAGAGGGTTAATTAGTTCTATGAAAAGAACCGTCATCAACTTTTATTAAAATCATCTATTAGCCCTTTTTAGCTCAGAATTAGATTTAATACATTTTTTTTGACTTACTCAAAACGCCTTTAAAAAAAAATTAAAAACTTCAGTGGGCCATAAAAAAAGAACTCGAGCTAAATTTTGAAAATACTTCAGTGGTTTTGGTCTTCTAATGATATAATTAATTTTTTTCATTTTTTAACATTCAAAATATAAAATAGTGTTGCGCAATGATATTAAACACTCTTAAATGCCTGATATTAGAGTAAAAATCATAAAATTAGGCATTTCAAAACACGCATTTTTTTTAGGTTGTGTTAAAAAAAATAGGCCTAATTTTTGAATACCCTATTAGCTAAGAACATAAACTTACAAAAACAGAAAAAAAATATCTAATTTTATATAATTTTTTTTATACTCCATCAAACTTAAGTAATTTTTGGATTTTCAACAAAAAAAATGTGTTTTTCTGAGCAATAAAAAAAGTTATTTTGTAAATAAATACTAAATTATAAATTTTAATTTAACTGCAAATATATCAAAGTACTTGAAAACCAAATTTCGAGTGACTTTTTAAAAAAATGAATTTTTCAGAATTATTTTTGTGAAACAACTAAAACTCATTTGTCTGTTAAGTAATTTTTGCAAGAAATTATCTGCTTTTAACGCCCTCTCGTGGTGGCAAAAGCAATCAGAAAAATTTTTTTTGTTAACATTTATTTGAGATACCATATTATCTTTCAAAAAATCTGTATTTAAAAACAAAATTTTTTTTTGATTTTTGTCTATGGGACAAAGCATAGTGCGACGGTTGTCGTTGAAAAATTTTCAATTTTAATAAATTTTTGTCGCCGTTAACGATATATGTTACTGACGTTCTCAACGTCTGCAATGTCATAGTGGCTTCGGGTGCAATGTTATGACATTTATAACGTAACGACGTAATCTCTTTATATAGTTTTAGACATGAGTTACAGACACAGTTTTTTCTCACTTTTCGAGAAACGATGGAATATTTTGTTTCACATCTTTTCGATGCGAGAAGTTCTCACTAAAGTTACAGAACATGGGTACTGGTTACAAAAAGAAGTCGCAAGTGAATAAATGTTACATGCAATGCATTTTGTACCACAGAAAATAAAATCTGAAGATAAAGTTCGGTGTGGTGTTTTTTTAAGTGAATGATAATAGAACTGCGCACGCACAATGCAGGTTGTGCAAAAAGGTGCTTAAAACTTTAGGGGACTCTACCAAAGGCCTTAAGGCACATATTTGTTTAAGTTTATTTTATTAAATTTATACTTGCATATATATTTGAGATAAAATAAATTAAATATTGTCATATAGCATATCGACCCCTTTGCGCGAAATTATCGTGTATGCCAAATTTTTTGAAATTTTGTTTTTGATGCAATTTTGTTTTACATTCAAAGAGACGTCACCTGGCAAAATATTTTGGGCGAATTCCACTTCGTGCTATCTTATCTTATCTTAGCGCATGTATATTTTCATTTTGATATTGCAAGTGAAAGCAGAGAAAAGTAGAAATATGGCTGTCGTGTTAAATTTGGTATTTGTAACATACGATAATTTCGCGCAAAGGGGTCGATATATGTAGCTATTTATTAACGACACCACCCAGAAGTGTTTAATGCGAACATTGTTTTTTGTCGGCAGCATTAGTTTTCAATAAAATAAGGTATCGATTATCAGACGCCATTAATTTGTTTTAGAAGCTTTTTAAAATATAAGTTTTAATACATAATTTTTCCATGTTACTTTAAAAGAATACATTAAACTGTTTTATTTTGTAATGAATTTAATAATCTTTATGAATTTATTTGTTTTAATAGTTAATAGTGAATTCTAAAAATTTGCCTTTATATATGAAATCCCGAAAAATCCCAATCCGTCCCGGGATCCCGTTTTTTTTTTTGAATAAAAAATCCCGAGTCCCGGGTTTCAAAAAACCTGGACCCATTTGGCATCCCTAGTAAAGACAAATTTGCGTGAGTGGACTCTATTTGCGATCCATGGGCAATCATGGACATGTCAGAATAAAATTATGTTATATGGTTAATCTTCATGTTAAAGTTGTTTAAGCCGAATATTATTTCGATGTCTTCATCTATATAAAAATTTTTTCAATGCCAACATATATTATAAAGTTAAGGCATTAAAAGCTATTTTGGGAGTAGTATTTGTATGGTTGATATGATGATATATGGATCGATTTTAATAAGCGGATTTAGATTGCAATAAAATAAAATTAGATAACATTCAATGCTTAAACCAACATAATACGGTTTTTATGGTCAAAAAGTCTCTATTCCGGAAAGAAGCTTGTATGTGGGTAATGTGAAATTATGGTCCGATTCTCAACATTTTCCACAGACTTGTGACAATAAGAACCATCATATGTACAAAAACTACATCAAATTATCGCCAAAATTGTGACCAGTACTTTGCACACAAGGTTACCAAGGACAGCCGGACAAAAAGTGATTCTGAATCGATTATATATATATATATGTTCCCGAAGATCCTACAAGGAGCATAGGGCCCCGATTCTGAATCGATTGGTAGACAAAAAAGTGGGTCTAGGAGCAAAATTTTAAGATGTCACAAATATTAGCACAAACGCTTTATACCCTCTCCACTATTGTAAAAAGTGTTCGAAAATAAACACTTAATATCGCTCCTTAGTGTTCGATTCGGTAGATTTGTAAAAAACATAAACGCTAAAAAATAAAAAATTACGCTTCCCGGTTTGTCATCTTTCGAGCACAAAAATATAATACTTTTCTTATCCAGCTCAACAAAAAGATGAGAACATTTAATTCCGTTCGATTTTTTTTTAACTACAAACTTAATTGTGTTCGGTTCAGCTCATTCATTTTCGTTAAGTTTTGTTGTGCTTAGCGCCTTTTTAGCTGTTAAAAAAAACCAAACTTTTTTTACAAAAACAAAATACACATACGCAAAAAAAACAAAAAACCAGCAAAATAATTTTACAAAAACAAAACATATACACAATATACACACAAGATGTTCGTGCTGCGGTCGCTGCTAAAATTTTTTGTTTGCTTATTTCTTTTTTAATGTAAAAATACAAACATTATAGAACATTTAAATATAATGATTGTCTACAGTATCACTACAATTCTTCTGTTTTTTAACGAAAAACAGAACACTATACATATAATGTTCCGCTCTTTTTTTAAAATAGTTACGAACGGTATATAGGATTGTGTTCGTCTTCACAAACACTAAAAAAATATATATCGTTGGTGGATGTGTGAGCCGAACGATAAATAATGTTCTGTTTATTTTCGAACACAGATTATAAAGAGCCCAGCAAAAACTTTATAATAATGTTGGGGAAAAATAAACACTACTTATTTTTCGGCTGAATAACTACTTATTTTGGTTCGAGGTGTTCACAGAACTAAGTACTTACAATGCACTTACTAGAAGTCAAAAAATATCTAGTTATTTTTTAACTACGAGTAAGTCAAGTTGTAAGTACTACTAACAATATACCTTCTAGAAGCCAAAAAATCACCAGGTAATAGGCCTTATAAGTAGTTATTGAGTACGTTACCAGTAGGGTTTTCCCCGTTTTCCCGGGATTTTTGTTGCGGGATCCCGGGAAATAAAAGTTCCTCACAGTTTCAGAAAAAAGCTATTTATACTTTGAAATTTAGTTTTATATTCTCTAAAAATTAGCACCTGTTGATGGGTTGTCGATTAGATCAATAACAAGAAGTGAGTGCGTTCGTAAATCAATGTCTACTGACGCAATAAATCTACCAAAAGCAGAATGTGCCGTGCAACAGTTGACAATTAATAAATTTAGTGAAGTGAAGAGTTTATAAAGAACATAAATTCAAAATAAGATGCAGGCAGTACATTTTAATTGTCCATGGACAAGTCTTAAAAATAGGAGATAATCAAAAATATCGCTCCTTTATTGCAGCAAAGTCATATCTACAAAAAAAATCGAGCTTGGCAAAATGCGATTTAAAGATATATTTTGCTATAACTTCGGTTCAGTTTGAGATAAAAACCAATGTTTTGTTACGAGAAAGTAGAAGGAACATTTTGCTTAATTAACTTAAAATTAAAAAAAAATTTTGAGATATGACGATATGTTTATAAGGTGATGAACATAAATTTGTTTCATTTTGTGACGGCTTATATAACCGGAAAGTGCTGGGAAACAGAA
This sequence comes from Pollenia labialis, assembly GCA_949318255.1. Taxonomy (NCBI): domain Eukaryota; kingdom Metazoa; phylum Arthropoda; class Insecta; order Diptera; family Polleniidae; genus Pollenia; species Pollenia labialis. The sequence continues at coordinate 46,254,225 of OX439142.1, read as the reverse complement.
ATAAAAAAAAAATTATGGAAACTCGTGTAAGATGCAACAACATAATATTTTTAAAACACATTGTCCTAAAGATTAAAGGTGGATCTTGTAAGAAGAAGTCCGTTTGATGCTATTTTTTGCATCAACCTCGACATACATTTGACTGATATAGGCGTTGTTTATAAAAAATGAAAATTACTTCGGATTGTGAATTAGAAATATGCAACAACTCTAAACATTTGCACTTTAAACTATTTGTCCAATCTCGGTAAAAAAGTGAACGAAATGTTTCGAAAACATGGTAATAAGTAAATAAAATAAGAAATATACTCGTTGCCGACTTTCTAAAGGCATTGAGTGTGTCTTAATGTTATTTCCTAAGCTGTTAAAAAATGTTAACATATTTATAAAACATATTTATTTAAAATATTTTATCTATTTTATAAATTTACTTTTTGATCTCAAAACTTGAGTACCATAATTTTTGTTTGTTTTTATTATTGTTTTATGAATTAAATTGCTATGTTTATGTTATCTTTTTATCTTGTATCTAGAGCATAATGATACGAAAAATGTAAATATAAAAGCGTGAGGTAATAATAATTCAAGTTCCCCTTTCAACCTTTAATTAATTTTTGGCAATACTTAGGCTTTTCTTTTACTTACTTTGTAAACAAGTTCCTTACGCTTTTTTAAAAAAAAATTTTTTTCATTAATTTAAAACAAATTTACTTTGTATTATTTATATGGAGCGGGATCCCGGGAAATTAAAAAATGTTCCCGTTTTCCCGGAATCGAAAAACTCCGGGAAAAAAAACTCTAGTTACCAGTAAGTAAACATTCAGTACTGAAAACAACACAACTAATAAGTAGTTATTGAGCTGATTATTAGTAAGCAAATATTTAGTATTGAAAATAATAGTAGTAATAAGAAGTTGCTGAGTTCATTACTAGTAAGTACTTATTGAAGTTTTCAGAATAATGACAATTGTAATGACAACTACATACCAGGTAACGTATGAAATAACTACTATCTATTAATAAAAACCAAAAAGTTTTTCCTGGGAGAAACTATACTACACGCAAAAATTTTAATTATATCGTTGTCCCACACAAACATATTATGGTTAAATAAGTCCTCCATTATGAAGCCGCAGTCATATACGTGTTTGCTCCCATCATGCCTTTGTTATAAATAACAGTGCTATGTTTAGTTACCACGAATAACAGTATGGTTGCTTTTCAACCATAACATGTTCCTCCTAAAAAAGAGAAAACCGTTATTAACAATTGTGATTATTTATTGAACTGTTTGTTTTAAGGTTAAGTTTTTGATTAATATTTTAAATATTTTTATTATTCATCCAATTTAACTTTCATTAAATTATTTTGAGTCAGCTAGAATTGCAAGTAAGACTGATACCGTTATTATAAACCCTTTTAATTCTGGTAATGCTGTTGATAACCATATCGATGTTATCCCGTCTACTTCCAAGATAATTGAAAAATAAAATATTGTATAAAAAATTGAGGTGTACTAATAGCTACTTCTAACATGTTTTCATCTGAAAAAATAAACTGCAATATTCCAAAAGACATTGAAGTTATTGGCATACGTATAAAACTCCATAACGGCAAAATATTTATGACCTGGTCCTACTTCCCACCAAGCCAAAATAATAATCAACTTATTTACGCAGAGCATGCATCGCTGATTAAATCAGTAGTATCACTATCTGCGCCAGGTGACTCTTTTCTTGCTTTTGGGGATTTTAACTTACCTTATGTTTCATGGAAATTTTTACTCCTATAAAAGCCGCTGACTGGGTGCTTGAATTTTTGAATAGCTTACATGATATATTGCCCAATTTTCAGGATTGATATTAACACATTTATGTTTAAAATTGTTTTAAATACAAAATTTTCTTCTTCACTAAATACTTAAATCAAACTTAATTCACCGATGTGGTACACCTAGTTTCAACTTAAGTTTACATTGTAATATTTTAGCAAGGTGGCTTTAATATCACAACAATACAACAACAACAGGCAAAGCAATAACATTCAGTTGTTTTTTGTGACCACCTTGCAAATAATTGAACTTTTTTATGATTTTTTTTTGTATTTAGTAGTGCTACCATACTTTTATCTTAATTAAATAAGACTTTTGAAATAAAACTCAAAATATCAATTTGTATTTAAATACGATTTAAATTTATATGAAAATTAACTTAATAAATAAAAAAAAATTTAAATACTATCCTGAAAATTGGGCATAAGTCTTTTTCAAATAAATTTAGTTTTCAACTCGCATAGTAAATTACTAGATCTGGTTTTTGTAAATGAACCAGCCGATTATTCCTTGCAGCGCGCAGATCTAATTGGCATGATCTTCTGATTATTCCTTGTTATACTCCAACAGATATTGATTCCATGATAGCAAAATTCTATGAAACTTTATCAAATTTGTTCAATGAATGTCTTCCCAAATTAGCAAGTGCACAAAATCTGGGCCTCCGCGGTGCACAAAAGAATTATCCAGACATAAAAACATAAAAAACTGGCTTGCTGTCTGATTATAGGAGATTTGCGTTTTCACGTGCTGAATATAACTTATTAAACACAAAGCTGTACAAAAACTATATATCTAATATGAAACAAAATTTTAACTGTGACCCGAAATCTTTTTATAAATTTGTTAATTCCAAAAAGAAATCTGGTGGCTTCCCTAAAACAATGAAGTATGGTGCTAACGAATCTAGTGACGATCAGATAATAAGTAACTTGTTTGCTGATTTTTTTTCCACCACTTACTCTGATTCCCAAAATAATTTAAATGAATAACCACATCCAATTGCGGGTCTTCAAATGATACACTTTTATCCAATCCACACAAATCAGATTTTAGATACTTTCAAATCGTCTAAGTCCTCATAACACATGGGTCCTGATGGTGTTCCCAGCTGTGTCCTGAAGAATTGCGCACATGCAAAATAGCTACTCCATTAAGCATAATATTTAATTTAGTGTGCCCCAAGGTAGCCACATTGGTCCAATTTTATTTTCCTTATTCATCAATGACTTGCCGTGCGTAGTTAAATATTGTAACGTCTTAATGTATGCCAATGATCTGAAGATATTTCATAGCTATGACAATAACATTGAAAAACATTTTCTGAAACATGATTTGGATAAACTATTTCAATGGTGCGAGCTAAATTTAAAGGAACTCAATTTAAAAAAATGTAAACATATTTAACTTTTCACTTGGACTGGTTACGGAGTTTGCAGATATTGGAATACTTTTGGATCCTAAATTAAATTTCCAGAAACACATATACATGATGGTAAACAAAGCTCGCGGTGTGTTAGCTTTTATAAAACGATGGGCCAAGGAGTTTACTGAACCAACCATTACTAAAAGGTTTTATACATCTTTAGTCAGACCAATCTTGGAATATGGATCTGTTATTTGGGATCCGAATGCGGATTATCTCAAAAACATTATTGAATCAGTCCAAAAGCAATTCCTTCTTTTTTGCTTGGGTAATCCATTATTTCTCCTTATACTACAAAGATTGCGTTAATAAAATTACCAACGTTGGAGAGCAGAAGAACTATGCTTAGCGTTTAATTTTTATTCAACCTAATAAATGGCGCAGTCTGTTCTGACTTCCTACTCAGCAACATAAATTTTAATGTACCTCATCGATCAACTCGATTCTACATTCCAATCTATTTACAAGTATTCCAAACTAATTACGCTAATTCTGATCCCCTAAGAAAATTGTGTAAACATTATAATGATTATTAAGGGTCCTCATGATATCGTTTATAAGTCTCGTAATCTGTGCAAACTGTGCATTTTTACGCCCTCGTAAATGAACTGTCAAAAATTGTATGAGAATTCATTTACACAAACTTGGTAAATTTGCCCAACAATTTTGTATCGTAAACTTGCGCTGTTCAATTGTGCGCTGTACAAACAGATCTTTTAATGATTTTAACGTCGTTTTCAATGAAAAATCCAAGTGTCTATAAATCACAAACAATAAATTCTAGCAATAATTTCAGTAAATTGGTCTTTTGGCTTTCTTTGAGCATTTTTAAAAGCAAATTTCTCATACATATTAATCACAAATTTAAACACAAATTTTTATATTTTTGAATTTCAATTTTTAATTTATTTTTGTATTGACGTTTCTTACAAACTGACATTAATTGTTTAAAATTACACAAAAGTAAAAAAGGGGCTTCATGAAACAAGACTCGTAAGTTTGCGCATTTGCACAAATGGCAATTTTAAGCGACATCATGAGAACCCTTATTATTTTCTTATTGATGTTTCTGTTAATGTCATTAAACGTAATATTATTTTGCAACTTAATCAGAGTAATTAAATGGATGTCTAAATCTTTTTTTTTGTATTTTGTATATTATGTAAATTTTTTATAATTGGTCTGAAGGGATTTATTCCGTAGACCTTAAATAAACAAATAAATAAAAAAAAGTTGGTCTTAAAACGCTTTTACAATAATGCCGAACATCCAAGATTGGCACGGAAATTCAATGAACATGATTCAAAACAAATTGTCTGGATACATAATAATCACCTGATCAATCGAATGATGTTTAGAACAAAATTTATATTTTTAAGGGAAAATATGTAAAATTATGCAGTTTAAAATTAAGTATTTGACTTTTACAAAAAAGGGGGCAAAAATTTGAAAAAGGTTGCAAAATTAGACGATTTCGAAAAAGTCGCACAAAAAGGTTGCAAATTGCAACTAAAGTCGCACAACGCTGAATCCATGGGTTTTCATTTTGTTTTTTATTTTTAATTCAGAAGATATTAGAGATACAATAAAAATGTATGAGCAAAAGTTGTTCGCCTGAGTTGGATCCTATAACTTTTACTAACAATTTTTTTTCTTAAATAAATATTAACCAAGTTATTGACAATCAAAGTAAAAAATCAGGTATTTTGCAAATTTTGGGTGGGTCAGGGGCACCCTATCCCCTTATCCGATAGAGCTCAAATTTTCAAGGGATTATTTCTTTAGCAATTCGAACCAATCTGGGGCTTGGCGAGAAGCCTAATAAACACTCTACTAGAATTAGGATAAATATGGAAAATTTAAATACCGGTAAAAAAAAAGCTTGTATACTCTTTTTATACCCTCCACCACAATTAGTTGTGAAGAGGGTATATTAAGTTTATCATTCCGTGTGAAACTTTTTCATTATTCATCTCAGACCCCATAAAGTATATATATTCTGGGTCCTTGAGTGATTCTAAGTCGATTTAGCCATGTCCGTCAGTCTGTCCGTCTGTTGAAAACACGCTCACTTTCGAACAACTCAAAAGAAATGAACAATGCCAAATTGCTTGTAGTTATCCTAAGCAGTTTGGGATTGAAATTCAGCAAAATCGGTCCAGTAGGGCCAGAGCTATGAATCAAAATGTGGAACGACCACCTAAAAAAATGATAATTTTGTTACAAAAAATAACATAAATGGTGGAACAAGGCACGGAAAGAAATAAGATTTTGCGAAAATTTGTAAAATTTCGTGAATATCCGTCCATAATTTACCCTAGGCCCCATATAAACACTACTCCCGGAAAACAGTTTAGTATGCCTAAAACCGATAAAAATAATGCTATCATAACAAAATTTGATTTGAAACTGTTACTCAAGCTAGTTAAAATTGCTAAAAGATTTAATATAGATCTAAACCTCAAACCAACCAATTTCAATGCTGATGTCTGTTTTTATAAAGATAAATTAATAATTAATAGACATCATATAGATATCCCTCCTGAAATATTCGAACAGTCGGTGGAGGGTATAAAAGATTCGGCACAGCCGAATATAGCACTCTAACTTGTTTTTATAAAACTTCAATTTGGATATTTTTGGCGATTTTTTTCCACCAAATATCTAAGAAAATAAATTTTTGGCGATTTTCAGTATGATATTTGGCAGTGAAGGTGAAAAAAAATTTTAAAACCCTGATAAAGAGGGAAGAATTTCAAAATAGCACCAGGCACCTGTCCTCTTATTTTTCTAATAAACAAGGAAAAGTATTAAATATTTATGTATCAATTTAAGTTTTCAAAACATGAGGTTACCGAATTAAGCCGCTTTTATTGTTTTTGCTCCCTCGGATTTTAATAAAATATATTCTTTGCACTTTCGTAAGTAAATATGTACCTTTTGTGCACCTTTTGCCAATTAATATTTATATTATTATTATTCAATTCCCTTAGTTCCTTTGTGGAGCATAGGGCCTTATAAAGTAAGGCATTTATTGGCATCTAAATAAAAAAGACAGTAAGTGAATCTAACTGTCTCTTTTCTAAGCTACCGTGGGCTTATTAATCAGTGCATGTTTAATCTAAAATACAGTAACATTTAAACCAGCTCTGAACGCATAAAACTTCACGTTTAAACTACCAAAATAAACCATTATGAATTTGACAACATTTATCGTAGTGCTGCCACATTATTATTATTTGCACTGCATATAATAAATGGGGCACTGATTTACAGCCGTTAAGTTTAAACTACATCTAAATTTAAGTTTAGTTCAACTAAACTAACGTTTAAACATTCAATGATTTATTAGACATTAGCCTGTCATGTCCGTCTATTGAAAACACGCTCACTTTCGAAAAACCCAAAAGAAATAAACAACATTGGTGTCAAATTGTTGCTAGATATTCTAAAGGTACGGTCACATATGGCAAACATTTTTCAAATTTTGTTTGCCGGCATTTTTTTAAAATTTGTTAAAAAAAATAAAAATTTTATTTGCTGGTCACACTACGCACATTTATTTGCCCATTTTTGTTTGTTCAAATAGATATAAAATACCTTCAAATAAAAAATGGGAAAACATGTTTGCCCAGTGTTCACATATAAAAATATTTGCCTAAAAATAAATATTTGATCAAATTGTCAAAAATATAAATTAAATAAATAAAATTACTTTTTATTAAAACTAAAAATTAACATTTTTATGCAAAATATGGAAACTTTTGTGGTTTTATGGTACAGAAGAGCGAGAACAGTAGTTTTAAAAATAAAAGAGGATTAAGATAACAAATAAAGGGATAAGGCAATTTGGCAAAGTAATTTCCAGCCTTATACAACTAAACTAACATACATACATACATATGTACATTATGAAACTAAAGTATTATTTGTTACGGTTTTAGACGCAAGCAATAAAGTGTCTTAGAGAGTGGATCTATTGTAAATTATAGACCGATCTTCACGAAATTCAGTTATATGATTTCTAGGCATATAAATTGAGTTTGTGCAAAATTTAAAGATAAAAGGTGCATTCCGCCACCAATTTACGTTAGTTTTTGTAAATAAATATTGATTTTTTCAAGAGGTTGTTTCCCATTTCGCTCCATAACTCTTTTCCTACTGAACCAAAAGTGCTGAATTTCAATCCAAACTGCTTGGACGAACTTGCGGCCAACATTTTTATTTTTCGTCAGCATCCTTTTCTAAATCGATATAACAATGTCCATCCGTCCGGCTAGCTGTAGATGTTAACCTTATTCGCAAAGTACATGTCGCAATTTTTGAGATAATCGGGTGTGTTCTAGAATCCGAATTCACTCGAAAGTGGATTACTGCAGCATTTTTTGTGTTCCACAATTCACCTCCACATGTTTTTATTCGTTTTTAATTAGAGTGGCAAAGGGGTTAGTGAAAGTAAACGAATCGACTATAATTCTTATGTATATGTGAGAACATATTTAGCAAAAAAACATAATATTGGTTTTTAGTTTAAAATGTTTGTAATATAATGAAAACAATACGTATTTTCACACAAATATTGCAAATTTTTGCAAGTTTCCCCTGATTTAGCAATATTTACAGAATTTTTACCACTCCTTTTAGTTTGGGGGCCTTTTAATCAATTTTATGGGTTGTTTGAAATATTAAAAATTTTCGCGAATTTTCGCTACTTTTGTAATTTTTTTTTTGTTTTTTTCCGACATTTTGTTTTTTAACCGATTTGGCAATTTCAAATAAATTTTTGGGTTTGCAATTTTTCGTGAATGTTCGCGATAGATGCAATTGTTTTCTCTGATTCTTTACAGCTTTAACGATTTTTAATAAATACATATTAAACTTTGCTATCATGCCGCTATTAGCAAATTTTTGCGAATTTCCGCTAATTTAGCCACTTTTATCAAATTTTTGCCATTCCTTCCCAATAAAATAAGGAGCTTCCAACGAAGCAGGTTTGTAAGGGAGAAACATAAGCGTTTCGCTTACCATTGCGCTGTCGGAAGACATGAATTTAATATGGCGAGTTCCCACTTTGAAGCAATACATGTTTGACACATAAAGCGCATTATTCATGTTATTGTAATCCATCCATATTTTGCCATAGCTCTTATACAAATACCCCTTCTGTAAATAGCTTTTAATGTCATAATAATCTTATAAATGTTGGTTTTGGCAATAATTTCTATAATAGCTTGAAAATGTTGTCTTGGTAGGACGAGAATTTGTTCTAGGTCATTTGCTACAATCACTTCAAGACGAAAAAATCTCATAAAGATGTCGATGTCGGTAAATTATTCGCCACTAATAAGTTTTATTTAAATCTTAAATTCATTATATAATTTTATTTTGGCGGGTCCATGATTGTCCACTGACGCCATTCTTGCAATGCATAATTCGTAACATTACCTCATATTTTATACCCATATTAAATAAATTACCTACTTACTTAAGAAAAATGTATTTTGCAACATCTTGAAACCTACTTACCGCGCAACTCTTTGCTAAAAATACAACACAGGACAAATTGTTTTACATAAATAAGTTTTTTCGTAATTAAAAAATTATTTAATTTTTTCAATTTTATTCAATAATTTTTATTTTAAAGCTTTTTTATTTGCCGCTGTTTGTTCTTACAAAATTTTTGTAAGAACAAATATTTATTTGCCTAAAATCGAGGAAAATATTTGACGTTAAATGGTCACATTAGGAGCATTTTTGTTTGCTAGCAAATAATTTTGTTTGCCCAAAATCAGCTGTTTTTCTGTTTGCCCCTCAAAAATATTTTGTGGTCAGATTAGGGCAAACAAATATTTGATATTTTTTGACAAATGTTTGCCATATGTGACCGTACCTTAAGTAACTTGAAATTGAAATCCAGTTAATTCAGTTATGTAAGACAGGATTCACAACAATCCTAATGTGGAATTAATAATTATACTCAAAATATGTAATTATATTAAAAAAATAACAAAAATGGTGGCTGAATGCATGGATTCATAAAAGAGTTTGCACAAATTCGTTTTATAGCACTCCAACTTGCTTTTTTTCATTTTTATTTATAATATATTATACGTTATATCAAACTTTTTGAGAATCCTCTATAATAAATCGATAAACCATAATAATAATATTATTCTTTTTAAGAAATCGATTATTTTCTTTTTGCTTATTGTGGTTTCATCTTGAACCAATTACCACCGATGTGGTAATTAAATTTGTCTTATAGAAATGTATACGAATGCCTTCGTATAGTTTTTCAACCACAATTTCTAACTATTTAAAACTATTTAGCTTTTCATTCATTTTCCTCTATTCAAATACACAAAACAAAAGTATTTGCGACTTTTAAAAAACAGTTGGTTTACTCGAAATACAAAATACCCTTTGCCTAGGCCTTAAAGATAAAAAAATCTGGTTTGTTTTTCTTCTTTGTAAATACGTTTTAACTATTTTTTCCCCAAACGACCCATTGTTTGTCCCCTTATTTCAAAATGGCAAAAAAGCTCCATTTGGTTAGAATAGTAAAGACACAGAACTTCTGGAAAGAACACAAAAGTTTGAAAATGTAAAAAATTTTAATTATTGGGAAAAAACTTAAAAAAATCTCTCATTTAAAAGAAGCCATTAGAATTTGCTAAATATCCCAGCACACGCACTTAGGCGAACTAAGTCCCTAATGAACTTTTGTTAGTGTCCAGGGAATTTTAAAGTCGGCATTTTGGAATTCGGGATTTTGAATTCGTCATATTAGTGTCGGGCATATGAATCCAACTCTTGAAAAATAACATATTTGACCTTCTCCGAGAAAAAGGACCTAGTGTGTGTGGAAACCACAATAAGGTTTCCGTAGACACAAAACATGTTGAAAATGCCATGAATGCTAACAACCGTTTATCTGAATTGAAAATCCACTATTTGGACTTAGCAGTGTTATGCATTACCATTAAAGCCATATCCGAGGGTAAACCGGATGCTAAAGGTCAATCCCAAGAACGTTCACTTAAGAAAACGAAAGCTTGTTAGTGAAAAAATAAAGCTTATAATTTACAATGTGCAGAAACGAAAGAATAACGGGGTTTTGACGATGGATTAAATTAACCCTTTAAGGGAAATCTTGAGTTTGTGTTAAGTCTTAGGCGTTGGTGTGTTCTGATATATGACCAACATTTTTGTAGAATATTCCATCCTCACCCTCAGCCTTTGTATTGGTGTTTTTTACGATTTGTTGGATTTAGGCCGAGAGTAAGAGGGTTAATATGTTCCGCAAATAGTTCATATGGTAACTTGGGCAACTTAAATCTGCCATTATATAAAATTACGATCTGAGAGTTTGAAATTTTTGTTCAGTGTAATTAAAAGAAGATGGGTTAAAATAGCAGTTTAATGGGTACAAATTAGTGACAGTCGTTGTTTTTACTCATACCTTAGAAATTTGTGGACCGATCTGTCTAAATTTTAATATACGTCTATAAGAGCCTAGTGCCCATGATATATTTTTTAATAGAAACCGCGAGAAGTCTACACTTTTTTTCGATGGAATATCATAATTAAGCCTCAGATATAAATTCCGCTTAAATATTGCCGATCAAAAAATGTTTATTATTACAAACCATAACAAAAGTCCTCTATACCAATCTCATTCTAATTTGATGTAGGGCATTGTAAAATAAGTAAATGAAAAAATAAATTATTTGTTTCCAAGCCCACAAAATGTTGTCTGGTCAATTAAAAAAAACCGCAAAATACATTCATAAGTAGTACTTCGAAACACACTGCGAAACAACAAAAAAAACGGAAAAAATTCATTTGTACAAAAAAAAAACAAGAACAAGAAAATATTGAAAACGTAGAAAAAATATAAACATAAACGCAGATACTTGCAGCTGAATATTTTTAAATAGTCCTCAACAACAGTTGCAGCTTGGTGCAACCAACCACAAACACGAGTTCAAGTTTGTTAATAAATTCAATAAAATATAAATAATTTAATTTATTAAGTGTTTTACTTTTATAAAGATCTAACTCTTTTTTCTTATAAAATTTTAAAAAACTAACGCCGTACATATTTAAATGAAATAAAAATGTCTCAGCAACCTGCTGCTGCTGCTGGTGGCGATAAAAATGACGAAGAGGTACAAATTCCCCAAAGTGATAATTTCTTTGAGTCACAGACCTTTCGTTTAATAACATTGGCCTTGTATATGGGTGGAGTTAGTGGCCTGGGCATGACGCTGGCCATGTATTATTTATTTATATGGGATTCGAGTATGCCTCCGTTGCCAGAATTTAAGCACACGCATCACATGGGCTAACTCAATAATCAACTAAGTAAGTACAATATAGATTTTAAGTTCAGTTAATTAAGACACTTGGGGTGACGAGGCCTCACGCCTTGCCTGACCATTAAAGTATTTGGGAATTGAGATTGTACGCTTGTGCTGATGTGTGTAATGACTTAAAGATCTATTATAATGACTCAGTATCACTTTTTGAGTCATACTAAAGATTGCCGTCCGGCTGACGGTCCATGTAAATCTTGTGCTCAAAGTACAGATCGCAATTGGAGATGATTTGATAAAATTTGGCAAATAGGTTTTAATTGTCACGAGGACCACTCCTATTAAGAATGGTGAGAGTTGGTCTATAATTGGCATAGATGCCATACATATTTTTATAGTAGAATTAAGATTTAATAAGGCCTAAGCATATTTTATTAAAACCTAATTCATCTTACCTAATTGTTTCGGAATCGGTCTATATCTATACAATTTGGTAACGATATCAAAGTACTACATTCGGCTTTGCCAAATCTTGCATTTCCTTCACCGTATATTGAAAACCCAATTGTTCCCTAACACAAATAGTCCGATTCGACACATTTTCATACCTAATTGTATTTATATTTATGAAATATCTAAGCCAAATTTGGTCCATCTACAAATCTCATATGGTTTGGGCACTACTGTACCTAAATCATTATTTTGGCGGTATGTCTAGAATTAAAGCAAAGCCGCTAATAACGTTGTAAAAGCCACTTTTGCAAAATCTGTTTTTTTTTGCAGACTACCGTTAACATTACTCTCTTAGACTGTTTTACACCGATTGACATCTAACATCAAAGATGTAGAAAATGTGAAACACTCGTTTACTTTGCTCACATCAAGCATCTACCATCCGAAAAATATCACCATTTTTGAAACATAAATGTTTTTAAAATAAAAAATGTTTTTGCTCTACAAAAGTTCCAAAATTTAAAAAGAAAACACAAAAATGTATTTGATGTTCAATTTGTTTACAAACATAAAAAATACTTAACAAAAAAAAACATTGCAATAAAAGAGAAAATTTGACAAAAGGTAACGCTGCTTTAAAAAAACATACTTCTTTTTGTCAGTAATGCCACAATAATAATAGAACTTATTGCAACTTTTCTAGTGATGACACTAAAATAATTGGAAGATATAGAATGGAATACAATGAAATAAAAAAAAATTTCGAAAGGATGTTGAAAAATTTGATTTTTAGCCCAATGTATTTCTAATGGGAAAATTTCAACATCTTCGAAAAATAATGTTAAATGTGGACAAGTGTGAAGAGGCTATTAGTCCTATGTTTTGCTTATGGAAAGATGTTAAGATCTTGATGATTAAGAAATTGATGGTTGATGTTAGATGTTGACCAGTGTAAAAAGGCTATAACGCTGTCATAATGCGATACAAAGAGTCAGCCAGTGGAAAACGTTTTTAGCTGGGTTGCCGTTCAAAAACAATTTTATCCGCCCAAAATTGTAAGAAAAGATTAATTCACTGCTTATTGTTGTGGCTTTTGTTTAAGCTATTGATATTATTACAAGTAAAGCTGTTGCTTATAATTCTTATTCGCTTAGACCCCTTTCAGACTTGGCAAGTTAGTTGCGCAAGTAACCTGCCGAGTACAACAAAGTCTGTACTAAATATTTGTTTCCTTACTCCGACCTTACCGCTGACGTCCACAAACCAAGAGTTGCGCAAGAGACCTGCACAAGTAACTTGCCCAGTGTGAAACGGGTCTTAACAGTTTTATTTGTTTAACAGTGAAGGAAAATTTAAAAGTTTAGATAATACAAACCACCAAGCAAAAGAGTACTTTTTTCAACATTTTGGTACTTTTTTAAAACATTTGTTTTTTTCCCATATCCAGCCATTTATGGACCAATCTGGGAAAATTTCAACAGCAAAATTCGGATGAGGATATCTGACATTAAAATATACTATCAAGCAGTGTTCCCATAAGTTTTTGATAATAATAAATGTTGCGTAGGCAATGTTGTAAACAGGGTTGTGAAGTCGAAGCTGTAGAGTCGGAGTTATGGTTTTTTGTACCGGAGTCGCAGTCGTAGTACCCACAAAAAATTTGCGGCTCCGACTACAAAATTTTTCGGCATAAAAAATTTAAAAAAATATTCTAATAATTTCCAAAATAAAAATACTTCGCAATTTGCGATGCAATATTTAACCATTTAAAAGGTACTGCATAAAAAAAGAGTTTCAAGTCAAATAAGGACCAGTCTCATAGTCATACATTTAGCATTAAAGTTATATTAGGAGTCGGAGTTGGAATTTCACCGGTTGGAATCGGAGTTAGTACTTTTTGTTGACGACTCATCGTTCAAAAAAAAACCAATGCTAAATTTCTAAAGACTAAGCATAACAAAAATAGTACTTAAACGGACGTGGGGGTACCGTGGTATTTTTGAATAGATTAAATACTGAAAATATTACCATAGTACTGAATTTTCCATCACTGTTGTTTAATATCTTTAGTTTTTCTAAAGTCTTTGAATGAAGTTTCCTGACGATCAGTCCTAAGCAACCAGTGAAATGCGCATAGGAATATCTTATCATTTAAACAATAAATTTTAGTGTTTTTATCAACAACACAAATTGGGAATTAAGCACGACAAACAAAATTTTGTAAATTGAACATTGTCAGGATAGTTTCATTAATTCATAATTTTTTGACGATATTAACCAGAAAAAAATCGTTGCTAATATCACAATAGTTGCCTTTATTTATTTATTAAGAAATCTCTATTGAACATTTTTATAAAATTACGATAGATCCTTTTTCATTTGTAATGACGATATGCATGTATTTTTTTATAAAAAGTATTATTTGGTATATTTATCTACAAAATAAGGTATGGTCCATCATCCCCGGTCCTCCGGTTTGTCCACAATGGTCAAAAACCCCTCAGAGAATCATAAAACATAAAAATGCATTAAGAAAACAACTTAAATTGCTTTTAAAAAGTAATCATGGAAACTTCTTTATTACTTGGATCAAATTCGTTAGAAAATAATACAGTTTAAGTTATCCATACTTTCACTTTTCTTTTTTTTCCTATTTTGTTTTAATTTGATTAATTTTTTTTTAAGAAAAACTCATTTCACCTTATTCTACTCCCTTTTGGATACCAGAATCCACTCTAAAATCCCAACCCGTTTTTTACACACTAGGTCCCTTTTCTCGGGGAAGGTCACATATGCAATTGCACTGGTCACTTAGAACGTTTCGAGTCCATGACTTATTGACAAATCTGGCTAAGTACCGAAAATAAAATGTATAACATTCCAAAAAAAATTTGGTCTTTGGACAGACCACAAACAAACTAATAGTGGAAGGCCAATGTACGCGGCATGCGGCTGCGGGCGGCGATCAGCTGTTTAGTTTTTCGCTTGAAATTTTTTTGATAGGCAAATGAAAGCGGCACATTTTAAAGCGGTTAATGTTGAATAAGCTGTTAAAAAATGTTCAATCTATAAAAAACGATTTATTTGAACATTATAAGAATTTACTTATCAAATAAGATTTTTTCCTCTTAATTTGTAATGTTTTTTATATTTCTTTTGTTAAATATTTATGTTTGTGTATGACGACGTCTACTTCACGCGGCTTAAAACAAAAGTTGAAAAAATTCAACTTTGCCGCGCGGCATCTTTTCCAAGTAATACCAAGTCTTATTTTTTATGATTTGTATTTTTTTTTGTATAAACATTTTTGTAAACATTGCTAACATTTTCACAATGGCAATACTATTGCCGCCCGCAGCCGCATGACGCGTACATTGGCCTTCCACTATAAAGCGTCTCATACACTTGCAATAAAATTGATCAATTTCACGTATTTTACAATTCTATCTCCAATGTGTATGTGATATTCGAAGGTGGCAAAATATATTGGCAACAATCAAAAGACTTTTGATTTTTATTGCACAACGAAAAGAAAGTTAAATGTGTTGGCAACATTGTACAATTCTATTTATGTGTGCATTTCAATTAATTCAGTGGTAAGCCGATTTTTAGTTCTCGTATTCTTCTAATAGGGTCCATACACAACACCATCATAATTGTGCAATCAAGTGATTGTGACAGCTGATTGACCGTGTATGAGCTTGTGGGGTGGTTTTACCTGCTGTTGGTGCTTTATCAACAATAGTTTGAGACTTTTTTGATTGTACCAGCATCAAAAAATAGAACATTTTAAATATGAATGCCAAAAAAAAAAAATTTTAGGGAGAATTGCTAAAACTTTAAAATACAACTAGCCGATCCGGTCCACGTTGCTGGCCCTAAGCAAACATCAGTGTTGTATTATCACACGTTTTAAAATGAGCATTTAACGAAATTTACGGCCTTTAAAATAAAAATCCATGGAATACCTATCATTAAGTTTTTTTACAAAATATCTTACAAATGGTGTAGATATGGGCTCAATCAAATAAGAAACGCATGTATTTAAGGCACATTGGAAATTATATTTATTTATTACCGCATCTTAAGGCCAGCGGATAGACAATTTTTGGTGTAAAAACGTATAAATTTGTTGGCGTGCCACAAACAACTGGCCATGTAAAAAAACTTGAATTTTCCAAAATTAAGCCAGCAATAGTCAAAGATTGGCCTTGTGCTTTGTTGATGGTAATAGCAAAGGCAAGACGTAAAGGGAATTCGAGCCGCTTGAATTGGAATGATAATCGTTGGAAATCATCGGAATTCGTAGAATTAGTTCGACGTCGCCTTTGAATCTGTCACCGATGATTGTTGCCTCGATTAAATTTGGTGAACAGTTTTTGATGGTCAATCCGGTTCCGTTGAATAGCTTTGTTGCGTTTAAGTTGCGAATAAGAATAACCGGTGATCCAACCTTTAATGTTAGTACATGCAGGGTTTAAAAGCACCCATCAGCTGGATGCTTTTTATTTTTGCTTTTGCCACTGCTATTTAATTTTTAATTTTTTTCCAAAAGCCTATGTTTTGTTTTTCGTTTGTGCAAAAAAGCAAATCTCCTTTTTTGTATATTTTTATTTGTTTACAATTGCTTTTTTACCAGCTAGCGACAAGAAAGGCCAGCCACATAAAAAGCAAAAGCTCAAAATGATTCTTATGCCTTTTCCTTTTTTTACTTTGTCCTAAAAGCAGAGCTAGTTAAAAAAGACAAAACTAAAAAATCGAAAAATCAAATTTTTCCCTGGCTGGTAAAAACACAGAGAACAAAAAAAGCCGCACTTATAAGTGCTAAAAGCAGCCGATTTATGTGCTAAAAGGAAATGATCAGCATATGTGATACATTCATACGTACATAAGTGTGTACCAAAAAAAATACTATTTTATGCAGCACCTTTTTTGAAAGCTTATAGGGTAAGGTATTTTTGTGATTTGTTAAAGATTTTTCGGAAGAGGTTTAGAGGTCGCTTAAATCGAATTTAACCCAAAAAAGGTGTTTTCTCGACTTTTTTTGAATTTTTCTCATTACTCGGCCCATTAGCACGATTTTCTTTGTTGCTAAGTAAATTTTTTTGAAGAAAACTTCTCAAGATTTACTTCTCTGTGCAGATATTATAAGGTTCGGTTATTTTTTTTGCTCACTTGGCTCCCCTTAATGACATTTTTTTGTAAATTTAGCATAAATTTGAAAAATAATGCTTTTAAACTTTTAAAATTTATATTGAAGTTAAGAAAACTAATGATTCAGTTTAATAGATGGATAAATTCTGATTCATAAAAAAAAATATAATTGAATTGGCACTTACTGTTCCAAAGTTATACTCTTTTTAAGTTTTGTACCCATTTTATGAAATTAAAAATAACCAAAAAAAAAAAATTAATAAACTATTTTTTTATTATTTATTATTATTATTAAGACATGGTCAATAATTACAATTCATTAACAAATTTTAATTAGAACTTAGTCTATTTACAAATGTTTTTCACATATATCTTCCAGTCTTCCCTTTCCTTAGCTATATATCGCAACTGGTTGTAGGATTTACTTGTTTCCTTGGCCACTGTATTCCTCCAAGATGTATTCGGTCGGCCGACGCTTCGATACCCCTGTGGGTTCCACTCAAGTGCTGCATGTGAGACCTCGGATCTTTCTTTCCTTAGTGTGTGTCCCAACCATCCATATTTACGTTTCTTTATTTCGCTTTCAATCTTTATTTGATTAGTTCTTAGTAGCAGATTTTCGTTAGTTATTATTTGAGGCCACCAAATTCTTAAAATATTGCGAAAACATCTATTGATGAATGTCTGTAATTTCTGAGATAAATCTTTTGTGAGAAACCAAGTTTCACATCCATATAACAGGATGGATTTTACGCAGGCGTCAAATATTCTTATCTTCGTTGCTGTGTTAATTGTGTTTGACCTCCATACCTTAAACAGCATTGCGAACCTGCCTTTAGCTTTCTTTAGTCAAGTATTGTTCCCCCATTGGTGCTTATAATGCTGCCGAGATACTCAAAACTGGTTACTTCACTGATCTCCTGCTGATTGACTGCGAACTGGGATGTGTTTACCGCATTAATTCTCATAGTTTTGGTTTTGTTAATATTGGCTTTAAGTCCTACTTTATTTGATTCCTCAGTAAGGGATGTTGAAAGGGATTGCATTTCTGAGTTTTTGTTGGACAGAAGGACTACATCGTCGGCATACTCTAGATGCGCTAATTTGTTGCACATAGACCAATTCAGACCCATTGATAATGTATCAACAGCGTCGAATATTACATCCATCACAGTTATAAATAAAAGCGGTGAGAGAGCGCACCCTTGTCGTACACCACTCTTTGTTTCAAAGCTATCGCTAAACGTGCCATCATGTAAAACCCTACACGTAGAACCTTCGTAGCTATGCCTAAGAATGTTTATTAACTTTTGAGGAATACATCTAGCGCCGACCAAATAAATTCTCCCTTCAGAGCATCAAAGGCTTTTTCGTAATCAACAAAGGTCAAGTACATAGTTGCATTAAATTCTGCTGCCTGTTCAATTAAGATTCGTACCGTATTGATTTGGTCTATGCATGACCTACCAGGACGAAAGCCCGCTTGGGTGTTTCGGATGTTTTTATCTAGAGCTTCTGCTATTCTGTCTAGTATGATTTGGTTAAATATTTTAAAAACTGCCGGCAATAACGAGATACCACGCCAGTTATTGCAAATCTTCTTATCACCTTTTTTCGGGATTTTAATAATTATGGCCTCTTTCCAGTCGGAAGGAAAATCTTCAGTAGTCCAGACTAGTTCGTAGATTGGGCGCAAGATTTCTGCCATTGCAATGGGATAAGCTTTGAAACATTCTATTGGTAAATTATCGTTACCCGCCGCTTTTCCGCATTTCATATTTCTAATTGCTGCACAGATTTCGCTAACAGTAGGGGGGTTGTTGCTTATATTTTCGTTAGGGTTTAAACGTCTTCGTATTGTTAAACTGTCCGATTGATTGTGCATTATGTTAAAGTTTTTTCGAAATGTTTTCTCCAAACATGTAATTGCTCTAGTTTGGAAGTCATGGTTTCACCACTATCACCATCTATGACAGGAGAGCTACCCTTAATATTTTTTAGCTTTCAATTATTAATTAGAGCTTTTACGATGGAGCTCTATGCCCTGCAATAAATTCTGAAAGTTTGTTTCAGAGGTTGTTACATTAATGTTAGTTTTAGCCAAGGCTAGTCCGCGTTCTGCGACATTATTTACGACGTGCTGAACTTTGTTCTTTGCTTCATTAAAAGATTTGTTTATATGCCATTTGCCCGGATCTATTTGTAAAAAATCAACAGAAATGTTGCTGGCTTCAAAAAAGGCTAGGCTGGCTTCGGATAAAAAATCTTGAATTTGTTTGTTTTGAAGCATGTTTTCTGATAACTCAGCTTTTACTAATTCTTTGCCGTTACTTGGTGCCGTTACTTTAACGCAAAGTTTTGGTGTGATACGTTCATCAAAAAACGCTAAGGCAGCCAACCTACCGGATACGTACCACTGATGCCGCAGAAAAGTTTTTAACGTGGCGCGTGCGATTGATTCGTTAAAAGTTTTATAGTCACCCAATTGCTTTAATAAACTTAAATCATTCAGAGGAGCGTATCTAGGGCATTGGCATGGGTACCACTTTTTTTAAGTATATTCTCAAAATAAATGAATTAAATTCAAGCAAGTCGTCAATTTTTGAAGCGTTTATGAAGGATTGCAGCTGGTTTTGAAAAATGCATATTTTTAATGAATATATAATTTTCATCATTTAGCGTGCCCGATTAATGGCTCCAGGAGCCATTCCGAATTTATTGATGGGCATAGAGCTTCATCGTTTAAGCTCTAATAAATTACATAAAGCTAAAAAAAAAAAATTTTAATTTTTTTTTTGGGTATTTTTAATTTCACAAAATGCGTACAAAATTTAAAAAGGGTATAACTTTGGAACAGTAAGAGCAAATTCAATTATTTTTTTTTAATGAATCAGAATTTTTTCATCTTTTAAACTGAATCATTAGTTTTCTTAACTTCAATATAAATTTTGAAAGCATTATTTTTCAAATTTATGCTAAATTTACAAATTTTTTTACACCAGAGCAACGCGTGCAAATAGTTGAAATTTTTAATCAAAATTATTGTTCTATTCGTCAAACTCATCGTGCACTTCTTCCATTTTATGGCATACATAATCGTCCTTCAGAGCGGCTAATTCGAAAAACAATAGATCATTTCCGGAACACATTTACTGTTACTGATAATGTGCATCCAGTGAGACGCCGAACAGTGCACACTAAAGAATCTGTAGCCGCTGTAGCATTGAAGATGATCCTAATCAATAAATTCTTCGCCGTTCTCAGCAACTGGGGTTGTATCCTTCCACTTTATGGAAGATCTTACGAAAGGATCTTGGCTTAAAAACTTTCAAGATTCAACTTGTGTAGGAATAAAAGCCAAACCACTATTATATGCGCCGCCAATTCGGCGAATGCGCTGAACACAGCCGGCGCTACAATTGATTAACTCAAAGAAACTTTTGATGAAAAAATAATTTCACGTAATGGCCAAATTAATTGGCCACCTAGATCGTGTGATTTAACCATATTGGATTATTTTCTTTGGGGTTATGTTAAGTCCCTTGTCTACTTAGATAGTCATAAACAATTGAACACCTAGAAATCAACATTCGAAGAGTAATCGACAAAATACGGCCGCAAATGCTGCGAAAAATTGTGGAAAATTGGTGTTCCAGTTTTCGCCTTCTACGCGC
Organism: Pollenia labialis; assembly: GCA_949318255.1. Taxonomy (NCBI): domain Eukaryota; kingdom Metazoa; phylum Arthropoda; class Insecta; order Diptera; family Polleniidae; genus Pollenia; species Pollenia labialis. The sequence goes on along the minus strand of OX439142.1, from coordinate 46,233,369 downwards.
CTCATGGCAGAAATCATATCTTAACACAGTAAAAGAGCGGTTTGACCCCATGCCTTTTTTAAGCCATTTATACTTCAGTTCCCAGTCTTTCGAAAAGTATCACGAAATATCACGTTTCTTGCAAAAAAATAATAATAAATTTTTGCCAGAGGAACAATAATTCTACCAAACTTTGACGACGATATTAAGGTGATTTTTTTGTTATATTTTTTATTAAAATAATAAGAAAATTTATAATTAACTGCAAATTAAATGTTTTTGTGAGAAAATTTACACAAAAAATGTCTTACAAAAATTCGCAGACTTTTGTCGTGCGAACGGTAACCCTGACAGGGATTGAAAATGGCTTTTATAATTTTGTACCAACTATGAAAACAAAATGTACTTTTTAGGCCAAGACGGTACCATTTTTTTTAATATTTATTGAAAAAAAACAAGATTTATAAAAATGGATATAAAAATGTTAAAATGCACAAAAAAATATAACATAAAAAGAATAATTAATTAAGGTTATTAATAGAATATTTAATTATCAAATTAGAATCAATGTAGTCCATTTCGTTGCTTTGTTTTTATTTCGTTTTGAAACAATAAAAATATGTTTGACGTGGGCCTGACTAATTTTGAATAATCTGGGAACATTTGATTAAACTTGTTTTTGAATTATAAAACACGCATCCTGATATGAGCAAGACCACCCGTTATTGGCATTTTATTGGTCATAAGCAACGAAAAGTTAATTTATGCAACTATAGAAATAAAATAAATTTTTTAAGCTGTATTTAAGTAAATTTTAGTTCGCTTTGAGTGATAACTTTTTGCTTAAACCAAGCAATATATTGAAGCGTATAAAATATTCCTCATTGCCGAATAAAAAACTTTTCCTTTTTTATTGTGTCATTTAGGTCACCCAATTAAGTCATTTTTTCCCACTTTTTTCTCCACGATGGAACGGGGAGGTTTCCCCACAGTGACAGGTACCGCGACCAGGTTAGGTCTATTGTACCCACTCCCCTTAGTTGGCCAAAAGACCCTCTGCTTCCCATAGGAACCCAACCAGGGCATTTGCCGGTATATCACCGATTTGGGACGCACACATTATACCATGCCCCAAGTGCCTCCTCCTGGCCCATGCCAGCGCCGGGCAGTCACACAGTACATGCTCCGTAGTCTCGTCCCCGTCTAGACAAAGTCTGCATTCCTGATCCTCAGCCAGGCCCATCTGATAAAGGTGGTATTTGATCGTGTGGCGACCAGTCAAGTAGGCCACAAGCAGTCGCAGATCCCGTCTGCCGAGACCATTCGTCTTTAAGTCTTTACTAATATTTATATATGTAGGTGGATCGAAAGCATTGAAACGCGGAACTTATTATAGATTAAAAAACCTCATTAAAAATTTATTAAATGTCGGATTTTTAGCACTTAACTTAATATTTAAATGCTTCAAGTAATTTTAATTTCTGAGCTCTTATTAAGCCTTATTCTGTCAAATGGCTGATTCGCGGATTAATTTTTCGGTCATCACAGTCTCATTAATCCACCTAAAAGCGTCTTAAATAAATCTCAACGTAGCAAGGATATTCAGAAATTGAGCAGATAATATCAAAGCTTCATTTTACCTAAGCAAATCTTCTCCTACTCTATTTCTTATTTTTCTAAATGACCTCCTATGTCAAACTTCCAACCCTTTCTACTCTTTTGCAGATGACAGAAACCTTTGCCATTTATACTCATTTGAATGCAGACCAAGCGTATCCGATGTCGGTGCTATAAGGCCGATTATGAATGATATGCTTGGCCGAGACCTTGACATAGTCTCGGAATGGGGTCGTGCAAATAGGATTGAAAAAGCCAATGTTGTGTGCTGACGCATATGGGTGGTATAATTATTGAGGAATCAGAATCTCTGGATGTTTTGGGTATGAAGATACAATGTGATGTCCGATGGACAGAACATTTATTCACGTTGTCGAAAGAAGCATTCAAGCGCAAGACGGTGTAAGATATCTGATCTCCTTACTGTTTATGCATCCTATATCCGACCGCGTATGGAATACAACTCTCATCAGTGAAGCTTCTCTACCACGAGCAAGAGAGGGCGAAGGTTGTCATTGGTGACAGTAGGTTATCCAATTATATTGGCTCCCCCTTGGGCACCGTCGCAATGTGGGTTGTGTTTGCCTGTTTTAAAGTTACCACAATGGAATATGTTCTGCCGAAATTAGCGACCTGGTTTCCGAAACCCGTACGTTTGTTCGTAATACACGTTTTTCCACAAGAGCCCATCCTTTTGTAGTCGATTGGCAGGTGAATCGCATCACAGGGAGATTTTGTTTTTTGGCCGGACTGTTCGTATGTTTATTAACCTTCCTGCTGAAGTCTTCCCACTCACTTACATTATGAATAAGTTCATGTCGAATGCTAACAAACACTACTCCCTCTATCCTCCTTCCCCTAACCTATTTTCCTAGTTCCAACACAATGCAATGCATTAGTAGGGGTCATCACCTGAGTGCTGGTCCTAACAGAAAAAAAAATCTTTTATTAGTAGATCTGTACCCTTTTATTTACATATGCAGGAAATATTTTCCATAGTTTGGGCATTTATATTTTTATTAAACTGCGAAGGACCTATGAAAATCCAATATTTTGCGATTAATAATCGATAAATTATGGACCAATTCGTAGAAAACTTAAAGAAGGGATTTATTTTTGCTAAATATTGAATTCATACAACTGTTCAACACAGAAAAAAAAAATAACGGGGTTAGGACAATGGTTTTTGGTAGATGAGACCAATAAAAAATAAACATTGTCGGCGTTTTGAAAATTATCACACCAGAATTTTATTTTAAGGGGGTTAAAGTGTATCCCTTCTTTAAGTCCTTTAAAAATTAAAGAAAAATTCTTGCTTTGCAAAATAAATGTGCTGCTCCTTCTAGTGACAAACGTTCAGCAAGCTTTAAGTTCCAAAACTGATTTGGTTTCAACAATCTCATTTCCGCGGAATGAATTTCCGTTATCGCTTTCATACTCGATTGCTTGTCAATGATGTGTGAACTGATGAAACCGTACTGTACTTGATTAGATTAAACCATTTCTTTGTAGTAATCTACTAGTCGTTAAATACAAACAGACGCCATTCGTTAATCTAACATAACATAAATTCCATTTTGGATTATCGTGTAATTCGTACATTTCATACGACACTTTTAACTTTGTCATAAAAAACAAAATGAAACCGAATAGAACCAAACCAAACCGAATTGTTCAAAACAGAAATGAACAAAACACGCTGAAGAAGAAACATGTCAACTTGGCACTTTTAATAGAGAATTAATCGGCTTTTTCCATTTCGATAAATCCCAGTAACAGCACAAACACACTCAATCGCATATAATGCGATGCAACAAAAACCCCTCCAGTTCATCTACTTGAACATTTATCCAACGTTTTGTATCAATATTAAGACAACTACAACAACAACTACTACTACTTTAGCACTTTAGTAGCCCATTAAATACATATGTACTAACTAACTACTCTGCCAGTAATTCCGAATTCGTTTAATGAACAATTTTCGAATGAATGTGTTAATGGCGAGAAGAAATGAAAAGCAGTAAATACAGTTTTTACTTGAACCTCAAGTACATAAGTCTGGCTGACTGACGACATTTCAACTAGAGTTAAACAACAGCAAACGCATCGGATGCAAGAAAATTTAAATTTATTCATAAAATTTTGTCAATTCGTACATGAACGTGATTTCAGTTACTCTTTTCTTTGTGATTTAGTACGTTTTGAGTGCATTCTTTAAAGTTGAATTTTATCTTAAAGAAGTGTTTAAAAGTGAAAATTTAACTATACCCAAAACAAAAAACTTAAAAAACGTTTTTAAAATGTCTACGGTGACAGCAGATCCTTTGAAAATCGTTAATATTCTTTTGCCCGCAACCACCAATAACGATATAAACAATTGCGATACAAATTCGGAGGAAACTGAAATTCCTACCCCAAGCTCATTTGCGTCAACTTCTGGCTATATACCACCACGAACTGTCATCGATGATGAGGTCTTATTTGCAGAGCCCACATTTTCGGAAAGGTTTTTTCGTTATTTGGTCATTATCATTTACTTGGGTGGTTTAAGTAGCTTGGGATTTTTCCTTTCACTGTACTATATATTCTTTTGGGATTCTCGCATGCCACCCGTTTACAAGCCCACCAAAAAACCACCAGTTTTTATGAAACCATAAATTCTGATTCTGGACAAAAAAGGTACGTACGCAATTAATTTAATTTTAAACAACAAAACAATTGTGTCAATATGTCTCAAGAAACTTGTTTTAATGGTGTTCACAGCATAGCAAAACTTTCCTATTAGTTCCGGCAAATCCTTGATTCTTAAGGATTATCAAACATTGAGTTACTACAGGGAAATTTTCATTGCGATAAAAACAATTATTTAGTAATCTATCGCTGTTGCTCCGGAAATCGAGATTAAGTGTCCCGTTCCTTTAGAAATTTCAGTAGTTTTTCAAATTTGATTTCAAGGATACAGAAATATAGTTTTGCTACCTAAAAATTAAAAAGGCTCCATGAATAGCAAATAAGATTCTTATTGATATCATCGTCAACATGAAAAACTCTAACAGCCGTATTCATAACAAAAATTTGGCATGAAGTAGGCACAAATTTTATTCATAATACACAACCAAACTCTGGCTAACGACTTGCTAAACTCTTGTTAACAAGCTGCCAAACGTTTGACAACTTGTGAAAAACAGCTGTTTACTTCAAACAATTTTGTTGGTTTTTTTTTAATTTAATGGCTGTTTTTAAATTCGCTTTCATTAAACCCTTCACCACCGGTGGAAAAGGGTAAATATAAGTTTGTCATTCCGTTTGTAATATTTTTAAATTAATTTTATTTTAAAAACTTCTTAAAATTTTTATACGTGGAAGGCGAACAAAAAATTAAACGACAAAACCAGCGAGGATTAATGCAAACAGTGTTGCATTTTTGAGCAAAACAATGTGGCATTATTAAAATTCAGAGTTGATTTATTAAAAGTTGGTAGATGCACAAAAGTTTGATATGTATTAACTCTGTGCTAACAAGCTGCTAAGATAAATTGGCATTCTAGTTAGCAGCTCGTTGTACGTAGTACAGTGGCTAACTTTTTGTTATGAATACGGCTGTAAGTTTCTCTTAGTAGTCAAAACAATCTCTGGTAGTCTAATGTACGAGCGTTGCGCTTTATGTTTTGAGCCTTAGCAACATTGAAGGCTTACAGGTGCCATCTGAGGTAAAAAATTGAAAGTTGACTACATAACTTTTTAATCGTTAGCCGCAATTCGCACAGAGAGAAAACATTAATGCTCTGCACAGACTGATAAGGCAAAATCGGCATGTGACAAATCGCAAGCATGAAACCATCTTAGGCATTATTATGGCGAACATCAATAAGATACTGCTTAAACATGTAGTTGCCAAAAGGACCCTTAAAGGATTGTTGATAGGTCATTGTTCTGTTAGAGCTTTAACGAGTTAATTGGACAATACCATACTAAACTTCTTCAGACTTTTACCTGACCAGAGTCTATGGCGCAAAACGAACCCGACACCCTTTAGAACACTTCTAAACAGAATATCGCAGCACCCACCCCAAAAGATCCACTTGTTAATTAGTCGCATCGGGGGATGTGCTAAGCCTCATAGAAAGCGTAGTTAAAGCAACTTGAGGAGTCAAATTTATTGATGTTATCTCCACTGGGAAAAATTGGCTTGGTTGATTTATTTATGTATTGGCATTCTTCGGCATCTCATACATTTTAAAAAGTAAATGCAGCCTGGAATGCACTAAACATTCAATGGACTTCATTGGGTTCGAAGTTGGACTTCATTGCGTAAGTAACGCACTACGAATGTCGGTAGCCATCATTGACACGGAATTGGTCTGACTCTTCGTTAGTTCTTGGTTCTAGTCTTTTAGGATAGTTGTCTGTGCGGAAGCATTGCTTTTTTTGACAAAATACTATCAGGAAGCACTTAGTGGATGTAGCTTAACCCCAAAGTCACTGGTAGGGTGACGTCCAATTGGAGGACTGATCTTTGCTCTACTGTTAAGTTCGGTTAATGGAGGGATCTCTGTTTCTATTCAACAAGAGCTGCTAGGATTATGAATAGCAGTAGATGTAAGATAGTTACGGCACTGTAACAAGGTGTGGGCGTATAAGTTTTGGTGTATTACATACTCGAATTTCAACCTGTGTGTGCAAATAATCCTTCTCTCACACAGGGGCATTTGGTAAGTTCTTAATATTAACACACCATGAGGATGATATCCAACGTGAAGCTAAGTTGCAAGACGGTATTCACATACAAAAATCATAATCGAACTTATTAATTGCTGCCCCCGGCGGATGCAGGGATCATATTAAGGATATTAAACCTTACGGTGTTACATCCTCCGGTGCAATCAATAACTGTGATTCATTTAAAATATAAAATTCCCAGATTTTCGCGGCTAACCAGATTTCCAACCTGGTACCACGGTAGGTGGGTCTGTGAGATCCTATCTGAAAGCGGGAAATTATTTCTGTCTTTCAGGAAGAGTGTCTTTGAGGAAATTTTGGCTTGAGGGAGGATCATAGGGGCTACTGAACAAAAATTGCAAGCACCTCTCCAAGTGGCAACGTCCTGTTGAAGCGGTTTATCGTCCACATCCTTATATTCCAATTTTGGCCATGAAAAATTCATTATCATCTCACGATAGCGAATACCATACCACAGTAACGGCCTGACCGTCCTCATTTTGGACAAAATACGGCCCGATGATGCTGCCAGCCCATAAACCGCACCAAACAGTTACTCTTTTTGTGGGTGCATTGGTTTTTTGACAATCACTCTTGTATTGTCATTCGCCCAAATGCGACGAATCCACTGAGGTGAAAATGTGCACCATCACTGAATCCCGAAGTTCACGATATGCATTTTGATTTGAACGCCTATTTTCATAATAAGACTGAATAACTTTAACGCGTTGCTCGATTGTGTATCATTCCATGGTTCAAATTGAGTTAGTCTGAAATTGAGAAATGCAACATCGGAACTCAAATTGAACCACCCTTTATTTAAAGAAGAAGCAGACCACATGGATTCAAAAGAAGGAAATTTTGAAGAAGCTGAAGACAACGCAACGCCGAAAATTACATTGACACCAAAAACAAAGCCAAAAATATTTTATAATTTTGATGTTGCTTTATACACACAGAAAAAATAGAAAACTGACTTCAATTAAACATTGCGTTCAGACAATTAAATATTTAACTAATTTTGCCCCTGCAAAGGAATTTATTATATCAATTAACGGATTTGTAATTATTTTCGAGTCATGGGACACAAATTTAGTCAATTAAAAAATTAATTGAATAAACAAAAAATACACCATATATACACAAACATTTAATTTTATGGGTTTTGATTAAAAAAATTAATTGCAGCAAACAAAAAATTAATTGAATAATTAATATACACCAATTAATAATTTAATTGAATAATTTTTTGCAAAAATTGTTTCTGTGCAGAAATTGATATTGAATTTTAAATTTCAAACGCTGCGTTGAAAATTTTAAACGCAATATGAATTTCTGTAGAGAGCCTCAACGAAATTAGCATTTTTCGCCATTTTTTTTTTTATTATAAATGAAGCCAAATTGGCAACTTTAAGTAGTTCTGTTAAGTTTTTTTAAAACCCCAATTAGAAAAAATTTTTCTCAGTTTATTCGAAAGACGTAAAGAGAGGACCAACAGTTTCAAACTTATCATAGTGATCCTTTGTTTCTTTATGAATGTTCTTAAGTTAATTATCTTTTTTAGAACAAAATCTCAGTTATATTTGTTAAACTTCTAGGAAGACAAAAATGTATCAGAATTTTCATTTATTTTAGATTCGGTAGTTTTCGTCTTAAAATTCAAATGTCCAAGAATCTAACAGGATTAGTCAGGAACTTAATAGCATATCGTCACCTAAAACGCAAAAGGGCGTAACAACACTTTTTAATATTTTTTTAATATTATAGGGACATGTAATTTCGTGCATCATAATCAATCAAAAACTCGATTTTGAATTTTTTTTTTGTGTTTTTACGCCCTTTTGCATTTTAGGTGACGATATGTATCGTTATCTAGAAAAACGCAAAGAAACAGACTTGGAAGTTCTTATTGTTAATAATACTTTATTATTTTGGTCGATATTTTGAACTCTGTAAAGATTATTGCAGCGAAAAATTACATGATTTTAAAATGCAACCAATGCCAGTTTAGCGAGTGATATAAACACCAAATCGTTCGCTCCAATTTTCCATTGTAGAGTTATCAATGTGAAACGTAGCAACGTCCATGGCAATATTGTTAAAATCAGAGTCACCAAAATTAGATATTATTCTGATTTGACTTAACATAGGCACTCAGTCAAAGCAACGTAACCCAAAGCCGTTTAGGCTTTTATAAGTTCGCTTCTGTCAAGACCTCCAGATTTCAGAACATTTTGAAACGTTTCTGCAATTTATTAAACAACTGTAACTACCCCTAATTAAAAGCTTAAAAAAGTAATTTGAAACCTTCATTTGTATTATTTAACACAAGTGTCATGCATTCAATTTTACAAATACTTGTGTTTGTTTTTGACACGCGTTTGTGTTTTACTTTCTGTGTGCAAAAATAAAAACAAACACAAACACATACTCACTCAAATGCATTCAACGGTTCATACAAAAAAAAACATCATGTATTGCACAGTTCAATATAATGTTTTTTAATACCCTACACCACCACTATGTGTAACACATAGAACAATTGGCTCTAGACCAACACTTTGATACAGCGATGAATTTAGAATCGCGTTCTAAATCGATCTTACGATGTCCGTCCATCCAACTGGCTGATGGTGTGTCCATGCACTGTTTGCCAAAAATGGTTCAATTAAATAATTAATTGGTGTACATTAATTTTTTTGTTTGCTGCAATTAATTTTTTTTAATCAAAACAAAATTTAAATGTTTGTGTATATGTTCTGTATTTTTTAGTTTATGCAATTAATTTTTTAATTGACTAAATTTAAAATACAAATCCGTTAATTGATATGATGATAAAGCCCCTACCTAAAAAAAACTTATATGAAATTCATATCTATTGTGATAATATTCGGCGCAAATAACTCGTATACAAATCCTAGCCTTGTTATATAATATTGTCAATAATTTCCAATCGGTCCCAGAAAAGGAATGCTCTCGAAAAAGCTTCTGTTACTACTGTAATCTAAGGTGTCATAAGATGTAGTTTAACCGACTATATTTTCTTACTTGTTTTTTTATTTTTTCCTTCAATATTATTTTGAGCAAATAAGTCACCACCTGTAAAAATTTTACCTCTTAACACAGTTTTTCTTGTAAACCAAGGAAACCTTTCAAAGTCAAATCAATACCGATTACCTAGAAACAGGCAAGCGAATATGGTACCAGACAAACACAGCTAAGAAATGAAAGCAAAATAATCGATAACCATTTAAGACAATTCGTTTAAATTTATAAGTTCATGTACGTATGAATTCATGTGCGTTTCGAAAATTGTTTTTTTTTTTTTTTTTGCAAAATGTTACCCAAAAAACACAACAACTTTGAAAATACATGTAAAGTTTGTGCGAGTGTACGACCACTTATGTGTGCGATTGATACATGATTAACATAAGTAAAAGACTATTGATATTGTGTTTGACTTTTTGAAGGATAAAATTCGAGGTTAATTATGCAAAACTAAAACATAATATTAAACTTAAATCTTAAAATGTTTTTTTAAACATTTAAAAAAAATTCTGAGCTAAAATAATAAGTATTTATAAGTTATTTAAAAAGAAAATTTTAAGTTCTTATTTTTGAAAATTTCCGAATTCCGAGATTTTCGTTTGTTGTATAAAATCGATATTTTAAAAAAAGGAACTACAATTTTTTTTTATATTTATTTATTGAATCTTCATATACATCAAGGCGAATTCATACAAGGTGGCCTTTTTTTGAAAACGTTTACCAACACTGTAAAATATATTAACGTTGTGTCCAATATTCAAACAAATATTTAATTTTGTTTTAAATTTTAAATTGTGTGTTTTGAAATATAATAACTTTTAAGTTTCATAATTTTAAGCGAAAATTATAGAATTTAGTAAAGATTCCCCAGAACCACCAGAACGGTTTACCATTTTGACACAAATTTAGTTATCAGCTGTTGCTTGCGTAGCAAGATAAAGTCACCTGGTGTAAATTCGCATTGATATACATTCATATTTCATGAACTTTTAATTCAAATTTTAATCTGAGTGGTTACCGTGGTAGCACGCACAGATCTAGGCGCGCTGCAAGTAGAGTCGCCAGTGACTCCGTTTTGACTCGTCATGAATTGGAACCACCAATCAAACTTGACCCAGGGGCAATACCGAGGTGGCTAGAGCCAGCCCCTTTGCGTTGTGATATTTCAGCAATCTGCTGAGTTTCACCCTCGATATCTCCGAGAGTCCTTGTAGAAGGTAATTCCCAAATAGTCCATGTCTTGTTGAATTAAACGCTGGGCAATCACATAGAAGGTCTCCTCATTTCCAGGTTCCCTGCAGCTGCGGACGCATTCATTAAAAAAAGAAGGCGGAGTCCCATAGCGTGCTTACCGATCGCCCAGTGAGCAGTAAACACGATATAAGTCTCGACACGTCTCTCCGATTAAAGTTGAGAAGTCGCTCAGAGCGATCTATTTCATATATGGGCCACGTTACCTTGGTAGCCCTGCAGCCATCTAGTTTCTTTCATTTATCGTCAGCCATATCCATATAGTGTCTCAATATTTCGCTCCTGATAGTTTCCAGTCTTGGCCAGCCCATCTGCCTGTTCATTGCCGTAATGGTCCCTATGCGCAGGGATCGAAATTAAGGTAATGCCAGATAGGCTGCCCAGTCTGGAAAGTTCCTCCTTACACTGGTTGACGAGAATGGACATGTGACTTCAGTGACATCAGAGCCGCCTGACTATCGACGAAAATGCCAATTTTGCCGCTGATGTTCCTACTGTACAGTGTTCTACATGCCTCTCTTATCGCCAGTTTTTCAGCCTGAAATACGCTGGCCCAGTTCGAGAAGTCCCCAGAGCCGACACCACAAGTCATCTTTGACCCATCTGTGTTAACTTTGGTGCTGTATTTATTGGCCAGGATTCCCCTACTCCATTCCCGCCTTGATGGAAATATGACCTTAAATTTCTTATCAAAATCCGTGCGGGGTATCATATAATCCGTTGGTCGTTTTAGAGATGTGTGTTGCTTCTGTAAGATCCCCATATGCCCGTACGTCCTTGCCTTCAAACATCCCTATGCAGAGAGCGTAACCGAGCTCTTGACGGATATGGCCATAAGGTGTACTTCTATTGGAACAAGATGCAGTATAGTATTCAGAGCCTCTGAAGGACTAGTGCGTAGAGCGCCTGCTATTCCAATACAGGCTGATCTTTGTACTCTGCCCAGCTGGTCTACGACGTATTTCCTGCCCGTCGCGTTCCACTATACCAGAGATCCATATGTAAGATTGGGCCGTACTATTGCCGTGTATAGCCATTTGACCACTCTAGGATTTAGGCCCCACCTGGCGCCAAACATTCTACGGCAGGCATAGTCAGCCACCGTAGCCTTCCTGACCCTGTGTTGGGTATTCAATCTCCTTGATAATTTTGAGTCTAGGATAATTCCCAGATATTTCGCGTGATCCGACAGAGGAGTTCGTAGCCTATTTTTTTTATATACTACTAGCTTAACCCGGCGCTCTTTGCTGCCCCCATCGAAATAAAATTAGTAAAATTTTTTTAAGAGGTATCTCGTGTGTTGATGACAAAGCATCTTGTACTGAATTTAAATGCTTTTATAGTAACCGCTCAGCAGAAATACAGAAATTGCAAGTGTATTCGTATGGGAAGAGCTATGCCTTCTTTTCCCATTGAACTACTTTTTGAAAGATGTTGTGGATTATTATCTAAGCTATTTGTACAAAATTTGAATACTTTCACTGTTACAGTACTTCAAATACATATATAGAAATCTTTGTTTTATTTTATGGGAGGTGCCACGCTCACTTTCTCACAAAAATATTAAAAGAAAATTGAAAAATATTTAAGCGCCTGGAAATCAGAAAATTACTGTGAAAATTTCAGGAAAATCGGTCAGTGGTTTAGAAGTCTACAGGGAATAAATAAACATGCTCGATCTGCACCTACCCACTTATTATTTGTTTTGAAAGGTGTAATTTACCATAAGAGTGGTTCCTACAAAGTTTAAAATCTTTTGCCTTCCGATATTCGCTATTTAATATTTTCGTTCTATGGGGGGGTTCTGCTCCTCCCATAAATAGTGTCTTTAACCACGTTTGAAGACTCTAGCTAATATGTTTCTTCAGTTTCGCGATATTTAATATATGCATCCTTTAGGGGGCTGTTCTACCTCTGCGCCTACCCGCTTTATTTTTATTTTCAAAAGTGTAGTAAGAGTGACTTCTACAAAGATTGCACATTCTCACTAAAACAGTTTTTAAGATAGGCGTCCTTTGGGGAGACTTAATAAAAAAATAGAGCCAAAATGGCAGTGTTTTATTTATCTATTTTAAAAACGAAAGTCCTCACTTTACAATTTACAATAAAGGACTTTTGATGTTCTTTGCCTCTAAGCACATTCTCCTTATTGTCTACAAATTCAGTGGTAAACGACACTAAGTACACTTTGCATCTAAGCAATTTGGACTTGGTGTTATTTTTAACTTTTCTATTTCGAAAACTACATTAGATAGGACTTATGGGAATGCACACATCGATAGAGGAAAAGTTCGAATTCCAACTGCATAAAAGACGTATTTTGAAAAAAATGTGAGTTGTGGTAGTATATCTCCCACCAGTAGAACTGTTGTTAAATTTTTAAGCACTGTTTGCCGAAATTTAATAAAATTTATTAAACTTTCAAAATATACTAAAGTTCAATGATTAATTTTCCTGGTGGGATAAAGTGCGTTGCAAAACTAGTTCGCTCCCATATGGGTCGTAGCAAAACTAGTTTCTTTCGTAAATTCGTAGCAAAACTCATTCGTTACAAAATTAAATCTATTATTTCTTATACATAAGTTGGTTTCAATTTTTATATTGTTGAGTTATTAATCAAGAATGCCATAACACTTCAAAATCAAAAAATTTCAACTTAATTGGTCCATGTAATCCGGCGGTATATGTTTTTTGCATTTTCCAAAAAATAGAAAAAGTGTAACGTCGAGTTTTGCATCTCACCTACTCATATCTAAAGAACGTTATTTATATAACTTTTGTTCTTATCTCACCATGGTGTAGGGCATATAAGATTCGGCATAGCCGAATATAGCACTCTTACTTGATAAAATTAAGACTGATGCATATTATCTGCACAAATGGCTGAGACATGATCAAAGAAAGCAGGGTTGTGGAGTCGGAGTTGAGGTTTTTGTACATGAGTCGGAGTACCCATAAAAACTCGCGAATAAAAAATTAAAAAAAATGTCCTAATATTTTCCAAAATAAATATTCTTCGAAACTGGCGATGCAATATTTAAAATATCGATAAAAAAAATTTCCAGAATAATTTTCTTGCTATGTATAACCATTTAAAGGGTACTGCAATAAAATAAAGAGTTTAAAGTAAAATAAGGACTTGTCTCATATACATTTAGCAACAATGTAAGAGTAGGAGTATGAGTATGAGTTGGAGTCGGAGTCGGACATAAAAAATTTTATGGGTTAAAGTCATAGTCGAAGTTAGAACTATTTTTGGACGACTCTGAAAAAAACACGACTGACTCTAATTTTGACCATAAACATTTTTTGTTGTTTCTTTTTCCCGTATATCTGGAGAACGGTAAGAGCCAATGTTTCCAAGAATCATAGAGAAGTTGGCGTGGCACAAAATAGATTTATTTACATCAAAATAACGGTATTTATATAACTTGCTGCTCTTATCGCACCATGGGGAAGGGTATTTGATAGTAGGTGAGAAGTATAAGACACTGCATTACTTCAGGCTAAAGGTATTAAAGATTCGTCACAGCTAAAAAAAATCAGTCTAGATTGACTGCACATATGTACTTGTTTGTTTAAGGATTTTTCTAACATTTTCTTTAAACTTCTTAAGATTAACTTAAAATAAAACCATCTGATTAATGCAATTTTACTTTCAATCTATTTACTGAAATCATTAAGCTAAAAAATCTCAATTAGCCCTAATTCTCAATATATAAGTAATTTTAAGTATTTTTAAACGTAACACACATTATTTTATCCCCTCCTTTATGTTAATAATTTCCTGCTCAACTTTTCCCGCATTTACCATAATTTTTGTCCTGAATTTGTTTTCCTCTTCTTATACAATGGAGAACATAAATATTTTATCTATTCCCAAACTTGTTAAACTCGCATTCGTTTTCGTTTTCATTAAATTTATATTTCAAGAGTTTTTGACATACTTTTTTTACATTTTCTGCCTGGGTTTTAAAGTGTGTGTGGTGACGGGGAGTTTATCGCATGCATGTGAACACAAAACTTTTCATAATCCTTTGTGTGATAAAACAAAAAAAAAAAACAAATAAAGAAGAGCAAAAGAAAGGAAAGAAAATATAAATAAATTATCATAACTTTCGAAATATGATGCAGAACTTATTAAAAACTTTGCTACACTTCAAAACTCTATTGATTTTTCGTTCTACTTGATGTGTTACAAGTACATGTCGATTCGATTATTAAACTGAACGCTTTTCGCTTTCACATCCAACAGATACAACTGCTTTTTATTTTATTTTTTTCTCTCTCTCTTAATTCGCAGCAATAACGAAAAAGTTAATGATGTGGAAAATATTGTGTACGAGATGTGAAAATCCAAAGGATTTTTTTTTTTGTTACAAACTTCAAAGACACACAAACAACTTTATGTATATTTCAACTCATACCAATGTAATTATTTATATAACCCAGTTGGCCACGTCTGTATGACGTCCTATAAGACAGATCCAGGAAAATATTAATTCCTGCACGACATGTGAGAAACAACCAGAAAAAATCCTCAACGACATTTTCGAACAAATGCCGCGTTTATTCAATACAAAAGATTACATAGACGACATTGTCGCCTACTTTGTCGTTGGGGACAAACGTTATAAGTAATATGTATGTATGATTAAACGACGATGTCGTCAGCGACAATCTGGACAACTGGGACATTTTAAAATCATTCACACAAACATTCATAAATACACGAACGGACACGGACATAAAATTGTTCTTGTTTATTCCCTCCTTCATTCGTTTACATGGAAATAAAATTAAAAACTCAAAGAGTTTTTTTGTTTTTTGCTTGTATGCCAAATATTAATGAAAAACCATTGAACGAAGTCAAAAGTTACACATTGTGCGTTTTAATGTGATAAAAACTCATATAAATTCATTTTGTTTTAATGTAATTTTTAAATAACATTTAAGAAATGAGTTCAATAACAGTTAAACAATTTCAAAATTAATTTTAGGTAAGAGCTTTAATTAAAAGTGGTTCGAAACAGCAATCATTGATAACATATTTTAAGTTTGAATTAGTATGCATATTATGTTAAGTTAGGGTTCATTGCCAGCCACAACCAAGCACAGATCACGCGGGTCCAGCAATTAGTTCCCGTTGGGATACTATGTTTTCTCAGTCAGCCTGTTGATTCAAGAAGAATTGGATCCTATTCAAATAAATGTCCAAGAAACGTGTTCTAACCCTATGGGTTCTTTAACCAAACTGTTTAATTCTTGGGCCTCTGAATGCCGAGCAATGACAGAGAAAATTTAAACGCAACTTGGTTCCTGAGGTGAAATTTGGACGGCTTAAAGGCCATTTGAGTCCTGACTAGCAATAACATGGAATTTGTGTCCGGTATGTGTCTTGCTCTCTTAAAGCGAGAGACCTATAACATTTTTTGAACCGGGACCCATTAAATGGTTACTATTGAATGACCCGTTATTTCCTCCAGAGACATCCGGCATTCTTTAAAAATTCTCGAACACATTCTCGAGGGATCTTATGACCGCTTTACTATCGGTAAAATGTGAATATCCATGCCAGATATCTCACTATACTGAATGTGCCTCGCGACTGTTGATATCAGCGTTTAAAAAACTGCAGTCAAAGTAAAAAAAAACTTCCACTTCTTCATATGTGATTGGCAAAAAAAAACGGTTACTTTTACTTCTTATTCATTATATGTAACCCGTCGCTGTCAAAACAATTCAAAAGGCGAAAGCTGTACACAAATTTTCTTTTTTTGTTCGACAGTTTTTGGTTTCGACTGCAGTTTTTTAAACCCTGGTTTATATAGCCTATTCAAAATCTATTTATTAAAACGCCTGTTTTCATAAAAGTTTTATAAATTTAATAATGGTTTCAAAAACAAGTTTTGTATGAAAATTTTCCTTAATAAAGGTTTGTTAGATTTAACAATCATTTAAGAATAATGGGGCTAATGTGTATATTAATCAGGATAAGCAAAATAAATACAATGGCATATTTTTCGGCCTGTTGTTGAATCTTCCTAGGTTCTACCGATTATCAACAGCCCCAAAGTAAGTGGCGAGTGAACTGCTTTCCGCCGAATTCCTACCCTTAAATTGACACATGTGTCTGAGTGTTATGTGTAGTACCATTCTTTCTTAAGGCGTTTGTGGATGCATTAGGTCAACCCGGTGGAAGGACCAACTTGAGGCAAGAACACACAGAAAAAATTTTTTGCGCCAGTAAAAAAATTAATCAAAAATTAAATAAATTTTAATTAAATATAATTTAATTAAATATAAATATAAATAATCAGCAGATTGAAATAGTAAAATCTGCTAAGAATCTTGGAATATTTTTCAATGACACTCTTACGTGGTCGAACCACATTAACTATGCTTGTGGTCGCACCTTTTCAATGATTAGAACTCTTTGGCGGACCCAGCATTGTACACCTTTAAGAATAAGAATGCTTCTTGCTAAAACTTATCTGATGCCAGTGTTACTGTATGGCTGTGAGCTATTTGCTAAATCTGATGCGATTAGTAAGGCGAAATTGAACGTTGCGTTTAACAATATTGTACGGTACGTGTATGGACTTAAAAGGCGTTCTAGTGTTTCTTTGTATTCATCTCGGCTTTATGGCCTTTCCTTAGATAATCTGCTGAACATGAGAGTTTTAGTTTTTTTATATAAGATAATATATACCCACAAACCTGAGCACTTGTACGGTAAACTTTGTATTTCTGACATAAGCAGAGGGAAAAGAATTAGATCGTTCGGGTATAAAAGTTTAATTTCTGAGTGGCATTTCTACATATTCGCAGTATCTCTCTGGAATTCTATACCATATAGCATGCAACTTTTAAGTAACGCACGAAAATTCAGGGAAAATATTTTGAAACTGTTTTCAGGATAGCACTTTGAAACATAATTACTTGAGATTAAAATATATAAAATTATCTAAATTTTTGATTATTAAAATATATTGTTTTATGCTTTTTTAAATATTTAAATTAAATTATCTTAATTTTTATTTTCTTTATTGTTTTATTGTTTAAATGAAATTGTTTTTTGATTACTTATATAAAAATTGTAGTTAGTTATTAAGTTATTAATTAATTAATGATTTAAAGTTTAACATATTCTCAGTTCCATTCTGCAAAATAAGACTCTTAGTCTTGTGTATGGAGCAATTCAATTAATAAATAAATAAAATAAAAATAAAAATAAAATATTTAATCAGGTTAATTAAATATTTAATGCAATATTGTCAATTAAACATTTAATACACTTGATTAAATATTTAATTAACCTGATTAAATATTTAATTAAAACTGATTTAATTTTTGATTAATTCTTTTACTTTTTATTTTATTGCAAGTGTATGAGCCGCTTTAGTTTTCTTTTGCTATTTAGAGTTTTGATTTTTATAACTTTTAATTGTTTAGTCTGTCGCAGTGACGCCTGCCGATCAATTGTCTCAAACTAAGGAAATACGGACATTAGAAATGCCTTTAAGTTAATAAAAAAAAAATGAAAAACCAGCGAGTTTTGTTACAGAAAATGCAAAGAGATAGTTTTGAAAATTTCTGGTGAATGAATCGAACCAGTTTTGTTACCACCTGCACTCATAAAAACATAGAAAAAGGCATGCTTTGATACAATCAATATATTTATTCCCATAAAGTGTTAAAAGATTTGTCAAAATTAATTGTTATCTCAATTTTTGAAACTCAGCTACTCATAACTTCAAAATTTTTAAAGCAGAATTTCTTAAATTTTTTTTATTTTGAAAAATATTAGAAAAGTTTTTATGCCGCAAACTCCGGTACAAATACCTCAGTTCCGACTCCACAGCCCTGCTTAGTATGAAAAATATTTATAAGCAGTTATTCATTTCGGGTTCCTTGTCATGTATTTACAATAAGCCCTTCAGTAAATTATAATCCCATTTCTTCGATCTTTTTCATTAAAAGTTAAGCTTGAATAATTTATTTAAGTATTATAATAAAAAATTCTAAATGCAACCTTTTAACTAATAAACTTTTCAAAAAAATTTATTAATTTAAAAAAAAATTAAATAAACTTGGTCCTATTCAATTTGTCCTATTTATTATTTGAGAATTAATTGAAAAATTCAGAGAGACTGGCTCCGTTGGACACGCCAAACACACTGATTGTCCAAAAACAAGCACTTCAAATGTCAATATCGAAGCAGATCCAGTCTCCCTGAATATTTCAATTTATCTCTTCACAGTTGACGCAGTTGAAACACTATGCCGACCATATTGTTCAATAACGAAGACACGTTGTTCTATCGTGCAAAGCTCCATTTTTACTAACCCTAAACTGTCCGCTGTCGAATCTTTTTTTAGGGTTAATAGCACTTTACTGCACAAATAGCGACTGCCAAATTCTCTGCAGAGTTTAACTACTGTCAAAAATTTACAAAAGGCCTATCAAAAACAAAATCAAAAAGCATTTGATTTCATACGTGCGATCATCTTCGCTCTTTTCTTTAGCAAATGCCAGATTCATAAAACATAACAAAACATTCCTTCAGTTCAATATGGTTTAACACACAAAATTTAGATGTATTTAAGCCAACTTATGCATTTTATAGTTGGGGCTTACGTCGAAAAGGGTTATTTATGTTCCTTAGGTAACGGTAAAACCCCGAGTTAATTGGTTTTTCGAAGAAATTAATTGCTGTTCATCTACTCAATTTCAAAACATCTTTAAATTGTCTTTTTCTGACTTGGTTAGCTTCAGCTGTGAGCCCTCCATTTGTGATGTTAGCCAGCACATTCAAAAAAGATTTTTACAAATTCTGTAAGAAATTTTAACATTTCCAGGCCTGGTATAAATACAACATTTTTCAAAACATATGAAACTCAGTCGTATAACAAGAGCTTTTGCATAAAAATTACCAACAACAAAAACACAATGCTGTATATTTAGACGATTAACAACGAATACGACGTCAGTGCAAACTTGGATTTGTATACCCTTCTCCGAAGGTAAAAGGGTATATATAAATTTGTTATTCCGTTTGTAATTTCTACAATATTGATCCTACACCCATTAAAGTATATATATTCTGGGTCCTTATGAAAAGCAAAGTTCAAATCCGGTTGTCCGTCCGTCTGTCCGTTTGCCTGTTGAAATGGGTTTTCCAAAGCCCCCACACATATGATGGGGGCTTGGTTGGGGTATCTTTATGTCAGGTATTCTTATTTTAATTTTGCTATTGAAATTCAGCCCGATCGACCAAAAATCCCTTGTTTGTTGTTGTATTTTTATTACTTTTTCTGTATATGGGCATTTCTCCAGAAATGTCAACCGCAGCCAAAAAATTCAAAGTCTATAAAAGTATGTTGTTTTAACATATTTTTATAGGGAATCTATCAACTTTCAATAATGTAAACAAATTTTACATTAAATCATAACACACTTTGAAATATTCAAATGCAAAGTCGAACAAGTGCAAAAGTTCTGTTTTGAACATTTCTTTTGCACGTTTTGTTTTGCTAAATGATCTTAATGAGAAACATTATGCATTGACAATTGCTTTTTAAACCTCGGTTTATATTCAAACAATATAAGAAAAATGTAAACGGAACGATGCGATTGCCAGTTACGGTAATTTTTTTCTTTGCTTTACCGTATATTTCGATGTAGCGTGCAACAATGAAAAATAACATTTGTTATCAGTGCGTCGAGGGTATTTGTACAATGCGCATCAAATATTAGTAACAAACAGATATTTTTGTTGCAAATTTAATAAAAAAAATTTTGCTGGAAAATAATCAGTGCTTTTCTCTTGGTACTTGTTTTAAATCTGTAGCGTGCGACATCGTAAGCGTAAAATGCATAAATTCAAAAAAAAAAAAATTTCTAATATCTTTATTTGCGATGGCCAATAACTACAAGCAGCAAGGAAAGCTTATCCCATTAAAAAAAACTTTATTTGAGAATAGCAATACTATTTTCAGTTAAGTTAGTTTTTGTTCTATATTTGTATTTTTCTTTATTGAAGATATTTTTTTCAGTTTATAATTTTTGTTCGGAAAATAAATATATTAAATGTATTTAAAATAAAGTAGAATCATCTTACGGATGTCTTATTACATAAAAAGTAAAAACGTAAACATAAAAGTATGATGGAACAAAATGTCGCATGCAACATGTAGCGTGCGACAGTGATTAAAATTAAATTAAAAATAAGCTACACAATATTTTTGAATCAAATAAAAAGCATTATTAAGATACATCAATGCATAACATTTTAAAATTAGTCGCATTAAAATATTTCATCAGGTTTCGCTGAAATCAGTGTTTGAACTGTTTGCCGTAAAAGCGACTTCTGTTTTTGTCGCATGCAAATGCCTTGGTTTTTTTTAATTTTCTTGAAAACGAGCAATTGCTCAAAACCAATCTTTAGCACAAATTATAGTGCTAATCAAAAGCTATAAGTTTCGCCTTTTGTCAAAATAAAATTAATGTTTTGGTATATGTTTTTTTCATTTAGGCGTACGAATGTCGCATTCGACATTAGAGAAATGCCCATATCTGAAGAACGGCAAGAGCCAAAGTTACCAAATTAGGTGCAAACATTTAGGTTATCAATACACACCATCCCACAAAATGTGGGCGGGATTCGAGAAGTGGGCGTGGTACCTCCCGTACAAAAAATATCAAAAATTGTATAAAAACCTGAATTTTTTTACTGTCATATGAGCTATGGTTACGCGATATATATTAAAAGATCGGAAATCTTTAGTAGGAAATATTTTCTGAAAATTTCTGAAAAATCTGCTCAGATACGGCAAAGTTATGGCCAAAATAAAAAATGTTTTTTTAAATACCCATTTTCGGAACCATAGATTCTGAGTCCAAGTTTTATAACTCAAGTAAATGGTAAATCTTTAACACGTCGGTATATAAATCTTTCAAATCGGTTAAAAAATGGCTGAGTAATAACCAAAATACTGAAATCCCAAAAATTACTCTTTTTTGTACCCTTAACAGCAGGTAAAAGGGTATATATAAGTTTGTCATTCCGTTTGTAATTTCTACAATATTAATACTACATCCTATAAAGTATATATATATATATATATATATTCTGGGCCCTTATGAAAAGCAATGATATTCCTTATCACCCTTCTTTCTTATTTCATCTATTTAACGATATAATTTTAATTAGTAGATTCTGAGAATTTTTGTTTCTTTTTGCTACTTAAAAACTTGCCAAAAAAGATAAATCTACGGTATGACAACACTGCCTATACTAAAAAAAAACAAACAATCACACATAAATGGTGCAAGCCATTTTGGTGAATACAGGCCCCTATTACCAATCACAATTTACATAAGTTGATTTTTAATTTTTGTATTACGGTTTACAACTTTATTTAGTTTTTGTTTAGTTGCTCTTTATTCTGCTCGAACAATGGTAAAGGGTATATAAGATTCGGCACAGCCGAATATAGCACATTTTCTTGTTTTTTAGATAAGTTTTGATCGTGATATTTTTACGTTTATTGGTTTAAAAGATGAAAAAAAGGTGAAAAAAAAGTACCAAAGTTCAGGTTTTACACGACTTCTCCCTAAAATAGCCGTATTTCAAAAAAATACCAGGCACCTGCCCGCTTATTTTTCTACAGAACAACGATATGTATTACTTTTTTCTGTTTTTTTTTTAGTTTCGGAGATATGACTGAGGTTAGAATAGGAGGTTTAGCGCCCCTGGACCCTATCCTAAGCAGTTTTGTGCACACAGAAAAAAATCAAGTTAAAAACGTCGAAAACAAGGTTGATTTAAAATTTTTCGGTGGTGATTTTGCATCAAACGTGTTTCATGTTAATTCAACCTGATTTTATAATTGCTTGCGAACAACATTTTTTTCTTTTAAAATAACTATTATTCATGTTAATTTAACATTGCAGTAAAGTTAGAGCAAAATGTCATTTATATTGAAATAACAATCCGAATCACGTTGAATGAAAGTTATTTCATGTTGAAACAACGTGAATTTCATGTAGAAACTAATTGGTGTGAAGAAGCTTCAGAGACAACATATACATTTATTTAAGAATAATTCAAAACACTTACCCCTGTAACACATGTTTCACTTATTTTGTAGTCTCCTTTGTTAACAGATCAATCAGCAGAATGGCCCGATATGGTTTTGGGTCATCATTCTACTTTGAAAACTTGATGTACTATTTAACTAAATAATTTTAATTAAAAGAATACGGGAATTGTCTTCTTTTTATAACATATTTAAAACAGGTTTTTTAATGGATTCAATATTGATTCCATATTTATTTAAATTTTAATATTTGTTTTTATTTATTTTAACAGTGAATAATTTTAAATAAGCGTGATTTAGGATTATTTTAATATTTTAATTTAAAATTAATATAAAATAATGATAAATTTAAATAAAGGGCATACTTTTGCAGAAATTTAACATGATTCTCAATCAACATTTTTCCATGTTAATTTTACATTGGTATTTTTTTCTGTGTGTGGAACCTTATAAAGCCTATGTCCGTATGTTTTACAGACATAGAAACATACAAACTTTTCGAAATTAATAACTTTTCAGCTTTATAATATTATACATATACATATATATAGCCGAAGAAATCTTATTTTTGGAGGTGGGCCCTATTCTGGTGCTTCAATCAAATATGGGTTAATTGATTCATGACCTCGTGGTTTGATTTATACATTTATGAAAGTTATTTTTCTAGTTTCTATAGTGATAATAGTTATTCGAGCAAAATTCATATTGAAACCAAATATGGGACCTGTTCTTAAAATTTTTTAAGGATTTATTAAATCAAAATATAATTTAAGCAATTAAACCAATTTCCTAGGAGAAGCCTTAAAGGAGTGCTTTTCAATTATGGATCGCTCATGTTTCTCTTTATATATTTTAGCACCCAATGGAACATTGGACCTCAACCTTACCTCGCCATTCTCCTATAGCTAGAGCAGTATTTTTTGTCCGGTTGAAATTGTTTGTCATTTTATTCACATCATCTTTAATAGTTCGTCGGTTTTAATGTTAAAGTTAACATTTCTTACTGCAAATATTTGTATTTAAATGCAAGATTATTCCCCATTTTGCTGTTTAAGATTTCTCTTACAAAAATATACATAAATTTTAAATATTACAAAATCAGCAAGATAATATTTTTTAAGGCAAAAATATAAAGTAGTGTCTTTAACTGAATTCCATTATTTATGCTTCGTTCACAAAATGAAATTTACAAGTATGAATTTGTAAATTTTTTTATACAAAAAAAAATTCCTGCTGTACTTGTTAAACACATATTTTCCATTTAATTTTTAAATAAAATTGTAATTGAAGATAAAACTTTCCAAATATATGTAGGATACAGTATAAAGTTTTTTTTTTGTTGTTGGTAGAACAACTTCTCAATTTCCGTATCATAAAACATCAATATGTCCTTAACAATACTTGAAATATAAAATATCATAAGTTTCTGCTCGTTGTTGTAGTCATAATTTTACTTTACAGTTCTGTTTTATCAAACTTTATTTTATGATTGTACGAACGAGCAGGTCTACAAACATTTAGAATATTTCTCAATAGGATTAAACTACATCATCTGCTTTTAGTTGAGCTCATAGATACTATATGTATGATTTATGGCAGTTGAAAAAGCAGGGCCTCAGTTGTGCAACCCTCTAATGGGTCTGGCCTCTATGGAACCGCTGTTAGAAGTTTTTGTTAACAGAGATTTTCAAAGATACATAAATACTAAGGCAAATAGTTGCAAAGATAAAATAATTATTGTAGTTAAACGTAAGCTTCAGTGAACAGGGCATTGTGGTCTCAGATACCATCAGTTCATATTACATATTACGTTGGAATACCAGCTGCGTTATTCGTATCGTGCAAATTCTATGCCCTTTTCTAGGATATTCTTAAGTTTGTTATTATTTCGATAGCATAAGACAATAACAGGAGGAGCTGGGTAAAGCACCTCTGAGTATAATACCGTAGCAAATAATAGTCTGTTGGTTTGACCTGGACCCCTGACATTTGGCATTATTCTGGCTAGTTTCGCTAATGTTCATAAAGCTTTTTAAGCTAACATCCTAATGTAAGATAATGTGGGGCCATTCTATTTAATTATCTATCTATCGTCTGTCTATCTATATATTTAGATATCTATCTCTCTATATATATCTATCTAAAACTCAAGTAACACAAGTAATACCCAAGAACATTGGCAAAACATTTGAAGAAAAGTCGAAAATAACGTTGTAAGTGACAAAATGATTTTTTTTCAGGAGACCAAAAAAACATGTTTAAATAGTTAGATTTTTTTAGATTTACACTGATAACAACAATTTTTCTGCAATAAATTAAGAAATTTAAGTTTTAAATAACTTGTAAATTATCCAAAATCGCGATGTCAGTTGAAATATTTATCCGCAACACTAATAAAAAAAGCGCCATAACGCTGATGTATTTTGACATATGGCTATTTCCACAAAAATTACAACCACGTGTGAAAAAATAAAAGTTGAAACCCCGTTTCTTTTTTAATGTTTTATTAAAGAAAAACACTTAAAATTTATTACACTAAAGACTCCGAAACGTATTTTTATTTCCGCGGCCAATTATTTGACTTCAAACTTGTGCAAGGGCTTTGGTCACCTTTTTTTGAGTTTTTAAAGGTACTTTATCTTAAATATTAACTTCCTTAAGAGTGGAGATGGGAGGAAACTCTTTTTGATAAACAATTCTTACAACAATAATAAATTATCAAAAAAATAAAAATATCTGAATATAAATTTCAGTTAAAATTTTAATGTCTCACTCGTGACCACAAAACATCATAAAGTGTCATTTCTTCTGTGTCGGTGGTCGCAAGTGTTTCAAACTTTTGACGTTAATCAAGTTTAATGATATTAATTTTTTGAATCATAAAATTGGACCATATCATACACTGTTATATTTTTATAGAATTTTAAACTTCGTCACGTTCGTCACCTGATATAAATTATCGTAAGTGAAGAATTTTGCATTGTGGCTGTTTTTTTTTTTAATTATATATTTTACGTAGATGAATTTATTACGGGAGAAAAATAAAGAGAAAGCTCGCCGGCATATAGAAAAATTTAAAAAAGACCCACTTAAATTGTAAACAACCCATCGAAAAGCTAAAGAACGGTCGCAAAATTACAGAAAAAATGTTTGCAAATAGCAAAAGATAATAACAAATTATTAGAGAAAAGAGGAGAAAAAATCGAATGCGCTCAAAGTCATATTTCTGGGATACAATTAATTTATATTTCCTCAGAGGACATAGGAAATTTTTCTGTACCTTTAGTCGAAAAATGGAAGGATGACATGCCAAATATTCCTGGAATACAAAAAAATCATTACATTTCGTGTAATGAAGATTTTGAAATAAAAATAGCTTTAACTGCATATTCTTCAAAAGTACTATTTAAATCAAAATATTCCGCGAAGTTAAAGTTAAAGCTAACAAGGAAAAAACAAACTTCTATTTTTGTCACGCCACGTCACCGCCTTTAATTGCTTATATTATATGAGCTGCATGTTTTTTTTCTCTTTTACCAAATGTATAGCTTTTAATGCTCCACACAAAACCAAAAAGAAGTAAGAAAATTGTTAACGCTTTCGTTGGTTTTTGTCTCATTAAAGCGTACGACTGTCACGTATGTGACTATGGAATTACCCATATGTACTATGACAAGTGTCTTCGTTTTTGACCCCATGAAATGTTTCATCAGTGTGATGTCAGCCTTAACACCACTTGGTCAAATTGTTATCAGGTGAAATAATGTCATCAATGGAATGACAAATCGGTATCACAGAAATGACGAATCGGAGTCAGCTTTATAAAAATAAATGCATTAGAGAAAAGACTCATTAGGCTTAATTAAATGGCAAACTTTCTTTTACCTGAGTCATCGGAATTGACTTATGTCAAATTGAGAGAAAATTATTATTTACTTACCCGTTTTACGTTTGTTTGTTTTACTTTTGTTGCATGCCGTACTTCTTTAACAGAAGAACTCTCAATTATAAAACGCCGGCAGCATGCACGATATTGTTTTGTCATTATTCTACTTTAAAAATTTTATGTATTTAACTACAAAAATTAAAATAAATAGAATATGGGAATTTTTGCTTTTTATTTTACTTTTTAAACATGGTAATAGTGGTTATAATACACAAAATGTGACATCGAATTGATGTAAATGTTGTCCCAGCACAGAGGATGCATAAAATATGACAAAGTTCTATGATGGCAGTTGTCTTTGGATTGACGTCACTGTTTGCCTCATTGATGTCATTTAAAATAACCTTGATATTACAATTTTTATGTAACGGCAACATCAATATGAAGATGCATTTTTCTATGAGTGTACGCAAAGAATTATGGCTAGAGGTTTTTAAAACGTTTTTCACGATTCAAAAAAGAAAGTGTGCTTTCAAAACGTTGTTCCCCGTTACCTGCCTAAAAAACAGGTTATGCAATATATGTCTTTTACAACGGTATTGGGGCTTTGCTTTATTTGATCATTTTTCGTCTATACATAAACGTAAACAGATTTGCTCAACATTTTGCAGATTATCTTAAGACCAAAAATTTTTAACCGAACTTCGATGAATAAATATAAATAGAGGTAAAATATTTAAAGCATAATTTTTATTGGATCTTAATGATATAAAACGAATTCAAGCAAATAATCATTAAAATTAGAAGCTTATTAATTCACAGAAGGCCTTTTTAAGCGGGCCTTCTATAAAACCTCTTAACTATATTCCCCACAATGTTTATATGGATAACATAAAATGTAACTGCATATGCTGTAGTCTAATTTACATACGTACGAATGCTCTAACATGACTGCAGAAAGTTTTAGTTTACACATACTAAATTTGTTGTATTATTTAAGCGGATGAATACGAATATAATAGACACTTTTATATACCGATTTCAACAAACAGTAATTTTTGAATGAAGAAATTTAAAAAAAAATGTTTAGGGTACCCCCGTGAAGTAGTTGTTAGTGTGTGAGTGCATCAGTTTGAAATTCTACGTAACTATTGCTCGTAACTGTTTTTTTAACATACATAAAAAAAATAAATAAAAAAAGTTTATTAAAAGTAAATGTTAACTAATTAAACCAAAACATACAAACATCAAAAATTTATATCCTAATCCACTTCTAGCTAAACAGACTCATTTTTATAAAAAAAACTAAATTAGTTAAAACAAATTGAACATAGTGCCTTTTTCTTTTACAGTTGCTTTTCCAAGCTCTTTCTTCGAAAGGCTACAAGCAGATGGCGATATTTAGACACATGTAACGTAGCCTGTTTTATTTTTTTTTTAATTTTCAACTCTTATTTTTTGCAAAATAACTTAGAGCCACTATTACAACTTGATGTTAGCTGGCAGTTAACAGGCGCTTTTTGACAGATAACACATTACTATCTGTCAACTTAATCTTAACTTTAGCTAACTTCAAGTTGTAATAATGACCCTAAGAGAAAAAGCACATTAAAAAGCAGAGCCTAAAATCAAACAGTATGATGCATTATTACTTTTAATTCTTGAATTCTAAACCACGCGTTCTTTGCGTTTGGTATTTTCTTGATCTTTTTTCCAGTTCATACTAGGGATGCCAATCCCGAAATTGTTAACTTAATTTTTTTGTGTTACCTTTTTTTATTAAAAGAAATTCATTATGACATTCCCCATGAGAGGATAGGGTACACAATATTGCTCTTTAATATTTATTTGATTAATTCTGTTAATACTGTCATTGAAAACGTAAGAAAATAGTTACACTTTGTTATTATTTTCATTTACAAAGAAATTTTAACGTGAAAAGTGCGGAAAATAATTAAACAAGAAAATTTATTAAGGAAAAAAATGTTTTTGAAATGCACAAAACAATTCACTGGTGCACCAAATACAAAATTTAAACTTTACTCTTTACAGGGTTAAGATTATTAAAGTGTTTTCCGAGAGTTGACATCGAACCTACGGTAATTAATGGAGCGATTTCACAATATAAAGTAATGTATTTTATACACTTTTTGGCGCCCTATGCTCCAATGGGAGTTAGAGGAACACATATATATATATTTTATACACTACATAATTCCTACCGCAAGTAGTGCTGGTTATAAAAATGCGTTTGTGTTAAAATAAGATTTTAATGGTTAACAAAATAAATTGATTTTTTTAGTTAATTTCGAATTCAAATTTCAATTATTTATTTTAATTCATTTAATAAAACTTTAATAGAATCTTACAAATAAATCAACTTCTATGTTGCGTTGTTCAATTAGAATATTAATTATTATTTTTATTTAGCTTGAATGAACTGAGGTAATTGAATCAAATATAGCTTTTATGGTAATTATTTTTTTATTGAATCAAGTAACACATTGTTTAAAATCATGCGTTTTTTTATCATATTTTTTATTTAATTAGTCATTTAATAAGAAATTTAAGTAATATTTAACTTTAAAATAATAAATTAATTATAAAACCTTCGTTTGTAAACTTCTTTTAAAGACTTTTTTTTTAAATAAATATCTATAAAAAGCATTTATCTTTTAATTTTCAAAAATCCCGAATCCCGAAAAATCCCGATATCCCGTAAAACCCCGGTATTCCGGGATTTGATTTTTTGTAATCCCGAATCCCGGGATTTGCGAAAACCAGTCCCGATGGACATCCCTAGTTCATACGTGTGTGCTGTGTAACTCGTAGGGAGATCGATTATTCGACTTTTTTTAAAAACCGGTTATCGAATATTCCGAATAGCTGCTTTTTTGAAAAAAACCCGGTTTTCGGTTAAGCATTTTCAAAATAGCCGGTTAACCGGTTTTAATTCGAATACATAAAATACAAAAATAAAATTAGTTTTTATAATTAAAAAGTTAATTTGAATAAAAACAAAACAATTCACGATAGTAAGGAACATTGATATGACTTATACTATGTTCACACTTGGGTTCTTAAACGCGTTTAAGCAACTCGAACGTGATTAAGCTCTAATCACATCAAAATCGAGATGATTTACCATACATTTAAGTGATTTGTTAATCACTTTAAATTGACATGATTACAACTAAATCACTTCAATAATCACATAGAATCCACTGCACATACCTCAAACTGAGTATAATGTAGAATCGGCCAACGTGAACGTACAGCCGGCCGCGATTTATGCTTAATGTTTTTTTTTTTTTTCTTAAATACAGTCAAATTCCGATAATTCGTACCATCGATAAATCGTAATTCCCTATAATTGGTAATAGACTGTCGGTCCCTTGAAAAATCTCGTTAATTCGTAAAATTTACAAACATTTTGGCCCTCTCGCTAATTCGTAATTTTTTTTTTTCAAATAAAATCTTCTTTACCTGTTATAAATCGTAATTGTTTGCTAACTACCTCTTATAATTCGTAATAAAAAAACAGAAACATGGAAAGAATGATTTTTTGTTTACCGCTATTTTTTTGCCTGGGTTTTTGCTTTTGGTTGCGTGTGTGTTTATTTTCTTAAGATCTTAAGATGTTTTTTATGTTTTTTTTGAAATCGCTTTAGTAAATAATCGAAACCCCTATAATTCGTAAGAAATGGCCGGTCCCTTGCGATTACGAATTATCGGGAGTCCACTGTAATTCATAAATTTTCACAATTTCATCATTAAAATGATTAAAATAATCTTCTGATAACTTTATAAAAGTATTTTTTTCTATTTTTAATACTTTAAAAAAATATAAATTTGCTTGTTGTATTTTTTTTTCTTAATCATCTTAATTATCTCTTAATGTGTAATTAATTAACTTAATCAACATTTTGCTTAAACGCGTTTAAAAACCCAAGTGTGAACATTGCATTAAGGTATGTTCAGACTAGGGATGGACAAAAAGCATCGATGGTTTTAAAACACTCGATGTATTGTGTCGAAACATCGATATAATCCGATGTTTGTTTGCTCCTAAGCAATCGGAAAACATCGATGTTTTCTTTCGATGCATCGAAATGACAAATTGTATACAGAACGTGTAGATTGATATATAAACGTGTTTGCATGAGTCAAGTTTGTGTATGTAAACGTGGTAAATATTATGCGAACAACTGTCAACACTTATATGCGGCGAATAGCCCGAGGGTTAAACACAACGAAATGTTTAATCTTTTTTTTTACTTGATTTAAGAATTTTATGCTTATTTCAAGAAGTTCCGGGATTGATTTTCGAAAGTAATCCTATTTAGGATTGTATTGAGTACGTCTTAGTGTTATTCGTACTTGAATTTTTGAGTACGACTCGTAGTTAAAGTAATCATAAAAAACTTGATTTATCCCCAGTATTTTCTTTTTGTGTACGGTTTTTAGCAAACACTAGTTTACATGGACAGACAACCAGCCAATCGGACGAATGGACATCGTATGATCAATATAAAAAGTGATTCTGCGCATATCGGTATACTTAAAGATTGGTCCAGATTTCTGTGTATTACACTAATCTCCCAAAACGCATTTAATTGCTTTTTCCATAATTTTTGCTCATAAATATCGTCAACTAAAATGCAAAAGGGCATAACAACATAAAAATTCGAAATAGAAATATGCGCTATAAACATAAAAAATGCTGCAAAAAGACTCTTTTAAAAAAATTATGCAAAAAAATGCTGCGAATGGTAAAATATCCAAAAATATGCATTAACAAATCGATGCCAAAATTCATAAAAAGCTCTAAAACGGATAAATGTAATAATTCTGCCTTCGTTGGTCGCACAAGGAAAAACATGCAATTGCATATTTATGGATTCCCTGCTTATAGGTAACATTATTATATAAAATGTATTTTGCTTTAAAATCTCTTAAAACATAGAAGTTAAAGTCATTTATAAATTAAAATTTACGAAATAATATTTCATGCGCCCCAAATTCTGAGAAAGTCCATTTTGGATCAACCTGTTCGCTGTGATATTGAAGGAACACAGAAAAGAATTTTGCACCAGTAAAAACATTAATCAAAAATAAAATCAGTTTTATTTAAAAATTTAATCAAGTGAATTAAACGTTTAATCAAGTGAAGTAAACGTTTAATCAAGTGAATTAAACGTTTAATTGATATTATTAGTTTGCTTTCTGGTGCAAATTAATATTGCCAATTAAACATTTAAAACACTGGATTGAAAGTTTAATTCCCTTGATTAAACGTTTAACTCACTTGGTTACATTTTTAATTAAAACTGGTTTTATTTTTGATTCATGCTTTTACTGATGCAATATTTTTTTCTGCGAATAGATATGTTTTTTTATTTGCTCCCGAGGTAACTTTCAAATGAGGGACAGTTACCATTAAAAATGATTTTTGGCCGCCTTCTCAAAATATGGTCCACAGAGCTCCGCTTCTGCCGAAAGTTAAAGATTTGTGTAATTTAAGTACAAAAATACTTTTCTATTGTTTACCATTTATTGACTTTAAAATTTTAAAATATACCAAGAACAAATGACACAATAGCCTAAATAGTACTTAAGTGTCTTACCAAACATCATCTAACATCAATTTAAAAACTAGTTTTTTTTTATTTTTTGCTAGACATATAAAACTGACACTTATTTAACAAGAACATCAACAAAAAAAAACTAAATGTTTTTATAAAATTGTTTAGTTTTGTAATAATTTTGACAACATCCAAACAAAATGTTTAACTTTAAATACCAATTCAGGCTTCCTGTAAATTGTTATAGTTGTAGTCCTGGTTGTAGGTAGTAAAGTATTAATATGATAACATACTTTTTATTTTTGTTTTTTTTTATTTTATAATCCCCAAAAGTTCACTTTCATTTAATGTGCCACAAAATGCAGAATACACACACATTTATAACTGCATATGCTACAAATTTATGTGGAGTTGAGTTGATTATACATTGTATACTGCATGTATAACAAATAATGGAATATAAAAAATATACTATAAAGTCAATACCAATACTAGTTAAATAAGCCAATGCAAACACATACACATATATAAGTACATTGAAGTATACATACATATCAATATACTTTTAAATATACCATATAAATACATACATACATATAAATGTATATAAAAGCATACAAATGCAACGTGCCTGTCATATGAAACATGTAGAGAAAGAAAGTTTGCTACAAGGAGTCGTATATAGTTTTAAAGCAGGACACACCCAAAGTGCAACCCAAATAAAATGTACAATGGAAAACTAAACCTTAAAGATATTTTTAACAACAAAAGTTTTAGCAAAAAAAAAATGAAAGTTCTTTTCACTCCATTTTGTTTTTCTAATACACAATTTATATGAAAACTGCTCTCCTCCGGCTTAAGCAAACTTTAATTTTTGTGACTACAAACTTAAAGAAAAAACTTAAAAAATGTAAAAGGTCGTTAGAAAAGTTTTGACCTCATTTATTTATTTGAATTAAAAAAAAAATTGTATATAAATGTCAGTAAAGTCAATTCAATACAATAAATTTATCACACAATTACAAACCAAGACACAAGCTAAAAACGAAAAACGGGAAAAAAAACTCCACTCAATTGAAAAGAAACGGAAACGGAAATTTTCAAATCGTAAGGAAGTCGAAACACTCATACATCCTTTTTATAAAACAAAACAAAAAAAAAACACTTGCACTTAAACACTTAAAGTAAGCAAACACACCGACACATACCCGTTTACATAAAAACTGATGTTGCAACAAAATTCCCTATTGAGTTTAAAACTATTAAATAATCAACACACAACAAAATAAACAGTTTGTATTTGATATTTTTCTCTTTTTTCGCTATTTTCCAAAAAGACGAGCATGCAGATGCATGTCTATTTCTTAAAAAATTAAAAAAAAAAGAGCGAAAATAGAATAGAACTGTGGGTAGTGACTTTTAAACATTTCGAAATGTAAAATTTAAAGGCGGGTTATTTTGCACCGTTTAGTTTAACAGGTTACCAGCTTAACCCAGTTCGCTTCAAAAGCCCCGTTAAAAGAAAATTAGTTAAATTTTTGTATAACAGATTTTTTATTTTGACTGCAGTTTTTAAACCCTGGTTACGTTTGAAAAATGTAAGTGTAACCTGTCCGTGAAAGCCCGGGTTCGAGCCCCGCGGCAGTCAATAATGAAAAATTATCGATAAATTTTAATTAATTTCATGTTGCAAAATTCCTTTCTTCATTCAAAATTTAGATTAAAACCAATTTTTTCATTATTTATTTATCGAATCTTCATATATTAAATATGAACTAACAATAACACAGTGCAACACGAAAAAAAATAACCATATACGAACAAAAAATAACCATAGAGGACCAAAAAAAAGACCCGTGTCTCGCAGTTTTGCCCAAAGTCATGCACTTTTTGTATGGGCCCTTAAAGATTTGGGGCCTCGGTGTCATTTTTGCAAAAAAGTGATAATTTTCTCAGGCTCATGTCTTGCAAACCGTTCGGAATTTTGATTTACACTTTGAGACAAAGTTGTAGCTCTTGCCATAAAGAACAAAAGTTGCAAACATATAAAATCTACAAAAAATTCATCTTCCAGATCAAAATCGCAAAAAGCTTTAAAAAATTTGATATGGCATTTGCACATTAATCGCCGATCCAGATGTATACCGAGATATTTTATATGCGAATATTGGGGAATTATTTGATTATTGATTGTAATACCGGGGCAAGATTCCCGGCGTAAGGTGAATGTTATATGTACGCATTTTTGCTCATTTACCATTATCCTCCATTGTCTTAGCCATATTTCTATTTGAAATATACGATCCTGTAAGTAACGAGATGCTTCATAACTGTTTTCATGGACGCTTAGAAAAGCTGTATCGTCTGCAAATGTTGAAGTTTGGGTGAAGTTGTTTGTTGGCATGTCCGAAGTATAAATTAAGTATAAAAGAGGTCCCAGGATGCTGCCTTGTGGGACTCCAGCGCCAATTGGCTGAGGTGAGCTTAAGAAATTTCCTTCTTTAATAATAAATTGACGACCGACTAAGTAACTTTCTAACAGCTTGTGCGTGTTTGCTGGTAAATTTTGCTTCAATTTATGAAACAAGCCTTCATGCCAGACTTTGTCAAAAGCTTGAGAAACATCGATAAAGAGAGCGTAACAACAGTTTTGAGGAAAGTATTCAAGGCGTAAAATAGCATTAAAAATAAAAAGAATCATTTTCTTTGCTATGCGAGGTAGCTCTAAAAGCATTTTATTACTGATCTTATAAATACCAGGTGCCTTCTTAGGTTGAGTTTTTGAGATCTTAGTTAAACTAGGTTTAGTTAATCTGAAAACAGACTTGTACCGCCATTACAAAATTTGTATACAAAAATTTGACGAAACTACTTAGTTTTGCTTAAAATGTTGGTCTTTAATGAAATAATAAAAAAAAATCGCATTTCGCCGAAAACCCCGAGTTTCAGACTACGTTAAACTAAGCTTAAACATAATACACATCTCAAAAACCCAGCCTTATTGTTTAAGTCACAAATAGCCTTTTCGACATCTCTTATTTCAAATCTTATGGGAATAGCTAGTTTCAGAAAACTGTCGAAATTAACAATAGAGCGATCCACATTCCCTGGAATATTTTCTGTGCGATGGGTACTGAGAAATTTTTTATATTTTAACCAATTTATTTGTGTGGCTGACGTCACTAAGTAACCAGTCGGAGACATAATTCTTTTGGGGTTAAGTATAGTAACAATTCTAGGTGTGTGGTCGGAAGATAATTCTAAGGAAGCTTCAATATGAATAATTTCTGTGGGGATTTTTTTAACCACGCCAAATCGATAAC
Source organism: Pollenia labialis (assembly GCA_949318255.1). Classification (NCBI taxonomy): domain Eukaryota; kingdom Metazoa; phylum Arthropoda; class Insecta; order Diptera; family Polleniidae; genus Pollenia; species Pollenia labialis. The sequence goes on along the minus strand of OX439142.1, from coordinate 46,197,853 downwards.
ATCTGGAATTTTTGCTGATCAGTAGGCCAATATGTTGGTTGTCCGCTCGCGACAATATTTAAATTCTTTTTAGAGATTGTATTTAACAAAACACGACCCTTTTGGTGCTTTTAGTCGTGACCCCCAGAAGGTATATTTAGCGTTATAATCGCCAGCAGCCAGGAAACAGGGCCCCAATGACTTATAATAATTATAATATTGGCTTTCTGATATTGCAAATCTAGGTGGAGAGTATAAATATAAAATTACTATGTTTCGATTTAGCCTTTCAACACAAGTGTTTGCTGCTTGCAGATAATCCTCACGATGATCACACATTAAGTAGTGTTTGACTCGAGTTTTTATCAAAATGGCAGAACCTCCTCAAGCTCTATCTCGAGGGTCTTTGGTGTCATCTTTTGTATAACTATTGATTTTAAACGTAATTCTTAGGTCAAATCAGTTTCAGAAACTATCATGGCATAAATTTGTTTAGTTTTAAGAAAGTATTCGAGTTCATTTTTATGTTGGCGGATGCCATTTGCGTTCCAAAAACAAAACAAACAAAAACAGTTCATGACTTGTTAAGTACATATTGCCCATTGTGTCCGTAAAATTATTTACTGTTTGCACTAATATTTCCATGGTTTTTTTCTAGACGACTTCCCTGCAAATACTATTGGCCCACCTGATCCAGTTTGATTAAATGGACTACTCCATGGACTGGTCCGATGTAATGCAAGCATGGAACATGTCATTGTTAAAAAGTGTTTGTAGTGAGACGACATGTCTTCGTATTTTAACGACATGTTTTCGATTTAAACGAAGTTAAAACTAATCCTCTTGTGTATACAATGGAGTAGTTTTAAGACTACTCCTTTGTAATCCAAAGCTGGGTTATATGGTCTTGCCCTAGGACGTCGTAATGTTAAATAGACCATGTTTTCCACATGTTTGGGTTACTTTTGGAGTAGTCCTAGTCCCTTGTGGGCTACATTTTACACGCGTGTTTGGACCAGTCCTATTATTTGCAGGGTTAAATTAGAAACTGGAGTTTCATCATTATTTGACGATGCACCTTGCATTGGCACATGGTTTGATTTTAGGACGTTAGCATAAGAGTCTCTGTTATTACCAGGCTGCGGAGCCTGTATGTCCTTTTTGTGGTTACTTTATTTGTTACCTGCATTTGGGGGGGTTAGTTTTCGGTCCAACCGACTGCTTGACGATATTATATACACGGCATCCTCTTTAATTGGCAGTGTGATTACCGCCACAGTTGCTAAATTTTTTTACGTTGGGGTCGGTTTTAGACTTGTCGCAAAGAACTGTAGTTCACCACATACTTCGCAAACAGGGGGGTAAGTAGCAGTATGCCTTGGTATGACCACATTCTTTGAAGTTTAAGAATTTCTCTTGTACGGCTCCTCTATCGTGATTTTTTTGTACAGAATATATTTCAAACTGTAAATAGGATGCGTTTTTGTTTTAACAAAAAATTTTAGTTTATCAATATTATGAAATGGGAATTCAGCACATTTACACGAAAACTTGTTAATTTATGTTTTGACTCCCAAGAAAAAACTCTAATAACTATTGGCGTTTGTGTTTTCCATATTTTTACCGTGCTGAACACTAAAGAAAACCCCTGTATTTATAAACGATTATTCAATTTAACAAACGTTTATTAAAGCAACTTTTTATACAAAATTTGTTTTGTAAATCTTTATTAAATTTAATAAATTTTTATAAATACAGGCGTTTGTGTTATTTTTCAAACACTAATTTAAAAGGAAATTAAAAAGCCAAAGTAAGAAAATAATATTATTCTAGCTGAATATCTGGTATTAAGGAAAATATTATAAGACTATTCTAAGGATCATGAACAAAATATTCGAATACATATTTAGTTTTTTTAAAAATCTTCAAACAAAAAACCTTTTGTTCTTAATAATAAAATGTTTATTAAAAAGAAATGTGTCAAAATCTTAAAAAATATTTAATTAAAATTTAAAAAAACGACCCACTGTGTTAAGGTGTAAATATGAAACATGATATCAACAAACAAAAAATATCTACAAAAAAATTGTATAAATTTAACACTTCATAACTGCCTCAAACAGATAAACATGATGCGCCCCCCTTTAGACAACGGAAACAATAGAAATCAGCAGGTATTTTCTTGTTTTCGGTTTTAATTTTTCTTACTCTTGACGTGGTGTCCTCTTTTTTTCTTACTCCTTTGTTTTTAACAGAGGTAAATTATGAAATTTAAGGTTTATGCCACTTCCAAACATTTACAAAAATATTCATCCGTACTCGGGTATTCTGTCTAAGAACAGACGTTTTTAGTCAGTTTTCAATGCTACTGAATAATTCGCCCTTTTTCTAACTTTTTTGCATGGCATTTTAAAGCTGGGACCTGCACAAAAATAAAACGATGAAAATATAAAAAATAATTTCAGTTAAGCATTTGTGCGGTATGGATGCAGGCATTAGTTCGTTACTTGGTTGAGTTTGAGTGTATGTATGTGTGTATGTGTTTGTTTGTGTGTGTGTGTGTGTGTAGGTATGAATAAGGAAGAAAGTGCATAAGCCTTGAATATTGTATTCACTGCTTGTGATTATTGTTCCTGCTGTGAGTGGCATAACAAAAACTTTGTTATTCACAAGTCTGAAGATTGGTTAAAGTGCAGAAGGTATCCCAATTTGCAATGAACAACACATTTGCATTTCCTATTCCTTCCTATTAAGCGCTTACTAATGCTTCATTATTATATTCAGCTTGCTAAAAACTTTTGCTGCTTCTGTTTCCTTCAACTTTAATTAACTAACCATAACACAAATTTCTATCAAATTTATCCGTTAAAAAATTCTAAATATTTTATAAATTTTGAAAATAACTTGAATAATAAACAATTAAGAGTGCTAAAATCGGCTATGCCGAATCTTATGTATCCTTTATCATGGTGCGATAATAACAGAAGCTTTTATAAATACCGTTCTTTAGAAATACTTACACAAACTTTGCGCCACGCCCACTTGTCTTATTCCGCCCACTTTTCGTATTGATAAACAATATGCTTGTACCTAATTTGGAAACTTTCCGTTCTTCAGATAAACATAAAAATAACTAACATCAACAACAAGTGATTTTTGGGCAAAATTAGAGGCAGTCGTGGTTTTTTTGCTCATATCTCAGCCAACAACTCCGGACTATATCTGATATAAATATAACCACACTCACAATATCCTGTACGTAAAATTAACTGAATTTGTAATGTAAAATAAATGAAAATTCAGTTAAAAACTGGTCTTCTTATTTTTCATTTATTTTTAACGAAAAGTACTTTAAATTTTTACTGTCAAAAATTCAACCTCATGTTCTGTAAAAACAAATAAATTTTCAGTCATTTTATATAAATTAACTATCAAAAAATTAACTGAATATTCCGTAAAAAACAAAGGAATATTCAGTTAACTTTTTGACATTTAATTTTTGTAAAATAACTTAAAATTCATTTGTTTTTACGGAATTCGCGGTTGAATTTTTGACATTAAAAATTAAATGAACTTTTCGTTATTTTAAATTACATTTGTATTTAATTTTACATAAAGAAGAATTTAACTTAATAAACGGACAATATTAACTGCAACTGAAAATCGGTATTAATATGCCACTAGTGTTTTAAATAACTGTTAGAATCAGTTAAAAATAAATTTGCTTGGAATTTTAAATGTTTATTTATTTGAAAATGACTGAACGGAATACTTCTTAAATAAACTTGGTACAGTGTGTACCAAGTTCTTATCGTAACTGGGGTCTTCGGTTAACCCATTTCAACATACACACAAATAGACGTACATCGTTTAATTAAATTCGATACTTATAAGAACCTAGATTATACATACTTTAACCGCCGTTTTCACATGCAAGTGCAAGTTCGAAAAACTCAATACACCAACACTTTTTCACTAACATTCACGCAATTTTTAGTTGATAATACGTATACACTACTTGCAAGTAGCAATAACTTGCGTGTGGAAACGTAGGGTTATAGGGTCTAACATCAATATTGTAGATAATACAAACGGAATAACAAACTTAACAAAAGGGTATATTCTTTCCCCCTGCGGTGAAAGATATAAAAATGATATGAACTTCTTTTTGAGCAAAATAAAACCAAAAAGTTGACGAAAATGTTCCTAAAACAAACGAAAAAAGTTGGAGTAAATTCCAAATATTTCTCCTGCAGTACTTCCCAATTTCTTGTTCCTTCTTATTGCAAGTTTGTTAAACAAACTTAAGCACATACACCAACTTTGTATTACATACAATCAAACTCCTGCATTGGCATCCTTCATACAAGCATGCACAATGTATGTCTGTGTATGTATAGTGGTAGGTATTTTGATTAAATTGCATGTTGTCCTAGTGACCCAGTTCAAGTTTATTAACCTTTGGCAACAAAAACAATAACAAGAACAGTAGAAACGAAGATAACGTATACGTAACGTTACAACAATAAACCGTCATACACCACAACTTCGACTACAACTGCTGCCTGCTGTTTGGAACATAATCACACATCCATACAATTTGTTTCTACTCTAATACATTTTTTTACTCACTGTTTAAATCGAGTTTTGCCATGAAACAGCAACAATAAAACGAACAACAGAAGTAACATCAATACTACCAACAATAACAACAACACCATAACTAAATACAAAAATAACCTACGACAACCACTAAAACGAATTAAACGAAGAGAATAAAAATGTAAATACGATGATGTTTCTGTTCTGTTTTCATATGCGATTGAGAGTGTGTGTTGGTTTGTATGTGTGTGTGTGTGTGTGTGTGGGCTTGTGTGTATTCTTGTATTTGTTGTTTACAATTCAAGGATGCGAAAAACCAGGATACAAATGGTACTAATAAAATTGAATTTTTTTTAGATTTAGATTTGGAATGTACCAGAGTTCAAATGTAAATAAATCGCTTAAATGAAAAATCCTGCCTGTACAGAATACATTTAAATAAACGACAAATTCGGGTAAAAATACATACATCTGAAAAATAAGTAGTTATAGAACTAATTATAGTATTTATATAGAAGAAAGCTACTTAATAATGAGTGGAAGAAGCTATTGATTTTAAAAAAGTAGGCGAAGTTTTAACTGGGTTGATTAATAATATTTAATTTTAAAATTTATCGAATTTTCTGTAACAAAATAGCTGTGAGTTAAAGAAATCAGAATGTATATGTATATTTATTTAATGTTTTTAGGTAATTATTTGGCCATATTTTTAATTTACAAAAAAAAAAACTTTGACTGAAATTTATGAAGAAGAACAAAATAAAACAGGGGTCTAATCACCGCATACGATATCGAGCAAAATTGATCGAAATTTTTTATTTTGGTATCATGAATCTTGATATAGAATGAAATGTATTGAATTTGAAATAATTTCATTCGATACGTCAGTGTCTATCGTATGCAAAAACATTCGATAGTTTATTCGATACGATAGTATCGAATGCGGTGATTAGACCCCAGTTTTAAAAACAATTATAAGTTTGAAATAAAATTTTCAAACAAGAGATACAAGTTTTACCCGATTTTATAACATTTTAGTTATGTATGTTAGAAAAATATTAGAAAATATTTACAAAAAAAATTCTCATATCGCTAACCGTTTCCAATTTCGATGTTTTAGTCGACTTGTGTGCGAACATTTGAAAAGTTTTTCATTTTAGGGTACAACGAAACATCAAATTGTATATATTGCGGAGTTGTTTAGCATACTAAAATCTTGTATGCTTCTTTTGTGTAAACGAATAAATTATCAAGAGTGCAATTGTATCATCCGCTTCACAATTCACGTTGTCTTTTTGCAGTTTAGGGTTGTTGGGATTTGTTCGTCGTGTGTGGAGAAATGGTACGCTAACAAATCACACGAACAAATCACTAGTGTGTGGCCATCTTAAGGGACTTTTAAACCTGGCTTGCCGTTTACAGACAACGTCATCCAATATGTCGTAGTCGTTATTTCAATAGTTTGACTCTACAAATATGGGGGATTCACAAGGTGTCATCAAGTCATATGTCTTAAAATAATAACATGAAAAATACGACTTTTGTGAACAACCCCTCATAATTTAGTGTGCTGTTTTGAATTTAAATCAGCTGATTTTAAACAAATGTAAAAAAAATATTTACTTAAAATAAAAATATTTTTTAATTCTAATCCATGAATTAATAAATTAAATTAGATCGTACCTGATTATTTTCCATTTTTCACTCGCAAATCAGAAATCAACTTTATTTTGTTTGTTTACCAAACAGCAGAGTCTTAAGCCGATCTAATTTGTCGTCGCAAGTGATTTGTTGCAAAAATTGCTAGCCGCATGTTTAATTCGGATATTAGCGGGATTAAATTTTACCATCAATGACGACGGCTTACAAAAACTAATGCGACTCGGCTCAGCCGTTCAGTGCAGTTATTTTCGGATTAATTAAGACATCACAATAAACATAGCAAGCAAAAATCTATTTATTTAAGACTCTTTTTGTTTACAAAGCTACAACAATATTTTTAAACCATTGTAAAATGTTAGAACATTATGACAATATAACATGATAGCACACCTTGTGAAAACCCCAATAGTATTTTTTAGAACCCATATAATTGCCTCGCCGAAATAGAGTTTTGGGACGAAATCTGTTTTCAAGATTTGGCGCACATCGTCTTCGAAATCGAATTGAATCTAAGACATTTTTCTATACATTAAGTTTATTGGAATTAAAATTTTTGCGCACTTCGGTCATTATAACATTGGAATAGTGGCCCTAGTTGCCTCTTTATTTTACATGCAAAAAATTTTATTAATGTCCCCCTGAAATGGAAATGATGTTGCTTATAATGCCCAAACTTAAGAATTTAGTGAGGCGGAGTTCACTGTAAACACCTTCAGAGTTTAGTTCGTTATTTAAAATTGGCTCTTTATTGCATCTTAACGATTTGTTTATACAAAAATTTACTAATCTTGTCATCACTGCCACAGTTGTATAAGTGCCTCGTGTGTGTGTGTTTTTATTTTTTGCAAATGACGCGATATTGACGTTAAGCATACCAGTAGTCATATCAGCTGTAACAAATACAACTGTTACAACAACCACTACTGATAAAAATAAAGGCAAAAGTTTTTCACTTCTTCATACTTTATCCTGCTGGCCACAAAACACATCCGTCTAAATCCGTTTTATTCCATTTAATTCTGGTAAATTTCACCCGTTTTTGATTACACTACAGTTATCCAACTTTACTACATACATGTATGGATTTTTGCTCCTTTTTTTGAGGTTAACAACAAAAGCCCACTAAAACCAACAGAAGCAAGCGCTATGGTTACAGATATTAGAGTAATTTATATATTTCGACGTACTGAAAAACCACATACATAAATGTATGTATGTATGTATGTAGACAGGCAAATGGATGGACGGACAGACAGAAAGACATTGCTACAAATCATTTTATAACAACATTCATTATTAATTACACACACACCCACCCACTACAGCAAGTATGGTTTGCTGCATGAAAAGCTGTGTAGTGGTTGGAAACTACGAATGTGTTGATATTTTTTATAAATACAACATCGGAAAAAAATTTAAAACATATAAAACATCAACGATAACGACATCATTGACAAAAAGCAAAAACAATTTCACACATTCAAACTTGAAATGTAAACAAGTGTGTGAGTGTTTGTGTAATTAAAGTTACCAACTAATGAAAAAAAATTAATTTTGTTGAAAAGTTGAGTTACTATTTCTGTTTTATTTATTTAAAACATGAAAAGGATTCATAAGTTCTAAAGGATAATTTATAATGAATTTAGCATTATTCTCAACAATAAACAAAATAAAAAGAGAAAACGACAAAAAGAAACAAGACAGAGACCTAAATTTTTGGGTGATGTTTGTAAATTAAAGTAGAAGGTTGCACAAACATACAATTTTGTTTATTTATTGTGAATACATACACATTTATTTATTTATACAAAATATTTAGTTCAAAATTTTGTTTAAAACATGACATATTAAGGACTTATTCATACACTTCCATACATACATACACACGGAAAAAAATATCAATGTTAAATTAACATTGCGCAATGTTGATTTAAAATCACAGTAAAAAAAAAGTATGGACATTATTCAATATATTCATTGTTTCATATTAATTTTAAACGGAAAATGTTAATATTGAATTCATAAAATCCTGTTTTTTTTTTTTTTTTTTTTTTTTTTTGTTTTGTACAGAAACAATAACAACACTTTTCATGTTTAAAATTATTTATAAAAAGAAAAAAATTCCCTAATTCTTTTTGTTGAAATTATTTAGTTAAATAGTTCATCAAATTTTCAAAGTAGAATGATGACGAAAACCATATCGGGCCATTCTGCTGGTGTCTTTTAATTGTGAGTGCTTCTGTAAAAAAGGAGTGAAACATGTGTTACAGGAAAATAAATAATTTTATTTTCTTTCTCTCTCTCTCTTTCTCTGGGTCCGCGGGTAGGTGCTTAGAATGTCTCTTAAATTAATGCATATCTTGTCTCTAAATCTTCTTTTAACTGTTATTTCAAACTCAAACCAATTTGATTCTACATGAAATTCACGTTGTTTCAACTTGAAATAACTTTTATTCAACGTGTTGCGGAGTGTTATTTCAATATTAATGTAATGTTGCTCTTACTTTACGGGAATGTAAATTTAACATGAATTATAGTTATTTTAAAAGAAAATAATGTCTTTCGCAAGTTATTGTTAAATCATGTTTAAGTAACATGAAGTAACTATGAAGCAGAATCACTACCGAAAAATGTAAAATCAACCTTGTTTTTGACGATTTTACATTGATTTTTTTTCTTTGTGTACTAATAATATAATTAATGTTTTTGTTTTGATTAATTATTAGCTAAAAGAAAAATTATTTTAGAGAAATGAGAGCACTGAGAACTAAAAGCGGATAATGGAGTAGAATTGTGCGCTTTGCTAACCCCATTGAAATAAAACAAGTAAATTTTATTTAAAACAGATTTCGTGTATGAATAACAAAGCAATTTTTACCAAATTAAGATGCTTCTCTAGATATTTAGACATTTAGATTGTCATTGTACGAGCGGCCTACGCTCACTTTTCCAGTTCAGCTTGCTTTTTCACAGATGTTGTGAATTGATAAACAACAAACTATTTCTGAAAATGACTTACATGAGCAAATGTCATATGGCATAATCTCATGATATGCCTTAACCACTGCGTGGTGCATTTAAAGTTCGAAAATAATTATACATTCGCCTCCACCGACATAATAAAATCGAGCCGATCTTTTTTCAATCTATGTTAAGATCCGTTTTGACAGGATAATTTTCCAACTTGCACTTTTCAAAATTTTCTCAGGGGTTTTCAAACCTTCACACCATCCACGTATTCGAACACTAAAAAAAAATACCAAACTAACAACTACACAACAGTCTACCACCGTTTTGGGTATAAACCATAGCAATCACGTGATCCCTGCACGAATCCCTTCGTCAAAAAGCCGCTCTTCATTGAACCCATTTGTAAGCTCGTGCCATTAAAAAGGTACTCCCCCGTTGAACGGTATATGACCCACCATCAGAAAAGCAAGGCTGCTTCAAATACAAAGACATGTAGCACTTCCCGCAAAAGCATACTAACCGAGGTTGAAACCAATAGTCAGAACGGTGCCTTATACACAACAAGGGGTGATGACTCCCTTGGCACCAGAAAGAACATCTTTAACTCAAGAAATACGAAGACTTCATAAGCTTTGTCATTTGGATGTTTTTCGCATTCCAGGTTGCATCCACCTAATTTGCCGGGGAGGATGTAACATTTAAAGGTTAAATATCCTGTAGAAGATTTCTTAATTCCAGAAGGTAACATATCGTGGCTTAATCTCATGGTGGATCTTAACCACTAGTTGATTCATTTTAAGCATTTACCAAGTTTCCTTGTGTGTGTTAGGATAGCATTTACATAAATGTAACAATTTCTACATTCGTCTGTTATTTAGGAGCCAGAGCTATCTACCCTCCACAGCTTTATTTAAATCCAGTAGCCTGTATTTAATAACAACTGCACCTAGGGATGATTTAAACATCGCAGCAAGTGGGCATCACAAGTAGCTACCTCCTCTACAAATAATGACACCCCTTCCTGCAATTTTAGCCAGCCACTACGTGATCTCTGAATGTATCCCTATAAAGAAGAGCAAGATTTCCGCAAAGACGTCTTTCCGAAAGACAGGAAGCTTTTCTCGCAACAATCCTACTAACGGAGGCCTCTGCCGACACTCTAATTAGTATCAAACTACCGGGTTCTGCCGACTCCTGTAGTGGCAGATGACAATCGGGTAATAGGGTGTTAAAAAATCCGAAAACTTCAGGAGCACTGCCATTTTTGATATTTGTAGCATTATAGGCATCTGATCGCCCTCCATAGATTTCAATATCCTAGTGGAGAATATCAACATAACAGAAACTGTCATACTCCTATAGCCCACAACCACTTCTCTGTTCCAAAAAGAACTCCATGGCAGTACGAATATAAAATGGAAAAGATAAATCTTGCTATACCTCCGGAAGGCTTTTCTATAATCGCGGTCCTGTTGTCAGGCATTGGGCGATAACCAGGCATTGACAAAACCTTTTTATGCCCCAGAAGACTTCATATCAAGAGATTGAATTTCCACAAGCCCCTAAGAGGCGCAGCACATCCCCGGGTTGAAGCTTGTCTTTAAAGGTTCATCGGCAGACGTGGGCTCCCAGAGCGTGTTTATTGCGACAACGCAACCAACTTTGTCGGCGCCAGCAGAGAGCTGCAGCAGCTACGAGAGGCGATGGTCACCAATGCCGGAGAGCAACAAGCGTATGTTGCCAACAAAGCCATCAACTACATGTTCATTTCACCGCGGGCTCCATATTTCGGCGGCCTGTGGGAAGCAGCCGGGGGCCGGTGTTTCGCAAGAACAACTTTTGTATTTTAATTTTTTTTATTATTTTTATATTTATTTAATATGTATTAAATTTTGAATTTTTTTAATGAATTAATTATGTTAAATAGCTGACAACTTTAAAATCTAAATTTTAACGTCAAACAGCTTGGAAAATTATTTCCCAACTGTTATATTGTCAATTGTAAAGAACCATTTTTGAAAATAAAATTAATTCTGAATTGTTAACAAAAGCAACCGGTCTTGTATTTTTTTCGAGTGTGATTTTTACTGTGCAAAAGATTTTTTAAAACGACCCTTCAACATATTATTGAATTTATATTAAATTTCGGTGTTAATTGGCCGTCGCGATAATGTGATTTGATACCGTTGGACTTCTTTCTTTTGGGAATATTTAAAGAAAAAGTATACGTCAATAAGCCAAGAGCAATTCAAGAGCTTAAGGATTAGACAATTCAGGACATTAACAACAACATTGAACCTCAATTATGTCTCAGAGTCATTGAAAATATGGACCATCGGATAGAGGTATGCCACCGAAGCCATGGCGAGTATATTGTTTCGCACATAATTGTCATTGATCCATCTATCATAATAAAAAATATTAAGATAATTCTCTGAGAACTTTTTGTTTTTCTTAGAACGCCCTTTATTTATTATTTTAAATCGCCTATACAGCAGCGGTGAAACTAGACCAACTCGAGGGTAAAACATTTTCAAATTAAAAAATAAATAAATTCCATTTTCGATAAGTGCAGCAATTTTCGTATTTTCATTTAGATTTTCCAATTTATTTATTTATATTTGAGTCCATTTCATTTTTCTGTTGGCGCTTTAAACATCAAAAAACTAATTTTAATTGCACTCACATTGTAAGAGGAAAAAAGTAAAAAAAAATAAATAAATTTATTTTTATTTTTTCCATTTTTTATTTTCATTAGTATTTTTTTTAATTTCTTTTATTTTATTTTATTTTGTTGTTTACTTACTGTTAAAACTTCCGCTGAGTGGTGCGAAAAATTCTTTATGTTCTGCGAAACCAAATGTTTACAATTTTGGATTTTTATTCTACACTCGCACAAAAATCGTAGAACCATTAACCAGCTGGTCAGGCAGCCATCCAACAGCCAACAAAGATTCAACCATCAGCCAGCCACTTTGTATTACACGACAAAACTATTATAATCATCATCATAATGATGATGATGATGATGATGAGGATGGCTTGGATACTTGGCTGGATGGTTTGTGTTGGATGGGGTTGTTAAAGTGGAAAGTACTGCCAAAAAACAAAAAAGGAAATCATAAACTCATACAAAATTTTATAAATAAATTTCTTGCTGCGTAGTCGATTTTTATTTATATTTTTTAGTTTAAAATTATTGGATTTATTGATGGCTCTAACTGCCAAAGGATGGATGGATGGACGCCTGTTTGTTTCTGTGAATCTGTGTGCAAGACGGAAACAAATTTGAACAAATTGATCAATGCGTCGTTTTTTCTCTGGTGCCTGCATTTTTATTATTTTTTTTTCTGTCGAAAAGTTTGTTGAACGTTTAAATTTTGTTGCAGTTTTTTTGGCGTTTCAAATATATTTGAGGCCACGCCACGTTTGCATGAAAATAATAAAAAAAAAAAATTTTGTGAAAAACTTCAATAATTGTATGCAAATATTAAATTTGGAGTTATCGTTAAGAGTGTTATGGGCTTTTTGTAACGATATTTTAATTTATAAAATACATTTGACACTTTTTTGTGAAAAAAGTCACATTTTTAATGGAATTGCAAAAAATAAATAGCAAATCTATTAAAAATAACAGGTCTGTTCACTAACTGAAAATTTGTTTAGAGACTCGGAAACTTTACAACGAGAGAATGAACTTGTAAAAGTAATACATTCGGCTACATTAAAAATTAAAGGACAAATTTAATAAAAACTGTATTAAAATTCGTTGCGGCTTAAGGCGTATTGAAGTCTATTTGAAAAGAAGCCTTTATATGTGGCCTATGGTAATTTAAAGATAAATCCTTACGATATTTTGCGGCGTTATTTCTATTCTCCGAGAGTTGGCGTTATAAGGGGCCTACGATAAATTTTCGCGAAATATACACAGAAAAAATTCAAGCATATTTTTTTCAATGAAATCATTAATCAGAAATAAAATCAGTTTTAATTAAAAATTAATTCCAGGGAATTAAACGTTTGATTGGCACTATTAATTTGCCTACTGGTTCAAATTTAATTAACTTTTTGATTATTATTACAAATTTTTTAATTGAAATTAGTGTTTTTCATACGGGATTTTCAAGGACAAAAATCTTGGGATCCCGCACGTTTTTTCGGGAACAAAATCCCAGGAAATTTGTGCGGGAATTCCCAATATTTTTTTTAATTTAATTATGGCAACTTTACTACAATTGTAAATAAGTTGTGTCATGAAATAGATCTTAGCCGTTAGGCAAAAAATTCTTAAATCACTTTAGGTGCTAGACTTTAATCACTTTATTTAAGACTTCTAATCGTTATAATCTGCTCTTAAAATAAGGCTATGAAATGCACCAAATAAATATTTTTCAATTTAACTAAACGAAAAACTACAGTTTCTGACTTAAGACATTTTTGCAAAACGCCAATTCATATCCGCTAAATAAAGCAAGTTTAATGTTCAATGCTCTAAAATTTCGAAAGAAGAAAAGTAAAAAAAAAAAAAATTTTTAATTTGTTAAAAGACCGTAAACTATTTAAAAAAAAACGAAAAAAGTTGTTATCACTTGCTTCAGAAAATTTAATGATTTTATATGCAGAGCAAAAGTTATTAATAAAGAAACCGTTTATTAGATTCGAGGAAAAATTTTTTTTAAAAAAATAAGGATTTACAAGTTTTGAAGGAAGTGAAATGGTCTAGAGATTATTATACCCTTCACCAAAGTCAAAAGGGTATATATATGTTTGTCATTCCGTTTGTTATTTCTACAATATTGATCCTACACCCTATAAAGTATATATATTCTGGGTCCTTATGAAAAGCGAAGTTGATTTAACGATGTCCGTCTGTCCGTTGAAATGGGTTTTCTGAGGGCCCCATATATATTATTATACATTTATGTCACATATGGTCTGGAATTGTTTGCTATTGAAGTTCAAAAAGATCGGTCCACAAATGGCTGAGATATGAGCAAAAAACCACGACTACCTCTAATTTTTCCCAAAAATCCCTTAAGGTTGTTGTATTTTTATTACTTTTTGCTGTATATCTGGGGAACGGCAAGAGCCAAAGTTTCCAAATAAGGTACATACATTTAGGTTGTCAATACACACCATCCTACAAAATGTGGGCGGGATTTGAGAAGTGGGCGTGGTACCTCCCGTACAAAAAAAAATTAAAAATTGTATAAAAACCTACATTTTTGGGCTGCCATACGTCCTATGGATATGACTTACGGTTCAGATACGAAAAAGTTTTGGCCAAAATAAAATTTTTTTTTAAATACCCATTTTCGGGAACCAAAGATCTTTCCCAGTCCAAGTTTTATAACCCAAGTAAATGGAATTTCTTCTTAAACACGTCCGTATATAAATCTTTCAAATCGGTTAAAAATGGCTGCGTTATAACCAAAATACTGAAATCCCAAAATTACTCTTTTTATACCCTTCACCGAAGGTAAAAGGGTATATATAAGTTTGTCATTCCGTTTGTAATTTCTACAATAATAATTTATCCTACGCCCTATAAAGTATATATATTCTGGGTCCTTATGAAAAGCGAAGTTAAAATCCGGTTGTCTCTTATTATTATATGTTAATTTTTCATCGATTTATATTGGGCGGGAATTCCCGGGATCCCGGGAAATTGAAAAATAAGTCCCGCTTTCCCGGGAATTGAAAAAGTCCGGGAAAAGAAAAACTCTAATTGAAAATAATTTTAATTTTGTTCTGTGTACTCAGAAAAAATTATTAGTAGTTTTTATCAATTAAAAAAATTGTTCAAAAAGTATTAAAATTTAATTAATGTGATAATTGAATCAATTATTTTTTTTTTTTTTTTTTTTGAAAGAAAATTAAAAATATAATTTTGATTTATTTAAAATTTTAGTTGTTTTGAAATAAATTTTTAATTAAAATATTAATTAAATAACAAAACAATTTTTCGTTTAAAATAAAATAATTGAAACTTGTGGAATTGTTGAAACGGCAAAGTTTTTTTTATCATTTTTTTAATTAAAATTAAAAATATCATTTATTGAAAAAAAATATTCAAAATTTAAAATTTTTAAAGTTTTTAGTAATCAATATAATCATTTTGGTAATAGGTGCAAAATCAACAAATGGGTTGCTTGATTCTATGAATTTGGAACAAAATTGGTGATTGGAGACAATTTTTAATTTTTTCTGTGTAGTACGATTTTTAGTCATAGAAAATAGATTACACTGGTGGTACCCCAGGGGAATGGAAACTAACAGCAAACTTCTCACGTGACAGTTCTAATGTGGTAGGTTCTACTTCTAACACTTTATATGAAGTGGACTTGTCAATTTAACACGGCGATGTCCTGAAGGGGGTTAATTGGCACCCTTTTGTCACTTTGTAACAGGTTATTTATATATCCTAAATGGACTTATTAAACTTCGATTTAAATAATGTCTGTCGCAGATATTGTCCTGGGTGAACCATGTTAATATGATAAATTCCGTTTATAGAAAGTAATAGAACCAGAGCGAATCACCCCCCTACCCGCTTCAAATCCAGTCACAGCTACTTTTGTGCCAATTACCTTTCCTCTTGTAAAATATTATTAAGTTATATGTCTTATATTTTCACGTATCACAATTCCTTCCTTTTTTTATAATATTGTGTTCAAAGGTCACGAGTTAGTACTTTAAGAACAATTGACACAAATTTCCCGCAGGGGAATACAAATTGTATAACTAAAAACTGACCAATTTGGTCTATTATTTCAAATTATTATTAAGACTTATTAAAATATGTATGTAACATATTTTAATATTTTTCTGAAAATTATTTGAACCGCGTGTTTCTTTTTGTGTTTAATAGTTTTCCGTCATTTTATTTGGACTTTTTACTTATTTAAAATTTCTAATAAAAACATTTCTAACAAAATTATTTTAAAACACGTTTAGCCTTCCACATTAGCCTCATTATTTTATTCAAAATTTTGAAGTGTTTTTTTTAGCAAAATAAAGCAACAACAACACAAAAACGCAACAACGCGACAGAAATAAAAAACCTCTTTTAAATATTTCCACGATTCTTTTTATAAAATAAATATTTACTTATATCAAATGAAAATGTTTACGTTGTCCCAGCCTCTAAATGTTTACAATAAAAACATGGCAAACAACGTAAAATAACACAACAATTCGCAGTGAAATAATTACGCCAAACAATTAAATGAAATCCGTCAAAGAAAATCAATTTGAAATATTAAGCGAACCAAAAAAAAACTAAACGCTTTTTGTAAAAATTCAAATTAATTTGAGAGCACAGTGAACTAAAAAAACCAATCGAAAAACACATATTTTATTTAAACAAACTTTGTTTGCAAATAAATTATTGTTTATATAGTCAAATTTAAACAAAAAACTGAAATAGCCAGCAATATTTCAATGAAAAAAACAAAAAACAGATGTGTTGCATTTAATTTGGTGAAAATCGAAAAAACTTACAGACTTTGGTCGTAACAAAAAGAAAAAAAACCAAAAAAACTAAAACAATTACTTAATACTCTAAGTTTTTTTAGGGAAAAAGAAAATACCGAGAGATTGGCTGGCTTCATCTTCAGTATGACCATCGAGGGGCATAACACACCCCACCACGACCCTTCACTGACATGATTGAAAAACAAATTTATTACTTACCCCTGCTATGAGCTGAAACCACCTACAACTTGTTATGAGTAACTAGTGGCCCCTTAAGGCAAAAACGTCTAAATACACGAAATAAAACAAAAACAACAAAAGGAATAATGTCAGAGAACTAATAATGGGAATATTTGCCTTAAAAATTAAATTGTATTGAAATCGAATACGAAAACAATAACAATAAACGGCACACAAACACTTACGTGAATGATGGCAAAGGATGCCAGACTGTTTATAAGAAACTTGTAACAAAATGAAAATAAAAATTGTACCAAAATTACAAAAAAAAATAAAAGAAAATAAAAAAATTATTTAATTTAGTAGTTTAAACAAAAAGCTGACTTAGACTAGAGCATAAAGCCAAATATGTTCTATTGGATGCACACGACAATTCCCCTATGTGCTCGATCAAATAACCATTTTGTAGCAGCTGCTACTAAAAATCCTTGGACCTTCTACTCTCTACTCTATTCTACTAAAGTGAGCGATAAGTTAAAGGAAGGTTCATTCTACCTGGTAGGTTTAAGAATAGTTGTATTAATGGAACTCTTTTTATTCGTCCGATAAAATCCTACCTTTATGCTACGATTCCACATTCAAGTAATTACTTGCAAGTAGTGTATACGAAAACACGAAATTTTTTTTAATTGGCTAAACAGGACAGTACAAGTTCAATTTTATAATGTCGGCATCAACTAAACTTCTAGCATTTATTTTCAAATCGTGGCATCTATAGACTCTCCTTATGGCTACGATATAAATTAATTAACTTTATATTTTTTTTCTTTATTTAATATTCATCTTTATGAAAAATTATGTATTTTTCTAAAAATATGTGAATACAGCATTGCCGTGTTTCCGATATCGTAAAATTACTAAAAAGAATTTTTGATTTAAATTTTTTTTTTATTTATGTTTAAAAATACCATTAAGATAGTTGTGTTGTTTTATTTTACTAAGTACTAGCTAATTGATACAAAAATCATCTACGGCAGCACTGTTTTTCCATTTGTCATTTTACTTGCGACAAGAGTCAAAAATTTACTTGCAAGCAAATTCTGTTGCAAGTTGAGCTGCAAGTACGAAAAATGTGAAAGTGTTAGTAAAAAAGTGTAAATGTATTGAGTTTTTCGAACTTGCACTTGCATGTAGAAATGGGGACTTTGCTACCGGCAAGTTGTGAAAACAGGAGTTACCCTATGCTTCCACATGCAAGTAATTATGTACTTGCAAGTAGTGTGTACGTATTATCAACGAAAAATTGAGGAAACAGCCGATTGGCTGAATGTACAAAAATTGTGTGAATGTTAGTGGAAAAGTGTGAGTCTATTGAGTTTTTCGAACTTGCACTTGCATGTAGAAACGGGGGGTAAAAGATTTGTCTTCGATATCCGCAGTAAGTGCTTTTTGTACTATATGGGTCTTTCTACGTTAAGAGGTTATCTGATATTATGAATGGCGGCGTGATAAAAATATTTAAAAAAATAACTTTTTTCAATATAATCGTATTTAATCAGATATTTTGAAGTAATCAACTTTTACCGGTATTTTAAATGACCAGGGGAGATACTCTATACAGGGTAAAGAAATTTGGCCAGCACAAGATACCTTACTTTAAGGGGAAAGATAAATAGAAAACAAACCTTATTTTCAAATCAAAAAACTTTTAAAACAACAATACTTAGTATTTGCTTAAATAAACGTAGTCGAAAAAAAGTAAATTATTAAATTGCAAATATTTTGAAATATAAGGTGAAAAAGCATATAAAGCATCATGCTCCAATAAAAATGTTATACTTAAATAAGAACTTCTACTTATAAAAACAAACATTAAAAAATTGGGGGCTGTTATGTTGTTGGTTTACAATGCCTCCTCGGAATCTGATTGAGAACTAGACTGAGAAGATACTTTAAGCTGCTTTTTTTATAATTAATTAGTGGTTCGTCGTCAAATTCACTTTCAGGCCCATATACAGTATCAACATTAAGGCGCGGTTTGGTTTTCATAGAAGCAAAATCCAAAGTGACGAGTTTTCAAAGGGACAGCAAAAGAAAAGACGAATTTTGTTGCAGGGTTATGTCGCAAAGTCTGAAACAGGTACAGGTTTATAATTGATAACGATAAATATAAATAGCCATATTACAAAAAGTCCAAAAAGTGAGGTTTATTATGCGGACTGCATGAAATCATGTAAATTCATACGGTCACGATGATGAACGCTTAGATGGAAATAATTATATCGGTCTAGATCTTTATACTTATGTAGAAATCTTTATTTTATCATCTTGCGAAACAATGCAAACGCGGAGTATAAAAACTTATTTTAAAAACTTTTCGAGCGACACGTATATAAGGGTGATAACTTTCTGTAAGCAAAGAACTTTCTGCAACAGCCGAATAATTGAAACGACTTATTTCAATATTTGTGGTGTAATTTTATATAGTTTTGTGTAATTTTGAAACAACAACTGTGTACCATTTTGTTTTACTGCTGGCAACACTGGTACATATCTTGATTTTTGAAAGTCCATTGATCTACACGAATAGTCTAGAAATAGTTATTAAAAATATAAAAAGGGCTGACTCATGAATAATTAGTTAAGTTTGTTTTGAGACATAAAACTAACAATATTGGATAAATTTAGTGAACATAATAATTAATTGTAATAAAGTTTGTTAAGTTGAATAAGTGTGTGTATTTATTTGGATTTGCAATTAAAAGAACTCAAACGTGTTTAATTAAGGAAAAACGTAACAATATGAGAATATATCTGTGGTTTTCATGGGCAACCGCGTCTTAAATCAAATTTTTTAGGAGATCCGAAAAAACATTCTTGATGAAACTATGCGCTAGGAATTGAACTTGGCTATTTCGTTAAAATAATCGGAATTGGACCATATTTTTCAATGGTAAGAGCGTAAAGAGCGTTTAAATTAAGGCAATATGACATCAACATCTCAAAATCGAAAAAAAATAGACATACGCGGTTGTCCATTTAAATCACAAATATACAGTGTAATCACATTTGGTGAAGCTTATTAACTAATATCAACCTTAAATTAATGCAATACTTATTTCATTGTATCCCACTCAGAAAAAATCTGCTTTATAAAGCCTAATAGGAACTTGGAAGGTTGAATAGCTTCTAAATTACCGAAAATATGAATTCATTTTATACGTGGGTAATATTTCCCCTGCCCTTTACAAGGCAATTTTATACCACCACTTGTTCTGTTCTCTTTTACTCTAAATTTGTTAACATCTGCAGTAGTAGTTCTATAAATATGTAATTAGTAACGTTTGTTTTTTATGTTCGCATTCTTTTCTAAATAGTTAATTTGGCATTCCTTTGATTTCCATCCGCTAACTTTCCTCATAGTAACTTTTTCATTTTTTTCACATAAAAATTTTCTATGAAAACTATTTTTTCTTATGAAAATATCTTGGCATTAGTTTTCACTCAATCACAAAAAGGGAATAGACAGAGTTGTGTAACTGTGAAAAATATTTTGTTTCGTTTAATTTAAATTTTTTCATATGAAAATATTTTTCATTTTCTATTTAACAGGAATCAAAATTACTATGAAAATATATAAAAACTTTTCATTTCACAGTTTCATTAAACAAGAATTGGCCTCCTGGGGGTCGATTCTGGTTCTGTGAAACTGTGAAATGAAAACTTTTTTCACATTTTCATAGAGTTTCTGATTTTCGTTTAGTGAAAAAATTATAAATAAATTCGAATGTTTTCATATGAGAAGAACAAATGGAATGAAACAAATTATTTTCACATTTTCACAGTAATGTGATTCTTGTTCTGTGTAACAGTGCAAAGAAGTGTCACAAACTTTTCATTTATGCCATATTTTTACACTTTCATTTTAACGGTGAAAAATAATTTTTATTAAATTATTTAGAGAAAAATGTGGACATTGCTAACGATAAATAATAATTTAAAGAAATAAAAATTATAATCTTCTAAAAAGATTCATATTTACAGATTTTAAACTTATTATATTCATATAAAATTGCAATTTTTTATTATATGTATAACTACAAAACATTACTGACGAAAAACGTTAATAATGTTTTCTTACATTGTACCATTCCGAATTTATTTCGATAATTCCATTAAAACTAATAATCCTAACATTTTTTAAATTAATTATATTTTTTGTGTATTTGCATTATTTAACACTTGATTAAATGACAAAGTAGATATGTAATTACCATCGGCGGTGAAGAATTTAGGTTTAGCGACGGCTTAAAGTAAATTTAAAGCCACAGAAAACATGTTTATGTTTTATATTTAACAACATATTACTAAATTAATCTTTATTTGGCCTTTTATTTGTTAATGATTTCACAATTTTTTGGGCTTATGGTCGTTTTTTAAAGCTTTTATTTAACTTGCAATGAATGTATGTTTGGGTGAAACCTTGCAACTCAATTTGATGCAGATACGTTCAATTGACTGAGCTGAAATTATGTGCACACGTTCAGTTTTGATGACAATGGATTGTAAACCATGGTGGAATAAGTAGGCGGCATCGTTACGGCAACAAATACAACATTACAACAAAATTGGATTTTACATCACCGTTTACGCCAAAAAATACTTTTAACAAAAATCAAAGCGTGCCGCTGAACGTGGTGAAATAAATAAATTTTTAGCCAATTTTTATTTAATTATGGTCAATATCTCATTTATTTTAATTTAAAATTATCAAAAACTTTATTAAAATACAATAATCACAAAACGTGGACATTTTGTAAACATAAACAAAACTTTGACATAAACCTAGACAAACAATGCAGGAGAAAAAAATCGTCATCTGGCGTACTGCTGCCACCTGTTTATTTCACCATGTTGTAAACTATGAAACGTCATTCTAAATCAAACATAGCACCACAGCCAAAATGGCGGTCTAGCTATTTTTAATGCAATCCTATAATATATGTAGGTATTAAATGAAAAGGCTTGCTTAGAATAACTCGAAGGCTTAAATGAAAGAAATTAATTCCCAGGCCCACGATGTCGACAAGAACAATTCTTTCGTATATTTGTTTTGAAAACAACAACAAATCTTAGTTTTTTATTATTGTTTTCAATATAAATATGCGATAGAAATGTTCTTGTAGACATCGTGGGCCTGGCAGTAACTTTTACTTGAAAATTTTACTAGTAACTAATGGAGGCATTACCTTATTTATAATTCATTGTCCAAATTTGGAATTTTTGTTGCAGCAATTCATGATTTTATTGCAGAAATGAGTTCCGTTCCAAAATTTTCTCACCACTTTCACAAATAAACTCAAGAATTGCTGCAACAAAAATTGCAGGTCTGGAGCGGCACTATGATATAAAATCTTTCCAATTATCATTACACAATTTACACGATGTAAAAACTTGTCGCGAAATTTACTTGTGTAGAAAAACAAGTAAATTAAATAACTTGATGTGATTGATTTTAACTATTAAAAAATAAATTAAAAGTAAAAAACCTTTTTCAAGAACAAGCTTTTATTTTAATTCCCTAAAAAGAAACTTTCACTAAAGTCAATAACATTTTTTTCGTAGATGTCAGTTTAATGCCAAAATTATTTACTGCAATAAATATTTTGGGGTAATCGCGCGGGCAAGATGTTTACCCAAAAAACTCATTTGTCAACTCATTGTTTGATCGATTTTACATTTTTATGACTGCTCTTGTTTTTTGAATAAAAATTTGTTTCCGTTACAAAATTGCTGTTGTTTTTATATATTAACACATTTTATGTAAAATTTTTTCCTTTCCTATTTCTTGCGCGCACTTGGGCAGGACATTGGGGCCAACCTCTTTCAGATGCAATATCGATCATGAATAAAACCCAAATGCAACAAATTCGGAATTTTCGGTGTACTCATTATCTATTTTAAGTTAAAAATATTTACCATGTACATACATACATATGTATATACATATGTATGAAAATAAAAAACAACAAAAACTCTTTAACTGAAAAAATTTATATTGTATAAAACAAGAGAAGCCATAAAAATTTTTTTCTCTCTTCAAAAAAACTCTTTTAGCACAAATAAATGCTTGCAGCTCAAGCGTTAAAAAAAACTCGTTTGCGGGTTAGCGCCGTTTCAAAATCCTAAGCTTCGATATCTGCATTTGACTTTTACATATTATTAATATAGTTACAAAAGTTTCACAGCGACAATGGAATGAAACACTTTTTCATTAAAAGAACGGGAATCGCATTTTGTGTAAATGTGAAGTGCTAATGTGAAAAGTACTAATGAAAACGAAAATGAAAAGTTTTTTATCATTTCACAGTTTCACAGAACCAGAATCGACCCCCTGGAGACTATCAAAAAACACACCAATCACATAGTCGTGTGCGTGCAGTTGTTCTTTTTCGGCAACACATACACGTCGACAATGCTTGATTAACATCAAAAACTTTTGATGTTTCTTTATGATAGCTGATTATTTGAAAGTCTCCTGCTGTGATTGACAAACAAATTGTATTTAACAAGGTTTCTTTCAAATGTGCTAAAATCCCATTTCATACTATTGAGAAACTGAAATTTATTGTTGAAGGGATAAGCTATTCCTATGCGAATTTCACTGGTTGCTTAGGCCAGATTGTCAGGAAACTTCATCCAAAAATTTTAGAAAAGCTTAAGATATTATACAAATAAAACTGTTAAGCGAATAAGAATTATAAACCTCAGTTTTACTTGTAGCAATATCAAAGCTTGAACAAAAACAACAACAATAAAAAGTGAGTTTATCTTTTCTTACAGTCCCGACTACAATTGGTTGATTTTTTGTCAACTCCAAATGTACAACTACAACTACAGTGGGTTAAAAAAAAACAAAAAAAAAAAACAAATTACTTATTTTATTTTGCCAGTTCAGTTTATTTACTCTGCCACAAGGCCCATCTATCAGGTCTGCTTACTTGTACAAAAACAAAAAACGATTATTTTTAGTTGTCAAAAATGTACTACCACATATACAAAGCAAAAGGAATAAACGTGTATGTGTGGCATACCATAAACGTAAACAAACGTATACATGCACATGTATGCAAAATGTAAACAACTTTTGACAACTAAAAAGAACATAAACAATGATCATCAGGCTTCTTGCGCAGACCTTTTCAATGGGCCTTGCTCTGCCACATGCATATTAGCTATCAAAGTTTTTCTTGGGATTGTTTTTACTTTGTGTTTGTTGTCATGGACGGATGAAAAAAAATTTTCTATTTATTTTATAAATTGAAATCAAAATATAAATTTCATTTTTTATTAAGATATCGATTTATGTATGTACATAAAAAAATTGACGTTTTTTTGTACGTTTTCGAAAAAGCCTGAAATAACAGACACAAACACATATGCATTGAATGATGGGGGTATTTGATAGTCTCGGATCGAAAAGGTATTCAAACACTTCTGCCAGAATGAAGGCTTTTTTTATTTAAATCTCAAAAAGTCCTTTTTTAAATTAAATTTAAAATTCCTTCACAGAATTCCTTTTCCAAAAAAAAGGTGTTTTACACTCTCTAGCCAGTGGCAACGCCATATAAACACACAAAGTTTAGCAATTTGCAAACAAACGAACACTCACACACATATGCACACACACTTTCTAACACCAAAAGCATAACAACAACAAATAAAAGTTGTAAAGAAAAACGAGCGCAAACGATTCCTTTTTTCGCTTCAAGAAAAGAGAGAAAATAAAGAGAATTTGAAGAGAATCACAATACGAAACATATTCGCACTGATTCCAAACACGGCAAACGTATGAATGGATGAACAGACGGACGAACGGATGGATGGCTGGATGTATACTTGTTAAAAACGTTGAAAATACTAAAAACTTAATTCATTACAAATGCAGTTGCACAGAGAGACGGTCGAAAATATTTAAAAAAAAATAGAAAGAAACAAAATTTTAACGGTTTATTTTTTAAGAAACACATTTTTTTTTAATTCAAAAAAAACAGTAACAAAATTAACGAAATTTAAGCAAAAATAATACAAAACAAGTGATAAAATTGCAAAGAAAAAAATATAAAAATAAAATAACGACAATAAATTTTAAATAAAATAAAACACAACTTGTAATCAATTGCATTTATATCCTTAAAAAAGAAAAATTAAAAAAAAAACCCAACCATACATAAAATACAAGCAAAGAATTTAACATATCAAAACCTTGGAACATAAAACCAATCGCTGCCACCATTTAAAGGGTATCAAAAAAATCTCAATTCTATTTTAATTAATCAAACAAATGTCAGTCATGAATTCGAAAGTGGGCTCACTAGAGGAAAAAGTTAAATTACCGCCTACGGAAACCATCAGCCGCTGCTATCAGCCGCAGGGCAATCGTAAGGTCATTCGCATTTTAACGGTAGCTGTTTATGTTCTATGTGTGTCTCTGGCAGCCATTATGCTGTCTCTGTATTATATATTCATATGGGATCCAACGATACGCCCATTTGTTACAAAAAACAATAATTGTGGTAAGATATTCCTCATTTACGCCTTTAAAGCCAAAAAAAAAACTATTTATGTTTAACACCATCATCATCATCATGGTTATTAATATTCATTGTCGTAAATAATACAATACAAAGTAGTACCATAACAAATACTATAAATCACAAATGAATCTGGGTTAAATTACTACACAAAACATAATTGACAATAGAGCAGCGGCAACAACAACAGCAACAAAATGCTTAAAACGCAAATTAATTTATTACAATTTCCCTGCCACCCTTCTTTACTCAACTCGACACAAAAAAAATATTGCAGGAAAACTTTTAATTATTTCCTTTTCTCTTGCCTCAAATTCCCCTTTCACAACTTCCGAAATTCTGTAATTAAGCAATAAACTAATTGACTGATTCCAACAACAACAATTATGGTCAATAATAACCTCATATTTGTTGTGGTTTTTATATTGTTTGTTGCAATATCGTATGAGATGTACAAAATTTAAAATGATGTGGAAAGTGTTTAAAATAATTCAGGTTTTTATTGAAAATTTAATCAAGTGAATTAAACGTATAATCAAGTGAATTAAACATTTAATCAAGTGTATTAAAAATTTAATCAAGTGAATTAAACGTTTAATTGATACTATTAATTTTTTAATTTAATTATATTTTTTAATTGAAATTAATTTTTTTCTGTATATACATACATATGTACATTAGAGCGACCCAAAAAAAAGTGATTTAGTTACCCCTCCGAAAATAAAGCTTGATATTTTTAATGATGATTCCCAAAATATTTTGGTTCTAGCGTTGACCATCTGTGAGCTGGACTATTTTTAAAACGGTATTTTTGTTCATTTTTCCAATTTTTTCTTCTTTGCTCCAAGAAGATATACATAGATACAATTTTTTATCATCAAAAAGAGTTTTTGAAACAGCATCAAATGGTATATAAAACTTGACTACTTGCGACCTACTAATTGATATACTTGTTTAACTAAATACATATTTTCGTACATACATATTGTTTGTCTCAGGTAGAAAGGCCTTAGCTCACAAAATTGCAACTTTATAGCAGAAAGTAAAAAAAAAGTTTTGTTTTTGTCAAAAGAGCAGTTTTTTAAAATTTGTTCGCTCATCGATGTCTTGCATAATTGCAGTATTGCTATATAAATAAACGCCATCTCGATTGTTACTATTGTAATGCCATATGTGTTCCCACACCAAAGAACATGAATAAATTATTCTGCCAGCGTTTTTTCTTGTTCACACAAACACAGAAACAAATTTGCACCAGTAAAAGCATTAATAAAAAATAAATTCAGTTTTAATTAAAAATTGAATCAATTGAATTAAACGTTTTATCAAGTGAATTAAATGTTTAATCAAGTGTATTAAACGTTTAATTGATATTATTAATTTGCTTACTGGTGCAATTTTTAACTAAAACTGATTTTATTTTTGATTAATGCTTTTACTGGTGCAAAAGTTTTTTCTGTGAAACAATGGCTCGCCAAAACAGGTGTGTTGTAAAACGCTGCCAGTCGAAAGTGTCCATTGAAAGTTTATCGCTACATAAAGCTTTCTTCCGCCTTCTTCCGTTATACATTAAATGGAAATGTATAACTACTTTATTGATCTAAAATTTGGCATAAAAAAAGGTCTGACTAGACAAGTAAATAATTTTGTTAGGAATGTATCTGACTAGAAATGAATTTTGTTAGGATTAGCCCTAATCAAAACCCCAATAAACTTTTTGTAGTAATTAAAATTCTAATAGATGTTGATACTAAAATTCTAATAGATAGAAACAAATTAGAAAAGATATTGCAAATATTTCTAAAAATATCCACGTACTATGCTCCAATTAATTAATGAATAGTATCTGAAATGTTATCTTATCCTTAATTTTTGAAAACTTTATTATTTTTTGGTGCCCCTAAACCTAACAAAAAAATACTGCATTATAGTATTTTCTAATGCGGCTATAAAGTATACTACTCAAAAATATTATTATAAAATTAAACCGAATACATACAAGCAAATTTATTTATGCTGATTTCATTTCCCAAATTACAATTTCTTTAATTTAGCTCGTCGTCGTCATCTTCTTTTACTTGCACATATTTTATTAAAGACCATTAAGTGTGCACTAAATTAAATACTTTATTACATTAAGCCGATTTCTTTATTTCCTCGGCCATATATTTAACACAAAACACAGCACACTTTTTGTATTTTAATTTAAAAACATTCTCTTATTTCCGTTTCCTCTGCTGCTAATGCTGCTGTTGTTTGTGCTACTGCTACAGTTGCGTTTTTAGAATGAGCGAAATCCAACAAAAAAAAAAGCAAAAACATGAAAAACATTTCTTTCAATACCGTTTTATGCTACAAGAATGTTTGTCGTCGTTGTTTATTGTTTTTGTTGTGTTTGCATTAACAGTTTTTTTTGTTTTTGCTTTTTTTACTCAAAATCAGGGATTTCCAAAATTTTTTTGGTTGTGTATTAGTGAGTACCAGAGAGTAAGCAAATTGAGAGAATGCATTTATTTACAGCCGAAATAAAATGTTAGTAATATATTTTATAAGTTGTATAACACAAAGGTACAAAATTAAAAATTTTTTGTGTTGATAAAAAATTTTTAGCAATTCTTTACCAATTCAATGTCGCTGATTTTAAAACTACACTTTTTTTATTCGGAAGCTTTTTGACTTTAAATCAGTTTCAAATATCTTATCAAACAATTGTAAAAAATTAAAGATTTTTATGTTTTAAAAATTCATAAAAAATAAATATTGCACGCAAATCATAGCTGATAGAAAAAAAGTGCAGTTTTAAAATCAGCGACATTGAATTGGTAAAGAACTGCTACAAATTTTCTAGCAACACAAACAATTTTTAATTTTTTTCCCTTGTGTTATACAAGTTATAAAATAAAATCTTCTAAATTTATTTTATGGCAGTTTTGTAATAGTAGAATGCTTTTCAAATGGGATGAACTTAATTTATTACGTTGCTTGGAACAAATAAATTTTAAATCCGAAAAAAATTGTTCGCATAGGTAAGTAGTGCCGAATAAAGAGAGGCACCTCAATGAATTTTGTTTTAGTTCAGGATAGAACTAGCCATCCAAATCTTTCCAGAACTCTACAATATTATTTTCGTCTGGGGCATTTACTTCGCTTCGTAGTATGATTAGTTCTGATTGAATATCAAATTCGTAGTTGCTTACATCGCAACGAAAAGGGTTTTCGAAAAGATCTAATAGCGGTTGTAAAATAACAAAATCTTGAAACCTGTCTTGAAAATTATTGAAAAGTGTTTCAAATATTTCGGCATATTCATATCTTTTGTCGATTTCGAGATTTCTGTAAACAAGTGAAGTTTTTGGAAAGTTGGAAAAATCACCACTTTTAATTTGGGAAAAAATTAGAAAAAGTTTTGTTTTAAAATTGTGAATGATTTTTGACAAGTCGCATATATTGCGTTCCTTTCCTTGCAATTCCAAATTAAGTTCATTTAACATACTTGTCGTATCTACCAAAAAAGCTTAGTCTAAAATAAAATTATTGTCTTTTAAACACTGGACTAAAACTTTTTCTATTTTCTCAGTTTCTAGAAACTGAAGAACTTCTTCTCTTAAATCATAAAGTCTATTCAGGCAATCACAGCGACTTAGCCACCGAACTTCTGTAAACATTTTCAGGTCACAATTCACAGCATTTTTGTTTTTTAAAAAGGTTAAAAATTTTCGGTGGGTAAGCGCTTGATGTCTACACAAGTTCCTAATTGAACAGTACGGCGGCCTACCGTTTGATTGGACAGGGGAAGAGACTCTATAAATTTAGTATTATAATTAAGCCTTTCCCAAATTGTCTTCAGCAATTGCTTGATAAAACACCATCCCACAATGGTCTTCCTTTCTTAACAATTTCCAATATTACTAAACTTGAAATCTCCATTTTCAGTTTGGGAACTGATTTTGGTTCATTAAATTCCTCTTCTAATAACCATTTTTTCAATTCAATATGAGAATTATAACGTGAAAAAGTTATTTTAGTAAACAGTTAGGGTATTCATAGTGGTAAGTAATAAAGAAATGGTATTCACGGTGTTGGGTTGCTCATACTTCAAACATCTGTGCATACATTTTTATTCTAGCTAATGGTATATCATAACTTTTTAGAAAATACCAAATGAACACATGAGTTTGCCTGCAAAAATGTATAAAGTCATTTTAACAGGTCAAAGTTACGTTAAATAGTTACCATAAATTAGTAAGGTTAAAGGCAGAATTAGTCTTTACTTTCTGTTTCTGTTCTGTTCCGTGCCGTTCTGTTTCAAAATTGTAAAAGTTACTTTTTTTGTAGCAACTTATTAGCCATTTATGACAAATTTATTAGTTTTGCGCCATCCGTTGTTTTATTTCAATAACTTTTATGCACATAAATTTGAAGAAATAAAATTTAATTAATGTATTTTTTATTATTTATTTTGCGGTCACTTACAATGACTTTACAAGTTTTTGATTTTATCAAACTGAACCGCAACAGAAAAGAACAACTACTCAATTTCACAGGTTTTTTAATAACAAAAACAAATCAGCTGGTTCGTAACAGAACAGAAAGTAAAGACTTACTGAGCCTTAACTCTTTGGGCTCGGTCAAATAATTGTAGCATAAAAAAGTAAGCAATAAAAATACTGCGAAACAATAAAGTTTCATTAATGCATCAATAAAACACATCTTCTTACCCAAACATTTTACCTACTGTCACATTTGCTTTTATGTGTACAGGTTATTTACACATAAATTGTAGCAAAACAAGACTTTTTTACTTGTTTTTTAAATATTTCTACTTACTTTAGAAAAGTGTTTTCAAAAAGAGAAAAAACCCACCGACGCGATTGGTACAGAAACCAAAATATTTTTACAAGCAAAATACCAACAAATTCTTTTGGCTATTTTTTTTTTCTTAATATTTTCTGCATTTAGGAACGTCTTTTTAAAGAAAGCAAAAGGTATCAAATAATTTTTTTTCACAAACAAAACTCATATCGTTAGCTTAAACGTTGCAGTAAATGTTATTGTTAAAAAAAGTTACTTAATAAAATTTACGTTAGCTTTGCTGTTAAATATTTTCAACAATTTAAATTATGTTAAAATTAAATAGAAATGTTATATTACTCTGCATTTAAGTCTTAAAATTTAGACTCTAAATATTGCACGCAATGCATTGGATGTTACCAAAAGCATTTTTACCGCACAATATTTTTGAGTGTAAGCTGAAACAAAATAATATAGCATCCGCTAAACATGTACACTTGTCGAAGTCACATCGACGACTGAATTGAAGAGCATAAAAATATGTGTTTGTAGTGGTATGCACAATTGTGCAAAGAAATGGAAACCCCTGCTCAAAATGTAGGTCAATGGGTTGTCGTACTCAATCTGTTTTTGTTTTTGTTTTTTTCTTCTTGTGTTTTCTGTTTATATTCTCTTGTTGTTCACACTTCTTTAAAAAGTGCACACACACACAAACACACAATTGCAAACATTTACTAATGCATCAGTGTTGCCATTTGAGTCATTTTGGTATTAGTTTACAATAATAAAACTTAAATTTGTTTTTATTTTCAATATTAATATCTAATAGAAAAAAATTATTTTAATTTGAAAAACTGGCAGTTAGTATTTAAAAAAGAAACCTTCCCAAATTGACTTTAATAAAAATGTTCAAAGGTCTCATGTAAATTACTAAACCGATGCTACCAAGTGTTCTAAGCATCGGTCGGTGACAACATTAGGTACATAAACAAAAAGAAAACAATTTAAAAAAAAAAGATTACAATATTAAATATTATTTGGTATAATTTATTATTATTATTTGGGATGCACCGGTAGTCTAGCTGGCAGTGAGCTTTTCTATCAGTGCGGCGGTTACGGGTTCAATTCTCGCCAGTAACTCTGGTCTCCTGCAGACAAGAGTTGAGCTTTGTGGGACTGGCATTAGAAAAAAAAACTTAAAAACTAAGCCAAGCAAGTTTATATATGCACAAATAAATATAAAATATGCAAACAAGCTAATACATGTCCTGGTAATAAGAAATAATTCTGCAAAATTTTTAAAAGGTCTGTTCAAGGACACCTTTATCGATTACTTCAACTCATTAATAAATAAATATTTTGTGTGAGTGCAAACAGTCAAAAGTGTTTAATGTGAACAAATATTTTTAAACGAGCTAAGCCCGTTATTACAACTTGTTGCCTTTAAAGTTCAAGTTGGTAAAAGTAAGGTTTAGCTAAAGTAAGGAATTAAGAAGCCTTTAAATATTTTTCGTTATTACAAATTCCCAGTTTATGTTCTGCAAAGAGTTTTATTCTAGAATAGTGTAAATGGAGCTTAAATTGGTAAAATGACAACTACATTTTGTTGTTTTGAAATTAGCACATTGATCTTTAAACAAATGAATATTTAGGTAGGAAAAAAACCTTGATCGGTTTTCGATAATGGCTGAAATTACATTTCAGAGTAAAATGAATAAACAGCTGTTCGTTTTACTAACTGAGCAAAATAATCAAAAATTACTTTTAATGGCTTACCGCAAACGCTTTTCAAAGCTTTAGCGAACTGCGATTTTAATAACTACCGAGATGGTGAAAATTTAAAAAAACAGAAAAAAAATATTTATTAATAATGAAGCATAGTTTTCGTCTATATTATGAAACATTTGCTATGGAACCTTTGTTCAATTCTCTGAAAACTTTATTCGTGTCCATTTAATAAAATTTTTGTTTTGCAGCATTTAAGTATTCTGCATGCGGTATTCCTTTCACCATCTTCCTCTCAATAACAAGCTCTCAACAACTACTTGTACACGAAACAAAGTAAACTTTTTCATTCGTGTTTCCCCTTTTACCAATAAACTCAAATGTTTCAATGCAAATTTTTCATAATGTGAACGAGAACATATGTATTAGTAGTTAAGCTTATAGAATCTGAAAATTTATCTCTCATCGTGAGTAACATTTATTATATAAATTTTCATATTAATCGAATGTGTATTCTAAGTCAAATTGCAATTTATAAAGATTTCAAACTGATGGTGCATACAAAATATCCCTCGAAAATATTGAAGGAATAAGACTATTAAAGTATGAAAGCTTTATAAATTGTAATTTGACTTAGAATACACTTAAGAATAATATGAAAATTTATTTAATTAAGCTTATTTAAAAATTTACATACTGGCAACACTGTAGTGCATGGAGTAAAAACAAGAAAGAGAGAAAGGAAGAGAATGAGTAACTTAAAACCAGGGATGGAAATCAAGGAACAATTGTACTATTTGTGATACATTTCGCACTTGTTTAACAACACTGTATTAACTCAAAATATAAAAATTTCAGTAGAAGCAAATCAATTTTTAAATTTACATTTAAACTTTATGAAATAATATTAAGGTTACGTTTAGAAATTGGTCCAGAAGTGCGTATTGAAGCAAGGGCTAATCCAGTCTTCTGTTCAGGGATGTTAAATCGTGAAAATTTAGTCGGGAAAACCTACATCAATTTGATTAAAAGAATAGTTTTCATTTTTAAAAATTCGCAAAAGTAGTTATGACTTTGCCAACTTGAAAGGGTCTTTCTTTGGGAACATGTAAAAGTGCTAGTTCACTTTGGCAGTTTTTTTCTATTAATGCCTTAAGCCTAGTTTAGAGCCTCCTGAGAGTGGCAAATGTCCTTTCTGCAGTAACTACACTAACTGGTAGTGTAGAAAGAATAAATCAGAAAATTACCGGAGGAATATCCTGATTCAGTTGCCATTTCACCATCCACAGCCGATATTTGTTTGCAATTACTGAAACTGCAGTGATGCCAATTTGCAAGTGGTGTTACAGTTTCAATGTCCTCAATAGTATTAGTTTAATCATAATCGGGACAAAAACATCTAGTTTAAAAAAATTATATTAACGTCAGGATATAGTCGGTCTTGTAGATCATTTCTTACTTATAGCCTATTTCCGATGTTCGAAAGAGTTCTTTCATCTAGCGTATTCTTTCTTGGCACGAAAGAATACGCTAGATGAAATTTTCCATGACTAGACCGCACAAGTCGGACGAAATAGCAATTTTATGTTCAAAGTTGGCCTGCAGCTCTTCGAACTTTGTTTACATAAATTAGCGATTCAATGTAACCCTAAAGAAGACAAAGAGATATGTTTCGAAATTCATAGATATTATATTTTCGGTATCGAGCCCGAAGTTCCATATCTAGATCCTTAAATATCTTGCATAGCGAAAAGGACTTTTGTGCTTAAAATTCAACAATATCAAATAGCTAAAAAAAAGAGTATAAATGATACCGTCATAGTCTTAAACAAAATCAAGCAAACCATTGTGCTTCCCTGCCCGCAACACATACACACATACTTGAAAATGGTATTACGAGTTCATGTTTAGTACTGCTCTATTTACAACAATAGTCTAGAAATGTTTTTTTTAAAGAAATGATTACTTGGTATTTATTTATTATTTTTTTTCTCTTTTATTTTATTTTAATACAGGTCAAAAATCCAATAAAATTCTTTTATTTTGTTAGTTTTTCTTAAGAGTTTATTTTATCAAGTAGAAAGTGCTAAAACAACAAAAAGTTAAGTTGAGTTGTTCTAGATTTCTAAAGAAAAAATAGGTTTTTCTAATACTTTAGTTCCTTAATCTTTTAATATTTTATGATTTCATTCTAGATTTTTGGTGTGCTCTTATTGGTGTTGTTTTTGTTAAAAAGGCCTTAATTCAGTAGTTTATTACTTTTCAAGGTACACATTGTGTAATTGTTGTTTTTGTTTTCCAACCACAAGGTTAATCATCATAATAATATTTTTGCTCAATTTTTTTGTTTCGAAGAGCTTGATTTTGTCTAGGTAGTACCAGCATAAAAAATGTACGATTTCTGGTAGTTACGGGTACAAACAAATGTTCAGTTTTTTTATTTTTTTTATTCCTTTGAAATATTTTTTGTTTAAGTGTGAATGAGAATGTATTTGGATTTGTTGTTTTTTATGTTTTCTCTTCTGTTTTTCACAGGTGTTGTTGAGCTTTGCAAGTTGTTGCTGTTGTTTTATCATTTGTAGGTCATGGTTTTATTTTATGTGTGTGTGTGTGTGTGTGATAGCAAGTTTAGGTAAGTGTTAGTGTATGCGTGTTGCATTTTATTTATTATGAAATGGTTAAAGTAATAAAAAATAATGCTGGCAGAAAAGTAGAAAAAAATACTTAAGGAACTGAGAACTGAAACTGAAACCATATGAGAGTTTATTTGATATCGCCTGAATGATTTTATGGGTTAAAATCATAATACTACATTTACAGTACACCGTAGTCTAGTGTATTGAAGTGAAGTAATTATACTCGTTTTATAATTTGATTTGATGCAGCTCAGCGTATAATTAATATTGAATTGAACACTCAACGAGGACGTATACTTGTCATTTGTATTTGTTATTTTTCTTGCGTATGAGTAATAAGAAATTAATACTTTATTGAATATTAAATGATAATAGGTAGGGATGAGATATTCATGCACTAAAAAATCGAAAATAAGCGCAAAAAATGCACTAAAAACTCCAAAATATGCCTTAAATGCGCGTTTTTTTAATTTGTTTGAAACAAACAAACAAGCATATATACTTTTTTATATTATCAAAAGTAAGCCTGTTCGGATGCAAGAAACTTTTGTACACTTTGACTTGAGTTGTCTTAAGTGAACAATATTCCTCAAATTTAGCTATTATTACACCAATCTATCCGTAGTTGGAAAATACAAATGCTAATTGACTTTTATTGTTAATTAAATTTTATATTTCTTTTACCTTTTTAATTGCATAAGCCCCGGTAGCAACAAGTTCTTCAATAACATTTTTCAATTGCTCAATATTTTTTAATTAGTATTCTAAAGAATCTAGCCAGGTTAATACTGACTGCGGTGGAAAGGGTACCAAGGGATACATTTCATTTAAAGTTGGAACTCATAAAAGAGCCTTTAAAAATATATTTTTCACGTATTAAACTAATAAATCATTACTATCGAATTGGCTTCTAATTTCCTCTACACCTAAGAACCACCCATATGCCAAGCAAGTAACATGTGAACCGTTTTGGATAAAATATTTTAAGCTCATTGGCAGCCCTGAACGTGTAAGGTGCTGCTTCGGTTAAAAATAGAAGGATCTTCTGTCTAAATTTTTAAAATGTTTTTCCAAAAAAAAAAATTTTGGCCCAGACCCACGATGTCGACAAGAACATTACTTTCGTATATTTGTATTGAAAACAAAAACAAACTTTAGTTTTTTATTATTGTTTTCAATATACATAAATATGCGAAAGAAATGTTCTGGTCGACATCGTGGGCCTAGCAGTTAGTTATTGATCTTAAAATGTTATTGGAAGCCTTTTTTGTGTATTTGGATATTTTTTTTGTAGAATTTTATTTTATAATATGGAAATTTAAAAAAATGTATAAAAACCCAAAATATGCAAAAATATGCATTTTCACAAAAATATGCACCAATATACAAAAGCAAATCGATCCCATTTTAACGCAAATTTAATGATTCGGTAAGATAATTGGTCGACATCGATCATAGACTATCGAAAAAAAACATGCATTCGCATGAAAATCGCATCCCTACTTAAGTTATTTAGAGTTCTAATTTCTTTAACTTTGTTTTATAAACAATAATTTTAAAAAGTGTTTTCGCTTTTTGTGTGACTTAAATGTCGTTTTCAAACAATAAAGTATCCTGCAAGCAATTGGAAGATATCCCCTAAGGCAATAGTTTAGCAATATCAGCAAATTGTCATCTTGAAGAAAATAATCAAAGTAAAAAAAAAAATTCCTTATATAAATAGTTTTTGAAAAAAATTGTAACTAATTACACAGTTTTTTGATCAAATGCATTTGTAATATTGCACGCTGAATCCGAATATGCAGTCTGAATGCTCAAAAGTAGAACAGTATTCAAGATATTCCAAAAATAACCGTTATATGTGTTTTAAAAAAAGATGATGTCACTTAAATGCAAATACCTTCAAAAATATTAAACGGATTATGTATTTATTTTATTTTTTAATAAAAGACAATAAAATTACTAAAATAAATATGGATTGCTAGTGAAGATTTGTCAAGATATGACATTGTTACAGTAAAAAAAAAATTTAACAATTACAAATTGAAACCTTTTATCGCGTGTGGCATTAGTTTATTTCAATATGAACATTTGCGCCCAACCAAGCCTACTTTAATGCAAAAATTATAAAGCTACAGAGGATTTAGTGAATTAACCCACATAGTAATTTAATAGTTTTAGGCTTTTTTATACACGCAAAGAAAAAACATGGTTGATGCAACCACAATCGCAAACTATCATTAATGTTTGTGGCTACAATATATATTCAGACACAATGTAAATAGCTTGTTATTGTCTCAAACATATTATTATGTTTACATGAAAAACGCAAACGATCTTTGAAACCATGTTTCTAAATGCAACATGTCTATTTCAACATGTTATATGGCTTTCTCAATAAAACCAAACAAAATTGTGTCTCAAAAAAGATATTTTTTATTAATAAATTTATGAACATATTCTTTGTATTATATCTTAATTAAATAAAATAAAATTAAATACATACAATTTATATATTTATATATATATACATGTGTGTGTGTTTTTATGATTTTAAACATTGTATATTATGTTTTGTGTTACAAATATATTTCTTCAAATCAGCATACGCTTGATGACTCCTTTTTAAAAATTCTTTGTTGCTTAACTTCGGCATATTTTTATTTTTTCCGTGCACTTAAGAACGTTTGGATGGCAGAATGGCCTTTTTCCCCGAAAAACATTTTAATTATTGTGTTCTCATTCATGCGACTCGATGAACTGACGCTCGCGTACGAAAAATAACTTTTTAGAAAATTTCATTTTCTTTATAAAAACACACTGTTTGTTTTGACAATAAATGTTTGCTCATTTAGAGAATGTGTTTTAAAGCAACAAAAAAATCATGGTATTTAACATACCTTCTGTATGCAACTAACAGTATGATTTTAC
Source organism: Pollenia labialis (assembly GCA_949318255.1). Classification (NCBI taxonomy): domain Eukaryota; kingdom Metazoa; phylum Arthropoda; class Insecta; order Diptera; family Polleniidae; genus Pollenia; species Pollenia labialis. The sequence continues at coordinate 46,160,307 of OX439142.1, read as the reverse complement.
TGGTATAATTGAAAATAAATATATTATAGTAGCAAACATTTCACATAATTTAATATGTTTAGCTAGATCAGAGTAACTTTTTATGTGTAAAAGACCATATAATATTATTATAGCGAATTAAAAAATGTTAAGGACAAAAATTATTTATTTAGTTATATAAGGACTATAATAAATTTATTGGGGTAAACATATTAGGCAAATATGAATAAAAATGGTCGTAGTGATCACTCATTAATCATATTTTTTCTCTGCGTGTATATTTTGTGTTACCAAACATTTTGCTATGTGTATTTACTTGGTGTGTTTTTTGTGATTTGGTAAAAGTGAAAAAAGTGGGATATTTCAAACTAAGTAACGTCGTAAGTGATAAAACTTAAAAAAATTTTATTGTTTGGTTTAAAAAAAAAAATAAGTTGAAAAAAGCAAAATTGCAAAAAATCATTAAAATTTTTGTGAAATTTGAACTTTCGTCCAATGTATTTTAGCCATTTCTTGACCAATTTTTACGAATGCCATGTTGTTGTTTAAGACACTTTTATTAAAGTGTCACCATTTTTTTTAAAACCACCAATAACGGTAATTAATACAATATCTGGAAAACTGTTCTACTTTTTACCATTCTGACTTCACATTCGGATTCAGCGGTCATTTTAAATTAAGATTAGGCGTCAGATTCATTTGGTCACGACTTTGCTGTGACACAGTGTTATTGAAACACATACATGCACATTTTTTTTTTATAGGACCAGCACTCAGGGGATGCCCCCTACTAATGCATTGCATTGTGTTGGAACTAGGAAAATAGGTTATGGGAAGGAGGATAGTTAGATGTTCAAATGTATGTATATCAAAAAATATATACAAAATGTTGTAAACTCCCCGATAGTGAATTTAAAAGCAAAAGGAGAACGAAGAAAAGACAAGCTGCAAAATGTATGGACGAAATTTTTACGGAAAACTTTTAAGCAAGATCCCCTACAAGAAATGAATGATGTAAACTAATACATAAGCAATTTTTTTACTAACACATTTACAATTATTTTACTTTAAATTTCTACTACTGGCGTTGCCATTAGTGTGGTTTTGTATACCAAATTGGAACTATTTTTAATATCCTACATTTTTTTAATATGTTATGCTTTTACATATTTAATTTTACATATATTTGTTAACACGTTTCAAATTTTAATTAATTATAAGAACTTACCTAAATTTGTATTAATTTAGTTCAAAAATAGTAAAGAAATTTTGGGGATTGTGATAGTTAAAAACATGTGAAGATAAATTTTTTGCCAGTGGCAACGCTGATTATTTTTTTTATATTATTTTATTTACTTCTGGTAAGAAATGCGTATGCAAGAGTGAAACAAATGAAGTCTGATACAGAGTTGCGTTTTTGCATGTCAAATGTGTAATACGTAAAAAAAATTTCGTGAATCCCCATCAAAGAAGAAGAATTTAAAAAGATTTATTTTATGTGCGCGCGTTATTGTGGTTGTGTTAAAAATATAAAAAAAGGAATAAAAAAACATGAGTAATTCACAAAATATTTTTCAAACGGAGGATATCGACCTCATTGAGCACCAGTCCATAATTCCAAGGTTATCCTATAATTTAAGTAATAGTAATGACACAGTTTCCCAAACGCCAAAAAACTCTGGTAAGTTTTTAAATAATATTTAAAACATTATTTCATATAATTTTTTCATTTTAGATTTTCTGATGCTTCTGCAGCAGCTGATAGATGGCCAAAAAAAATTGTAGATTATCAATCAACGCTGAGCCAAGGGCAGGCAAGCATTGTACAGAATCAGGAGCAACTTGCCCAAAAATTGGAAGCGATTGAGGCGAGTGTAAGTATCTAACAGTTTTAGTCTTTTTTCATATCTACTTATACATAAATTCAATGATTAATAGGCCGTAGTAAAGCCAGAGATGATGGCACAAGCCAAGATCATGATGGAATGCAAGGTGGGCTTGAAAAGAGTCCAAGAATCCCTCTGTCGTATGATAGGGGAGACTACTGATAAAGGTCTTGATGCGATCGCCAGCATGCTCCCCTTACGGACAATCATTGCAGTTCAAGAAATAGAGGAGAAATTGGACTCCGACGATTACGCCCAAGCAATGGTAAAAATCATAAAATATTATATATTTTTCTTGTTCTAATATTTATAAATTTCTTTATAGAATTCCTACATCCATAAACTAAAAGGAGTTTCAGAAAATGTTGGCAGCGTCATCCGTGCATTATTTACGGATGAGCTATTAGACAAATATAATTGGGATGGAAGGTGGGGAAAACTTCCTCTGGCAAAACTTACGCTGTTGAATAAAATTGCAAGAGGTATGTCTGCACAATGTGTATTGCTCATAACATTTTTTAATCTTTAAATATTTTAAATTTGTCTTTTTTTAATTTAAATTTTAGATGTTTTTCAAAACCTAGGAGCCTTCGAATACGAAAAAAGCTTTAAAAAAGAGGTTGAACGCGCCCACCATAGAGTGAAACAAAAGAAATATATAAAAGAAAAAGATTTGAAGAAATAACTTAAAATTATTTAATTTTTTTAATTTATTTACATGCATAATTTTTATTATTTATGTTAACCTTTGGTTAACATTATAACTTTAGATATGTACATATATTTACGAATAATTTTATTTTTAAATACAAAAATCCACATCTACATGTGTTTGTAAAATAAATAAATCGTGTTATATTTAAACTAAAAAATTCGTCAACAGTGTCGAATATATACATCAGTACTGACTAGTCAGTTGTGTCTGGTAAGTACATCAGTACTGACTAATCAACTATGTCCGGTATATAAATCAGTACTGAATAATCAGCTGTGCCCGGAACAAACATCAGTACTGATTAGTCAACTGTGTTCGGTATATACATCAGTTCTGACTTGTAAACAGTATAAGAGTAAACAGCTCAGATATATGTTTTCTTAACGACAAAATTCATAGGATAAAGAAGGATGCCAAATCACATGTATACAAAAGATTCCATCAGTTTTTTCATATTTGCCTTAAGAAAATGATAGAAACTTTGTTCTACGCGATGATGGATATTCACATCAGCAATGTCAGTCATATGATGGATCAAATGACCGTCACTGTTCTTGTAGGGATCTAGTTCATGGTAATGTGTAATATGTGAGTTATTCTAATGAAATCGATAGAGAGTAAGAAGTACCTTTTAAAAAGTTTGAACACATAAGATAAAAGCTAAGTTCTTGGTCCACTCTATAAGCAATAATGCTATGAATGAATTGTTGGATATACTAAGAAGTATAGAGGTGCCAGTACCAAAAGTCGTGAATAAGCTTGGCCTATATTGTGATTTCTTGTTACTCAAGAAAATGTTTTACTGGTTGGTGTTTTAAAAGGCTACTCGAAGCCAGACTGTGCGAACGAGTTTTAACCTCCCTCTATAATAAAAATTTTATTTAAATTAAAAATCTGTGATTATATTTCAATGAAAATTTTTAAACTGCAAAATCTTCATTTTATCATCCTAATGATATTTTGGCGATATCTTCCTATTTTCTTATAAGTGGTTATCTGGCGATATTGCTAGTTTATCGTGTAGCAGAATTGCATCGCGATACGTTTCTTCCCCAAGAAAGTATCTTTCGCAATACGAAATCGATTATTGCAATATGTTTGGCAATAAAACGGGTGGTTAAATTGTAAGGGCCGATATCGAATATGAACTACACTTAAAGATCATGTTTTTTTCTGCATTTCATTTGACATTTCTCAATTTCAGACTAAGTCAATTTGAACGATGGAACGATACGCAATCGAGCAACGCGTTAAAGTTATTCAGTCTTATTATGAAAATTGGCGTTCAAATCGAAATGCATATCGTGCACTTCGTGATTTGTTCGGTCAATTTAATGTGCCCAAATGTGCGTAAAATCGGAAAAATCGTGCAAAAACCGGGTCTGTTGTGGAAATGAAAACGCCAGTGCATGCTGTTCGCGATGGTGAGGCTGCAGAGCCTTCCACCCCAACTCGTCGTCGTGCCCAACAATTGCATCTCTCACGCTCGTCGTTGATGATCATTATGAATAGAGACTTGCATTTACACGCTTACAAGGTGCAATTGACTCAAGAACTAAAGCCTCTTGACCATTGCAAGCGTCGTCAACTGTCAGAATGGTGGCAAGAAATGGCAGTGGATGATAAATTTTCGAATAAAATCATCTTCAGTGCTGAGCCACATTTTCACCTCAGTGGATTCGTCAGTAAGCCGAATTGCCGCATTTGGGCGAACAATAATCCAAGAGTGAATGTCGAAAAACCAATGCACCCACAAAGAGTGAATGTTTGGTGCGGTTTATGGACTAGCGGCATCATCGGGCCGTATTTTTTCTAAAATGAGGCCGGTCAGGCAGTTACGATAACGAACTGTTTATGGCCCGAATTGGAAAAAAAGGAACTGGACGATATGTGGTTCCAACAGGCTGGTTCCACTAGCCACCCAGCCAACGAAACAATGGCCCTATTGCGCGACAAATTCAATGGTTGTGTTATCTCACGTGATGGCGATGTCAATTGGCCGCCAAGATCATGTGATTTGACACCGTTGGACTTTTTTCTTTGGGGTTATTTGAAAGAAAAGGTGTACGTCGATAAGCCAGCAACAATTCATGAACTAAAGATTGAGATAATTCGGCACATTATCGGTATAAAACCTCAATTATGCATCAGCGTCATCGAAAATTTGGACCATCGGATGAAGGTGTGCCGCTGAAGTCAAGGCGGCCATTTTGCCGATATTTTGTTCCATACATAATTGAACCATGCCAATATTTTCATAATAAAAAGAAATGACAATAACTTCCTAAATAATTTGTGTTTTTTTCAAAATAAACAACGACCCTTAAAATTTAACTACTCTTTATATATAAAGTGACTCATCTCAAAAGTTTTTATTTTTCGGAAACCAAAAAAAACTGATTAAGGACTAAAAAAATTGTAAAAAACAAACCTTTGGACCATTCCATACAGAAAGGGTCTAAAAGTTTTTTTTAGATATTTATACACTAAAATCTAGTGATGCCAGAAGTAATTAAAAAAAATCCCTACGTGTCTAGAAAAAATCCCTTTTTTCCTACAACCAAAAAAATGTTTTCCTACGTTAAAAATGTATTGTTTTCATCAACAGGCAAAAAAAATCTTATTTTGTTAACATTTTGCAAATATTATAATTAAAACATTTATAATGAAAAGATTAATTTACAACAAAAAAACCAAAATAAATATTTACATGTATTACAATACATACATGCCAGTAAATTTAAATTCTAGTGTTTTCGTTTTTTATTATGGGATATTTTGGTTTTATTTATATACTTTTGCCTCTACACCATTTTTCATTGAAATTAAAGAAAATCCAAATGAAAATGAAAATTTCAATTTGAAATTGAGAACATTTCAAATGAAATTGAGAAAACTCAAAATGAAATTAAGAAAATTCAAAATGAAATTGAGAAATTGTAATTTGAAATTAAGAAAATTCCAAATGAAATTGAATTACATAATTTTTATTATATTCATGCAAAAAACATAAGGATCGAAAAAATATATACAAATTACAGTGTTATTGAACAACAGGCATGTCTTTCAAGAGCAGATAGGTAAAATGTTGAAGTATGTTGTGTGGATCTACTGCAATCTCCAGAAGTTAAACCTATCTTAGAAGCCTTAATCACCTCTTCTAAAAAGGCATACCTTTGCTCTCATACATTAGGGGTACTACGTTCGGTACATTCATCTTTGTTTTCACCGTACTTTTTATTTGTGACCAAATAATTTCAATGGGGTTAATCATCGGTGAATAGGGACTTAATCGCAGGAGTGTAGCTGGAGAGTTGTCAAAAATAATTTGTTACACCCTGTGACATGGAGTATTGTCACATACCAATACGAGTTCTAATAATGCATTCCCCCTCTGGGTGTCCATTTGATTAATGCCTGACGTTCTAATTGCACCAATTAAGTGTAAGTTTTGACTACGGTATGTAGGAATCGAGACCAACCATGTTTCTACGACAAAAAAAGGTAAAGTTAGTCTCATCTACCCGGACCAGGCGCAGATTCAGGGGGGGGGGGGGGGGAAATAAGGAAATTTCCCCCCCCTAAATTATAAAAATATGTTTGGTTTATCTCGAAAAAACAAGAATTCCCAATAATATTATTTTCTATATGCACAAAATTTTAGGAAATCCCAGCAAAGTTTTTTTTTGTTTTTTTATTGAATCTAACGAAATTTTCAATAAGTATCCAAAACTTAATTCTAATAGTTATTTATTAGAAATTTCCAATGAAACATCTAGTTAACTGTATTCAAATACTTATTATTCTAAATTCAATCCCAGTAGGTGCCATCAATTTATATCCAAAGAATAAACGTTTGACTTGAAAATGCGTGCGCTCAAATTTTTAATAAGCCTTAGTATGTATGTATATGCAATATTTATGTATATATGTGTTATATGAATCAAAATTCTATTCGATAATTTTTGATGAAAACAGAGATTTTTGGGGGAAAACCCAGATATCCTTATCTTAAAGATATTTCAAGATACAACAAAAAATTATTAGGAAAGCATTTATTGGCTTTGTTGTAAACGCATTTGAAGAGGCTTCAAAGGATATTGATAATGACGTTGATGTGTCAATTGATGCGAAAATTGTGTAGGAAATGCAACAGATGGGTGTCCTCTGATGTCAGCAGAAAATTGCGCTGTTATAAAATTCTGGACAAATGCAAAACAAAAGCCTTGCTATTCCCATAAATCAAACAACTCAATTTTAAAAAGCAACAAAGTGCCATTAATACAATAAGTTGTATCATTTGTTAAAGAAACGACAAATTTTTTTTAATATAATCATCCCAACCGAAAAGCAGTTTTAGCAAAGTATTTGGGAGCCAAACTTTCTACATTATGCGAGACAAGATGGTTGGACCGTCACGACTCAATTTTATACTTTGCAATAAGTGTACATCATATAGGAGAAGCTTTGGAAAATATCTGAGTGGAAAGGTAGATTTACTTCATCAAAAGCCTTATGTTAAGGAACTCGCTTAGTACTTTTGAATTAATTTGAGGAATAGTATCATTTTATAAAAGCACGATCTAGATCTTCAAAAAGGATCAAGCCTTACCAAAACTTAAATCATGTGCCTTGAAGAGAAAAGAAATAAGACCGAAGAACTATTTAAAGCGATTTTTGAAAAAGTTAAAGTTATCTGCGTTCAAATCGAGGTTCCAATCTTATTCAAAATGTTAAAGATTACTACCGAGTTGTAGGTTACATTCCTCTTAGTGAATTTATTTTAGAAGATCTAAAAACATGTTTCCCAATAGATATCTTAAATGTATTGAACATACCTAAACTTCTACCTCAAAGTGTAATCAAGTCAAAAAAAGATACAAAACTTTTAAAATCACAACTAACTGATGAGCTGATTATGTTTGATAAAAGATATAGATAAACACCTACTAACATCTAAACTTGAGTCTGAACTGTTGCATTGGCAACAAGCATGGAAAATTTCTAAAAATCTATCAGATAACATTGTAGATGCTTTAATAAACTGTGATGAAGAAATCTACCGAAAGCTAAGAAAAAGATTTCAAATTTTCGTTTCAATGCTCGTCAGAAGGGCAAGTTTAAAAGGGCACGAAAAATTGTTAAAAACGGCTGGCAAATTGGCACGAAAATGTATAAAAAATGGCACGAAAAATGTCAAAAACAAACATGTTATTTAAGAAACAATTATGTATTTTATTAAGTTTTTATTGTATGTACAATAGTATGTTTCTTCAAATTGTCAAAAAAAAAAAAATACTGTGGGGCAAAACGCAAGAATTTGGAAGTTGTTTTTAATACACTTTTAATCTAATTTTTTTTATAAAATTCTGTTTAATTGTATAATATTTGTCATAAAATTTTTTTATCAGGGAAATCTTATTAAAGATCGACGTTTAAAATTTTTACGTTTTGAGTCTTCGATTTCTAGAACACCCCTGATAATTTCCTGTTATCACATAAAACAGTTCTATAAATGAAAAACACTCTTTCAATATCGCAAGATGTAACTGTAGCATATTTGAACACTAAAAGTTCATATGGAGAAAGATTGTCAATAAATTCATCCGTCTCACTTTCATTAAAACAAAATTGTGAGAAAAACACTTTTTAAATTAAAATGCCAAGCCATATAGATTTTTCAGGAGTATTAAATAATTTACCACATGTATTACGATCTAAAACGTTTTTTAAACTTTTCAACAAAATCTTTTTTAATGACATCTTGTATTATTTTCCTTAGCACTATTAATTTAGCCAAAGCTTTCGTTTGTTACTTCAAGAGGCCTGAGCAGATGCATTGAAAGTACTTTTTATGTCCGATTTTTGCATTATTCAGTTAGCATTTCGAATAGATTTTGCCTCATATTCTCTAAGCTTATTTAAAATTTTTTTTCTATGTTGCAAAAAGGTATTCTTTAGCAAGCTGGACCAAAAATTGCTTTTTAAAACAATAATTGAAAAAATGGCAAAAATGGCATATGCCATAAAAAACTTGCCCTACTCGTCAGTAATACTACGAGAGAGACGTCATTTCTTAACAGTCGTCTAATAAAAACATGGTTTAGATCAACAATGACAGAAGAAAGACTGTACTATCTAAATTTGCCTCACAAGGAAATCATAAATTGTCTATTTAAAAAAATTAATTTATATTGAACTGATCTTACATTTCATTTAACCTTATTGTTGAGTGTTTTTAATATAATATACACATATTAATTTTAATACACTTTTAAAAACAAATTTTTTACTTTTTGTATCAAAAAAAATTTTCCCCCCCCTAAGGCTCGAGCTGGATCCGCGCCTGACCCGGACCAATTATTTACCAGCTCTAACAAAATCGTTATTTTTGCGTACATATGCTGATAGTTTTTCTTTATTAAGTTGACTATTCAAATGAGCTTTTATGGAATACATTTGTCCGGGCAGAGCTTTCCCCACAGTTGTGGTCGAAACTTGTTTATTTAATTGCGAATTTATTTTTTCCACAATTTCACGAAAGGCATTATAAGACCCTGGGTATTAAATGTATAATACTGCAAAATTTTGCTCGGATTGATCCATTTCGTAGAGTCTGTGATGATTTCAATAAGTTATATTATATTTAAATTCATTAAATTAGTCACATTGAATATATGTATGCATTCAGATAACGAGCCCTTACCGGAAAAATAGCTTTAACCCGACCATATGATACCATACACCACAGTATTTAAAAAGAACTTTTCCAAAGTGTATGGCTATATAAATAGCCACACTGGGAAGCAGAAAACGCCCCTATCTCCCCTGGTGGTCCTATATTTTAAAAAATGCATAGCTTATTTATGTGTCCTTACAAATATGGATCTATCTATGTTTTTAATTTCATTAAAATCGGGTTGATAGTTTCTGAGAGGCAAATATTGCCCCCATCCCCCACGTGGTCCAATATTTTAAAAAATACATAACTTATGTATCCGTACAAATATGTTTGTTTTAAATTTCATTAAAATCGGTTAGTTAGTATCTGAGAGGCAGAAATTGCCCCCTTTCTCCCCTCGTGGCACTACGATTCCGCCCATTTTCGATAATCTTGGTCCTTGTGCCAATAAGAACCTATGTGCCAAATTTTATTAATTTATCTTCAAAATTGTGACCTGTACTTTGCGTGAAAGTTTACATGGACAGCCAGCTAGCCAGCCGGACGGACATCGTTAGATCAACTCAGAAAGTCATTCTGAGTCGATCGGTATACTCTAAAGTGGGTCAAGGACCAATATTTTAATGTGTTACACATGGCGGTGCGCAAAATGACCCCAAGAAATATGACCCCAAAAGGAAAGTGAAGAACGGCCCTAAAATTTTACATGAGACACAATAACACGCATTTTTTGGGCAATTTTTTTTTTGGGGTTATTTTTCATTTTTTCGATAGGGTTTTTGCATTTTAAGTGGAAAAATTACACCAATATCGAGCAACGAAAAATGGCCCCAAAGAAAATCACAATTTTTACTTTGGGGCTATTTTTCCTTTACTATTAAAAATGCAAGTTTTAAGAAATGAAAAATCACCCCAAACATTTTTACACACATTTTATAAAATTGTATGTTAAAGTTTCTAGGGATAGTAATAAAACCTCGAATTCTTATACCAAAGAGGAGGAAATCCTTGCCGGCTATGCAGTGATGCTTTAGTTAGCGAAGCCGGTGTTTGTTTTACCATAGAGGAAAAAATTCTTTCGCCCGGCCGAAGGCCTTTAGTGATCAAAGCCAGTGTTCGTTATACCATAGAGAAGAAAATCCTTGCGCATGGCCGAAAGCCCAACCATGCTATCAATCGTACGATTTGTAAAACCAAAACTTTATAATTTTTCGGGTTTTGAAATCGGGATTTTTAGTTTCGGGCATATGAACTCCACCCAAAATTTTTAAAATAATTTCTTTGTGTTCTTTTTTTGGGTTAAAATTCAGTAAAATTTTGAGGTTTTTTTTCATAATGTAGAATTACCCCAAATTTAGGGTCATATTTCATTTTATTTTAGGGTTATTTTTAATTTTTTTCATTAAAAAAATGGGGTAATTTAGTATAATTAAAAATAACCCCAAATTTTGGGTCAATTTAATTTAATTTTTTTTGTTTTGGGTCCATATTTCCTGGGGCCATATTTCGCAGCGCTGTTACATATGTCAGCACAAATGTTAAATTTATATATTGTAATGTTTAAATTAATTAATATTTTAAATATGTTCTTTGTATAAAAGATTTGTTTTGTATCACTATTGCCTTGAAATTTGTGTAATTAGTTTTTATATGTATGTAGTTTTAAGTTTTTGTTAAATAAAAGATTTATTCTGGTCAATATATTCAATAACAAATACATAATACCCTCTCCGGCGGCATGAAATAACCCGCCACGAAATAAGTCGCCAAAAAAATTTGGAAATAATTCCCCAATTTTTGGGGTCCCCCAATTTTAAAATGAAATGAAACCCCAACGGAATGAAATAATTCCTAAAATCAAAATGAAATAAATCCCCAAAAATTGTAGAGTTATTTCATTTGAAATAAATCCCCAATTTCTAAAATGAAATAAATCCCCAAAAAGTATTCAAAACATCCAATCAATTCAAAATATAGATTTATTTATCTACAAAGTACAACAATTTGCTATGTTTTCTGTAACCACTGATTATTTCAAAATTCATTTTTAATGTTTTTTTCACTATTGCTCAAACTAACTGCCTAGTAACTATTATTTTTAATGAATGGTCTTGACCCACTAACTTTTAAGAATAAATTTAAAAAATTGGCGTATGAGGCACAAAACAATAATTTTTACTTTCAATAAAATGCTATTTACTTTTAAGTTCGTTAATCAATGTTCACAAAAATTTAAATTTTCTTCAAAAACACAAAAAAAATGTTATCGGATATATTTTCAGAAAACTTCATGTTTTATTTTTGTAAAATTTGTTCATTGGCTTTTTTGTTTTTCATTAAAAACGTAAATGTATTTTGTTTTTGTAAAAAACTTTTGTTGTCTTTACCAGCCAAACGGGCGCTGACCACAACTGAAATGAGCAAACATTTATGTGCTAAACCGAACACAACGAAGTTTGTAGTTTTTTACGAAAAAAATAATAAATGTTCTCATCTTATTTTGAATTGGATTTGTACAGTATTTTAATTGTGTATGAAGTAACAAAGAAACCTGTTTATCTATCGTTTGTGTTCTTTAAATTTCTACTGTACAGAACACTAAAGTACAGTATATAATATTTACTTTTGAACTCTGAAATTGATTATAAGAGAGATTTGATCTCATATCTACCAAAACTATATTCACTCTGTTTTTGATGTTTTGTTATTTCTGTCAATCTTCTTCTTCTGCTTTAAATATTTATACTACAATCGTAACATGCAGTCTACAACTGACATGAAATGTTTAACATTAACACTAATATGATGTTAGTGTTAAGTATAGACTCATCATGTTAGAGGTTTTCTCATGTTATAACACGGTTGTTAATGCAAATGTTTTAACAACGCTTTTATAACATAATGTTTTAACAGCAAATGATGTCAGTTGTAGACGTGGAGTAAATATCTTAATGTGTATGTTGCTGCCCACCAGTGTTGCCAAGTGAATTTAAAGAAATTACCCCAAATCAAAAATATACCCCCTAAATTTTAATGAGAAAACATAAAAAACCCCAAAATAAAATGAATAATTTTTTAAACATTTTTTTAAACATACATACCATTTTATTTCATTTAATTTTTTACATATCGCACTCGTTCAACAATACTGTATTAACTCAAAATTTTTTTTTTTCACTTTTTGGAAAAAATGGATACGTAATATTCATATCTACCCACTGTAAAAATATTGTGCAATTTTGTCCACTTTTTTGTAATGAAACGGTTGCTTTAAACATTTTTTTTCATATGCCTGTAATGTTAAATTGAAAATTGTTTTGCTTCTACTGAAAATTTTAAAATTTTGAGTTAATACAGTATTGTTGAACGGGTGCGATATGCATGCATGTAACTATATTTTAACATAAACATACTAACATAAAAAAAAGCTATTAGAAAAACAGAACATATTAATATATGTATATTACCAAATTTCATTAAAATCGAAAGGGATCGGGTCCCACTCTTGGTCTATTTGGCATGGAATAACCCACATATTTAAAAATAAATTTTATTATTTAAACTCTCTAAATTAAACTCTCTTTTAAATTTCAGACAAAATTGTGATACCCGAAAAAATCGCCATACGTTTAATTAATTCATCCGAAGTAACCGCCGAACAATTCTTTAAACACATCATGGAACAATATCGTCTACTAAATCAACTACAACAACAGCGTCAACAATTTTTACAAAAACAACACATACAACTGCAGCAACTGGCAGCAAAGGGCAACAAATTTCAAGAGATATTCGCAACAGCGACAATAATACAATCAAATCCTAAAGATCGCATAAACAAACCGGTAACCCCAACCAATGGAACATTTCTACTCGATCCGGCACGCCAGCCACCACCACCACCGCCCCCAGAATTTACCGATTTACCCAGAATCATTGAACCGGATCGAATACCTTTGGGCATTGAAAAGGAAACAACTGTTTTAAGGCCCATCGAAACGTTGCCCATACTGGATACATCACCGGTTTATAGCACCAAACGGAAAACACATCGTAAACATTACCAGCATCATAGACGGAATCAGCGAAATCACCAGAAACTCAAGGAATTGGAAGAAGAAAATCTAGAAGATAAAATAACAGAGGAAAAATACAAGGAGGCTGCTTTAAATCAACCAACATCGATAATACAAGAACCTCTGTACACCTCAATACCCATACCGCTGATTTTGAATTCAAAGGAAGACAAAAGACCCCATCACATACATGGACACAATGGTCATGGCCACATGGAGAAGCGTACCAAAGCTTTGGCACGAAAACGCATAACAGCCCCCTCCGTTTCCGGTTACGATACAAAATCATATTTAAATCCGTTTCTAAATGGTGAATTAATATTTGAGAAATAAATTCATGCAATTATAAAATTAAGGAATTGAGTTTAAGCAAACATTTTTTGAAAACTATTTATATGTATATGTGAAACAAAACAAAACAAAACAAAAACCAACAACATAAACCAGCCAAATTAGTACTTTTTAGAAAAATTGAACAAAAACCAAAACGAACGGGGACTACTAGACAAGAATTTAGTATCAGGGCGGGAGTTTAAAAATAAAGACAAAAAAAAAGAAACACAATAAAACCGAAGAATACCGACCTTATTTTTGAAACACATGGAACCTAAAAAAATCAAGAAAAACAAAACTAAATAAATTTTGCCATATCACTAACACACCCACTCAAAACTTTAGAAAAAAGTATTAAATTATAAATTTTTAGAAACCACAATGAACTTGAAAAGTTGAAGCAATATTTTGAGGTTATGATTGAAAAAACTTGTTATTGTGAATAATGTATAGTAACTGTTTTTCAAAATGGAGTTAATACACATTAAAATGATTTATTATAAAATTTTATATGCATACATAGTTCAATTTAATAATTTTATTAACGGCCAATTTCAGTTAAAATTATTTAATCAGTTATAATTGTCAACAACATATTGTTAATTGGAAGTTAAAGTTATCGTTAGTTTTAACTGAAGTTGGTGGAATTGGACTTAAAAGTGATATCTTTGTAAAAGTGCTAAAAAATTAATTATTAGCTGATTTGGAAAGTTAAGATTTTTTTCTTTATATTCGGTAAACACTTTTATAATTTTATAGGAAGTATCCAAAGGCCAATCCAAACTTTGAATTGCTGTTTAATTTCTTATGAAAAATTTTAAAGAGCTAAAATATTTTCAGTAATTAGAAAGTTCTAGTAGATGACCAAAGACCGGTTGATTTTTTATAAAAATTTTCCCAATTTCCACCACAGCTTTACTCGGAACTCTCCGATTAATTTGACAGCGGACAGAGATCGAGAAAAGAGTATCTAATTCTTAAAGCACTCCATGCATAATACCAAATAAAGCATTCGTTATATGTTATGTCCAAATCGTTTGGCAGGAGCCAGGATCTATTAAACACTATTATATATAGAAGACGGGTTTTTGGCCAACTAACTACTCGCAGAGAAAAAAACATCTTGTGATCACCTTTAACAAAACAATTTTTAACGAAAAAAATGTTTAGACGCAACCATAATATGGTTGTGGCTTCTGGATGGAGAACTCGTTTAAGCATAATATGGTTGCCGGCAACAATATAATGGTTAAATTAACCAAAATATGCTTCGAATTGCTCGTAAAAAAGTTTTGTTAAAGGTGACCATATTGAAAAATGGGCTTTCGCTAGCTTCATGTTCGAACTCTTTAGCCGAATTGTTCGGTTGGCCCAAATCTGGCCAACAAACGATGCCAATTTGGAATAGAATCCTGCAAAATGGGCGTAATAATGTCAACGTTTGTACTAAATACAACTACTAACAACAATTTGATAGACAATTTTACATCAATCTAAAAGTAGACTTTAACCAGTCTTATAAAAAGTGTTCCATTATTAAAACTATACTTTAACCAAAAGTGAGCGATAAAGTAAATTTAGGTTCATCCTACCTGGTAGGTTAAAGTAAAGTTGTAATAATGGAACACTTTTTATACGGCCGATCAAATCCTACCCCTTGTGAAAACGGGCCTTAGACATTTTAGAATCTAAATGAATTATATTCAGTGTTTAAACCAGGATGCTGCTAATACTCAATAAATTTAGTAGCTCTTTCACCTTATACTTTTTTCTAAGGAGCTTGATCTGCACAATTATAACTGCTGCAAATTAGATTTTAATAGAACAAAGAAGTTTCCACACAATTTTCCACTTCACCTAGGACAAAAATGAGGCGCAATTCGAAAATTATGATCTCTTTCGCAATTGCTGTTATCAAGTGATTACTGTAGGTACCTCACCTATAGCTAGCCCTGAGGTCTCAGATCATTGGAGCCATTTATTTCCGCAGTACCGATTTTTTATTTTGGTCAGCCCCAGGCGTTTAACGATAGCCCAAAATTGGGATATGATCCTCTGAAAGTGCAACGTCACGAGAACAGTACTACTTCCATAAATGATAAAAATATGTTGACACTTATTTATTGAAAGTGATAGGAAATAAATGAGGCCTAATCACCGCATATGATATCGATCAAAATTAATCGAATCGATATCAAATGAAATGATAGCATTCGATATCGAGTAACCAAAGACATTACATCTCTCGAGTTTTCATTCGATACGTCAGTGTCTATCGTACGCAGAAAAATGCGATAGTTTACTCGGTACGATAGCTTACGCTATATCTAATGCGGTAATTAGACTCCTGTTTTGTGTTTTGTTAATTTTAACAATTTGATCAAACGGAATATTTTTTTAATTAGAACAAGTTTTTTCTTTAAAATTTTCTCATTTAAATTTTGTTGTTCTTAATGCCATTTTCCAACAAACACAAAATTTTAAAATTTGGTACTATTGGTATTTGGCCTATAGGCTCTATATCGGTCCATAATTTCATATATCCCCCATACAAGCTGCTTTCCGGAAAAGGGTATTTGTGCCCACTTTTAAACCAATTTAATGAAGCTTAAAATATAGATGGATCCATATTTAAATGGACACATAGCATATGCATTTTTTTAAAAAAATAGGACCACGAGGGGAGATAGGGGGAAATTGCTGCTTCTTAGAAACTGTCAAACTGATTTTAATGAAATTTTAACCATTGATAGATCCATATTAATAATTACCACATTGTAGGGGCATCTTCGAAACTATCTAACAGACTTAAATGAAATTTAAAACATAGATATATACCTATTCATATAGCAATGCACTCTCGAATATACTGTGGTTTAGGGTATCATCTGGTCGGTCGTGACCGACTATATTTTCTTTCTTGTTTTAAAAAATTTTTTGAGATTTTTTCTATAATTTCGACTTAATTTTTGTATTTTTTTAAAAATTTGTTTATATATTCTTTTAAGATTTTTATATTTATTTATCAAAAATGAAAAAAAATCTTAAAAAGAACATAAATATAAAAAATAATAAATAAATTTAAAAAAATCACAAAAATTGTAAAAAGAAGATAACGAAAAACAGTGAATTTAGACTTCACAGGCTTTCGACTTTATCCAAATGTTGCCGGCCTGTGTAAAGGAAGGTTTAAGATACTAACAATTGAACGGCAACTTAAGAAAGATATATAAAAACACGTAATTTAAAATTAATATGATATCAAACATAACCTCAAAAAATGTACAACTATTAAGACTATTTATTAGTTAGTTTATCAAAATCAATCAACTAAACAAAATATCATTATAAACCAAAACAACAATAAATACATATTTAGAAAATTTATATATGAAAAAAAATATAACTTTACAAGTAAGAAAATCGTTAGTCCAAACCCATTTATCCAAGCCTCACTACACCCAAATAAAAAGTATTAAAAAAAAACACCACGCATATTTTTTGGTGATATTTAAATAAATTAAGCCACAACAAAACAAATTACAATCACTTAACCTTTCACTCAATCGCTAAATCACTCACTCACTTACAATCACTGTCACTTTTTCAAAAACCTACTTCTATCTTACAAATCACAACAACAGCAGCAACTACAAAACCAAATAAAAAACAATAATTAAAAGCAACAACAACACCACACTTGAATATTTAGTCTGAAATCAAAACTGAAAAACAAATTATTAAATTTAAAAATTTATTAATACGAAAAAAATATTTCAGAAAAAAAACTAAACAACTCAAAATGAGAAATCACCGCATTTTTTATTGGTAAATGGGTCTTTAAGTGCGAAAAAACGTTAAATTGAATAAGAAAAATCAATCTATGTATGTATACCACTACCTATTAAAATAAAAAAATGAATAATAACCATACAATAATTACGAATTGGCCTAAATAAAATTTACCTATATGTAAAATAAAAATGAAAAAATAAAAACAATTATATAGTAAAACCAAAATGAAAAATAGAAAAGAAAACTACGTAAATGTATCGATATTTATTCAACTATAGTGTACCTAAATGTCATTAAATAAAGAAAACAAAACAACAGAAGTTATCGGGAAAATGCTAAGCAAAGCAAAAGAGAGAAAATTGTGAATTAAAAGAAAAAAACTGTGAATGAATCGATTGAAATAAATACAAAAATGTTGAGAAAAAAAACTAAATATATTTGTTGTTTAAATTAATGTAGACTAGTGTTTTCCCAGGGTTGGATCGAATTCAACTTATGCAAGTATTAAGAAAAATTGCATTTACATTAGTATACATAAGTATGTATATGAATGGTGATACTGTTGTTTACCCGGATTACAGGATTTGCTACCCAGCACTGGCAAAACAAAAAGTCCCTCTTATAGTTCCTCAAACACTCTAGACTCTGCATGTTTATTTTGTGTTTCTAGGTCCAATACGAACGGAAATTAAAAAAGTACCAGTTGAAGAACAAAAAAGTACCAACAAGTTCCCTCTTATAGATTCGCATGCATTCAGGACATTGCATATTTAATTTTATATATGTGACAGCGCATAGAGAAAGGGACCTAAAATCAATTTTCACAATTTTTAAAGGGTTTTTTTAGAAAAATCTGATTGGAAATTTTGGTTTTAAATACTTTTATAACCAAAATCATTGTATTTCTTTAAGAATATTCATAATATGAATATTCATACATATTAATATTCATCCAACTCCAAAGATTTTTATTTAATACGTTTAGCGTACATATTTATGTATGGGATAGACGTTAAAAAATAATGCATTTGACTAGTGTTCGGCTAATGGTCAAAATTCGACCATAAATTTTTATTTTCATCAATCAATGTACCAGATATTGAACAAAAAAGTACCAAAAACCTCCCATTAAGTATTCTTATTCACTCAGGACCATACATGTTTTAATTTTATCTTTAAAGGGCGAATATAAACAAAAATTCAAAACGTACCAGATGAAAAAAGGTACCAACATTTTGCATCTAATATGTTTTCATTCACTCAGGACCTTGTACCTAAAATATTATGTTTCTAAGTTCGATATTTCACGTATTTATATAGCCGAAATATTCGAAACCCGGTTTCTAAAAAATTTCGAATGATCAACCACCCAATTTTTTTTATTTTTTTTTTTTTTTGATAATTGAAAAAAACTAATTTTGTATTTATGTGTTTGGCATATGGGTTAGTACCAAAATTGTTAACGCTTATAACTCTGAAAATATTGAACAGATTATGTTAATAAATCCTATTTATATTATAAATTTTCAAGTTTATATGTTCGGATATTTGGATGTTTAGATGTTTGTTATTTTATGGCTCAATCACGCGAAACCCGCTTAATGGATTTGAATGAATTTTGGTAAACGGATAGCTATGGCCCAGATTCAAATATAGGGTACTTTTTAGTACGTAAATTTGAGAAAAAAGAGAAAACTCTTTTTTAATAAATTTGGTAGCAGATTGTATATGGGTCAGTTTAAAATATGCACTATTGGTACTTTTTCTATTTTTGATAAATTTGGTATGCATCCCTGCAAATAATATTGGACCACCTGATCCAGTTTGATTGAATGGACTATTCCATGGACTGGTCCGATATAATGCAAGCATGGACCATGCCATTGTTAAAAAGTGTTTGTAGTGAGACGACATGCCTTCGTTTTTTAACGACATGTTTTCGTTTTTATATGGCATCGATTTGTTTTTGCATATTTAGGTTTTAAGTGCATATTTTTGCATATTTTGACATTTTTGGGTGATTTTTTTTAATTTCCATATTATAAAAAAAGTTTTTAAAAAGGTTTTTAAATACACAAAAATAACTTCCAAAAAAATTTTTAAATGCGCATAGAAACTAGTTTATCCTCCAACAATAACTGTCAGTGTTCTTATCAAAAATAAAAATTAAGCACGACAAACCAAATCGTTTTAACTATGTAAATACCCTTTTCTATAAATCGTGCTCTTATATTCACGTGAACGAAGTTACGGGTAAAAGTTACACCAGTAAACAAATATTTAAATTACTTCGTGCTTTTGTTTTGCCTCTCCTTAATCCTTATAAATAAAAAGACGTTGTTGTTAACAATTCATCTTCAGGATCTTATTTATAAAATGATCATATCTCAATTATATAAATAAGTTTATTTATAAGAATTAAGGAGGGCAAAACAAAAGTACGAAGTAATTTAAATATTTGTTTACTGGTGTAACTTTTACCCGTAACTTCGTTCACGTGAATATAAGAGCACGATTTATAGAAAAGGGTATTTACATAGTTAAAACGATTTGGTTTGTCGTGCTTAATTTTTATTTTTGATAAGATCCAGCAATAAAAATTGAAATACTTAAATATTTAAATATTTTTGATATTTACAACATTTTCTGTAGTAATGTTGTGGATATAAGTAAACTTGATTAAATTTGTTATTAAAACTGATTTTATTTTTGATAAATTGAAAAAAAAATTAACGAGAATTTTTTCTGTGAAGTAGTTCATACACTAAACTAAATTGTTTTTTCTTATATGTATTATAAGATTTATAATACCTTTTTGGGGTACAATTGACAGCAACAAAGTAAAATTTTTAAAGGCTGTTGGTACAATTTTAAAATTCTCAATGGTGAGAATATAAAATTCTAGCAAATGAAATTGTCATTTTATGGCTGACGATTAAAAAACAACTAAATACAACAACAAAGTACGGTATATAAATCTTGTCGAATAACTTTAAAGTGAAGTAAAATATGTTTGCAATAATTAAAAATTTTTTAAAATCTCATTTTCTTTATATTAATATTCGTTCATTCATAAAAAATGTCATTCTTAATGTAAATTTAACCATTTATAAAACTGAAAGCGTGTTCTTCAACTACGTTTATTTTTCTTGTTGTTAGTTCAATTTGCTATGCTCGCAAATGTGCTGATTAAGTACAATTTAGATAAGTTCAAGTACTAACTGCTAATGAAATGTCATGGCCCACTATTTGCAGTGATTTAACTGATCATAAATTTTGAAAGTAAGACTTTTATAGCATTTTGTATTATAAAATAAAAGCAAATAATAGAATAGTATCATAATTATGGGTGGTATTTTGTTTATTTTTATTTTGTGTACCTGCGTAAAGTCCAAAAATTTAAGTAGTTTTCTAATTTCATCATAATGATTAAGGGATTTTTTAAAAAATGTACAAAGTTTTGTTCCAAGAAATTTTTATTTTATGAATATGCAAATAGTTTTTAAAAAACAAATACTAAAAAGTTATTTTTATTTTACTAAAACTTGTGGTAGTAAAAGGCTTATCATATAAATACACAATAATTTATTTGACTTTTGGTTTTTTTTTTGAGAAAGAAATTAATCTATTTTTAAATTTTTATTTATTGGAATAATTGAATGAATTTTATCCATCAGACCAGTCCATGGAGTAGTCCATTTAATCAAAATGGATCGGGTGGTCCAATAATATTTGCAGGGATGTTATAATTATTTATATTAATCAGAAATAGGGAATTGGTGGTTAAGTTTAGTTGTTAAGTTCTAGTGAAACATTAAAATAATAGACAACACTTCAGACCTTAAGGTAGAAGTACATAACTCGCGTTAGGGCGCGCGCACCTTGTAAATTTCTGTCCAGGGCTGCCTGATAAATTTGTGAAAAAATCTTCAATATCCTGAAAAAAACTAAAAAATCGTCTTTCTCGTTGTTAAAAATCGCCAAAAAAAAAATCGGACAACTTAAAATTTAGTTTTTTATTAACAATTTTTGTTCGATTTTTGCTTTTAATTTTTACCCATAAATTTCTTATGTTTACGCATAAACCTTAACTTTTTGATGTCTTCTTATAATCTTTGAACTTTGTTACTTAGTTTTCACCTGAAATAATTTAAGTAAAATACTGATAGTGAAAATTAGTGCCGGTTCACACAAGTCAAGACTTGACGAGTCAAACTTGACTTGTGTGAACCGGCACTTAAGAAAATAAAAATAAAATAAATAACTAGTTTTTTCATCCAGAATTTGACACAAAAGCGTCAATATGTGCTAGGGCGATCAAATTTTTTTCTAAATAAGGAGTATTATATAAAGAGCCAAGTCGGTCCATTATGTAACTTGGCCTCCAAACTCGAATTTAAGGTCTTGGTACGATTTTTAATACAATTGTGAAGGGTATTAAAAATTCGACATAGCCGTAAATTGCAATTTAGCTTGTTGTTTTGTTTAAATTGCCTAGACTCAAAATTATCTCTTCATTGGCAGAAAACTGCGGTAACGGTTCAATGTTTTGATTACATTAAGAATCACGCCTATCGTGAATAAAAAGTGAACCGTTTTTTCCTTTGAAATTTTGCTTAACTTCATTAATTTTTTTGTTTACAACATTTTTTCTGTGCTGCTTAATATCTAAACGTATAAAAACATTTAATGTTTTCTTTTTTTGAAGACTGAATAAAATCGTCACTTTTTAGAAAACAAAAAATTTCGAAACAAAAAATCGTCAAAATGACGATAAATCGTCAAATCTGGAAGTCCTGCTTCTGTCAAAAAAAGATAAGCTAGTGATTTTTAACAGAACAATTAAACTTTTAAACGCGCTGTGTATTTCTGACAAGTAATCAGCTGACAATAAAAATGGAAAATTTAACAAATTTGTGAATCATGAAAGAAAACTTATTGAAGAGGTTTAAAAACATACAATATACATATATAAATAGAACAAATTCAAGAAAATAGAAAAAATCTTGATACATTTTCGAATGTATAAATAAGTAAACAAATAAAAAACAGCTGACAGGAATGGCATTTGTTTCGCGAGTTGTGTAACTTTAAATTTTTCATGCGCTAAAGTTTTTTAAAGCACGACACACGTCGACGGATTAACGCGTGTTATGTATTTCTACCTTTAAGTCTGGAGTTAATTTAAAAAAAACAAAAAGATATTTGTTTAGCTTATACAGAAAACTATATTGCCTTTCTTTGGCAGGGTCCACCAACAATCAGAGAAACAATTTCGTTTTTTCTTCTATCTTTTTGCTTCCCAAAGTATTTTATATATTTTCCTTTCATTTTTAGAACAAAAATGTAACTAAAATTTTAAAAAAAATGTGACTAAATTTGAGTCAACTAGAACTTCAGAAACAATTAGTATGAAATTATTTCTGACGTTTAAAATAATTTGATTTAGTTTTGAATGAAAATTTAAACATTATGTTGTAAAAAATAATAATAAATGCATAATATTGTTGCGGGTAAAATTTGTAAACGGTTTCTTAATGCAAAATGTGTGTGGTTGCAAAAGAAATTGTTGCTCTATTATGAACACCAGGTATAAATGTTTCTTTAATAGTGAACGAAGCTTAATATATATATTTGTTGCTTTTACGCTAAATCGTGGGCGCATAGTGCCAAACAAAACGAAGCTTAATGGTTAATGTTTAATAGATTATTAATTAATTATATATTTTTGTACTACATATATACATATTAGGGTGGATACATTTTATATAACAAATGTGCTTTTTTATAAAATGTATAAACTTTGAGACACATCCCTTTAGAGAAACTAGTACGATTTAATGCTTAAAGAGTGAATTTACAGTTAACTCAACCATTGTATTTATGGCCTAAAAGTAATTTTACTATTTCAATTATAACGAGTTAGTGTGCTATATTCGGCTGTGCAGAATCTTTGATACCCTCCACCGTCAGCTCTGTGGGCTTTATATGGGGGCTATAGTAAATTATGAACCGAGCATCACGAAATTAATTAGTGTGAGTAGTGAAGTATTTAATTTTATTTTGATAGCATTATTTATTACGGCTTTAGGCGTACTAAACTGTTTTCTGGGAGAAGGGTTTATTTGAGGCCAAGGGTAAAATATGGACCAGTCATCACGAAAATTCACAGTGTGATTTCCAGTCGAATAAAACAAATTTGTGCAAAATCTTATCTCATTCCGTGCCTTGTTCCACCATTTATGTTATTTTTTTTAACAAAACTATTTTTTTAGGTGGTGGTTTCACATTTTGATTCATAGCTCTGGTCCTACTGCACCGATTTTGATGAATTTGAATCCCAAACTGCTTAGGATAACTACAAGCAATTTGGCACCAAGTTTGTTCATTTCTTTTGAGTTGTTCGAAAGTAAGCGTCTTTTCAATAGACGGACAGACAGACGGACATGGCTAAGTCGACTTAGAATCACTCAAGGACCCAAAATATATATACACTTGGGGTCTGAGATGAATAATAAAAAAGTTTCACACGGAATGACAAACTTAATATACTCTCTTCACAACTAATTGTGGTGGAGGGTATAAAAAAGAAAAACTAAATATTTTAAAAAAATTTCCCTAAAAATCCTATTTTTTGTTGAATATCCCCAATGAAAACAAAATGAAAATGTTTATCCTTTTCATCAACAAAATGTCGTATTTTGCAACTTTTCTCCATACATAAGGTAATTTATAGTGTCCTTCTATGGGAGGGGCTCCTCCCTCTTGAAAATTTGCAAATACCATCAAAACCTATTATGACTTCAAACATATGAATTATGCTGTTGTTGCCTCTGAGTTATCTCTCATTGACTGGGAATCTATATATTTTATGCCTACTGTTGAAAATCAACTGGAATTCTTGAAAAGAAACCTTGATCGTGTTTTAAATGGAACTAGGCCCTTAAAACAGTATCGACTTCGAACAGAAAGAAACCATGGTTTAATGCGAAAATAAAAAGTGCTATCCCCGAAAGAGATAATTTGTTTGCATCTTGGAAGCGTTTTAAAACAAGTAATTTACATGAAGAATACTGTAATGCAAGAAGGCGGGTAAATCGCAAAATAAAAAGCGCCAAGACTACTTTTTACCTAAGTGTCTTCAGTTCTTCCCTAGATTCTAAAAAAACGTGGAAGAATATACGTAAAATTGGTATTGGCAAATCTAAACCACCAGTAGAATCAGGAGTTACGTTGAAGTCTTAAGTCATGCTTCCACCCGTACCTTTGTATGATAATTTCTACGACTGGAACACTTTTACTCCTACACCATCATGTAAATTTAGTTTTGATTGTGTTGCTGAAGTCGATGTGTTATCAGGTTGTCTTAGTATCAAATCCAATGCAGTTGGTTTTAACAATCTTCAGCCAAAGTTTCTGAAACTTATCCTGCCCGTGATAATTCCATATATAACTTATATATTTAATAATATAATAACAAAGAGAACGTTCCCTGAGAACTAGAAGTATGTGAAAATAATACCTATACCTAAATCTAATGGTGATTTTCGTCCGATTGCAATTCTTCCATACCTATCTAAAGTTTTTGAAAAACTGGTATATAAGCAGATTTACAAACATATTAAAAATAATAACTTAATAACGGAAAGGCAATCTGGTTTTCGACCTGGACATAGTTGTGTAAGTGCACTTATTGATGTTTCTGAGGAAATACGTAAAAGTATTGATAGTACTCATGTTTCGCTGCTTGTCCTATTGGATCATTCAAAAGCCTTCGATATGGTCGAACATGGTATACTATGCAAAAAACTTATTTAAATGTATAATTTCTCTACTGCTTCTGTACACTCAAAAAATTATGTAGTTAAATTCAAACGAAAATTTATTTGAAACAACTTAAAGTTCATTTAAAAAACAGATCATTTACATTTCATTTAAAACAAATGATTTTTACATTCATTTTTAATTTTTTTATTTATTAAACAGCATATTCCGTAAAATTGAATAGTTTTTACTTTTAAAAAATATATTTTAACCGAAAAAAATCAAACTACATAACAAAATAAATACGGAAAAACATTATTTGTTGGTAGTTTGTTTTTTGAATAACAAACACAAATGTTGAAAAATAAAATTATTCGTAAAATAACTATATTTTTATTCAATTTTAACAGTACGGAAAACGAATTTAATAACCCACAATCAGTTACTGTAATAATTTTATAAGTGTACGTATAATTACCTCATACCTCACAGATAGAAGACAGTCAGTATTTGCCAATAATATAAGATCTCATTCACTAAATGTAACAAAAGGTGTTCCACAAGGTTCCATAAAAAAAAGACTTAGCAAACCAATTATTATATTGCAACATTCATATCTATGCGGACATAAGCTCTCCTGAGAAATATATTGATGATTGTGTAAGTAAGTTAAATTTTGATCTCACAAGTGTACACTCATGGGCAACTGCAAATGGTCTCTGCATTAACCCGTGCAAGTCAAAGTGCTTAGTTATAAAAATTAAATCGTCAAGAACTAATTTTGTACCAGAAGTCACATTAAACGGTCAAAGAATTGAAGTTGTTAGGACAGCAAAAAATCTTCGCATATTATATAACAGTACTCTTACATGGAATGCCCAAATTAATATAGCATCTGGAAGAACATATGCTCTTTTGCGAACGCTATGGAGAACACAAAAATGTATGCCTATAAGAATTCGTTTAGATCTTGCAAAAACATACATATTTAATTCCTACCTTGTTATACGGATGTGAAATTTTTGGAAGTAGTGATTCAAGCAGCTTGAGGAAATTGGAACTTATGGTGATTTCTTTTCTACAAAAAAAAATACCACATTTTAAAAGGTGCATGTATAAAATGTCTTGCCGAACATGTAATACTGCAATTTTTTATTTGACGAGAACAAAACACAAAATTAGCTAGCCCTGTTTTAAAACTACTCCTTTGTAGTCCAAAAAGATGGGTTATATGGTCCTGCCCTACGACATCGTAATGTTAAATAGACCATGTTTTTCCATACGTTTGGGTTACTTTTGGACTAGTCCTAGTCCCTTGTGGGCTACTCCTTACACGCGTGTTGGAAATGGTCCTATTATTTGCAGGGATACTACCAGTTGATCATCCGCAGCACATGCTAAAATTTTTTAACCAACTTTTCATTAAGCTTTATTAGGAAATTATTTTAACAAAGTCAACATGAATACCTACCGATTTTTTAGCACTATGATGATAAATGAAGTGGAGTAAGAAGAGAAGCAAGAAAAGAAAATAAATAATAGTTCCGGTAGTTTTTATATTATTTTCTAAAATTGTCCATTGGAATGTCGTATTAGTTTTCTAAAATATTGTTTACATCGCACGCTGTTGTTTTAGAACGTCAGAATGGAAATGAAAAACGAAAGAAAAATCGCCATCACACGTACCAATTTGAAAGCTCAAATCAAATTGATTTTTTATTCAACCGATGACCAATCACACCTCTAACGTTAGAAATGGTTGTACAACTTGATCGAAATGGACAACAAGTCGCAACATTTAGGGCAGCAATATACCCCATTCCACCATACTTTAAGAAATCAAGCTTTAAAGTTTTTTATTTATTTATAGCAACAAGATTCATTAGTCTGTAGTAAATTTTTTGTCTGAATTAAATTGGATGCAATAATCACAAAAAGGGGGTTTCTTTGCTTTGTTTTTATCATATTTTGCAACGACGAATATTCGCCGCCTTTGGCAATTTTTCTGATATTTGGAAATTTTTGAATTGTACTAAATATCTGTGGTTTTCACGAATAATCGCGTAAGTCGGGTTTTACCGAAATTGAGATAATGATGTCAAAGTGCTACATTTTGCATTAGGTTTTTATAAGTATTACGCTTTTTATAATATAATGTAGTATTATTAATTTTTTTCTGCTAAAAACAACTTAAGTTAACTGTTTAATAAAATATTTTGCTATTATAACGATTTATGTCGACATACATCGCCAAAAATTGTAAAATTGCTGAATATGTTTCGAAATTAAAAGCATATGTGATGTTATGTTGTTATTCGTGCAAAAAATATGAAAGTATTTTTTGAAAATGTTTCTATTAATAACAACTTATATGTACATGTGCGTTTATTGTTGACTTCTTTAGTTGAAACAACAGCAGATGAGCGGTTTTTTGTAATTTTAAGTCCCGTTTACTGCATACGTTGTGATATAAGTATCAAAAACTCTGAATATGTCGCCAACTTGTGTGCTAAAAATAACAACGTAAGTCGTCATGTGTGATTAAAATGATAATATTTATTTTCACAAAAAAGAACTTATGTGGAGATATGATGTTATATTGCACACACTTAATGAGTCAATCAAACATATGCATTTTTAATCCTTTTACAGATTGTGATCCTACGTAGAAAGTCACTGTTAAGAGGATAGTAAAGAAAAAAGTTTAAAAAAGCATCTACAGAAGCCGCAATTGAAAAAAATAATTGTTTTTGCTCTCCTGAAAAGTTTGGTTTTATAACTTACGCGATTATTCGTGAAAACCATAGATATGTCATTGGAGTACTTCAGTATTTTCGCAGTGCAAATAGTACTGAAAAAAGTACAATTGTACTAACTTTAACATCCCTGATTTATATATTCTTTATTATGTAATTATCAAATATGTATGTAATTTTAAATTTTGTAAAAATATAGTTTTGCAAATTTCCATTAACCTTTTCTAATCCTGTACTGTAATTATAAGACTTAATATCTTGTTGTACAGGATAACAATATAATAAATAAATAAACCTTCCTCGGAAGATTTAAAAAAATAAATAGATAAAATTACCGTTCTCCGGTGATGCGCTTAGCAACTAATATCATCACATTTTTATTAATATAGAACAAACAGAAAAAAGCAATAAAACAAAAATAAGTTGAACAATAAAATAACAATTAATGTCCGTTACGTATACGGCTCTCAAACGCTTAAATAAAATAAATAATTTAAAAATATAAGAACTTGGTTGCAAAAAATACAGTTTAAAATGCAATAAAAAGACAAGATTAGAAAACAAAATTTAAATAAACTATAAAAAAAGTAAAAACTTCTTCGGTCAATCCATAATTTTATTTTGTAAATTTATTTTGTTTTAATCTTTTTAGTCCCGGCACTTTTTATGAAAGGTGCCATTTGGTTATGAAAACCATTTTAAATCAATTTAATATTCTGGAAAAGATAATTAGTCAAAGTGTGAAGTACATAAAAGGTTGTTTTTATAAACTTTTAAAACAGAAGGTTCTCAAAATTTACTCGATTTCTGATAACTTACATGTATGTATGTATATATTTTGTTAATCCCCTTTTCGCTTTATTTTAAAACTCTACCCTATAGGCAAGGCGAATTCAAAAAGGTAAACTCATCTCGTCAGCCGTTCATCAGCTGTTTCCACGGCGAATTAAAAAATATGGTCAAACGTCAAAATATGATTTTGTTTTGAGAAGAAGTTGAATGAAAAGTGTTAAAAATATTATTTTTATAATAAAAAAATTTCAAAACTGCGAATGATTGAAGTGAATTTATTAATTTCTTTTATAAAAAAGTGATAATTTTAATTTGCAATAAAAAAATTTTGACAACCAACCAGAAAATTGTATAAACAAAATACATGGGGCTTTTTGTAGTTGTAGAGATGAGTTTACCTGTTTGAATTCGCCTTGCCTATAGGTTTGTTGAATTTGTGCTTTTAACTTATTACTATTTCGCTCTACAAATCCGCCATTTTGTTTATAAGCATCTATCTAAAGACACTGAGGTTTTTAAGACGAATTTAACAATTTCTTAAATGTCAAGATCCAGCCGATTGAGGTACTAGGTAATAAAGAAATTGACGGTCGGGTAAAAATAGGTAACACCCATAACTTGATAGTGCATGGTTTACAAATTTTTAAGTGCTGGTGAAATTTTTACAATAACTTAGGCCAGGTTAGGTTGGGTCGAAAGGAGGATGAAGCATCATGGTTGCAACCTCAAAACAGAGTGATATACACCTAGGGCCTGCTGTGCGCTCCCTTAGAATATAGAGATTTAGGTGGGTAGAAATACTACCACCTTTTGGAGTAAACGCCCGGCGTTAAGATACCCAGTTTCCCAGACGTAATTCCTTAAGGTTTTCCAGTCAAGTTTCCTTACGGATCCTACGTTCAGCATGACATCGCTCCTGAGGTGTTTGGATCTTAACTAGTCAGTGGCAATGAAAGTGTTCCAGCGTCTCGCTCACCTTCCCACATGCTCTGCAATGGTCAGATTCCGCACGTCCAATTTTGTGTAGTTGTGCCCGTAATCCTGCATGACCAGTCAAGATACGCACGATCATACTAACCTCGGATTTACACCCATTTAAGAGGCTTCTTGTCCTCCTCTCTTCTGGGTTACCCCACAAAATCTAAGTGGTCCTACCCACAGTCCCACTATTCCAGCTGGCCGTGTGGGTTTTCCTAGCCCACGCCTTCCATTCCGTTTTCGTTGCCTCAGACGGTTTCTCATTCGCCAGGTAAACTGCCTCAAATTCCCTTCCCCTGATAGCGAGTGTATTGGACCAATATCCCCGAGTGGCCCATATGATACGGATACCACCGTCTAAGGATAACTGGCCAATGGCTACAGTTCAAAAAGGTTATATTAAATATATAATATAATGAGCTATTTAAGTATGGAACTTCTTACGTATGGAAATTTATGTGTGTCCTTATTTACATAGTTTGTCACACATACACCCCCACTAAATGTTATTTAGTTTAAAGTTTAAATCAATTAGAAATCTTAAAAATATACATTTATGTATAAAAATTTGAATTTTTAAAGAAGCCAATTTTTATCGATCAATTGATATAAATTGTTTGAGTTATTAAATTGCCTATTTCAATAATTAAATCAAATCGAGCCGTATTTGCGATTATATCGCAAGCGACAAAAGGCAGATTTTACAGAATTTACAGGGTTTTATTTGTTTTTCTAATTTTTCTATTCGGCCCAAAAATATTAAAAAAAATATTGGAATCGGTGCATTTTTTACCACAGCAAACAAATCTCATATAGATAATAATATTTAAATAATGCGCGGCACAAATAACTATTATGTAACTCTTTATACTTTTGTTTCAAGAAAAGCTTCTAAACTCTTTAAAAACTTGGAGATCAAAATTCTATATGGGTGATTCCATGTCAAATCGACCAAGAGTGGGACCCGACCCATTTCGATTTTAATGAAATTTGGTGAGAAATTTTATCCCATCAGAAAGATATATGAACGAAAAAGCAATGTAAAATGTTTTTTTCAAAAGTTATTTCATATTCAAAATGTCATAATTTCGCCGCATAAGCCGAATATAAGTATGTTCCTTATATGATTAAAGGAACCTTCTCACCAAATTTCATTAAAATCGAAAGGGTTCGGGTCCCACTCTTGGTCGATTTGACATGGAATTACCCATATATAATTTTAGAATATCAATCTGTAGATTCGATTTGACAATATTTGTCAAATTAATGTCCACAGTCGTATTTTGCCATCTTGTGTTGATACTAATTTAATCAAACTTTCTGTCAGTAAAAATGATTTTCAGAAGTAAGTTTCTTCTACAGGATGTATGATGTATAAGAATTGATCCCAAAAAAATTTGTTAGTATTGAAAAGCCAACATCGTTTAAACTTTTATGAATAAACAATTTTCAGGCTATGTAAAAAATTATGATTAAATAAAATTTATTTACAAGCGCAGTTGCCTTCATTGGAAAGAACATCGAGATCATATTCATAAAAAAGTTCTCATAAATTTAAAATAAAATTTAACACAATCTAAAGACAATTTTTTTTGTAATTATATGTAAAAATACCAATGCTTAAAAAGTTAGCATGAGTCCATAACACAATGTTAAGTTAATATGGTGTTTGGTTGCTTTACTAAAATAACCTACTTACGTTTCCTCGTCTAGGTGTTGCTCAACTCCAGCAACAGCTAGTTTAGGGTTGGTTAAGGGTAGCCAGGATTATTTGAAACCAGTTGGTGAAAAACTATTAAAAGTATTACAACAACGCTAAAGATTTCGAAAAGATATTGTACCTTATGTGTTGTACACATTTAACAATTTTCTTATTACAATTCTTAAGAAGAATTTATATTTTTACTAAATTTCTTTGGCATTGAAAATAAAAAATATACCCATAAAATTTAAAATCACATAAAGAAAATTTTCATACAATATAAATGATAGTTAAATTTTCGAAGATTTAATTTTATTGGATGCTTCTCCTTTTTATAATATGAATTTTTATTCACAGCTTTACTGCACGTTGCAACTGCTATTGTCTCAATATCTTTAAATACTTGCCTTTATCACCATCGAGATCTATAATATAACCAGAATTATCCATGTTGTAAGGCTTCTTTTTTTATTATTTTTATTATAAACAATTTCAAAATTCTAGTAATTACTTAATTTAAGTAAATTATTTTAAAAAATAAATATTTAATATATCGGTATATTGCACTTTTACTTAAAAAAAAACACAATCAAATACGATTTTACGGATCACATCGAAAAGAAATTAAACCGTTAACTAAAAAATTAATTTAATTATGGCCACTGGAACCATTTGGCCTAACGTTAAATGAAAACTGTGTTCAAGATGTTGATGCCTTTATTACTTTATTTAAAATAATTCTTTTAGTATATTTTTTGTCTTTATGACTTTTCTATTTTTTTTTTTTTTGCAAATTTTTTTCTGTTGCTTTTTAGTGTGTAATGAAAATTCATGATTAGTTTATCATTAATTTTTAGCAGATAAGTAGATAAAATGATGTAGATGTATTAAATCTTCATAAAATTGTTAAAATATACAGACATACACATGTACATATCGTTAGTCTCATGTAGAAAAGCCCTAACTCGATTTTTGTCACACAAATACTTCTCGGGCCTTTTTGACATGAGATTAACGATATGAACATACATAACCCAGTTAGAATTTTCAATCGTATAAGAGTATACAAGGCGAATTCAACTAAAGGTGGTGTCGCAACTACAACAAACCAAAAACAACAGAAACAACATAGGGGGTTTTGCATTGCATTGTTAGTGTTTACGGCTCGAAATATCAACCATTCTTAGCAAAACACTAACAAATCGAAGCAAATAGGCTCGAACTGTCAAAATCAGAAGGCGTTTCGACACCACCTGTAGTTAATTCGCCTTGAGAGTATACTGGGAATCTCATTAATCGTAGAAGATTACTCGCACGGGAGTAACTGTTTCACAGCTAATTCCTCTGTGAGATATATTAATAGTGAAGGGAATCGTTTGAGTGGTATGTCAATATCATCAATAAAGAGTCTTTCATTAAGCATGTTATACCCTTTGCACACTTGCATATATATCGGAGGAACGCATGGTGAAAGATGTTGAAAATGTGAAATACGAAAAACGCGGGAAAATATAATGCCATTTCTTTTCCACTCTCTCCTAAAAACTCAAGAATTGACGAGTCCAACTTGACGTGTGTGAACAGGCACTTACTGTGAATAATAATTTTCACCATTCTAAAAAAAAACTTTGTTTTTTTAAAAATACTTTTTTTCTACAAAGGTTCCAAAAATTTAAAAGATAATACCAAAATGAATTAAGATTTCATTTTGTTTAACAATATAAAAAAATTAAGCAAAAAAAGGCATGCAAAAAATTAAAAACTTGAGAAATGGTAAAGCTGCTTTCAAATAAATAATAGAATATATTGCCATTTTTGTAGTGATGACACTAAAATAATCGGAAGATGTAGAATGGAATACAATGAAATTGGAACATTTTATAAAGATGTTGAAAAATATGATTTTTAGCCCAATGTATTTCTTATGGGAAAATTTCAACATCTTCGAAAATTAATGTTAGATGTGAAATGTTGACAAGTGTGAAAAGGCTATTAAGAATCATATGAGACTTATCCTACAGCCAGGACTGCCAGGTAATTTTTTCCTTGTCCCTAAAAAGTTAAAAAAATCCCCAAATTACAAAAAAAATAAACTTAAAATGTTAATATTTTTTTATTGATTTTTTTTCTGATCAAATTTAAAATTTTTTTAAAAAATAGTAAGACAAATTTTAAAAAGAAATACCCTAAAATCCCCAGGGCAATTCCACGCAAAAGTCTACCATAAATGGAAAAACTTGATATTTGATTTTGATAGTAAAAATACTTGAGTATGGTGGCAACATTATCAGGGGTGTGCTGGAAATCGCAAACGCAAAACGCAAGAATTTGGAAGTTGTTTTTAATAAACTTTAAACCTAATTCTTATAATTTTTGTTTTAAAATCCGGTTTAATAGCGAAATATTTGCTTAATATTTGCCATAAAATTCTTTTATTACAGAAATTTTATTAAAAAACGACGTTTAAAATTCTTGCGTTTTACGTTTGCGATTTCCAGCACACCCCTGTATGTTATTTTTAAGTTTTTATAGTGGCAAAATTTTTTTTAAATTTTTAAAACTTTGGTTTCTAACTTATTATTAGTGTTTCAAAAATAGCATTTTAACGATTTCAAAAATTACAATGTTGTACCTTTTAAATAATTTTAAAGTTCCTATGTTATTCGCTGTGATTTCAATTCTAACGTTTCATGTAAAAATACTGACTTTTATACTACACAAAGTGAGTGTAGTGTCGGTCACGTTTTGTGCTGTAGTGTCAGTCACTATTTATTTTACTAATAAATATTTTTTTAAATAACTCACCGCTTTTATTTCAGCATTTAAAAATAGTTTTATTCTTGAACTATCGATAAAAACATAAATTAAAGTTATTACGAAAGTGCAGAGGAAGATTACTGAAGTTTAAAAACACTCTCGAAAACGACTTCCTTTTGCATGTAGTAAGTGTCATAGTTTTGTCATAGTTTGAAAAAAACAATACATAGCTACTGTGTCCAAATAAATAAAGATCTTAATATTTTTTAAATGTCATTAAAATCTATTAAATAGTTTCGAGGAGGCTGAAATTTCCCCCTATCTCCCTTTAAGCCATGTACATAGCTTATGTATACGTCTATATAAATATCGATCTATCTATATTTAAAATTTTATTAAGATCTGTTGGATAGTTTTGGAGAGACATAAATTGCCTCCTATCTCCCCTCGTTTTCCTATTTTTTTGAAAAATACATAGCTTAAGTGTCTATATAAATATGAATCTATCTATGTTTCAAATTTCATTTAAATCTGTCAGATAGCGTCAGAGAGCTATCCCACCCCTTGTGGTCCTATTTTTTTTATAAAAATGTAAAGCTTATGTTATAGGTACTGCTGATTTTACGGACAAATTTATTTTATGTAGTGATCAAAGCACATTTTTGTTAAAAAAAATTTATTTTTAATTTTTACACAGAAGTGCCAAAAATACTGAAGGTATTTTTTTAACCATGGATATTTTATATGTATCGCGAATAACCAAAACACATTCATGGGTATTGAATAGAGTTTTTTTCCCCGGACCTTTTCGATTTCCCGGGATCCCGGGATCCCGCTCCATATAAATAATACAAAGTTAATTATGTTTTTAATTAATGAAAAAACTTTTATAAAAATACGTAAGGGAACTTGTTTACAAAGAAAGTAAAAGAAATGGTTCAATACTAAAAAATTAATTGAAGATTGAAATAGGAACTTGAATTATTATTACCTCACGCTTTTATAACATAAACATAACAACTTAATTCATAAAACAATAATAAAAACAAAATAAAAATTGAGGTACTCAAGATATGAGATCAAAAAGTTAATTAATAAAATAGATAAAATATTTTATATAAATATATAACATTTTAACGGCTTGGGAAATAACTTTCTGACATACTCAAAGCTCTTAGTAAGTTGTCAAAAAGTATATATCTGATTTTATTTACGAATTATCATGTTACCGAAAAATTTCGTTCATTTTTTACCGAGGTTGGACAAATAGTTAAAAGTCCATCGTTGCAGCATGCTTCGGATTCACAATCAGAAGCAATTTTTTCTTTTTCATAAACAACGTCACAAAAGTACCATCTCTTGATAGAAAATCATTTTGCAATTTTGGAGGATGAATCCTCTGAAGCACCAAACGTGATAAAATCGTCCAAGCCTCCCCCGATTTATCCTAGGGAGCAAAACTCAAATGAGCTAATAACGAATTTAATCTCAGTGGTAGGTGAAAATTCGTTTTACGTAGCTGCAATCAATCGTGGTAGTATAAACGAGACAAAACTACAAGTTAATCATGAGAATGATTTTCATAAAATTATTAACAAATTTGAAGCACTCAAACAATGTTTTTATACATACCAACTGAAGAGCAGAAAAGGTCTTCACGAAACGCATCCTATTTACAGTTTGAAATAGATCCTATACAGAAAAATCACGATAGAGAAGACGCACAAAAGAAATGGACCTGTTCCGTGCTTAAACTGCCAAGAATTTTATCATACTAAGGCATACTTATCCCCCTTTTTCGTAACATGTGGTGAATTACATGGTAAAGTTCTTTGCGATAAGTCTAAAACCGAACCCAAAGTAAAAAATTTAGCAACTGTGGCGGTAATCACACTGCCAATTATAGAGGATACCCTATACTATCGTCGTCTGAACCGAAAACTAATCTCCCTCAAATGCAGGTAACAAATCAACTAAACACTAATGACATTCAGGCTCCGCAGCCTAGTAATAACAGAAGATCTTACGCTAACGTCCTAAAATCAAACCATACCATGCAAATGCGAGGTGCTTCGCCAAGTTATGATTAACCTCCAGTTTTAAGCCGTTTAGAAAAAACCATGGAAACATTAGTGAGAACAGTAAATAAATTTACGAACACAACGCCAAAGGAATCCGCAGCAACTAAAAGTTGGTTGACAGGATTCCTTAAAAGAAATAATCTTCACAGCATCCAAATAAGAGGCGAGGCAGCATCAGCACATACCAGTTCATTTTAAATAATCTTGAACATGAGTCATTAACACTAAATGAAGTTTGGAGGAAATTTAGTATTTTTGACTGCATAGTTCCAGCTGCATCTGCCATTTATAAAATACGACCACACACATTAAATGCATGTTGGAAAGCTTTATGGATAGGTTGTGTTGGGAGTGATATGAATATTGAGACGTCATCACTGACGGATGAAATTATTGCCTTGGCACATCAAATTGGAGGTGAAGGTTTCGAAACACTTAACCATATCGACTTAGAGGAACTGTTTATTGATGAAGCATTGAGCGATGATGACGTTCTTACTTTAACTACAGAAAAACAAGAAGATGACAGCGATTCTGATTTAGAAATTAACGCAACGCCGTTAAGAGAAGTTTTGTACACAGTTAATAAATTGCAAAACCAAATTCTCAATGTGGACCCAGATACGGAACGAGCATTAAAACTTCAATCTGGATTAAAAAATCTTTTGTCAGGATATCGTGAACTGCAGAAACAATCAACAAATTCGACATCGCAAAGTTTAATGACAAAATTTTTTCAGAGAACAGAAAATGATAAAGGTTGTGCAAATGCCTTACCCATGCCAATCACGCATAATTAGGGTTGCCAGATACCAAAAGTCAAATAACGGGACAGTAGAAAAAATTCACTTGCATTTTGAAAAAATAACTGGACAATTTTAAAAAGCATTTAACCATAAGAATAATAGAATAAATAGAATCTGGGAATTTATTTATCATGGTGAGTACATTTATTATAGAAAAAATAAAAATTTACTTTAGATTTTATTTTCAATAAAATAAAAATTTAAAAACATGGAAACGTAACACTTACAATTCAGTCATTTCATATCAGTCTTCGAAAATAAACACTAAATATCGTTTGGTAGATTTGTGGAAAACACAAACACTAATAGTGTTTGTGTAGAAGATCAGATATTGCGGTCGAGTTACCACCTGTTGCTGCTAGAGTAGCTATTCTCATTCGATTTGAAATAAGAGATGTCGAAAAGGCTATTTGTGACTTAAACACTTAGAAGGCACCTGGTATTGATAAGATCAGTAAAAAAAATGCTTTTAGAGCTACCTCACATAGCAAAGAAAATTATTCAAACAAAAGTTGAGTCATATAGGCCTATTAGCTTATTATCAAATGTGTCAAAGCTGTTTGAGAAACTATTAGTTTTAAAATTAACACCAATTTTAAGTGACAATAGATGTATTCCAAACCATCAGTTTGGATTAAGAAGAAAATACAGCACAATTGAACAAACTCATCGAATAGTAAATGTCATAAGAAAAGCATTTGAAGAAAAAAAAATATTGCTCAGCAGTCTTCATCGATGTTTCTCAAGCTTTTGACAAAGTCTGGCATGAAGGCTTGTTACATAAATTGAAGCAAAATTTACCAGCAAACACGCACAAGCTGTTAGAAAGCTACTTAGTCGGTCGTCAATATATTATTAAGGAAGGAAATTTCTTAAGTTTACCTCAGCCAATTGGCGCTGGAGTCCCACAAGACAGCATCCTGGGGCCTCTTTTATACTTAATTTATACTTCTGGCATGCCAACAAACAACTACACCCAAACTTCAACACTTGTAGACGATACAGCTTAAGCGCCCACGAAAACCGTTGTGAAGCATCTCGTTACATACAACATTCACCTTGCGCCGGGAATCATGCCCGCCTATTAAAATCAATAATCAAATAATTCCCCAACATTCGCATGAAAATTATTTCGGTATACATCTGGTTTGGCGATTAACGTGCAAATGCCACATAGAGGCAAAATTAACACATATGAAACTAAAATCAATTCAAATTCATTGGCTTATTGGTAGAAATTCTGACCGTAGTCTCGATTGCAAGCTTCTACTTTACAACTCTATCTTAAAGCCTATCTGGTGCTACGGTATTCAACTATGGGGCACTTTCTCGGCCTCTAATATCGAAAAAATTCAAAGGTGCAAAAAAAACTTTTTTGAATAATCACAGCCGCCCCCTGGTACGTTAAAAAGTCAAACAATAATAAGGATCTCAATGTGCCATTAGTAAAAACTATGATTACAAAATATGCAGTAAAATATTTAAAAAGGCTTGAACAACACCCAAATCCGCTAGCTTGGAATATTTTAAATTATGGCGGCGCACTCGCTTAAGACGAAGAGACACTGTAGCATTCACCCAATTAGAAGAGCGATAATCATCTACATATGTAAACATAAACCGTGATGACGAAATTTTGTCTGGCACTGGCTGGGCATATAGAATGTACATATTAGGATAAGATTTGATTAATTATTGTTAGTTCATATTAAATATATGTATGTATGTATATGAAGATTAAATAAATAAATAATAAAAAAAGAACGTTTATAAATGCTGCTTTATACCATGTTCACACGGACAGCAATATTCGTGTTTCACTCTCTTATTTCTGTTTCGCGCCCCAAACATGATTAAAACGACTTGTTTTCCCATACAAAATTTTTAAAGCGAAACAGGTCGTTTCATTTTGAAACAGGCTGCGAAACAGGAAAAATGTACTATCATCTCCAATTTTGATAACAGTTATCGTTAGTTTATCTGAACTAGCTCTCAAAAAATATCAAAACAAAGAAAAAAACAAAATAAAAATTGATTTTTAATAAAATAAAGTGATAATTACAATTCCTTAATATTAATAAAAGTATTAAATAATATATTCTTAAGTTTTATTTACTTTTTTATCTATTTAGAAAAAAAATCACACTAAAATCACACACAAAATGTCAAAATGAAACAGGAATAAATCGTATGAACAGCATGTTTGGCAATCTTGTTTCAGAGAGCGAAACCAGTGGTTTCTATCGTCGTATGAACATAGCATTATATTCTTTTATCATACAAACCGATACAAGAAACAATCAATACCGAGTAGGTTTCGATACTTTACGAAAGACACCACATGGAGTAAAAGTATCGATACCTTAGAGGTATCGTTTCATCCCTAAGTGTGATTTCTAGTCATATAAAACTGACCAAAACATGTTACAAAAGAGTTATTCGTTATATTTTAAGCGTGCTAAAGAGTTTTTCGAGAACGGGCTTTATATGGGGCCTACGGTAAATTATGGACCGATCAATTTACAAATATAACGTCGCAGTGCACCCAAAGTGCTTTGGAGCATATCATAATTGAATTAAAAATAAAATGTATGTTAATATCTTTTTTAATTTTTTCCTAAAGACGCACACTGGGCCAAAAGCCCTTTTTCAAGGATTAATTTATAGCTCCTCAGCTACAATAGTGAGGCACACTAAATTTGATGTGGGTAACTCTTAGATCAAACTTCATTTTCTAACAAAATCTTCTGGGTATAAGAGGGGATTACAGGTACCCCCATACAAAAAAAAAAATTGTTTGTTTCTTATATCTGACGAACTACAATAGTGAAGCATACTAAATTTGATGGGCGTAACTCTTAGAACAAACTTCATGTTCCAACAAAACTTTGGCGGTATAAGAGGGATGAGACGGGTACCCCATACAAAAATTATTAATTAATTAAATATTAATAATTTTTTATTATTATTAGTGCGTTTATTCAGATTTTCTTTTAAATAGTTAATTTTTTCATCTATTGTTTTACAATTGCAATTTATTAAAATATCATACAAGTTTTGGCGACTGGAAAAAACAACGCGTTTATTCCTGCAAAATTTGCATTGATATATAAATAGAAAACAACATTTAAAAATTTGACATTTATGCCAATCAGGTGATCTTTCTCATCCATGTAACTTATTACCTATTGGCGTAAGCAAAATTTGTCCCAAGTAGCTTCGATAGCTATTTGATCAATGTTTTGAAAAAAAATTTTATATGTTTTTTTTTAGCAGGAATGATTTTTTTTTTTTGCTCAAAAGAAAGCTTATGGCTTTTCCTTTAAGGCAGTTTTGGTCGCTTTTTGAGCCGCGATTGGCTTAAGTATAAAAAAAAATAATATCTAACTCTAGACGAGGCACAGAGGGGTGAAATCACAAAAAATGGAGATTAAATTAACTACTTATCCAATTGTAAAAATTCTTTCACTATTAGAATGCTACGTTATCACTGAGTGACATAGGCTACACATCTTTTGGAAAAGTGGGCGGTGCCACTCCCCCCTATTAAAAATCGCTCTAGCGGCCATAGTAATAGATCGATTGTCATGAAACATTCCTAATGTTGTACTGTTGACCTGCTAATAGTCCTTGGATATACTTGGTTATGATTGGATAAAGAGGCGTGGCGCAGCCCATATAAACTGAAACTTAGAACGGATATATCTCATGAACTATCAGAGGTATGAAGATGAGATTTGGTATATCTGTTAATCGTACAGTATGAATTACATCAAAGGTGGAATAGGGCGGTGTCACGCCCCCTTTTTAAAAATAGCTCTGGCTCAGTCGGATTTTTTTTTTATTTCTTTTTTTAAAGTAATAAAATTTTTACATAGTAATCAATTTATTTTTAATATAATTACGTAGACGAAAGGAATATTATTGTATCATATATGTAACTTCGGGACTCAAAGCAGATATTAAAATTGTTCGATTGTGTACGGATGTGTCTGGTGAGCGTTTTGTTCAAAAATATAAATAGCTTGTATATATATGTATATTATAAAACATATGTTTCTGACCTGCTATTTTAACAAATATGCCCGTCGTCATATGTATCATGATTTGTGCCTTCTGGTGCCACGTTCGTCAAAACTGAAGGCGAAAAAAGTAGATCTACTACTGATTTTGGAAGTTGGTGGAATTTTTGTTTGGGCAATTTTGTTTTACCAGATAGGAATGGATCTGAACTAAGTAGGAACCTATTTAATATGTCTCGATTGCAATCCTCCCGACTACATTTGAGAGAAAAACGTTCTCTGTAGTTTTTAAAATCTTTGTTTCGGGCTTCCTGGGCTTTCTCAGACAGTTCACCGGTCGGTAATAGCGTGTGCGAAATGATTTCTGGGCTACGTATTAAAAATTACGTTTCACGTTTCAATACACAACACATATCGCACAATAACAAATACTCTTGTCATTGTAACAAACAGTTGCCAACTATATACAAAAACAACAATTATAACAACGAAAATGTAGACAAAGCAAACAAAAGACAAGAACTGGTGTTCTTTGCTTGAGTGACTATTTTCACAATTAATTTAATAAAACAAATTCGCGCAAAAACGCGCAACATCTTATTACTGAATATGAAAGCCTAGGAACTGTAGTTTCTTAACAAATAATTATTCTAACGCCAACTAACACCATTCATATTTAAATATCCACGAATATTTTGAAAATAGCCAAAATTGAGACATATTTTAAAAAAAATTTTAAAAATACTTCTACACAATTTTTGTTAACACAATTATTTTTAAAATAACGCTAATATACCTGAGGTTGAAGATTCCATAGTAAAAGTATTACTTTTGACTTGCGAAAAACTATATATTAAGCGTCGAAATATACCGAATTTCAATTAACACTATTGTGCGCGAATAGCTCAAAAATTACTTAACTTTATCACAATGCATCTTGACAAGTAAACAACATATGACATTGAAATTTTCAGTAGTAATGTAGAATTTTATATACTGTAATCGGCTACTAAATATTTTTCAAAAAAACTAATTTTCATTTTTCAATTAATATCCATTTTTTGCGATTTCACCCCTCTGTGCGAGGGTTTTTCAGTTTTAAGCATATGCACTATTTTGAATTTTTTTTCTATTTGTGTGTATATGTTTCTAAAACCACAATACTAATTATTGTTTCTAAAATCTTAAAAATAAAACCTATGTATGCTGAGAAACTAGACAAATAAACCTCTCCGACGGTATGCAACAGACCCAACCAGCATTTTATACCTTCGATATACTGTAATGCTCACAATATGTCAATCCCAGGCTGAAAGATGCAAATTGAAAACAATATTCCAAATGTGCATGATTTTGTGGAAGAAATGGGTCATTCTTCAAGGATTTGAAGATACATTTGAAGTCTGGCGAACTTTTTATTTCGTTTAATTTCGCAGACAACTATAAATATGTTCTTCAGGATGTCATACAGTCATTCCACTTTAATAACGGCCAAACAACTACCCTGCAAATAATAGGACCAGTCCAAACACGCGTGTAAAGAGTAGCCCAGTAGTAGCAAAGTAACCCAAACGTATGAAAAAACATGGTAATCGTACCTAGGGCAGGACCATATAACTCAGCTTTTTTTACTACTCCATGGTATACTCAACAAGATTAGTTTTGAAGTCGTTTAAAAACGAAAGCACGTCGTTAAAAAACGAAGACATGTCGTCTCACTACAAACACTTTTTAACAATGACATGGTACATCGGACCAGTAAATGGAGTAGTCCATTTTATCAAAATGGATCAGGTGGTCCAATCTTATTTGCAGGGTATATTCACAGTATGAAGTTATTTACTACATGAAAGATTAAAACCTGGAATACAAAAGTATGGCAATCATAACGAAGATTTGAATTTGTCCTAATTGTGAAACAATTAAAATAAAAGTGTCCGTGCAGTGAAAATAATAAACATATCAAAACAACTAATAAATAAAACAGGGTTTAAAAATACTAATATATTAGCCATTAGTATGCATAGCTTTAAGCACAAGCTAACAGAAAATTGGGGGATTCACATGGTGTAATATCAAGTCATTTTATGAGTTAAAAAAATTATTGTTGTGTTTCAAACAAAAAAAGTCCTTAAATAATAAGACTTTTTATGCTGTGTTTATTGTTTTGTTATAACTACACAGTATAGCACTAAATTATAAAGGGTGGCTCACAGCACTCATATTTGTTTCTTGTTATTATTTTAAAACATATGACTTTATGACTACCTTGTGAATCCCCCAAATGTAAAAATATTAAATAATCAACCAACAAAAAATATCAAATTTGACAACAACAAATATTAATAGGTATAATAAAACTCAACAATAATTTATATTGGAGCCATGGTAAGTTCTGAACCGATCATACCCAAAATCTGCAGAGTGATTTCTGGTATTAAAAAACATAAATTTGAATTAATTTCAACACAGGGGAGAAATTAGTTTTAGCGTCTACAGTGAATTTAGAAGACTGTTAAATATTGGATCTAAGGTAAATTAAAGACCGTATATCACAAAATTGCAAAACATTTTTTTTTTGACCATATGAAACTATAAAACTCTGAAGTATTCAAATTTATTCTGATATCATTATTTATTACGGTTTAAGGCGTACAAAACTGTTTTTCGGGAGTAGGGTTTACATGGGGCCTACGGTAAATTATGGGCCGATCTTGCCGAAATCTCATAGTGTCATTTCTAGCCTTATAAAACTGCGACCTGCCAAATTTTTGTTATGATAGCATTGTTAATTATGGTCTTCGGCGTACTAAACTGTTTTTCGAGAGTAAGGTTTATATGGGGCCGAGGGTTAATTATGGACCGATCTTCACGAAATTGTACAATGTGATTTCCAGTTAAATAAAACAAACTTTTGCAAAATCGTATATCATTTCGCACATTTGGGGGGATTCACAAGGTGTCATAAAGTCATAAGTCTTACAATAATAACATGAAAATATACGACTGTTGTGAACAACCCCT
This sequence comes from Pollenia labialis, assembly GCA_949318255.1. Lineage (NCBI taxonomy): Eukaryota > Metazoa > Arthropoda > Insecta > Diptera > Polleniidae > Pollenia > Pollenia labialis. The sequence goes on along the minus strand of OX439142.1, from coordinate 46,116,159 downwards.
CATAATTTAGAGTGATATTTTGAATTTAAATCAGCTGATTTAACACAAATATTAAAAATAAATATTTACCTGACATCAAAATATTTTTTTAACTGTAATCCATTAATTAATAATTTAATTTTTTTTACCTGACTGTTTTCCATTTTTTTAGACGCAATTCACAAATAAATTTTATTTTGTTTGTTTGCCAAATATCAGAGTCCTAAGCCGATATAATTTGATGGCGCTAGAGTTTTTTGCAAAAATTCTTAGCAGCAGGTTAAATTTGGATATTAACCAGATAAAACCAAGGTGCATTAACACAAGGCAGACTCATTTAGGAGTGTAGATATTATGCTCTATAAAAAGAACAGAGTTGTCAAAATTGTCTTCATATAAAACAATAATAATTTAACGCACACATGTACAAATGTTGGCTCATATACACGAAATTTGACGTTTGGTTTCTAACTGAGGTAAACAGCTGACAATCATATGGGCTAACGAGTCTACTTTGTGAAAATATATGTACCTTGGATAAAACTATACCATCAACGGCGACGGCTACAAAAACTAATGCGGCTCGGCTCAGCTCAGCTGCACAGCGCAATTCTCTTCTGATTTTTTACGACAGCATAATAAAAATAGCAAGCAAAGTTCTATAAATTTAAGACACTTTTTGTTTACAATGCAACTACAATATTTTTAAACCATTGTAAAATGTTACAATATTATGACAATATATCATGATAGCACACCTTGTAAATACCCCAATTGTACTACCATTTATGTTGGTTTTTTTTAACAAAATTATCAATTTTTTAGGGTGGTGGTTCCAAATTTTGATTCATTGCTCTGATCATACTGGATTTCAATCGCAAACTGCTAAGGATAACTACAAGCAATTTGACACCAAGTTTGTTCATTTCTTTTGAGTTTTTCAAAAGTGAGCGTGTTTTCAATAGACGGACAGACAGACTGACATGGCTAAATCGACTTAGAATTACTCAAGGAGCCAGAATACACATACATATGTATGTATATACTTTATGGGGTCTGAGATTAATAATAAAAAAGTTTCACACGGAATGACAAACTTAGTATACCCTCTTCACAGCTAATTGTGGTGGAGGGAATAAAAAACAAATTGAACAACAAACAAACAAAACCAAAATTACAAACCTACAAAATTAACCACAAATCTGGAACAAAAAACAGTTTTGAAACAAACTGAAACAAAAACAATAACAACATAAAAAACAAGCAATACAATAAACAATAAAAATAATAATTCGACGATGATAAGATCAGGGCTTTTGTGGTCCTTTTTATGGCATTGTCTTTTGTGTTCCTTTTTTAACAGTCCTTCTTATTTTGTTAGTACGGATGTCTTTGTGTTTATCGTTGTTGAACTGTTTTGGTGATGAAGGTATAACACGGATCACCGAAAAGTTTTTTAACGACTTTTAGCATAGTTGATATCTGTACTTTGCGTTTGATTTGAATTTTTTTTATATTGTGATGAGAGGTCGGTTTTGAATCGAATTTTGCAATATACGTGGGGTGAGAACGAATTTTCTCTCTGTATATGCTCCCGTTTGTCTCCACCGGCCGGATGTTTTCGCCTTATGCGAAACTCAGGTATCTGAAATTTCGGATCCATAGATTCCTGGGTATCACCTTCTATCCATCTTTAATATTCATCGGGGGTCTTGCTATGTACATACGCAATGAAGTTGTGTATCAATGCCAGCAATCAATGGGCATGTTTTATGCGGAATTTAACTGTCTTTGGGTTAAATTCAAAATCTATGCACACTATTTGCATTTCGGATTTCTGTGCAGAAGTCCAAATGCGGGAAGGGATATTACTTTATCGGACTTCGACTCCCTTTCCGACTCAATAGCGAAGATTCTTGAGAATTGTCCCGACAGTAAAACCGTTGTGATTTTAATGTCCACAATTCTTCTTGGCTTCACCACTCGGGCCGTACAACTTATGAAGGCCAATATGTTGAGCTTTTTGCTGCGTACAACCACCTCGTGCAACTAGTGAATGAACCAAAACATATTTCATGTGTTGATGGGCACCAAAACAATACCCTTGACCTCTTCCTCTCTTCGTACCCTCAAAAGAACGAAGTTGAAGTTCTAGCACCTCTCGGCAACTCGGATCATTGCATAATTTCCGGTTCTTGTGGATCTCGACATAAACAAGTCTCTTGGGCCGGATGGTATACCTGCACTGGCCTTGAAGCGGTGCTCTTCGACGCTAGCCCGTCTTATAGCAAACCTTTTCAGCACTTAATACTATGCCGCAGCATTTCCAGTCTGCTAGAAAGTTGCTAATGTAACGGCAATTTTCAAAAAAAGAATGGCTAATAACCCTGAAAATTACCGCCTAATTGCAATTTGTTTGGCACTTTCCACAGTTATGGAGAGTATGGTAAATTACCATCTTGTCATATATTTGGAGTCAAACTACCTACTAAGCGACCGCCAGTATGGATTTCGTAGAGGTCGCTCTACTGGAGAATTGCTGGCTCTGTTATCGGAAAAATGGCACCGTTCCATTCACCATTTTGGCGAAAGTAAGGTAATTGCTTTAGATATTTCCAAGGCGGTTGACAGAGTCTGGCATGGCGCACTCTTGTCAAAACTTGTTGCATTTGGGCATAAAGATACAATGTGATGTCCGATTGCCAGCATTAAGGTGCCTCGGTTTTTTAAGACGATGTAAGATATACTTCAATCAATCCGATCTCCTTACTATTTATGCCTCCGACCGCGTATGGAATACAACTCTCATGTGTGGGCAGGTGCTTCAAAGCCTATTTTGGAGATTCTCGACCGCGTGCAGGAGCGAGTGAAGGTTCTCATTGGTGACAATAGGGTATTCAATTCTCTTGACTCCCTTGAGCACCGTCGCAATGTGGGTTGTGTTTGCCTGTTTTATCGCTACTACAATGGGATGTGTTCAGACGAAATTAAGGTTCTGGTCCCGAAACCCGTACGTTTGCTCGTAATACACGTTTTTCCTTTAAAGCCCATCCTTTTGTGGTCGATTGGCAGGTTAATTTTGGAACGCATTACGTTTTTCCCCGGACTGTTCGTATTTGGAATAACCTTCCTGCTGAAGTCTTCCCTCTCACTTACAACATGAATAAGTTCAAGTCGAATGTTTACGAACACTACTTCCTCTATCCTCCTTCCCATAACCTATTTTCTTAGTTCTAACACAATGCATTGCATTAGTAGGTGTCATCCCCTGAGTGCTGGTCCTAACAGAAAAAAAAGCTCATCATCAACAAAAGTTGCTTCGCAAATTTTATAGCTCACGAAAATGATTTTAGGATGCCAGCTAAGTGGCATTTTCTTCCTACTGCTCATGGTAAAGGAGCCTGTGTTGGTGTTGGAGCAAACCTTAAAATAAATGCAGCGAAGTATAGCCTTCAGTGATCTCATCAAGATCTTAGGTGCGAATGCTTTATTCCATTGGGCAAGGAATTTTTAAAAATAAACTGAAATAGTTTTTAGTAACAAAGAGGATCATGAGGAAACAATGAAAAAACTAAAGAGCAGATTCAATGCTACGGTAACAATCGACGGCCCTGCTAAATATCATGATTGTCTATCGCTTTTCGATTGAAGAAGACTCAAGTTGAAAAAGTGTTCTGCCTCTACTCAATGCGATTTTTTTCTAAAGCCAAACAAAAACGCCAAGAAAGGATTGGAAAAAAGCAGAAAATAAGGGAGATAAATAGCGAGGATGAAAGACTGGGTATTTAAAATTTTGCTAAACCTAAACACTTCATCAGCTATAACAAATTAAATGTAAAAATAAATGTGATTAAGATAAAATTTTTTTAAATTATTTATCTTTTTATTATTACAAGTGTTTCCCTAATGGTCGAAATTGAAAAATATGTATATAGTGGATCGATTCGGAGACGGACCAACCTCCGATTCATATGTTATGTTCTACGTGAGCGGTTGACAAACAAAGAGAGATATTGTTCTTTACTGGTTTGCCTGTGCCGATTTTTATATAAGATTTATAAAGTCGAAATAATCGAAAACCGGTTTCTTGAAAATCTCGAATGTTCGACCACCCTATTTTTTTATTATTTGACAATTGGAAAAAACAAAATTCTTATTTATTTGTTTTGCATTTGTGTTAGTATAAAATTTGAACGTTTATAACTTTTAAAATATTCAACAGATTTTAATAAAATATATATTGTGCACTTCTGGCCATGGTAAAATAAACAGGTGGCAGCACCACGCCAGATGACGATTTTCTGCTCTTGCATTGTTTGTTTAGGTTTATGGAAAAGTTTTGTTTACGCTGGGTCTCCATGTAGCAATTTTTATTGCCAAGTACAAGCAAAAACGTCGGCAGTACAATGTAGCAACAATTGCTAATTATATTGCTGGAGAACACTTGTTATGTTTACAAAAAGTCCACGTTTTTTGCTGTTATTATTGTATATTAATAAAGTTTTTGATAATTTTAATTAAAATAAATAAGATATTGACCATAATTAAATAAAAATTGGCCAAAAATTTATTTATTTCTTCACGTTCAGCGGCAAGCTTTGATTTTTGTTTAAAGTATTTTTTGACGTAAACGGTGATATAATTTCCATTTTTGTTGTAATGTTGTATTTGTTGCCGTAACGATGCCATCTGCTTATTTCACCATGCTTCTGGCAGTAAATACCTTTCAAATGGTGGATTTTTTATTCTAGTCACTGGGCAAACAAAGGAGAAAAGTGTTCTTAACTGTTTTGCCTTAGCCGATTTATATATGGAGGGCTCAGAGCTGAATTTATTCCTGGGATTACCATATTGTGGGTATGACAGAATCGATGGTATAAAATGCTAGTTGGTTGGGTACGTTACATTCCATCGGAAAGTTTAATTTCTCTAGTTTCTCAGCATAAGTTTTTTTTAAAAGTTTTAGAAACACTCAAACATAAAATGGAAGAAATTCAAAATAGTGCATATGCTCAAAATTGAAAAACCCTCGTCTAGAGTTAGAAATTGTTTTTTTTTTTATACATTAGCCACTAGCGGCCCAAACTACCATAGAGGAAAAGACAAAAATTTTCTTTTGAGCAAAAAAAAAACATTTTCAAAAGATTGATCAAATAGCTATCGAAGCTACTTGAGACACATTTTGCTAATACCAATAGGTAATAAGTTATATGGATGACAGAGAACACATGTTTGGCCAAAAATTTTTACGCTCTCTCACTCAGAAACTTTTTGGCCGATCTTGTTGAAAATTTGTGTCGAAACTACTATCCAATAGGTGCAAATTTTATCCAAATCGGAAGAAATCGATTTCAAAATTGGGTCACTTGACATGAAATCCCCCATATATAAATTATAATATAATAGACCGAATCGACCTTCATACAAAAAAAAAGTTGTGCCAGTCACGCCCTTGAATGAAAGATATTTTTTTCATTCTTTTATTGAATCTTCCTTGTCGAAAATTACAATATGTATTTAAAGCTTAATCCTAATTGTTATTGGAAACGTTTTTGTAAAATACTTAAAACGGCCTTTAATAACAGTTCCAAATTATAAAAACTATCCTAAAATTATAATTGGAAAAGCTTAATTCCATAGTATTTACAGACGAATTTGCGAGATTTTACAATATTTGGAAATGATGGGCCGTTATCGGCTCACAAAAACAGAGTTTTATTAATTCAAAAAAAGTTATTTGTGCCGAGTATTATCTATATATTGACATTAGAGTTTTTCTTTTCCCGGACTTTTTTAATTCCCGGGAAAGCGGGATTTATTTTTCAATTTCCCGGGATCCCGGGAATTCCCGCTCAATACAAATAGATGCAAAATATTAATTTATTTAAATATTGCACAAAAATGGCTTTCCCTTATATCTTATATTTATAATTATTTATAAATATACTTGAATTTTTGTTATTAACCTATTAATATTTAAGATATAAGGCAAAGCCATTTCTGTGCAATATTTGTTTCCTTAGAATGTAAGAAATTATGTAACTTACTATTAAATAAATACATAAATAAAATAATTAATTAATTTAATTTATTTGAACAAATAACATTTTCTGAGATCAATTAAATAAGTTTATAAATGCATTCAACTCTTTCATTTATGTGGCAAAAAGGAAAATTTCTTAATGGCACCTTAAGATCTTCATGTTCAAAAGAACACATGGACAAAATTTCAATTCATTTGTAGATTTTTGAGGAAGTTATAGCAAAATTTCTTTTTGGTTATCGTTTTTCAATGTGCAATTACATTTGGAAAAATCAGGTATGTGATGAAAAACGATTTTGAAAACAATACGATTTGATAACGATAATATTGTTTTTGATATCGTTAAAAATGTAATTATAATAAATTTTTCTCTGTTTTCCTGTATATATTCTTTTAAATTTCTTATCACTTATGTTAATTGAACTGTATTTGGATCAAAAAGTTAAAACTTTACTACAGAAATGGAAAAACCGGTCGAAATTCATCACACCTGCTAAAAACGATAATTTTGAAAACGATCGTTTTTCATCACATACCTGAATAAAAACTTCAGAGCTGTGACATTAAGAGTGTTTAGGAATAAAAACTTAAAAAACTATAACAGCAGAGAACCGATGATTATATTAAATTCAGAGAAAATTTCCAAAAGCCACCTTTGAAATGGTAAACTGTTCTCTTAATAAACAAAACAAATAGACGTAAACTCTTATTGCCACATAATTAATTCAAAGTCAACAGCAATTATATTAAACCAAAAAAGTTAAATGATTTATTCAAATTATTACAAAATATTTTATTAAAAATAGGAATTCCGTTCAGAATAAGCTTTTACAGAATCGTTTGAGCGACTATCTCTAATTTATATCAAGAAGATTTCAAGGAGAAACACGATTTCATTATACGGATGTTTCAAAGGAACATTATACATATAAACTCTAGACACTTTCAGTTTTCATAGCACTTCCTTCAAAACCTGTAGTTCTTTTTTAAAAATGAATTATTGTCTTCGAATCGAATAAGCGTTTTCTTAATTAATAACTTTTGTCATCTAATCCGAAAAATCTTTAATGCAGCTGTTCTGCATACAAAATCATTAAATTATTTGAGGCAAGTGGATACAACATTTTTTCGTTTTTATAAAATAAATCTGGGTCTTTGAACAAATTAAATATTCTGCACATTTTTACTTTTCTTCTTTCGAAATTTCAGAGCATTAAACATTGCTTACTTATCGGATATGAATTGACATCTCTTTGGCAAAAATGTCTCGTCTGTAGTTTTTTTATGTTAAATTGAAAACTATTTATTTATTTGGTGGATTTCCTAACAGAAGATGATAACGATTAAAAGCAGTTGTGCTAGACTAAAGTGATTTAAATCAAACCAAAGAGAAACAAAAATTGAATTAAACCCTAACAAAAACTCAAAATTAGTTTTTTTTTTGACTTATGACCTTTTTGCCTAACGACTAAGATCAATTTGATGACACAACTTTACAATTATGTCAGCAGTAAAGTTGCCAAAATAAAATAAAAAAATCCCGGGAATTCCCGCACAAATTTCCCGGGATTTTTTCCCGAAAAATGTGCGGGATCCCGGAATTTTTGTCCCGGGAAATCCCGTATGAAAAACACTAATTGACATCCATATGAGATTTTTTGTCTTAAAGGGATTTTAGGGACTGTAGCTAAATTGTTAATTGATGTTAACATTTATAATGCAGTTGAAGCTATTTATAGATGAGAGCTATGGGCAAATGCGAACCGATTCTTAAAGAATTTAATTTGTAGTAAAATATTTTTGGGGCGGATTTAATCTAAATACCAACATAATTAAATGGTTTTTGGACACAAAGAGTATAATTTGAAGTTTTTATTGTAGACCGATTTTCACCATTCTGCAGACTCCACATATGTATGTATACACTTTGTTGCTGTCCTCTTTTTATTTTTAGTGCACTCTCGGCAGCGCTTTCTTCTGTTGCTTTCATCTGGAAAGTGCGGTGCATTTGATGTGCTGGAAACTGCTTCATTGGATTTTCGATGTGTTGAAGTTTTAGCTTAATATGCTTTTATAACATTTTCTCTGAATGACAGAAACATAGTACTATCAACATTTAGCTAATTATAGATCCAGCAGGCATTCCAAAGTGATATGTCGATCATATGGAAAAATACTTTCATATACCAGCGAACTGATCGCCTGGGGCAGGCATAGTACGACACAATTTGATCAGATCAATCGATACCTGACATGTTTTTGTTATAGTCATCAATATTTTTTCGGTTTCTGTTGTTCTATTCCCCTTTTGGAATACGTCATAGCTATGTCAGAATTATGCTTCGTAGAAATCCTCAGTGCATCTCTTTTTTCTTTCCATTTCAAAACTTCTTTCTGTTTACTCTTAAGGCTCCACACATAGTAGTTTTATTACATTTTAAATATTCTGCCAGATCTTCACTACTGTAATAGTTATTCATGTACAGTGTGTATCCTTTTTGCAAATACTTCTCCATTAATTTAGCGACAATTCCAAATTAATGTCCCTTTTCATTAATAACGGCATTTTTCCCGTGTAAATAATAGTTCATAGAATTTAATTCCGTACTAATGTTTTTTGTTCGGAATGTACTGACGAAACAAAAGTCTTCCTCTCCACAAAAGGAGAGCTTCATCCAAGGATACATTTTGAGAAGGCCTGTATATTTTATTTATATTTTTAATTATGGCCCCTATTACGGTTTATAACTCAACTCAGTTGAGTTGTAATTAAGACAACTGCTTGTGATCAGTTGTAATTTTTGTACACCGCAATATAGCAAAGTTGTAAACCATAATACAAAAAATATGAAATTACAACTCAACTGAGTTGAGTTGTAAACCGTAATAGGGGCCTATATGATTACAGTAGTTTTGACTTAGCTGCACAATCTCCTTTGCACGATTTTTTGTGCAGGTAAATCAAAAATGCAGTTATCTTAAATGCATTTACCTGCCTTAATGTGCAGGTACACAATTGTGGTTACCTGCACAAAAGTGCAGCTAAAGTAAAGTGTTTGATTTAAAAGTAGAATAACAAAATTTTTTTTTAATACATAAATTTATATTTTATTAAAATTTTATTTTAACCCAGGAGCTTACGACGAGCGCATTTTTTAATTGTAGACGATTCCTAGCACGGGAGAAACTTTTACACGTGCTGATTCTTCCATAACGCAGCGAAAAACGCTTATATTAATCGTAAAGGGAATCGTTTATGATGTTTGTTGAGATTATCTAACGAGTCTTTAAAAAAGCATGCTAAGAGTCGTATGAGACTCATGTACATAGGTATTATTTTACAACTCGTGAAATACTCAGCCGTATGACTAAGCTACCTAAATAAGGGCATCAGGCGTATTTTTCGTGCCAAAACTTCTAATGTTCATACAATTTCTATAAAACAAATCTTAAGGTCGCGAAATCAACACCATCCTGTCGGAAAATCCTTTTTTGCAGATCCTTAAGCCGGTTTGTTTTATTAAAATTGTATCACCAGAAGATTTTTTTAGGAGTTGTATATTAAACATAATCGTCTAACAAACAGCCTATGCTAGCTTGGAAATAACAGATCATTTTATACATGTATGTATGTACATATGTTTATCTTATGTTTATAAAAGAAACATTAACAAAAACAATGAGAATTCACAAAGAACATAAAACATAAAAAAACAAAATAATTGCGATTTATATTTTTATAAACAGCTTAAATTGGATATTTATGTGAAAAAGTGGCCACCATATATTTTTATGTGTGCAGCTAACTTTGCTGTTTTGTATGAAAATATTTTAAAGCTGCCCAAAAATATGAAAAATGTGCAGGTATACAAAATGCACGTAAACAAGGATTTTGAAGAATAATTCCAGAAAATATTTACATATTTTGGGCAGTTAAGTCAAAGTGCAGCTAACTTTGATATTTTGTATGAAACTAATTTTAAAATGCCAACAATTTTGTGCATTTATCTTAAATGTGCAGGTATAGAAAGTGCACTTAAAAAAGGAATTTGTATGGAATTAGAAAGAATAATTCCAAAAATTATCAATTTTGTGCAGTTAAGTCAAGAGTGCACGTAAACAAAAGGCAGTTAAGTCAAAACTACTGTAACTACATTTTCAATTTTGTAGAGGCGATAAGAATTATAACACGAAGTATATTCCCAAACTTAAAGCGGCTCATAGTTTCGCCAAAAATCCTTTGAACAATCTCACTTCAGGTTCTTTGTTAAGCGACATTAAAACGCATAAAGCAATTAATTTTTTTTTATTTCTTCAACTGTAACATTTTTCCATCGGAGCAGATTAGACTTGGCCCCTAGTTTTTTTTTTTTTTTAAGATAAAATAGTAGCACGTGTATTAGTCCAAAAAAACTATTTTGTTTAGTAGTTCATCTTCAAATATCTGCATAAAATAATGCACTGGCTTTGCATTAGGTGGTAAATTTATTGATATTTTTTCTTCCCCTGTGAATTGAATATTACATTCTTCTGGCTCTACATCAATCCAATCATTTTCATTTCTTATATTTTCATTATGATCTCCCTTCCAGAGTCCTCAAAATCTAAATCACTTTCACTGGAGTTTAAAATTGCTTTAAGAATTTTCTCTTGAAAAGTAATCTTCGTTTTTCTAGTTTTTCCATTGTAAAAGATCTAAAAATATATGCATATCTAATAGCTAAAGCGTTAAGCATTTACAAGTAGCATAAACCTTACCTTTTACTAATTAATATCAAATTAATATCAAAAAGAATATTATAAAGTAGAACCTTCCTCCATAAAACACAACTCTTTAATGAAGTGATTGCACTACTAAAAACGCTTGTAAAGTAAGTTTTTAGATAAAATGAGACATTGCAAAATTTGGGGGAATACCCAAACTAAAAGCTAATTTGTTAAACAACTACTCACCCTAGACACAAACCGCAGCACTTTTAGTTATATCACATTGTAACAGAGACTCAAACGTACATGAAAAATACTTTCAAGAAACATTCACGAAATTAGAAGGAAATACATTTCAATAAAAATAGGACACTTATGCATATGGGCATTTCCAGCGAAAAGTCTACTTTTTGTAACGCAACGCCAAAAGTATTTTAAATTGTTTCTCAAAAAATTTTATATGTACAGTTTTAATTTTTACATATTGGTGTAAAGCGCAACTAGCTCTACATTTAGTAACAAAAATGAAACGATTGCACAAAATGGTCTGAAAATACAACCTTATTTGCAATCTGGCGTAACATTAAAAAAAGTAGACTTTTCGCTGGAAATGCCCATATTTACCTTAAAACGAGCAAAGATTTATAAATTTTATAGCTTGAAAGATAAATCTATATTAGTCCAAAGTTTACTAAATAAGGTTTTATACAAAACATCTTGCTCAATTCGCAGTCTTATTAGGTTTAGTAATGCAAGTCAAAATCCTCTTCCGTTTTTTTAACGTCACGCCAGCGCAGATTTTTGCTTACAAATTTGACTTCTTCATTTAAATTTTTTATATTTTGTGGTACAAATATCACGACACGTCAAAATGGAAATGTCCATATGTGACATAAGTTTCTGTGAAAACTCGCCCGTCACATATATGTATGTATGTCACGCTGAGTGGTGAACGTGGTAATTTCACTCGTCACTACAAAATCACCGTTACATATTTGACATTAATTTGTCTGTCTATTGATGCAGAATATTGTGCACTTCCACTGAGTTCTTCTAGTTTTCACGGTACTTGAACTTTTTTTTAATTAATCCAAGAAATCACCGCCTTTGGCCCCTGTGTGTAAATAAAATATTTTAATTTAAAATTTTTATAAATGCGCTTGATTTTTATATCGTGAAGGCCCAACGTTGCGTTTTTCGTATCCGATTTCCCCAAAATTAGTTTTCTTTCATATTTAGGTATAAACAATCAAATTTTAAAAGCTTCATCATTATAGCTTAATGGGATCATGGCTGGGGCCTTAATGGGTTAAGAGCAACCTCAGGCGTTGAAATATGTTGTGATTCTAGACGACAAATATATTTATAAAATATAAACGCTTGGCTATTTGCCAAAAATAACCACAATCCAGCACATGGATCATCAAAAATCTCATCGGGCTCCTTAGTTGAGAGTGAAAATATTCTTTCAATGGATCAAACAATTTTAGAATTCGATCTAACGCTGACAAATGTTAACCAGCTTATTTGGCTGTATTACTGTTGAAATTTTGGGGTAATAAAACTTAGTTTTTGAGTTTAAAGAAAAAGTCATATTCAACAAAACGACAATTCACTAAAAAATCTTAAAGGACATCGTGTCAAAAAAAAGGACTGTCCTCTTAAAAAAGGACGAATGGTCACCGAATGTATAATCATGTACATGAATACTGAAATTCGAATCCATTTACAAGTCCTAAGAAAAAGTACCACCGACAAGCGTTTCCAGTGGGAAACCATTTAGTGCTGCTGAAATACTTTTTTCTGATTAAAGAAGCAATTTAATTACAACTTACATCAATGCAGATAAAATACTTTTCTGCCATTAGTAAAGTTCGGGTTATATCTGAATGAGTGCGTTCGTACAAATTTCCAGAGGCCGTCTAAAAGAAAGTTTGTTTAAAATGTAATAATACTTTTGTATTTATTATTTATATATTTATTTTAGCAGTCGATCAAATTCTACTTAACACATTTTCCGTATTTATTACAAATGATTGTTTGCCGAAATTAACATAAAAAAAATAATAACAATAAAAAGAAATAAACAAAATATACAACTTAATATTATTAGCTACCTTATTCATAAAAAATATTTCAGTTTTATAAATGGTTTATTGAACAAATTTTCATAGAAAAACTGTCTTATAAGCATTAAATAATTTTTATGAAAAAGGCCTTAAATTTAAAAAAAACAACCCAAAACTACAGTAAAAAATTTCAGTTATTTAATCAGCTATTAAAAAAAAGGAGTGCAAAGGAGAACCAAAAAAGATCCTTTGATCACATGCTAATGTGTGGGATATACATATATGTAAGTGGAAATAGTAGCAGATAAATAAAGTAAATTTCTAAACAATAAAAGACTTTATTTAAAATCAAATGAAGGAGTATCACGACAAGTATAGGGACCCATTGGTACAATTATGACATGTAATTCCAAGTTATTACGATTTGGCCCCACTAAATGCGGAGATAAGTTAATGGAAGATAAAGCCAATTCATCAAAAGGTATTAAATTGTCTAAATTTACAACACGTTGGTCACTGCTAAAGAATTCAGTGCGTTCGTGCAATGTTAAAATATGATCAATTTTATTTTGTACGCCAGTTATAAGACAAGCAATCTATAAAGATATGTTTCAATTAATTTTAAAAAATTTTATAGTTAAAAAGTTCTTACCTTGAAACGTTTTTCAATGACTTGTAAATGTTTACAAGTGACCCTTAAACGCACCGTATTTAAAGATACTTCTGGCACATCTTCACCCCATACCATTTTGGCTTTATTGTATTTTATACCTCGAGGAAAGAATTCCACCTCCCATGTAATAGGTTGCTCTGAAAATTTAAAAAATATTGTTATATTATATATGTATTTGTAAACGATACATTTTTAGAATTTGTATAATATATACTATATCGCACTCAATCATTGGGAGGGAATTAAATCGAAATTTAAATATTTTCAGCAAAAGTATCATATGTATCAGAGCTGTAAACGATTGCAACCGTTTTAATTGCAATTTCAAGATTTTTCGCAGTGATAACTAGCTATTTGATTGCATTCAAAATCGGAAAATTTATTGTAACACTTTAATTGCAATCAAATCCAGTAAATGCAATCAAAATTAAATCGCAATCAAAATCTTCGTTATCTTCAAATGAAACTCCTTCTTCTAGAAATAAAACTAACTCTTATAATTATAAAATAATATAATAAAACGACGAAAACATCATATTTAACTATTAATATTGATGAATTCTAGAAAAAGGTTTAAACTCTTCTGCATTCTTTTTTACTTTTCCTTATCCATGATCTCAACTTTTGGCCCAGCTACTACTTCTATCACCTGGAATCTATCAAAACATCAGATTATGTACCTATTTATGAAATTTTACAAAAAAAAAACTATTTAACTTTATTTTGCTTCTTTAAAAATATTTTTATTCCTTTTTAGGATAAAATAAAAAACTAAGTCCGATATTGTATCATCTATTTGAAACAAAGAGATTTGAAAAGGAAAATTGGGTCATATTGGGCATTTAAGAGTGCTTAATATCATTGTTTAACATGATTTTATATTTTGAATGATTAAATAAAAAAAATTAAGTTTACCATTAGTAGACAAAGCCCCAGAACGATTTTGAAAATTTAGCCCGAGTTCTTTTTTTATGGCCAACCAAAATTTTTATCAAAGGCGTATAAAAAGTAAAAAAAATTAATTAACTATAATTCTGAACTAAATGAGGTTAATAGAAATTATAATTGAAATTTGATGACGGTTCTTTTTCTAGAATATATTAATCCTTTATCTGGCATTTTAAGGGGTCACTTTTGCAAATATCCTCATAGAATACCACTAACACGTACGTTTAAAGTATAAAAATGTTCTACAACACATTTCTGCATCGAATTTTACTAGGGGTTGTAAAAGACCAAAAGTTCGTCTGATATAAGCAAAACGATTATATACATAAGTATGTATGCATGTATATTATATTGTTAAATTGTGTTTCAGCATAGTCGTGTGAAATAATTCGAAAATAGTATGTAATAAATCTACTTCTGAGCTTAATACTGTTTACAGATGTCTTCAGTAAAATTTGATGGCGGTTTTTTTCTTACATTCTTAATTTTAGTCCCTTTTTTAAATATTCTTATAGAAAACCACTAAAACGTGTGTTTAAAGGTGCATGTACACGACATGTTTTTTACATCTGACTTGTGAACTTTTCAAGTCACATGTGATTGTACATGTCTGTCAAAATTGCTGTTTTACATAGGGTTTATAATATTCGGTCACAAACGTACATGCAATTTGCTTCTGACATTGTCTATGTTTTTATCGCATAGTTATTGTTTGGGCCGAAAAAGAGTTCAACTATCTAAACATTTTTTTCTTTAAATTGGAAATACCAATTTAGGATGTTATAATGAAAGTTTTTTCTTAATATATGTACATAATTTCTATTCAATGGTGAAATTATCATACATATATCGGTATTGTATAATATTGAATTCAGCCGGCTAATAATTCCGTCAATAGTGGACGCCGCAGCCGGTTTCTTCCCGGCATAGATTTCTGGTTTGTCAGAAGAAAATAGAGCACGCCCTAATTGAAATTTTGTTAGATGACTTTGCGCCTGACTTTAACAAAAACAAATTTAAAAAGGTAATACACGACGTGTATGTATTTTGCAGTGGGAAATTTGACATGTCAGATGACAAATACATGTCGTGTACGGTCGCCTTAAAGTTTTAAAATGTTGTACAAACATTAAACTATGGATGTGACATTGAAATGTATTACCTTAGTAGCAAGTTACTTTAACGGTGTTAGTTTTATAAAGGATAGTTTTGTCATCTTATTCGAGCTTACCAAGTCAGCTGCCGTTTAATTTTTTCTTCTTATAAAAAACTTTTTATCAACAACCAATATTCCTATAAAAAAATTTGACGGATCGGCAACAAACGGCGCTCACGCCATAACTGGAACTGTTGGTAAGCTTATAGCCTGTTCATCGATTTCGAACGAAGACTTCGTTCGCTGTTCGGATATAGACGAACAGGCAGTGAATCTTACTTAGCAATGCAAAAAATATTAGGGTTATTTTTGGTAATATTTAAAGTTTTTTTACATAGTCCTAAAAGAATAACATGAATAATAGAATTTCAGAAATTCTGTTCTGTATTAGATGTTTCTTATACAAGGTGGACTTCTTAAAGTTGTAAGAATCATAGAACAGTTTGATGCTTTGATACTGTATTTTGAATCATGTTTTTATAAAGTCAATGGTATAAGAGCCGCAGAACTTGCAGATAGTATTGGTGAGTTCCAAAACGTCGGTTGCAGAGCAAGTTATCAACGCGTAAACAATAAACTCTTTGATACATTTTTTACGTTGTCTGCAAAGTATGTATTAGTATGTATTGGAACTCAGCCTATCAAAATAATTTTCGTGCGAATACTTTTTTTAAAAATTGTACAAGCTGATCTGGCCTAAGCAACCAGTGAAATGCGCATAGGAATAGCTTATCCCATCAACAATAAATTTCAGTGTTTTTATCAAATAATAAAAATTGGGAATTAGGCACGAATAACAAAATCATTTAAATTAAATTTTGTATTCCCACGAAAATAATTTTGATAATTGTACAAACTTAAGTGAATAAATTTTGATTCATATTTTATTAGTGGTCTATATGTGTTATTGTGTAATGGTTATTAATAAAACAACTTATGTATTTAAGAATCTTACAATTAAAGTTATCTTTATTCTTCACGTGTTTTTTAGCAAGTGAGTTCTTTCCACATGCAGGGTTGTCATCTACATACTCTTACAATCAGTGTTGTAAACTCAACCCCCACATTCTTCCCCCCTTAAATTCTAAATTTACATAATATTTCAAAGGTATTTCAATTCATATTTCAAAGGAATAATAAAAACAATTCTTATTTACATAATTTTTCAAAGGTATTTCAATTCACATTAAAAGAAATAATAAGAAACAATTCAACATCACTCTTCCCCTCCTTCTGTCACAAAATCATCCAAATATCTGGGTCTACGCCTGGCCCTTACGGGGCGTTCTACGCCCTCTCAATAGCTACACCCCTTCAGAGTTGCCTAACCCCTTACATGATGGCGACGTCGAAGAAGACCGTGGCAAATCAAAAACTTGTTCTTCCGTTACATTCGCAGGTTCTATTTCCCCCTCCCTTGTTTCGTGTTCAAGTCTCTCCGCATTGGTACATTTCTCCATCCGTTTGTTATTTTCGGTTTCCAAATGATCTCCTACTTTTCTTATTTGGTCTACATGCCTTTGCCAGGAACGCCCATCATCAAGTAAAATCTCATAATTCAACTGTCCAATTCTCTTCGCAATTCTTCCAAACTGCCATTTGTTACTTGATAGATAGTCACGCGCCGCCACCCTTTCGTCCTCCTCAACGTTTATTTCTTTTTCATCGGTTGTGCTTTTTTCATTTTGTGGTAATAGTAAATCTAATCGGTTCTGGATTTGCCTACCTAACATTAGCATCGCTGGTGAACATCCTGTTTTAGCATGGATGGAATGACGGTAGGCCAATAAAATTTTGCATACTTAAGTTTTTAACTCCTGTGGTGTACATTTTAATGATTTTAATTTGTTTTTAATTGTTTGGACGAATCTTTCGGCCAAACCATTTGTCACCGGATGATATGGTGCCCCTTGTTTGTGCTTAATACCGTTATCCTTTAGAAATTTTTTTTAACCCTAGAAGGCAAACCCACGTAAATTTTACGTGTAGTTTTTTTTATTATTGTTGCTACACAAGCATCCAGTGATCTAACGGTACCAAATTCAACAAGTGCTTTTTTCATTAGTTTTTGAGCAAATGCAAAGAGACGAACAATGAATTTCTAGTCGCGCAAGTACTTTTAGAGCGACAACATTAAAAGCCTATACGTAAATATTACGTAGTGTTAGTTTTAAAAGTAAAATTTGTACACGTCAATTCTGGCTCTAAAAGCACTTTCACGACTAGAAATGCATTGTTCATCTCTTTGCGTTTGCTCAAAAACTATAGAAAAAAGCACTTGTTGAATTTGGTACCGTAGATCACTGGATGCTTGTGTAGCAAGAATAATAAAAAACTACACGTAAAATTAACGTGGGTTAGCCTTCTAGAAAAAATATAAAAAAATACAGTGCTCTAGGTTAAATTTCATAGCACGTAAAATTAACGTGGTGTTAGTTTTAACGTATAATAAAAAGACGTTAGCCTGCTAGGGTTAATTGTCCTGAGTTAAACTGTGTACCATGGTCACTAACCAGTATATTCGGAATACCCATTCTTAAAAAAATTTCACGACACACTTCAATAGTAGTTTCGGCAGTTATATTTGGTATAACACACACTTCCGGCCACTTTGTGAAAGCATCTACTAGTACGAATAAGTATTTTCCCGAAACCGGGCCAGCGAAATGCACATGCACCCGTTCAAATGGCTTGCTGGCGGCGTTCCAAGAGTGTATTGGCTTTTGCTTTGCCGGATCCGCTCTTGTTATTTGACATTGCATACAGCCCTTTCCCAAATTTTCTATGTCACCATCTAGCTTAGGCCACCAACAGTATCCGCGAGCTAAGCTTTTCATTTTATTCATTCCAAAATGTGCTGAGTGAAGTTCCTGTAATACCCTTTTGCGTAGGGGTGTGGGAATGTAAACTCGTATTCCCCGGAGGAGACATCCTTGTTGCAGACCAAATTCTGTTTGTTGGATCCCAAACCGATTTTTATCCGGGCACTGTCGGCCGTATTTCAAACAATCAATAAGTAAACGAATTTCTTTTTCCTTCGATGTCTCTTTGCTTAACTCATTAACCGTCACTGGCAGGTTTTGAATTTTTTCAATTTCGATTATATTAACTTCATCTTGGTTGCTATTCGTTATGTCCTCAGGTAGTCTAGACATAGCATCGGCATTGGCATTATCTTTCTATCTTTTTACTTCGATTTTGTAATCGAATGATTGTAAGTAGATCGCGTAATGCTGCATTCTGGTAGCTGATAGCGTTGGCAATCCTTTTGTTGGAGAAAATATTTGTGATATATGTATGTTTGATGTCTGTAACTAATATGAACTTGCGGCCAAAAAGATATTGGTAAAATTTGGTGACACCAAAAATTATGGCGTAAGCTTCTTTGTCAATTTGACTGTATTTCTGCTGCGTAGTTGATAACGTTTGAGAGGCAAATTGTATGGGACGTTCGTAGCCATCTGGATATCTATGGCTTAGCACGGCCCCTACCCCATAGGCACTAGCATCCACCTCCAAAACTAATGGCATCGTGGGATTGTAGTGTACTAGAATCATGTCGGATTGCATTTGTCGTTTAATCTCTTTAAAGGAGTTTTCGCAGGTCCTTCTCCAGACAAACGACATATTGTGCTTAAATATTTTATGAAACGGCCATAGTAATTAATCATACCCACGAAAGCTCGCACTTCGTCTGTATTCTTTGGTCTCTTCATGTTTTGTATGGCCATCATTTTATTCTTCATCTTCTTAATTCCGTACTTATTAATCACATACCCGCAGAATTCTATTTCCTCTTTCATCCACTCTGACTTTTCCACATTGATACGCATATTGTGCTCCGCCAACCGCTTTAACACTTCTTCGACTCTCTTCAAGTGTAACTCATCATTTTCCCCGGTAATCTTGATATCATCAAGAAATACCGATACTCCTGGAATATCGCGGAGCAAATTTTCCATAAAACGTTGCCATTTGGCGGGCGCGCAAGCGACGCGCCAAACATCATTCGAGTGGGTGTGAAAAGTCCTTTGTGTGTATTTATTGTTAAAAACTTGCGATCCTCAGGATGCACTTCCAGTTGCAAATAAGCTTGGGACAGATCTATTTTTGTAAATTTTTCTCCTCCCGACATTGCACTGAACAGTTTCTCAATAGTAGGTAATGGGTGTTCGTCAATTATCATAGCAGGGTTGATGGTTATCTTGTAGTCTGTAATAAAAAGGCGCTTGCTTTTTATTATCTCTAAATAAAACTCCGTCAGTCAACGAGAATAAAAGTTTTTATTTTTTTTAAGATCTTCGTTGTTCTATACAATATGGCGAACTTAGTATTAACAAAAATAACGAGCTAACTTATCTAATTACTTTTAGTTAATTACATATGTATTAGTGGTTACTTAAAGTAATGGTGTTGACAATGTAGCGGTTTTGCATATATATTTACACGCTTTTTTTTTTTTTTTTTTTTTTTTTTTTTAATAAATAAAATTAATAAAATATTATAATAAGTTTTAGTAAGATTTATGAAAATTAAAGTGGCTAGCATGTGGACAAAGAATCAACCCCATAGTCTCTACCAAATCTAATTGGCGGTCTCACAGTTCGACCACTTCTGGTTATTGTAGGCCCGCTGGAATTCTCACGGTTGGCCCTATCGCTACTAATGTGTGAACCAGTGGTTTCAGGATTCATTTCGATAGGGGCAGAGGCCCCTCTTGAAACAACTGGCTCGTTTATACTACTTGGACCATCAGTTGTACTATTGTCACAAACCTCCCCTGGCGATGGTCTGACGTCTGTAATTTTATCCCGTGATCCAGTACCACCTTCTTCATATAATAAATCAGATGCATTAAAATCATCATTCTTTGTTCTCACAATAAATCGTCTATTCCGCCTAAAATGATTGTCAAAGTTATCTTTAACAATATATGATCTATCATTGTAAGCCGATACTATCCTACCATAGTGCCATTCTCTCCCATCTTTCTTAAATAAAACTAATTCATTGTCCTGCAACTTTGACAAAGGCCTAGCATTCTTATCATAGTAGTACTTTTGTTTTTCCCTTTTGTTCTCAATTCTGTGTCTAATTTCCTTTTCATTAATGTTGTTCGGTTTAAGAAGTGAACCAACAATTGGTAATTTTGTCTTAACAAGCCGTCCAAAAAATAGTTCAGATGGAGTAACACGCATATCTGCTAATGGGGTTGTGTTGTATTCTAGGAGTCGATACTGAAATTGGTTTTCCTCACCTGTCTTAACACAGCGCCTAAGGATATTTTTCGCAATTGAGACCCCCTTTTCCGCTAGTCCGTTACTCTGTGGATATCTTGGGCTTGAAAATCTAAATTGTACATTGTAATTCGCAGAAAATTTCGAGAATTCGCCAGATCTAAACGGACTATTATCGCACCTAATTACAGTCGGGTATCCCAAATGATTAAATATTTGGCAAATAGTATCAATGACATGCGCAGACGTCTTTTTGTGAATAGGTAAAGAAATAAGGAAGTTTGAATACGCATCAAACACTGATATATACGTGCGACCAGCATAATCGAAAAGATCCATTGCTACTATATGAAATAGATAATT
The DNA here is from genome assembly GCA_949318255.1 of Pollenia labialis. NCBI lineage: Eukaryota > Metazoa > Arthropoda > Insecta > Diptera > Polleniidae > Pollenia > Pollenia labialis. The sequence continues at coordinate 46,094,984 of OX439142.1, read as the reverse complement.
TGGAATCTCATCCTGAAGCAATGGTTCCTTTTGATTATTTCTTTTAAATCCTTCACACACTCTACAGGCAGTCACTAAATCCCTAATCTGTTTATTCATACCAGGCCAGTAGTAAAGTTTTCTTGCCCTGGCAAGCGTTTTTTCTATACCAAGATGCGGTGAATGAAGCCACATTGTCATCCTGTGTTGCATTTCAGTCGGTACAACTAATCTGTGATTTAAGAATAATAAACCATCTTCCACGTGTAATTCAGACTTGAGCTTGTAGAACAACTGACTCAACTCGTCAAGTTTGTGAAATCCGGGCCATCCATTTACAACATAATTACAAATCCGTGAATATGCGCTATCCCCTCTTAAGATTTCCTGATAGTACATGTAATTTTCTGGCGTTAAACAAACTGATTTTGTTACCGAGTGAATCATGCCGGAAAGTTCTTCCATCTCCATAACATCTGGCAATTGTGCCCTCGACAAACAATCAGCCAGTAATAATTCCTTGCCTGGTTTATAGACGACTTTCATTAATGGATATTTTAATAAAAACATGAACATGCGCTGAAGTCGCATCGTCACATCATCTATGTCGCGTTTTATTAAAGCTTCCAATGGCTTGTGGTCTGACTCTACAGTAAACTCCCGCCCATATAAGAAAAAATGAAAGCGCTGACAAGCGAACACAATTGCCAAAAGTTCTTTTTCGATTTGAGCCCATTTTTGTTCACTTTTACTCAGAGTTCTAGAAGCAAAAATCACAGGATGACCATTTTGGATAATGACACACCCCAGTCCATCCTTGGACGCATCCGTCTGCACTATTACAGGTGCCTTTGGGTCAAATATAGCCAATACTGGCTCAGCCGTAACTATTCCCAATAAATTTTCAAACTCCCTTTCATGTGTGGCCGTCCATTGAAATTCTACATTGTTATGCGTTAACTTCCGCAACTCAGCGGATTGCCTTGAAAGATTTGGAATAAACCTTGCTAAATATTTTAAAATACCTAAAAACCGCAAAACATCTGCCTTATTCTCAGGTCTTTTCATTCTTAATATAGCATCCCGATATTTTAAATCAGCTTTAATTCTTCCTTCACAAATAATATTTCCCATGAATTTTATTTCCTTTTGCCTATATTGAATCTTATCCGGGTTAAATCTTATGTTATTCGCCCTAGCCCTACTCATAACCATTTCCATAATCCTATCATGTTCCTCCCCATTAGCTGCGCAAATTGCGACATCGTCAAAGTACACCAGAACTTCTTTTATGTCCCCAAAAATTCGGACCATTTCCTGTTGAAACATTTCCGGCGCACAGTTAAGACCAAATGGCACTCGAATGAATCTGAACCTTCCAAAAGGAGTTAGAAATGTTGTTAAATCCGAACTCCTTTTGTCCAGCTCCATGTGCCAGAACCCACTTTTCAAATCTAACACAGAAAAAACACTTTTATTCACTAATTTTGAAGTTAGGTCATCTAATGTAGGGATCAAAAAATACTCGCGCTTAATACAATTATTTAATGCCTTCGGGTCCAAGCAAATACGAAGCTCACCGTTCGGCTTCTCAACTTTTTGTAAATTATTTACCCAATCTGTTGGGTAATCAACGGGAGCAATTATACCCTCATTCTCCATTCGTTCTAATTCACCCCTTAGTTTATCTAACAATGAATTTGGTACTCTTTTCCTATAGTGTAGCGAAAAAGTTTTCGGAAATTTCCCCACTCCCTGAAAAACATCTGCGTATCTATCCATGAATACTTTCTTTGACCCCTTATCTTCACAACTATTAGCATCTACACGTTTTATCAATCCAAATTTTTGACATGTTTCTAATCCGAGTATAGGTTCACGACTCCGATCAACAATAACAAATTCAGCAATTTTCTCAATGCCCGAAATAATTTCTACACACTTAAGAATACAAAAACCAAAAATCTTTATTCTATTATTATTGTAATCCACAACTGAAATATTTCTATTCGTATGATATGCTTCAATTCCTAATTCATTAATAATGTCAACTGGTATACAGTTTATATCCGCCCCAGTATCTAATTTAAACGTAACAACTCTGTTTCCTACTCTATAGTTCTTGGTCCACTGCTTAGTCACCGCTGCTATTGTATTTAACCTAAGAATATTTTTTTTACTTAACATGTTTTTTTCTAATAGTATCCTATTGTTATGTTTACCTACTACATCGCTCCAGTTGAGTTCAGCTACTTTCGGTTTGGCATTACCGGTTTCATTTCCTGTAGATGTTTTTTTTGGCTTACGACACATGCGTTGGAAATGACCTTTCTTCTGACAGAAATAGCACGTTGCGTCTTTAGCTCGGCATTCCTTTACATGACTAGTAGTCCAAGAGCCCCCGCAGTTAAAACAAATTTTAGTGACTGGTTTAGTATGGTCGTCGGTTTTCAGTGCATTAACTACCGGCTGTTTGGCATCCAGTATACTTTTGTTTGAGTTCGCGGCTTCATGCGTTTTGCATATCTCAATGACTCGACTCAATTGTTCATCACGGCCATCCAAAAGTTTGATTTGTAACTTTTTGTCATGGACCCCCACAATGATCCGATCGCGTAACATTCGATCCTCATATAGTTTGCCGCATTCACATTTATATGCGCAATAACGCAATTGAGTTCGCAATTCGGTTTCAAATTCCATAAATGATTGACCTTCTTTTTGGGAAATAACATTAAACTTGTACGACTCCATTGCGATATTTCGCTGTGGTAAACAATGTCCATCGAATTTCACTAGGACATCATTAAGTGTACGCTGAGTAACATTTGTACCCACTGTAATGGTACCTAGCAACGAATTTTTTGTTCCATCATTCGGGAACAACGTGTTGTAGATATTAGCACCATCACTCCCGATTAACCAAATGAAATTTGCAATTTTGGTATCTTCTGGCTCCTTGTCCTTTCCACTGGCAATCATGTATACTAAAAAGTTCCGCTTCCAGTCGGGCCACTCGTTGGCTAAGTTTGTACAATCCAACTCTGAAGGCAGACGATCATTCGATGCCATTTTCACGTGGTGTTCTTCTCGATGAAAATTAAATTAATTTTTTCTTTACCTGGGATATGACAGGATACTTATTTCGCTGTGTATTCCACTTCTGACACCATGTAATACAAAGGCGCTTGCTTTTTATTATCTCTAAATAAAACTCCGTCAGTCAACGAGAATAAAAGTTTTTATTTTTTTAAGATCTTCGTTGTTCTATACAATATGGCGAACTTAGTATTAACAAAAATAACGAGCTAACTTATCTAATTACTTTTAGTTAATTACATATGTATTAGTGGTTACTTAAAGTAATGGTGTTGACAATGTAGCGGTTTTGCATATATATTTACATAGTCTCCGCATATCCGTACGCGCATATTTTCTTCGGCACCACCACTATTGGAGTGGCCCACTCGCATGAATCAACTTTTGTAAGTAGCCCTTCCGCAACTTGTCTCTCTAATTCTCTTTCCCCCGCATCTATCAAGGCGAAGGGGACTCTTCGAGCTTTAAAAAACCTGGGAAATATTTCCGGTTTAAGGTTTATTCTGGCCTGGTGCCCTTTTATCTTACCCGCGGTGGGGTGTTGTAATACAGCATATTTGTTTAATATACCCTTTAATTTAGCTTCCGTATCATTCTGTATGTTGATATTGTTTACGTTGTTCAGATTCTCATTGAAAATAGTTTTCCAATTCAGTTATACATTTCTTTCGCAACTATTCCCGGCCGAGTAGTGGTCCTCTGTCAGATTTTACCACATATAATTTCAACGGTGGTGACACCGCATGGGGAGAGATTTGAACTGAAACTAGGATGTAGCCAATCACATTTAAACGACTTTTACAAAAACTAAATAAATTTGTATCGTTCGCGTAAAGATTTGCTTTGCCAAAGTATTTCTTCGCATCCTCAACATTCACAATAGTTACGGGGCAACCTGTATCAATCTCAAAATTAATTAGTGATTCATTTACCTTAAGACTATAAAATAATTTAGATCTATCAGAATACAATTTACCACACACCTTCTGCACCTCCCCCTCATAAATTTTTAGCATCTTATCCACCGACCCACCAACATCTTCCTCATCGATTTGATTAATTTGTCGTTTCTCTTTTATGCACACTCGTCTTAGATGACCCTTATGCTTACAATAATTGCAAACAGTCTCCTTATGTCTACATTCATTTGACAAATGTTGACTATTTCCACAACGATAGCAATTTCTTTTAGTACCCGTTGGTCTTTGTGTGGTTTCGATTTTTTTTTCCTTTTGTTCTGTTACCGTCTGATACTAAATCGACTGTGGCTTCCTTAAGTACCGGTTGCTGTAACTCTTCTCCTCCCTTCTCAGCGCATTCAAATGCCTTTGCCGTCGTAAGTGCTGTTTCTAACGTTAAATTGCTCTTTTCCAGCAAGCGACTTTGTGTCTTCTGATTTTTCAGCCCAAACACAAATTGATTCCGCAGCGCCGTATTTAAGTACGCCCCGAAATTAAAGTGTATAGCCAATCTCCTTAAACCAATCAAGTATTTTTCGCACGACTCTGCTTCATTTTGCTTACGCAAGTGGAATCTATAATTTTCCAGAATTTCATTTGGCTTGGGGTCATAGTACTCGCTTAGTCCATTTTTTATTTCCGCATAAGTTTTGTTTTCTGGCACTTCTGGTAGTAATTGATCGCACAACAAATTGCATGTGTCTATTCCCATGTAATGAAGTAAGTAATTCTTTTTCTTTGTTGGATCGCAATTAAAGATCTCCAATGCCGTCTCAAAGCGAGTAACCCAACGAGACCATGTTGACGAATTTGGATCGAATGATTCTCACTGAAGCCTGTAGACTGCGTGTGTGAATTCGCGGCTGTCGCCATCTTGCTATTAATTGTAATTGGTTTCTGCTTTTTATTTTTTTTAAAATATACTATTGTACCTTAAGAAATGTGTTCTCCGCTTCTAAACACCACCTTTCTCTATAGCTTTCTTTTTTAATATCCTCGTCGCCAGTTGTTATGGTTATTAATAAAACAACTTATTTAAGAATCTTACAATTAAAGTTATCTTTATTCTTCGCGTGTTTTTTAGCAAGTGAGTTATTTCCACATGCAGGGTTGCCATCTACATACTCTTACAATCAGTGTTGTAAACTCAACCCCCACATATTGCATACTTTCGATGAAATACTCTAGTATATAAAAAGCGCTTAAATGAATTTTTATATACATTTCGTTAAAGTTAAACGTGACCAGCAAATACATTTTTAATAAAATAATACGTGTAGGACGTCAAATATTTAATAGGTGTGAACATAGCCTTACTTTTTTGTTTTTAATTTATGCATATTACAAAAAAAAATAGTATGTAGGTTTATAGCTTTATCCAATAAAAATTATTCTTTATATCAAAAAAAAAAAAACATATACATTCATTTTTATGACGATATAATTGTTTTTAAATATTTAAAATATTTGGTCGGTTTCAAAGGATTTTGATAGGTTTTGCAGACAATTTTGGTCGGATAAAATTTTTGAAACGGCAACCCTGATCCAGATGTGTAAGTGCACAGTTATGAACTATGGATAAACCAATTCGGATTGCTAGGCTTTGGAACTTTTTACCATTTTCGTTACGAGTTTTTTCCTATTCATATAATGTCTTCCGGGTAAAAATTTTAGACTTCCTTAATAATCTTGATTAGCTACTGATGTGCGATACTTATGATATTTATATTTTAAATGTGGCTGGGGAGCCTTAATTTGAGGTATTAGTATGTATGTATATTATTCTTATATTTGTATATTATTTTCAATTTTCATTTTATTAGTTTTTTTAATGAATTATAATTATTGATTAATGAATATTATATACATATGTATATGTATGTAGCTTAAACATATATTACTTGTAATATTGATTTTTGGCCTAAATGGCTTAATTTTACGTAAATAACTAAATAACTAAATAAATAAAATCTCCCATAGTAATTATATTTTTATATCTATCAAATAAATCACTATGTAAACTCTCAAACGTGTTAATGCAATCTCCAGGTAAATACACGCAAAGAAAAAACATGGTTGATGCAATCACAATCGCAAGCTATCATTAATGTTTGTGGTCATGATTGTGTCAAACACGTCTTGTGTAACAATATATGTTCAGACATATTGTTTTTAGCTTATTATTGTCTCAAACATATAATTATGCTCAGAAGAAAACGCAAACGACCATTCCAACCATGTTTCTATATTTCCCAAAACCATGCAAGATGTCTATTTCAACACATTACATGGTTCTCACAATAAAAACAATAACAAATTTATTCTAAAAAATTTATTTTAATTGTATTTTTAACAAATGTATGTACATATACATACTTTATTTTAAATATACATTAAAGCAAAAAATAAAAAATAAAATTATATACATACATATATACATACATTGGCCGTTTTCTCATTACGCGATTATCTTTTTTCTAACAAAAAACTGCACATTAAAGAAATTTGGTTTTCTCAATGGCTCATTTGCTTCTATTCTGTCGCAAAGCTTACCAGCACTCATCTGCCAATTATTTATTTTCCTTTTTTTGCAGTACAGCTAAATTCAAGCAGCTAACTCCCAACTTTTTTTAATGTTGTAGGTGTTTTTGGCTGCAAGAAAGACAACGTTTATACATGTTTGTATGTATTTTTATAATTATATATAAATAACTTACCTGTTTAAATAAACGTATGTATAATTTTTTCAAGACAGCATGAACTTTTTCTCCCCGAAAAAAGTTTAAATTATTTTGTAATAATTTAAGTATGTATCCCGTTTAACTGATGCTCGCAGACTAAATACTCATTGTTTTTTTTTTTTGACAATAAATGTTTGCTCAATTAGAGAATGTGTTTTTAAGCAAACAAAAATTATGGTACTAAACATACCTTTTGTGTGCAACTTATATTATGATTTTAATTGTATAGTTGAAAATAAAAATATTTTAGTATCAAACATTTCACATAATTTAATATGTTTATCTAGATTGGAGTAATTTTTTTGGTGTTAAACACCATATAATATTATTATAGTGAATATAAAAATGTGAAGGACAAAAAATATTTCTTCAAGCTACGTTAGGACTATAATAAACTTTTTAGGGTAAACATATTAGACAAATATGAATAAAAATATTCGTAGTGACCATTTATTAATTTTGTTTTTTCTCTGGGTGTACACAACGCCAATCAAAATCGGAACATTACCCACACACATCATTTCAACAAACACAGAATCACAAACCCCAAAATCATTACCTCTAAAAATAATCCTATACTTCAAAGAACTCAAGTGTATAAACAAACCCCACCACCTCTACTCAACACATGACCACACCTAAAATTACCACCGTCATCTAAAGACCTATATTTTCAAACAATATCATACCCAGGGATAACAACAGCAGAAGATAAGGTTTATTTCACTAACCACTTTTCTGACACACCAACGATACAAATCCCAGAATCACAAATCATATTTTTTAATTCCTCTACTTTTGTAGATCGATTGGAAGGGTTAATGCTTTGAGCATTAATGTGACCAACATTGAAATTAGCACAATTTGCAGCAAGAGCTGGTTTCAGAAAAGTATTATTACTAGCAATGGGACCCAAATTAACATTATGGTACATAAAAACTGTAACGAGATTTAGTTGTTGGGGAGAACCTTATATTAAAAAAGAAAAAAATCATTTAAAATATAAATCAAAAATATACATTAATTAATAATAATTAATATTTTTAAAGTTTTAATTAATACTGTTGTTCTAAATATTATTCAAGCGTTTCGTTACTTGACAAAAATAAAACGCGAACTCCGAAAACGTCTTTTCACTTCAGTGGTTTATTAAGAATGAACTAAAAAACTAAACGTTAACAAAAAATTAATACATACATGCAGGGTTGTTAGACTTTTTTCCTCAAAAATCGTCAAAAGTTTTAACAAAATTCGTCAAAATCGTCACGAAAATTGAATAAAATCGTCAACAAAACGTCAAATATATAAATTTTACAAATTAAAGACAATTTATTGCGTGGATTGGTTCGAAAATATAAATTTTTAGCAAGAAATTCCATTTATGATGAAGAAAGTGATATGGTTAAGTTTTATTCTATTTATTTCAGCAAGTGAGCTGAATATATTTATCATTTAAAAAAAAAAATAAGAAAAATATATTTGCATAAATGCACAACAAAAATTTTTTTATATAATTTATCCATATTCAGAAAAATATTAAATAATAAATAAAATATCATTTGCTTTTAACTCGAGCTATTTATAAATTATTAACTTTTAGCGCTAGCTCTACTGCAAATTGTTTTTATTGTTAAAGGTGCTAAAAACCAAGGATTCTGTCTACATCAACAGTCTTTTTACCCGACTTGAAACGTTTTATTACGTCCAATATTACACTGGGATTTCGTAATTACGTTAAAAATTTTCATTGGATATATGAAAACTTAAGTTTGTCCAAGTAAACAAAAAATTTCAATTGGGAACATAAAAAAACAATATACAAACATAACTTTATTCATAAAATTATACAAAATTACAGTTTCCTTAAAAAAATGTTAAATTGTTAATTAAAAAATGTAAGATTTAATAATTTCATACATCTAATGTAATATGCCATTAAATTTATGAAATCAAAAATTTTTTTATAAAAGCAACATATTTTAATAATTTAAAAAAAAAAATATTTTCAACATTCAATAATAGTCTCAATCTCAATAATTAAGAGTATAAAAATATTTCGAAAAAGCATGCCATCATAAATTTTAGTTTTCATTATGACAATAAAATTGTCATCATAGTAATGAAACAAAAACTTGCAATCAATAAATATGTATGTATGTTTTTAGTTTTCTTTAATATGTACATAGCCAAAAAACATAGTTTTTTTATTCAAAAATTACACTGCCCCGGTAGGCTAGCTGGTAGTGAGCTAGTCTAGCAGCGCCGAGGTTGCGTGATCGATTCCCGCCCGCCAGAGACAGAAAAAAAAGTTAAAAAGAAAAAAAAATAATTAAAAAGAAAATAAAAAAAAAAAATAGTGAGCTTGTCTAGCAGCGCCGAGGTTGCTAGAGACAGAAAAAAAATGAGATAGAAAAAAAAGTTAAAAAGAAAATAATAAAAAAAAATTTTTACTTTTTTGAACTATTCATCCAATTAATAATAATATTCATTATTCTAATGTAATGTTTCATTACATACATTTTAATGAAACAGGTTTCATTGATCCAATGAAGTGCTGCATAGGTTCCTTTTTAATGAAATTTTTCATGGGTTTAATGTCAAAATTCATTGGTATTGCGAAGAAAATTCTTTCAGTGTAGTTCCAAACTAAAAGTAACTTCTTACTTCCTAACACTCAATTTTACTAAGAATAACTTACCTAACAGAATTAAATGGGATTTGCCATTTTACAGACAAATAGAAAAATTCTTCACATGTGATTATGACTTCATCGAAAAATGCATTCCTATGTAGCGACGCAAATCGAAATCATAAAAACGCAAAGCGGTTTGAACCAATTTTTTAAAAGTGGACTAAATAGGACTGACGCAAATCGGGGCTCTAGTGTATATTTTTTGCAGTACCGATGGCATTTCTATAATTGTAGAATTTGAATTAGTAATGCTTCTAATGAAATCCACCTGGTTTTGTTTCCAAAAATTTTTGTATTTCGAAAAATTGATTTTTAAGTTTTGGACTGTTTTAAATATAATTGTGAATATTTCTTGTGCGTTAAATCGATGCCAGAAAATCGTCATAACACTATTACTTTTAGTCAAAAAATCGTCAATGGTCATATTATTGTATTTTCTCAAAAAAATCGTCCAAATGACGAAAAATCGTCACATCTACCAAACCTGCTTGCCAGATTAAAGTGTTATAAAATTGATGCCAGATTAAAGTTTTAGTAAATTTATAGACGGGATTAAATCGTCAAAACATTAGTGACTCTACATCAAAAATCGTCAATCGTCATTTTGGTAAATTCATTGAAAAAAATCGTCAAAATGACGTAAAATCGTCACATCTAACATCCCTGCATACATGTAAGCAGTCGAACAAAAACATAAAATGAATAAAAGTAATTCACAACGGTTAATTTAAGAAGAAAGAAAAATAGAGAAATACAAATTAGAGTTGCCATCGTGTAATAATTTCAACACCTCTCCACAAATCAAATTTATAGTTTTCTTTTACAAAAATAACTAATAATGAAATCCCAATGTATCCACAAACTTCCAATGTTTTCCCTTCATTAAGCACTTGGTCAAGACATCAGCAACCATGTTGTCGGTTGATACATATTTTAATTGAATTTCATTGTTTTCAACAACTTCACGTACAAAATGGTATCTTATATCAATATGCTTAGATCTTGAATGATAAACAGGGTTTCTCGCAAGTTGTTGGGCGCTTAGATTATCGCCATGTATAACAACCGCATCACATTTGTTCATATAACCAATTTCGATCAAAAGTTTTTTCAAATAAACAGCCTCCTTAGCAGCTGTTGATAGAGCCATATACTCGGCTTCGGTTCTACTTAATGCCACCGAATTTTGCTTTCTGGATTCCCAGGAGAAAGCGCATCCAGCAAGATGGAATACGAAACCTGTATGAGATTTCCGATCAGAAGTATCGCCTCCCCAGTCAGCATCCACGTATCCATGTAAGGGTATACCAGTTGACTCATATTTCAATCTCATTTCAATGGTTTTCGCCAAATAACGTAACACCAGCATGGTGCTCGCCATGAGGGTCTACGTTATGCTGTGCCAATCGAGTTACCGAATGTAAAATATCTGGTCTTGTTGTTAACGCGATATACATCAGTGACCCAATCATTGATTGATATACCTTTGGATCGGTTCTGGGACAATTTTTATCCGAACAGTTAAGCTTTACACCGGGGTCTAACGGAGTCGCTGCCGTTCTACAATCAGTCATACCATATTGCACCAATAAATGTCGTATGTATTGTGTGTGATCGATAGAAATTGTTCCACATTCGCCGTCCCGGGTTATTCTCATACCAATAAATAATTTCAGTTGGCCGGAATCCACACATTCGAATTTACCCATAATTGAAGCTTTTATTCGTCCCAGGTCTTCTTTTGATTCACATTCAATTATTATATCATCAACATAAATAATAATTATACATAATTTACCTTCCTTTTGCATAAAATATAGACATGGCTCATGATCTGATCTCTTAAATCCTGTGCTCTTCAATACGAAGTCTATTTTGGAATTCCATTCCCTTCCAGACTGTTTCAAACCATATATGGCCTTTTTGAGTTTCAATACTGAGTTCGGACAACATTTATCAACATACCCTTCAGGCTGCTTCATATATACTTCATCAGCAAGATCACTATTAAGATAAGCTGTGCAAACATCTAGTTGATAAAGATACATTTTCTTTTCTACTGCAATCGCCAATATCATTCTTATGGTTGCAAAACGGCATACGGGAGAAAATGTTTCACTATAGTTCACACCATATTTTTGGCTACAGACCTTAGCGACAAGCCGAGCTTTATATCTAATTATTTCACCATCACTACCTCGTTTTACTGCATACACCCATTTACAGCCTACCGCCTTTTGCCCAATTGGCAATTCTGCCAAACTCCATGTGTTGTTAGTTGTCAATGAATTATACTCTTCGTTCATAGCATCCAACCATTGTTTTGATTCGCAGCTGTTCATTGCTTCAGATACAGTTTGTGGTAATAATACACCACTGTTTTCTATAATGGCATTCAAAACATTGTATTCTTTTCTCGGTCTACCTCGTTTTCCAGTGCGTTTAATCTTGGGTCTACCTGGACCAACAGCAACATCATCTTCGCCTTCTAAGAAATACTCCAAATCTTCCATATCATTAGCACTTTCATAATCTTCACTTTGGTTATCATCACCCTTTACCTCTGAACAAGAGTCATTGCCCTTTATACGCACTTCAGCCAAATTTTCCTTCACGTCAAGTATATTTTGTTTTGCTGAATCAAACGATAAGTAATCATTATTTCCCTTTTGGTCAGCTTCATTAAAAAGCACATCTCTCCTTTCGATTACTTCATTTGATCTCGGGTCATAGAGTCTGTATGCTTTTGATGTTAGGGAATAGCCCACCATACGATACTCTTTGCCCTTCGCCTTAAATTTACCACGATGCGACTTATCAAGAGCCACTGCTTGACAGCCGAAAATTCGGAAATGTTTCACAATTGGAACCTTGCCATTCCAGGCTTGATACGGAGTTACACCTACTAACGCTCGTGTCGGTGATCGATTGCGAATATACACAGCCGTAGCAATTGCCTCTGCCCATAGGAATTCACTCATTTGTGAATGTATGAGCATACTCCTAGCCATCTCCACTAATGTCCGATTCAAACGTTCTGCCACACCGTTTTGGGCTGGACTGTATGGTACAGTAAGTTGACGTTCGATGCCACTTTCCTCTAGAAATTTATTAAATTTTTTGTTGACAAATTCACCTCCATTGTCACTTCTTAATTTCTTTATCTTGCGACCTGTTTGTCGCTCAACCATATTTTTAAATAAAATAAATTTGTCAAAGGCCTGATACTTAGTTGTCAAAAAATACACAAATACTCTTCTAGACTTATCGTCCGTAAGCGTAATAAAGTATTTGGAACCAGAAATGGATTGTTTTTCAAAGGGGCCACAAAGATCTGTGTGTATCAAATCAAGTATATTTTCCGCCCTACTCTCCGATACTACTGGATACGGTTGCGTACATACTTTAGCCTTCATACAAGTAACACACTTTTCTTGGTCGGTAAAATTCTCCTTGTCAATACCATTGACCATCTTCTTAGCATCGCACAAACTTGCATAATTTAAATGACCATACCTATTATGCCACAAAACTGCAGAGTAGCATTGGTTTTCCATCGCACACTCAATAACATACAATTTCTGTTGCCTTTTAAATGTTAGTATAACATTGTCTTTACAGAAAATATTTGCAGAATACATACTGAACTTTATAGAAAAACCTTTCTGCGTTATGCTATAAACACATAGACCACAGCAGGATACACGAACACACGACTACATATGCTGCTGGTTGCATATGGAGCCGTGTAGTCAGCTACTGAATTATTTTGAAGACGACAGCTACAATTAAAAACATATAAACAGCTGTTTTTGTGCAGTATGTATTTATTTTTCAGTGGTGCCACTATAAATTTTTATAATTTTGCTTTTATAAAATGGAACAACATGCCGAATTACGGCTTTTACATACAAAATTTAATTAAAGCCTGTATTATTTATAAGTATTTATATTTCATACTTATTAATAGTACATTTTATAACGTTAATATAATAAATTTACTAAAAAAAACTCTTTTTTATCAATGTATTTCAATTATTTTAACAAAGGTTCAGTACAAAATGTACATAAACTGCTTTTAAAATAAAAAAATACATATATAACTAAGTATAGACATATTTTTTGCGCAAATGCACCTGGTTTAGGAATTAGAAGTTTCAGAATATTTTATTTATATTTTTTTAGGTTAAAATTTGATCGTAACAGTATTGGTATCATTGGAAAGTACATATTTCGAAATTAGTTTTTTATAAATCCGTAAGGAGGCAATTTAAAAATTCATATTTCTTGAAGACTTTTTTATGTTACAAATTTGTCGATATACTTTACTTATGCATGTTATAGAAAACACTTCAAGCTTTTATATGCTATGTTTTTAGAAACTCCATCATATAAAAGGATAAACATTTATGCTTGTACATATTCATAAATATATTTTATTCCTAATAAAACTAACTTTCTATGACAATGTTCCTTAATAAGTCTGGGATCACACTATGAAAGTTTTCTTTCAGAAAGTCTGAGTTTATTGGTGAGAGGGGAAGATAACATGCTTTTATTTTCTCCTCTCTCACCTTTAAACTCAGGCTTTCTGAAAGAAAACTTTTATAGTGTGAACCCAGAGTAAACGTTTGCTAAATTTAATAATCGTTTATGAATACGGGGGTTAAAAAATTATATTTTATATAATTACTCAATTTATATAAAAGTTTAACTAAAAATATATATTTGGTAATAATTTATGTATTTGTTACATATTTAGTTATTGTAATATGGACATAATTATTAAGTAAAGCTCTAATAATAATCCGAAAGTTTGAAGTGTTCTCTAAGTTATATGATGTTTATATAATTATTGTTATATCGACATAATTTAATGATAAAGCCAATTTTGTATAAAAACCCAGTCAATGCAAGAAGTATTAATATTCGTAATTGTCTATTTTATAGTATCGGTACGTTTTGAACACCATGTCAAAGGCATTTTAAAAAATTTTTCAATGATACTCATATTGCTAAAATACAGTTTATACTAAAGAGATATGGATAAAGTATATTATACTGTAATTACCTCTTTCTTTAGAACTTCATTTAAGGATACTAAAAAGTTATATACATAAATACAAATTTGGTACTGAATCGAATTTATATTTTGTTTTATGCTGGTTCTTTTATGTTTAACAAAAAAAATTTTTGCATTTTGCATTTTTAATTATATTAACAACACTTTTTCACTGATAAATTTTTGTTAAAAATGGCTACTCCCTCATGTTTCTTTTTAATTTTCAAGAATGTTGATATTTTCCTTACCTTTTATAAAATATATTAAAGCACTTATTTATTTCACATTTTTTATTATGTTGGCAGCACCAATCTGCTCATTGCCGCCTTTAAAATTAGAAATTATTCTAAAGTTGGCGACAGCCACAATCGTCGTCTTGTAGCCTGTAGCTGTGTTGGCTTCAAAATAATCGTCTTCGTATAAACGTGTGTATTTTATTTTTGACATATTGTAGCCTGTAGCTTGCTGTGGTCTATGTATTTAGAGCATTATTTTGTCAACAGACAAAAAATTACTTTTCATTTTGGGAACATACAAAACATAACCGAAAACAAATTCTGTACCGTTAATTTTCAATGTTATTCCCCTTTGCCCTCAGCAACAATATAATTTTCGTCAGCTAAACGTATACACTCTTCATGCTGCTCAAACTTGGTAAACATTCTTCTATTACAGCACATGTGCGCAGTTGCGCCGCACAGTGAGACAGCACTATAGTAACCGCGGCGTGTCGTCCAATTTGGATGAAATTTTCACAGTATATTAACAGCTATATGAGTAACAATTCCCTGCCAACGCGCTTGAAATATGTTAGTTCAATATGTAATATTCAAAAAAATAAAAAAATACATAATTTTTTTATTTAATTTTTTTTTTAATTTTTTTAATTAATTTAGTTGTTGTAGAATGAGTAGATGAAAAAATTAATTTAAAAAAAAAACACAAAAAAAAATTTCTTAACAACAGAATTGAAGTGTAAAAATTGAACATTTTGCATTTTCAATGGACTAGGAAATATAGAGCAGCCCCTCGCCCTAGGTGCAGACTTATATCAAATGAAAGATTGAAGTCTCAGCTTGAAGTTAAGGACATATAGCAAAAGTTTGCATAAGTACTTTAAACATACAAAAAACTACAGAAAATATTAAACGCGCACATTCTGTCGCTATACGTATACTGTAAAATAATATTACATTGTTTTTGTTTTAAATATTATTGATCAACAAACGGTAATTGCAATTATACATATATTTAATTCACAATCTATTTGAGAGTGCAAGTTTATATAAAGTGTTAAAAAAATATTTACAAGGTCATTGATAATTCAACAATTTCTTATAGTGCAATTTCTGATATTTGGATCGATAGCAATAAAGATATTGATGTTGTTGTTGGTGTAATATCAACAAAATTCAATGAAATGTCAGACTTAATTATTAAAAATTAATATTAATATTATTTTTTTTGCTACAGGAATGTTTTCCGAAGAAGCGCAAGAGGCAATGAATAAGGTTTATAGAAACTGTAGGCTATTCCATTCTCGTAAAAATTCACGTATTTCTACGAATGAAGATGTAATGCACTATTTGCAAATATCATCAGATCCTTATATTAATTCATTTAGAATGAGAATGAAAATGAAAAAATTAGAATACCATGATGATGTTAAAAAATTATTGATAGAATGAACAAAAATTTTTCTTTTTTATTGCATTTCAATGGGAGGTGGACGTAATAATGGGCGTGTTATTGTAATTTTTGCATGAAACATTTAAAATGATATAAATTACATTAATATCAAATTTGAAGGTTGTACCTAAAATATTTTAGAAAATATGGCACTTTTTATGTTAAGGTTGTATGGGTGGTGGGGGTAAAAGTGGGCCAAAGTTCAAAATTTTTTTCCGATAGTATATGTAACAATATAACATTCAAGTATACCAAAATTTAAAGTTATACTTATAAAGTATTACGGACAATACGGCATAATTTCGATTGTATGGGAGGTGGGAGTAAAAGTGGGCGAATTTTCTTAATTTTTTTTTTAAAAACTGGAATTGTCTCAAAATTAACCTGTGCAAAATTTTAGAGCTCTACAATTACTCCTTGTATTTAATGCCGGCGTTGTCTCACTGTGCGCCGCTGTCCAAAACGTATGTGTCTCTGTCGATCATATCTGCTGTTGCCGCCGCAAGCATCGTAAACGCGTAACTTTTTTCGGTTTTCTTTTCATCATTCTTCTTTGCTGTACACTTTGCTGCTATATGACCGTGCAGACCACATTTAAAACAATTTCCGTTAAATTTGTTTTTGTTTTTATGCTGCTTGCATACATTTTTTCTGGTGTTGCGTTTGTCGTCATGTGCGTAAAACGCCAACTGCTTATCGTCTCCCTGCAAAGTTTCGGATTCGTCACGTCTACGTTCGCCTTCTTCTAGGAGTTTCACCCTTAAAACCTTAAGAGGTGGAAGGTCGTCCGTCGTTTCCATAGCAATTACGAAGTTCTCATACGATTTTGGTAGACTGGATAACAAAATAATAACCAAAATTTCATCTTTAATTTCTATACTGACTTCAGCTAATTTCTCAACAATGTCCGTGGACGAATTCAAATACTCCGCAATACTCATACCAACGGCCATATTCAATGACAATAATTTTTTGTATAGTGTTACCTTACGAGCTGGCCCACTGGGCTTGTTAATTTCCCCCAAGCGATTCCATGCTTCAAAAGCTGTACCAAGATTCTTTACATAGTTTAACTGGGATGGTTTTACGCTTAAAACAATCGTCGCCAATGCCTTGTCATTAGCAGGATCCCATTTTGAATCATTTTCGACTTTCTTATAGGTACCATTAACCACATTCCATAACTCAGAATGAATTAAAACGCTCTTCATCTGGACACTCCAGCAGTCATAGTTAGTTTCATCTAACTTTTCTATTTGGTATAACGAGCTCATACCGTACTTTAGTTTAATAGGAAAAACACAATATTCCAAGTGATGCCTGGGCCCATAACCTGTTGTTCTAAATATTATTCAAGCGTTTCGTTACTTGACAAAAATAAAACGCGAACTGCGAAAACGTCTTTTCACTTCAGTGGTTTATTAAGAATGAACTAAAAAACTAAACGTTAACAAAAAATTAATACATACATATAAGCAGTCGAACAAAAACATAAAATGAATAAAAGTAATTCACAACGGTTAATTTAAGAAGAAAGAAAAATAGTGAAATACAAATTAGAGTTGCCATCGTGTAATAATTTCAACAAATACTTAGTTCAAAAAATATACAAAAGAAATATTTATTTACAATGCATACTGATTATTAGTTATTAAATTCAAAGCTTAGGTTTATACATAACTGAATGACTTTTGATAATTATCAATTTATACTACACTTTCTTGAAGTATACAAAAAATTAATATTAACGTTCTAGTTTCCTTCAATGAACCCATTATAATAAATAGCATGAAAAAATAATTAAACAATATAGAGTTTTTGAAGGAAAAAAAAATAATAAATTACATATGAGAAAAAGAATATATATGTATGTTGAAAAATGTATATAATCTCAATATAAAACAACAAATATACTAGACAGGCTCACTAAAAAAAATCCAAGCATTGATCAAAGTCAAACTATTTAATTTTATCATTGGGCAGCACCTTAATTTTACATTTAGGTATTGCTCCGTTCATCATTTTAAAACTGCATATCTTCTTTTCTTTCATTAGCGATCGACAAAATTTAAATAATTTAGCAGCCATTGGAGTAAGGTTGTCATTCAAATAAACACGACTATTACTATCTTAACCATTCTCATGTTTATAAAAATCAGACAAAATCAGTTTTTTACTTTTAAAATAGGCTTTCATCAATTGATCTCGAAGTGAAATATAATTTCATTTTAACAGAATCTTTTACATCAATACTAATTTTATAATAATTAAACAAATCCAGAACAGTTTTCTCCAACTCTTTAATTTCTTTAGGTAAACAAGAAATGAGCACATCAGCACGATTTTTTGTGGTGATTATTAAAGCTAAAATTACATTTTTTTAATTTCAGGACCATGGGAGGTAGGCGTGTCCTTGGACGTATTTTTCCAAAAATTTATGTTTTTCTTAACTAATGGCGTTTTCTTTTCTGAGTAATATTCTGCATTTATTCTGCCTTTTACATTTCTTTATGTTCTTTTCTAAAAAATGTGTTCTGGGCCCAGATCGTCGCAGTCGTGATCGAGTGACTTTGATCCAATTTTACTTTTTGAAATCGTCCCATTCGTTATCAAAAAACTTCTATCGAAATTTGAGATAATGTCATTCGATAACGAGAAGTCGATCGAATGCCTTTACTCGAAATGTCATTCGATAGGTTAAGACCTTTCGTAAAAACATTTAATTGTTTTTTTACAAACAATTTACACACTTTTTGAGAATAATTATTAGATTTCTTCAACAAATAGCTAAACATGTAAGTACATATTAAACTTTTTTCAGCAACAAGAAAAAAAAATAATAACATTTAGTTGTAAGTTTTTTGATTCTATTAGCTATTAGCAATTTTTTGCGAATTTCCCCTAATTTAGCAATTTTTACAGATTTTTTTCCATTCCGTATACTTTTATGGACTTTTAATCAATTTTATGGCTTATTCGAAAGGCTTTTCGCGAATTTTCGCTATTTTTTTTTTTTTTTTGTTAATTGTTGCAATTTGGTTTTTAACCGATTTAGCGATTTCAAATAAATTTTAGGGTTTGTTTCCAAGTTTGCAATTATTAGCGAATTTTAGCCATGTTCGCAATATCAGCGACTTTTTCTGTAAGTTATCTGATTCATTACAGCTTTAACAATTTTTAATAAATAGTTGACTCTGTTATCATGCCGCTGTTAGCAAATTTTTGCGAATTTCCGCTAATTTCAAATTTTTTATCGAATTTTTGCCATTTCTTGTACTTTTAGGGACTTTTTATCAATTTAATGGCTTGTTTGATATATTAAAAACTTTCGAGAATTTCCGCTATTTTTGCAAATTTTCTGAATTTGTAAAATTTTTGCGAATTTCTATAGTTTTCGGAATTTTTTAAAATTTTGCGTTGCTTTTTTTGGCAAACGCCGAAAACCGATAAGCCGAAGTCACTATTAACACTGTTGATTTATATACAAGCATAAAGTCTATTACATTTTTTAAACAAATTTCGATTCGAATGCTTTCGAATGCCGCAATCCCGTTTTTGTTACGTGACAAAATTTTCAGCCTTATTGTGGTTGTCGTTTTCGTAAACAAACGTGTCGTTTTTTGTAGTAGATTAAAGAACACATGTTGTGTATTACTTTAATCTATTACACAGTCGTATACGACAACGACAACCACAATAAGGCCGATTATTCGATACGAAAGTTCATTCGAACACGTGTGCGACGATTTGGGCCCTGTTTTAAAAAACGTGCATCTGAAGTTGTTCCACTTAAAAGAAAAAAAATGCTACATGTTCAAAACTCATTTTAATTAAAGGGGTATGAGTGTAGTAATTGATTAACAGCTGGTTTTGTTATTATATCAGCAAAAATAAATAATTTTTTAATTCGTCTCTCGAATTTTTTTTTTTTTTACTTAGAAATTAGCGATATAAAAGGCTCCAAATTTGTAACGATAATTGTACTTTATTGTTTCGTAAACGTAAAATATCACTTCTTAAAAATCAGGTTAACATTTAAAAATGTTGCCAGATCCCATGTAACACTTGTAGTACACTTTTTTTAGAAAAGAAAACACCATAAGCTATTTAATGCGTATGTACCAAATTTTGAAAAGATCTGAAAACTCCTTTTATTTTTGTCCTTTCGTTATACGGGAACGAAGCACAATGCGGCTGGCTGAAATTCTGTCCTTGTAAACCTTGTAGAGGTTTGATGAAACTTGGTACGAAGGTTCTAATTGTCATTAGGGCCAAGCCTATTGAAAATACTGAGAACTAATTTTGTTTTGCGGCGTCCACGATTGCCCGGGCATCTCAAAAGGGGTAAACTCTCAAAAACTGAACTGGCAAATGATTTTTTTTTTTTTTTTGTTTTCTTTCTTAACAGTTAAGCAATTTGTTTTTTAATTTTGCTTTTCTTTTGACCCACTTACAACTACAATTCGAGTCGGAAAAAAGCCAACCAATTGTATGGTCATATGCTATCTCTATACCAAATTTTTCAAAGTGAAAAATTGTCAAAGGTAAAAGATTACCAACAGTAACAACCTTTTCGCTTTTTAGGCACCCAGAAAGACCATAGTATGTTAATGAAGGCTATAATCTGTATGCATATCAATATAAACGAAAAGAACAAGTACCAATTTTTATCCCGGGTAAACTCCTTATTAAGTTCCAATTTTTCCCCATTTTTAACTTTTAAAAAATTCCTTATATTTTAATTTGGGTAATATGCTTTCCGTCTGAAGTTATGTTCACACCTACTAAATATTTGACGTCCGACTCGTACCCACAATTTTTATTAAAATTTTTTTTGCTTTTGCTAAATGTTTGCTAGATCAAACATCACAGTTTCTCAATTATACAATTATCTTCTCACAAATTAGTTATGCAAATCAATAAAAATTGTTAAAAATTAAACCTAAGTTCGATTTTGTTCGTTAAATATTGTTTAGGTCTGAACATACCTCAATAAGCCAAATTAAAATGAATAGTTTAAAAAAGTTTTAGATGTCTTCTGCCATACAATTTTTGAAAATTTGCATGGGTTTTGACTTTTAAATCTAAACATAATTAGATAAACTTACCATCGTCAGTTTCTGCAATATTCCCCGGAGTAAAGAAACACGTCACATAATTACTATACTTATCGATTAAGTCAAAATTGTTGACTACTTTACTTATGCTCCAAGTGTCATTAGAATACAGGCGAGGTGTAAATTGTAAAAATCCATCAACAGAGTTACGCACTTCTTTAACGCGTTCCTCCTGACCCGATTGATAGGACATGCCAATTGCCATGCGTTGAACTATAAATTCTTTGTGATACTCCCCTAATGGAAAAATAAGTAAATGAGCTAATTCGCGAGGTGTCATCATCGAAAATCGTATATGAACTACAGTTTGCTCGACGAGTTGTATAAAATTCTCATGCTTTTCTAAATCCGTCAAAGTGTCGTCATTATCTAGTAGTTCTTTACGTTGTAGCAACCAATTTTCCAAAATACCGAAAAGTTTATATTCACTGCGCACTACTAAATCATTTTGCTGCAATAATATAGCCATTACAGCAACATCAAGTTCAACAAAATCCTTAGATTCAGAGACAATTTCTAAATTCCATTTGAGAAATCGTTTTAAAGCCTCCGTTAGTTCTTTGTGTTGGGGACTAAAGGCAATTGTGTATTGGAGCCAAGAAACAAGAAAGCCTTGTGTAGCCGCCTTCGCTATATGTTTCATCATATACTGCACACAAAGTTCCACTAAATCTTGTACATTGTATTTGTGGGCTAATGCCAACATGGGCATCACAGTGTTAAGGGATATAATAATTTTGCCCACATATAAGTATTTAAGGAATTGTGGAAATACTGCCTCACAACAGGGCTCCTCAACCAATTCAATGACATGTTTACGACATTCATTCCATTCGGGATTCATTAGCATTACTTGGAACACATCGCTACTGGCACAAAGTATAACACGGTGAGCAGGATATTGTTGATCACCCACAACCAAAATAATGTCAGACATCAATTGTTCCGCATAAAGAATAGCTATTTTCTTCAAAACACTACTTGAATTATTCATTACTCGCTGTGGTAATGAAATAGAAGCGAAATTAAGATAGTTATTTTAACAATTTTTAAACATATCTTACCAAACTTATTGAACGATCTTGGGATTGTTCATCCGTTTCAATTATAGATGGCAATACTTCATCTTCACCTCCACTACTGCTGTTACCACTAGATGAACCCATGTTCGAGGACATTTTCTCCATTTCTTATTTTAGTAAACAATACAATAAATGTCTTCTCAGTTAAGTTCCAATGGGATTTTTTATTAGAATTTTGTGGATAAAACTTGCAATTTTCCAACTTTTGTTTGATGAATTTATTTTTACATGGCATTTGCTGTTTACTTGCAGTTTATAGAAATAAATTTTATTACTTATATATATTTTATTTAAATTTTTGAATTGATTTTTTTAATAAATATGTACTTTATGAAGATATTTCGCTAAACTTTTCTGTAAGAATAATAATAAATAGGGATGGGCAATAAATATCGATATAGCAAAATATCGATTTTTAAGAACTAATCGATACATATTGCAGATATTTAAAACACAAATTTATCGATTTTTATTTACGACTCAAATTCGATATTTTGGAGAATTCTTAATAACCCTACAAGAAATGAATGAGCGAGTAGTCACATTTTTCATTTTGGTGTTAAGAAAATGATAGAAAGAAATGACCGAAATCAAGTTTTCGGTTACATTCTGTCATTTCTTTCTATAATTTTCTTAACACGAAAATGAAAAATGTGACTACTCGCTCATACATTTCTTGCAGGGTGTATACAAGGCGAATTCAAACAGGTAAACTCTTCTCTACTACTACAAAAAGCACCATGTATTTTGTTTATACAATTTTCTGGTTGGTTGTCAAAATTTTTTTTGCAACTTAAAATTATCACTTTTTTATAAAAGAAATTAATAAATTCACTTTAATCATTCGCAGTTTTGAAATTTTTTTATTATAAAAATAATATTTTTCATTCAACTTCTACTCAAAACAAAATCATATTTTGACGTTTGGCCATATTTTTTAATTCGCCGTGGAAACGGCTGATGAACTGCTGACGAGATGAGTTTACCTCTTTGAATTCGCCCTGGGTGTATATTCATCACACCAGAGTTGTATTTTAACAGAGTATATTGAAGGTGGTAGCATTTTTATACAATTACAAAAACAACTAAAACCAATTCAGGAAATTTTCATGTTGTTTTTGTCCCAAACATATTTTGCTTATTGACGAAGCCATTCAGCCAGAAATGAGCCTCATTGCTGAAGATGATTTTTCGGTGAAAATCCGAATCATTTTCAAGTTGTTGATCAGCCCAATTCACGAACATACGACGCTTCTGGTGGTCAAGCGGCTTCAGTTCTTGCATCAATTTGATATTGTAAGAATGTAGGCCAAGATCTTCGCCACAGAGATGCCCAACGCTTGAGAAAGACGTGTGAGAGACACATGTGGGTTTTCTTCAACTAAAGCCTCAGCGGCAGCAATATTATCGACACATCACAAAAAAAAAATCATAGGTAAAATTACCTAAATATATGGTATAAAATTAACTA
This sequence comes from Pollenia labialis, assembly GCA_949318255.1. Taxonomy (NCBI): domain Eukaryota; kingdom Metazoa; phylum Arthropoda; class Insecta; order Diptera; family Polleniidae; genus Pollenia; species Pollenia labialis. The sequence continues at coordinate 46,071,093 of OX439142.1, read as the reverse complement.
AGCGCAAGGGTAGCATGGCAGTATCTAGGTTTCTTAGCTAATAAAACTATTAACTTAGGTAATTTCTATGTTCGAAAAAGTATCTAATTATTTTGTTAAAATTACTTAAAAACTTTGAAAATTTACCAATGATAGCAAAGTTATTTTATATTTTTATTTTTGGAAAATTATCTAAGTTTAATTTTGTACCATAGATTTTAGGTAAATTTACTATATACTTTTTTGGTTACATAGCTACTTTAAATAAAATTAATTTAATTTCATTCTCATATTTTATTTATTTTTATCAAACGGGGAAAGTATAAAAGATATAAAGATAAAATTTACACACAAAATAAACTCATAGCGAACAATTCTGCATCATTAACTCCAAAATATCACATTTTGGACGAGCGATATATATTTTTTAAACCATTGGAATTTAATGATAAATTTGGTTCTTCACTATCCAAATTCATGTGTGCACAAGAAATTGTTTGTTGTTTTAACATAGCGATGTCTAATATAGACGGCCTGTCAAGCGCCATCGATTTGATCATGACATGACCATAACGCCGGCAGAGCAACGGTATTAATTTGTTCATGTATGTGGCGAATACGTGCTGATGTTCATGTTCTGATTGACCACAATTTTTGTTGTTGTGGCGTTTGGTTGTATACAGAAAATGAATTGTATGGGCAACATCATGGCGCACATGGATGCTAAGACGAATGTTTAGGCAACGATGGCAGCACATGGACGAAACATGAACATGAACAGTCTACACGATTAGAATTCATGTGCGACATGCTGTTCTTGCCAAGTTGATGGATAGTGGAGACGGGTAGTAACGCTCTTGTTTAGGTATGGCATATCAGCGTAAAAGCTAAGCGGAAGAAAACGTTCCGCCTCCGCTCTTGTTTAGGTACGGCTGTATCTCACAAGTTTTACGTATTCCATAATACTTTGTGAGATAGAAATCTAAAGGGCCAAATACACTTTTCAAGTGCTTGTCCAGCCGGCGAATTCAACGTGTACGTGTGCTGGACGTTATATTCGCCGTCATATCAAATTTTTTTGATTTTTCATCAAGCGTTGTCGGTGTCACACATACAAACCCATTTTCAGTAAAACTACCACGATGCTTAATGAGTACTTTGATCAGTGTACTTGGGACTTTATGTGTTTTGTTGCTACTGTCAAAAAGTCTAATTTAACATAACAGTTTGTGTAATAGACCAACGGTGTCAAATCGCAGCTCCGAGGTGGCCAAACGACATCAGCTCTGCGGCTGATAATGCGATCTTCAAAAACAGGGCGCAAAACATCGGGTGTAGCTTCGGCTGTGTGGCACGTAGCGCCGTTCTGTTGAAACCAAATGTTGCCAATATCCTCCTCTTCAATGTTTGTAAACAAAAATTCGTTCAACATTACCCGATAACGATCGCCATTGACTGTAACGGCCACTCCTTGCCCATTTTCGAAGAAAAAGGGCCCAATTATGCCTCTGGACCAAAATCCGAACCAAACAGTGATTCGTTTTGGATGCAACGGCTTTTCAATGTATGCGTGCGGGTTTTCTGTGCCCCAAATGCGACAATTTTGCTTGTTTGCATACCCGCCAAGATCAAAATGAGCTTCATCTGAAAAGATGATTTTTTTTGGCAAAATCGGCATCTTCTGTAAGTCGATCGCAGGCCCACTTAGCGAAGTGAAAACGCGTGTTTCCCAGCATTGTTCAAGCGTATACACAACCATATTCGTTCAGCGGAAGGATAAAACTATTTATCTGTCGAATCAGACCTGAGCTAAGTGTTACCAATCACGGAATAAGCACTAGTTGAAAAAAAATGTTAGATGGCGGACACGTTATATTAAAAGTTCACAAATTGAATATTTTTAAAAATGCCAGTTATAAAGAACAAAAATGGAAAATAGTTTTTCGCTTTTTAGCTGGTATTGGCAGGACTGTCAAATGTGGCGATTTCTTAATCATTTTGTCGGTTGAAATTCACGTTTGGCGAAATGCATTTTATGTAAATATTTTTAATTTACATACATACATATGTATATAAAATATTACAAAAACTTTTTTCTCTTGTTTGTACATTTTATTTCAAATTTATAATTCTATAATAAGAATAACTGATTCATAATGGTTCTATTTGATATATTTTGTGAATCATTGTAAAATATTATGGCGAATATAAGCAAATTCGCCTTTCGTAACGTACATTCAATGGGGAAAATTAAATGACTGACAGTCAAATTTTTGTTTTTACCAAATAATAATCTTAACCCTCAAATCAAGCTCAAAAAACTTACGTTAGTTACCCTCGTGTCTGGTTTTTTACACATATGCATTGTTTGTATACTTTGCTGCGGCTCCATAGTTCGTTTTTTATCAAACTCATGATTTACGTACCATTAATGATGTACTTATCCGATTTCTGATCAACAGCAAACCCTAAAAAGCTACTGTGTATTTTATATTAGTCTGCTTTAACGCGTTTCATCTTTTGATGCTCAACTCTTATGTTTTTAGGTGAGAGAAGAAAGAAGAAAGGGGGTTAGTACGGAGATGCCTGTACTCGGTCAGTACGCTTTGTGTTTTTATTCGTTGGTATATGTACAACGATGGCTGCATGTAATTTTTTTTCTTTTCTTTTTCTCTTTGATCCGCTATTAATAAAATTGTTGTTGTTTTGTACCGAAAAAAATTGAAACCGATTGCTGCGTGTGAATATATTGGCATCTTTAAAAGAGAATTGAAAAGAAGTTGAGCATCAAAAGATGAAACTTGTAAATTTAGACTTAGCGCTCAATTTATAAAACATACATTGCAAGCAGTTCGCAACAATATCAAAAATAATCACACTTTTCTGATACAAAATTTAGCCTCTAGTGCAAAATACGTAGTAAGGAGGATAGCTTACATTATATTATTTTTTATATAATTTTCCCTATTTTTATTATTTACGCTTATTTTTCTCTGTTTCGTACATAAAATATGAAAAAAGTAGCAACACTTTTAACTTACTTGGTGGCCACACGGTCAAGTTTTGTCTTTCAATTTGCACTTTTTTATTAACAGTTTGTTAACACCAAGTTTTTACGATTTCTTCATTTGACATTTTTTTCGAAAACAATTTTATAACACCGAATCCATTTATATTTTATGTCACTGACAACCTACAATTAACAATGTAATGCTTTCTTTTGTTTTTACTATAAAATAATAGAAAAAATTACTATTAAAACTTTAAATTTTTGCTGTCCTGATTAGAGGCGATTTTTCCCAACTTCGTCTGTAAACCCTATTATAAATAGCAGCCATCTTTTTACAGAGCACTATCAACACTCTCGATTTATACGGGGCGTAAAGTACAATGCCTTATGACATTTAAGTGTGATTTTTTTCAGAATAAAACACGGTGCCCATTTAGAGAGCAAAGCAATTTTAAGAAATATGAAAAAAAGGAATCTAAGACCGTTGACAACACATACATTTTTTAATTTTTTAAAAACAATTTTAAAGCAAATGTGTCTTTCCCAAAAATAAGTAAATCGTTACCTGTAATGCAAAAGGCCCTAACTAACAAAAATTTAAAAATCAACGTTTTCATGGATACTGATGTATTGCATCAACACAAATGTCAACAAAAAAATTTTGGAATCTTTCGACTAGAATTTGCGATTTTATTTTAAAAAACAAAAGGCCATATCTACAAAAGATATTCGGGTGTGTTCTAGAATCCGAATCCACTCGAAAGTGGATTACTTTAGCATTATTGGTGTTCTGCATTTCACATCCACATGTTTTTATTCGTTTTCAATTAGAGTAGATATGGGTTGGTGAAAGTAAACCGAATCGACTTTTATTGTAATATGTGATAACATTTTTAACAAAAAAATTAATATTGCTTTTAACTTAAAATCTTCTTAATCCAATTTAATCAAAAATATATCGTTATCTAAAACGCAAAAGGCCATTACTAACCCTAAATTTAAAGTCGACGTTTTCATTGATATTGATGTAATTATGCCAAATTTTTTTGAACGATTTTTATGTTATTTTCAGACAATTTGTTATTTTAATCGATTTAGCGATCTCTTAGTTTTTGGGTTTGTTTAAACTTTGCAATTTTTCGCGAATTTTAGCCATGTTCGCGATATAAGCGATTTGGTCGTGTAAGTTTTCTGATTCTTTACAGCTTTAACTATTTATAATAAATAGTTGACTTTGCTATCATACCGCTGTTTGCAAATTTTTGCGAATTTCCTTGAATTTAGCAATTTTTACCGATTTTTTGCCATTCCTTATAGTTTTAGGGACTTTAAATCAATTTTATGGCTGGTTTGAAATATTAAAATTTTTCGCGAATTTTCTCTATTTTTGCAATTTTTTTTTTGTTATTTTCCGACATTTTGTTTTTTTTTTACCCATTTAGAGATTTCAAATAAATTTTAGTGTTTGTTTAAAAGTTTGCAATTTTTCGAGAATTTTAGCCATGTTAGCGATTTTTTTGTGATTCTTTACAGCTTTCACGATTTTTAAAAAATATTAGACATTGCTATCATGCTTCGGTTAGCAAATTAGCGATCATTAGTTCAACAAAAGATTTTTCGAACAAAAACTTCGAATACACAAAATCATGCGGATTGGAGAACACCAATTTATGACTTATGCTGATTCAAAAAATTTTTCGTTTTCAATTCGAGTCTAAACCTAGAACATACCTGATTATGTTAAACGCTAAAAGGCCTAACTGACAGTTTGCATAGTATGCAACAATGTCAATTGTCAAAACAACTGGAAGGTTTTACAAGAAAAATAAAAGAAAATTCAATCATAAGCAGTTTAAGGTGATTTATTGATTTATCATTTTGAATAGTTTTTGCTTCTGCTGTGAAATTTTCAAAATGTTAGAAAGAGCCTTTTGCGTATTAGGTGACGAAATATACATAAAAGACAATAAAATAAAGTTTGGGAAAAATAATGCTGGGCTATTGGTAAGTACTTACTGTGCTTCGAAGTACATATTTATTAAATAAATGACGGATATATTTATTGTATTGTTGATTTTAAGAATGGCTAAAACCGACTGAACAAGCTGCTAATTCTTATAAATTGGCTCATATGTCTTCAAAAACAGCATATTGCTCTGCTTGTAATTCCTTACTTGAATCGCATATAAAGGATTTAAAAAAACAAAATAAAATAATTTATTTACTAAATTTTTTTTGGGGATTTCCTATTAAAATTTTTCTTACCATTTTGAAAAAAAATAAAAATGTTTAACTAGCAAGATTCAAAATTTGGTCAGAAAAAAAAACAAAAGAAAATAGTAATATTTTTGGCTTTTCTAAAATCTTTGGAAAAGGTTTCCTGATGAGCTGACCTAAGCAACCAGTGAAATGCGCATAGGAATAGCTTATCCCATCAACAATAAATTTCAGTGTATTTATCAAATATGAAAAGCTGGGAATTTAGCACGTCATACAGAAATCGTATTAATAATAAATTTTGTATTCCCGAAAATAACTTTGATAGAAAATAGTAACTTTTTAAGGTTTTGATTTTTAGTTTGGGGTTTTTTTTTAATTTTTTGAGGTCAAGGAAAAAAGTACCTGTCATCCCTGGATGAACGGCTGATGAGTTGAATTTACATTTTTAAATTCGATTAGGTACCGAGCAAGGTATATTTACAGCAGGTAGTCTCGGAAAGCCAGCTGTTTATTTTTTATTTGCTTGTTTCGTGATACAAACTGCCAAATGTTGTATAGTAAACAAGTTTTTTGTCTTTATCTTTTGTCTATTTTGTCTCTTATCAACCCGTTTGCTTCTTCACAGTTCGTATCACATAACAACAATAAGAAGCCCTGTTGTTTGTTTTATTGCACAATTGTTGTAATCTCGCGGCTACCTGCTATAAATATACCTTGGTACCGAGATTAGCTGGAATGAAATCGCCTAGTATTTAACATACATTTTTATTTTGTGTTTTTCTTTGTTTTGATTTTTTTGAGAGCTAGTTCAGATAAAGAAACGATAATTTTTATAAAAATTGAAGATGATAGCATGGTGGAATAAGCAGGTGGCATCGTTACGGCAACAAATACATTACAACAAAATTGGAAATTACATCACCGTTTACGTCAAAAAATACTTTTAACAAAAATCAAAGCGTGCCGCTGAACGTGATGAAATAAGTAAATTTTTAGCCAATTTGTATATTATTGTACTCTGTTCATTTTGTGAAAAAGTTCCGAAATGTTTCTGGCAACATTTTTTTACAACTGCGAAATAATGTAAGCTGCACTTATTTCACGTGGAATTTTTAGCAAAAGCAAAAAAGTATGAACTGATTATTAAATAAGAAATAAAAAATTTAAATAACACAACCGGTAACAGTTTCTTATCCATATTTTCTTTCTTTTTTATTAAAAACAATAATTTTTAGTAAAATACATGTGTGATTTGTTTACATACGCAAAACAATGTCGCATACTTTGTGGGAATAAAAACGTTAAGTTGTACAAACTCGCATGATAGGTAACATTGATACATGTCAAAATTTTCGTGTGAAATAATTAATGTTGCTCAACATTTTTCACAAATTTGAACAGAGTACTAGGCTTAATTTAAAATTATTAAAAACTTTATTAAGTGCCGGTTCACACACGTCAAGTTTGACTCGTCAAGTCTTGAACTTTTAGGAGAGAACGGAAAAGAGAAGGCCATTTCTTTTCCCGTCTCTCCTAAAAACTCAAGACTTGACGAGTCAAAATTGACGTGTGTGAACCGGCACTAAAATGCAATAATCTCAGCACAAAACGTGGAATTTTTGTAAACATAAACAAAACTTTGACATAAACGTAGACAAACAATGCAGGAGCAAAAAATCGTCATCTGGCGTAGTGCTGCCACCTGTTTATTTCACCATGGATGATAGTACATTTTCCTGTTTCGCCGCCAGTAATGCCAACTTAGTGCTTTTGGAACTATTTATTGTGCCAAACTAAGAAAAAGCAATTACTTGGTGCTTTCGTTTGTGCTGGTTCACACACGTCGTTTGACCGGCACTTAGTGCCTTCAGTGCTTTTTTAAAATTTTCATTTTTTTTTCTACCATTTTTTTAAACTTCGATTATAAAAGGATGATAAATTGTCTGTTTGTAGAACGCTAGTACAAAAGTTAGGGCAAAAGTGCAGTTTAAAAAAATTACCAAAAATTTGAACCCCCTATGAAATTAAAAACCAAAAAAAACAAAAATTTAAGGGGGCTGAGACCCGTGGGCCCCCTGGATCCAAAAAACCGCCGCGCTCACTTAGTAGAATGTGTGGGTGCTCAAATTAAAGGTAATTGTACAAGAAAATCGAAAATAATAAAATGTAAGGCAGGCGGGACTTTTGGGGCCCTCTGGGTCAAAAAAAGTGCCCCCATCCACTCACATCTATGTGTAGGTTCTCAAATTAATGGAAAAAAAGAAATGATCCACGACTTTTTGGCGGCATATTTTTTTTCGCAAATTATGTCGTGGATGATTTTTTTTTCTTTCTTTAGTTCTATTTTCATCCATACATGATCTAGAAATAGGGTTGCCATTCGTACTGATTTTACCAGTACACGTACTTGTTTTTAACAATGTACTGGTTTATGCATAACACCCAAATCAGTACGCAAAAGTACTGGTTTTTTTTAATTTTGCATCCAAATAATTTTACTTGTTTAAAATTAGTTTACTTCCCTTATTACTTTTGATTTGTTATGAATCACTCAGTTAAAATTCAGTCTTTGCTCTTAGCTTACCATATGCTTTGTATTTAAATAAATAGAAATGCCATTAATGATTTTCAAAAGAAAATGCTGCTTTTGCGAAAAAGAGAAATGTATAAAAACACTCGCAGGATTGTTTGCTTCGCCTGTCTTCGTTTTGAACAACTGCCAACGTTAACACTTCTTGGTTGTATTCTGTGATTCAAATAAAACGAAAAAGAACGTAAAATGTTTTTTTTTGTTTTCCAATGTACTGTGTGTAAAACAGATATAAAACGGCACATGCAAACAGGTAGACATAACCCGGGGTTTACACATGAAAGAACTTTCTTGCAAGTAGAGTATACGTATTATCACCCTGCATATATTAGTACTAGCCCAAACACGCGTGTAAAATGTAGCCCACAAGGGACTAGGACTAGTCCAAAAGTAACCCAAACGTATGGAAAAAAAACATGGTCTATTTAACATTACGATGTCCTTGGGCAGGGCCATATAACCCAGCTTTGGATTATATAGGAGTGGTCTTAAAACTACTTCATTGTATACACAAGAGGATTAGTTTTAACTTCGAAGCGAAAACATGTCGTTAAAAAACGAGACATATTGTCTCACTACAAACAATTTTTGACAATGACATGGTCCATGCTTGCATTACATCGGACCAGTCCATGGAGTAGTCCATTTAATCAAAATGGATCAGGCGGTCTAATAATATTTGCAGGGCAACGAAAAATCGTAGAAACAGCCGATTGGCTGAAAGTACAAAAATTGTGTGAATGTCAGTGAAAAAGTGTAAGTGTATTGCAACTTTCAAGAAATTACTTTCATGTGTAAATGCTAGGTAAGCGAAATATATCAGGGAGTCATCAAAAATAGTATCTTCATTTCATTCATGGCCACAGCTATGCTTCAACTGATTGTAGCAGCAAACTTTTCAAAGAAATCTTCCCTGATTCCAAAGATGCATCCAATTTTAGTTGCGGAAATTATTGGCAAAGTATTTAGGGTATTCACAAGGTCTCCTATCCAGTCACATTTTCATAAGTCATAATTTAAATATTGCTCCAAACAATTGGTCTTGACGTTAAAAAAATTTCTTAAAATAATAAATTTGTTTTTCCTAATTATTTTATTTTAAGGCATTTTTTCGTTTGTAATTCAAAAACAAAAAATTTTAAGAGGTTTTAATTTTATAGCCTATGACCAAGGCCCATTGAAAAGGTCTGTGCAAGAAGCCTGATGATCATTGTTTATGTTCTTTTTAGTTGTCAAAAGTTGTTTACATGTGCATGTATACGTTTATAGCAAGGCCCATTGAAAAGGTCTGCGCAAGAAGCCTGATGATCATTGTTTATGTTCTTTTTAGTTGTCAAAAGTTATTTACATGTGCATGTATACGTTTATGGTATGCGACACATACACGTTTTTTCCTTTTGCTTTGTATATGTGGTAGTAAATTTTTGACAACTAAAAAGAATCGTTTTTTGTTTTTGTACAAGTAAGCAGACCTGATAGATGGGCCTTGGTTTATAGTATGCCACACATACACGTTTTTTTCCTTTTGCTTTGTATATTTTGTAGTAAATTTTTGACAACTAAAAAGAATCGAATTTTGTTTTTGTACAGGTAAGCAGACCTGATAGATGGGCCTTGGTTTACTGAAATCAACTGAAACTGCATTTTATTTGTACTCTACATTGTTGTAGCTGTTTTGATTTGAAATTTATCGAAATAAACTTTAAACACTTTATTTGTTTGAAATTAACAAATTTTATTTCTCGTTAATTTTTTTTCTGGGTAGGTGGTCTAGCATGTACTAAAAAAAAACAAAAAAATAGAAAATATGCATCTGCCTGGCGTGCTAATTATATGACAATGTAATTTTATCACTAAAATAGCTTTTTTTCATATAAATGTATTGGAATACATCGTGTACATATCTAGCCAGATACATGGGCTACGTATGTGACTATCGAAACATGTGCATGACGGAGGGTTAAATCCGTACGTATTGTAATAGATATGTACATGTGTATGTATGGACAAAAGTTACCCAGCGGTAAAACTCAGAAGACCTTCTTACTTCAGGCCTTTTCAAAGGCCTGCTTAAAAATTGTTTTGATTAAATTCCTATTATTATCTAACTGCTAAAGAATGCCTCATTGAAGGCCTCGGCTCTTTGGTGTAAAAGATAAGATACACCTTCCACACTCGCTTCTATGAGAAGGGAGTAGAGAAGGAGTAACATTTTTTGTATTGTTTTTTTTTTGCACAAGCAAAACAATTATTTTTTTGATCCCGTTGCCATTCTTATGTACCTGCTAAAGAAGCGAGAGCGGAAGGCCTTCTCCGCAATGACAACGTGTGAAAAAAAGATATGAGTATGGAATGGAGCGAGAAGGCCTTGTATATCCAAAAGAAGGAGTACAGAGGCCTTCTAGAAGGCATCCGTACCCCTTCTTTTTCCCTCTGGGTATTTATGTATGTAGGCATTGCTTTAGTAACTGTTGTTTTTGTGTTTCGTTTTAGAAATGGAAGCTGTTGCTATTTTTGATCTGTTCTAATTCAAGTCCAAAAATAAAAGCCCAAATGGATGGAAAATTTTTCTTCAACATGTCCATAATCTGTCAAATTGGTTAAAAAATGGCTGAGTTATAACCAAAATATAGAAATCCCAAAAATTACTCTTTTTGTTGTTCTTCCGGCACCAGGAAGGGTTCTTACAGACCCATGTTGACGAAAAATTTCCACAGTTAACGCTGTTGGTGCAATGCGCACATTAAAATGACGACGATATGCACGCAGTGTCAACAGGGGCCTGTTCGGAAATGCATCATTGCGCTGCATCAGAAAAGCAAACTTTTTTTAATGCCGATAAAAAATAATTTAATTTTTTTTTTATTGTGTAACTATTATTTTTGTGGAGTATTTGACAATTTTTTGGTCCACATCTACTTCACTGATATATATTAAAGCATTTTAAATCACTGATGCAGCGCAGTGATGCATTTCCGAACAGGCCCCAAAATAGATTGTTGGTTTGAAAAATAAAATTCAATTATTTTTGTACGTTGTTCGAACGTGTAAAGATAATTAATTCACCAGATAATTAATTCACCAAGTCTCCTTCACAAAATGCTGAAAACAAAGAAAGAATAATAAATAAAAAAGTTATAAAGAATTCAAACCATAAAGCTCATTCTGCGCCACTTTGAATGATAAGCTCTAAAAGACCTAACTAACAGTTTGTATAATATGAAACATTGTCGATTTTCAAAACAACTGGTTTTACAAAATAAATAGAAGAAAAATTCATTAAACAGCTTAATGCAATGTTTCAATTTATCATATTAAATAGTTTTTTTCTTCTCCTGTAAAATTTTCAAAATGTTTTAGGTGACGATAAACATTTAAAGCTAAAACAAATTGTAATAACTTTGTTATTGTTTGAAATATATTTGTGTGAAAGAAAGCGCTCTTTTGACATCGCAAAACTGGCACTTGATGTACCTATTTGGTGAGTAGACTTAGTTCATTTAAAAAATTAAATTAAAATCTATCGGAATTTTCAATTGAAGATAATTGCTCCTCAAAGTATACACCACATTGTTGGCAACAAGTGAATAAAAACCGAAAATCGACGACGAGAAAGCCCCATACATCATTAGAACGGCGCTTGACTGCAATCCACAGGGTAGCCGAAGGCCTGCTAATACAGGGCGTAAATGCCGTGAAATAAAAGCTTAATCATTAGATAAATAATCGGCCATGTTCTGGAAATCGAAACCACGTGAAAGTGAAATCGATGAAGATTTTTAATTGAATTTTTGTAAAAATGAACATAGCTTTTCCTGATTTCAAAAGTTCTTTAGGTAGAGGAAAGTGGTCCTAAAACTATGACGTATTTAAAAATAAATATTTTTACGAACCTTGAACACGGAAAAGTTTTCAAAATTTGTTCGATTTCACTTTCACGTGGTTTCGATTTCCAGAACATGGCCGAAAGTTTTAACTTGTTTTTTGAGAACCTATGCGACATATTTTTTACGGGAATTAAAGTATATAAGGTATACAAAACCCAAATTTTTTATTAATTTTTCAACACAGAATCCTTTTCTAAATATGTTTGATTTAACTCAAACTGGATTTCCAGAAAATAGCTGAAAAAAACACTTAGAGCCATTATTACAACTTGCCAATAGTTAAAGGTCGGATTTTGTTGGACCGATAAATAGCTTTGCATTATTACAACTTCCATTTTTTATTGCTGTTATTTTCAATAATAATAATATTTAATAGATGAAAACATAATAAATGAAGGTTTTATAATGCAAAGCTATTTATAGGTCCGACAAAATCCGACTTTTAACTATTGGCAAGTTGTAAACAAATGAGTGAGTGAGAAATTATATTGAAAACAACAATAAGAAACGTAAATTTGTTTTTGTTTTCAATATAATTTCTCGCTCACTTACTTTTTTACGTTTTCTAAAAACAGGCAGTTAACTTATTTTAAAATTATTAGGTTAAATTTATATAAGCCTATTGTATTTTCTTTTTACTTAGTTTTTCATTTTATTTTATATAACCATTTGTTCTTATTAATACATTTATATATTAAAAGTGTAAAATACATTTTACAGCACAAAAATAATAGACCACAATCAAACAGAAACTATACAAATCACAAACAAATAATTTTTTAAATATAAACATGAAACAAAATATAAAAATAAAAATTTGTTTTTCTTACGCTAAATGCATACATAATGTTCGATGTCAATGTGAACGTATACTCTTTCTAGCATAAAGTGGATAAAGTCTCAAATATGAATGAAAGAAACGGTGGTTAAAGAGTAAAAGGTAGATTAGAAAGTTTCTACAAATTTACAATTCATCGTGACCAACGAATTTACTGATATAACTTACTAATTCTGGCAGTGATCGACTATCGTCATATTCACTTTGACGTTCACCATTTTTGTAAGCGAACAAGGTGGGATAGCCTTCGACTTGTTGGTCGACACACAACTTTTTGTTGTCCGAGAAAGTACAATCAACTTTAGCAATTTTAATATCCTTATTACTACCATGTAGCTTTTCAGCCAATTGGTCCCAAACAGGACTCAATTTTTGACAATGACCACACCAAGGAGCATAGAATTTAACAAAAGTTATACCAGTAGCCACCGATTGTTCAAAGTTATCACCAGTCAATTGTAGTACATGTGACTTATCTTCTTCGCCACTAACTGGCTTTTCAGTGGGTGGAGCGTCTTGATTACCATCACCGCCTAACATTTTCTTAACATAGGCTTGTAATTCATCATGGCCGCGGGATCCGGAATATTTTTCAATTTTCTTGCCATCTTCAATCCACAAAAGAGTAGGATAACCTTTGACTTCGAAATCCTGACAAATTGGACGATAAACGGTACAATCAATTTTGGCAATGCTTACAGCTTCTTCATTTTGCAAAGTCTTGGCCAATTGTTCCCAAGTAGGAGCCAAACGTTGACAATGGCTGCACCAGGGAGCATAAAATTTAACAAAATGATTACCACTTGAAACATGTTTGGCGAAATTCTCCTCTGTCAACTCAACTAATTTTCCCTTAACAGCTATTGTGGCGTCTGTATCTTTATCTTCACCATGTGGAATTTCGTTGTCGGCATTTAACTGTTCATTAATAAATTCTGTTATGGCAGGCATATCACGGGTACCCTTAAACTTTACTGATTCTTTTTCACCCAATTTGAAGAAACGCAACGTCGGATATCCAGTTATTTCATGTTTAGCACATAGTTCTTGTTGCTGAGTACAATCGACTTTGCCAATTACAACTTGGGGTTCATCTTTCACATTCATCATTTCAGCCAATTGTTCCCAAAGAGGATGTAAGCGTTTGCAGTGACCACACCTGTGATAAAGATTTACAAAAAATACTATCGTATAGTCATGTTATACACAAGTATATGCATATTTGTTTGTATTACGTACAAAAAAGTGTTAGTCAAATATTTCAAAACTGGAACAAATAAAAGGCTTTTAAATAAAGATATTTTAAAATAAGTGAAACAGTTTAGAATCTAGGAATTTATTTCTCATGTTGAGTAACATTTTATTATACAAAATTTTATATTATTCGAATGCTGACGAAGGCCGTAGCGGGCCAAAGGATAGCTAAAGTAAGCCTCGTAACAGAAATATACAAAAAAACAAAAATTCTGATAGAGAATACAAAATATTCCTGGAAAATATTAAAGGAATAAGACTATTAAAGTTTAAAAGCTTTTGAGAATTGTAATTTGACTTAGAATACACATTCGAATAATATGAAAATTTGTGAATCAGTTTAGTAAGAATCGACAACTCATTTTTAAATTTTGGACAAAAAATTAAGTACATATAAGGTAAAGAAAACTCCCATTGTGAGCTTGTAATTGCGAGGTCTACGGAGCATTTGCTTGCGCCGACTTAATATAGAATTGTGTAGAGAACGCTGTATTGCAAATTTTAAAGCACTCCGAAAATATATTACGTAGCTGTGAATTTATTAATCAGTTGCATACAGTTCAGCGGCGTCATCAAAAATATCTGACTTTGTCAATGAGACTATAGTGACCGCATTAATAAATATGATTGTTTAATTTTAGGTAAAGATATTAATATTGTCATTGTATGCGAACATACATATGTTTAGAAATACGTAAATATCAGCTTATGTTATTTTTTATTTATTGGACAATTAGTTTGTCAATTGGGCAAGTATTTAAAAACATGGTCGTTTTTGTACATTATAAGGCAAAAATATTGCAAAAATAAAATAAAAGCTGAATGTAATAACAAAATACAATGGAATAACATTGTTGATAAACCACAATTTCAATTTAACAAACAAAAGTGTAGAAGTAATTTTAAATTTGTTCTACTATTAAAAACTTGAAAGAAGAAAATATGTAAGCATTTTCAACTTTCCAAGATAAGTCTTAAGACCAGAATTGTGGTGTGCTCCAAAAATTATCGGCAGAACAGCGAAACTTACTCGCATAACCTTATTTTGCTAACCTAATTTTGTAACGGACTAAATTAAATTAATGTCTTTTGTTCTTAAGCTAACGGCAAGACACCCAAGTCAATGGCTACAAAAATCAATGGTAGTTCACTTACTCAAACTCAAAATATGTATGAACGAATTTTCTTTTTTTGACTTTGTTCACTTTATTTCAGAAGCCTTATTTATTTCTAAATTGTTTTGTTTTTGTATATAGAAAGAAGAGTTTGTAAAATAATAACAATTGTTTCAAGTGTTTTTATCAAGGACATAAGAGTTTTAAGTTTTATAAGATATTTCTATCCACTACTATGGATAACAATCTTGAAGCGATGTGGTGGCTTAAGTCTTGGCTGTGGTACGTGCCTTGGCCCTAACCTAACCTAACTATTACAGTAAACTTTCATTTTTTTTTAGCCATAAATATTTCATTCCAATTAATATTTTTTCCTTGTTCGGTAGCATGGTTGATTATACCTGGAACTTATTATACAATGGTTCGGTAGTAGTTATTGACAACGAAAAAATATTTCATATACATAATTATGTATTATATTTCAATAGATATTTTATTCGTTGTTATGTATTATTTAATGATAAGATGTAAAAAAATAGTTAGGTTATAACAGTTGTCATTAAAGAAACATTTTATTTGTTATACATAATTTTATGCTTTTTCATTCATAATTCATGGTTTATTTTTAATTTAAATAAATGAACTTTGGTTTAACTTCAAAGACACAACTGATCTGAAAATGCCCATCTACAAGTACTTGTGTGGCTGGGACAGGATAATATACGCCAATTGTTTTAGAAAAAGCGTTTTGTACTTTTGTTCATCCAGTAATTCAGTAAATGTTATCCACATTTTCTTTTGGGGGTCCGTTATTTTTTGTTTGCGCATATGCTGTTATATTATAAAGTATGTTATAGTTATATTACTTACGGCCAATTTCACCAAGTTGTTATAATTAGCTTTCAATTATAACTGTAAAATCGTATTGTTATAGTTATAGTAAATTTTAACTGAACTTTATGAAATTGGCGCTTAATATTAAAAATTTAAATAAACAATTTTTTAAAATTGTACAAGCCAAAAAATTTATTAAAAGTCCCTAATACTATAATAGCAAAAATTCCACGAAAATGGCTAAATTGCCGGAAAATCGCGAATTTTAGTCATGTTCGCGACAGAAGCCTGCATGCAGTAATGTTAACTTTTTTTTTTTCGTTACTTACATCCCTCTAAAAATTACCGTTTTGAGACGAAATTACCGTTCGCAAAGGTTTTTAATCAAAACGATTGATTGTGAGGTAAAATTAATATGAAAAGCACTCAGTCGATCGCCTGTCCTTAAGAAACAGCACATTTGCAGAAACACAATGTTCTTAATTTTTTGGCATAACGTTATCTATTTTTAAATTGAAAAACACCTCTCAAAATAAGCTTAAATTCCCTGCAAATATTATTGGACCACCTGATCCAATTTCATGAAATGGACTACTCCATGGACTGGTCGGATGTAATGCAAGCATGGACCATGTCATTGTTAAAAAGTAGTGAGACGACATGTCTTCGTTTTTTAACGACATGTTTTCGATTTTAAAACTAATCCTCTTGTGTACACAATGGAGTATTTTTAAAACTACTCCTTTGTAGTCCAAAGATGGGTTATATGGTCCTGCCCTAGGACATCGAAATGTGAAATAGACCATGTTTTTTCCATACGTTTGGGCTACTTTTGGACTTGTCCTAGTCCCTTGTGGACTACTCTTTACACGCGTGTTTGGACTGGTCTTATTAATTGCAGGGTTATTATAAAACTTACATGTGTAAGTACATATGTATATGGTTACCTAAAACGCAAAAGGCCATATCTAACATTTTGAAAATTTTACAGGAAAAGCAAAAAAACTATTTAAAATGATAAATTGATGAATTGCCTTAAACTATTTATAATTTATTTTTCTTGTTAAACTTAACAGTTGTTTTGAAATTTGACAGTTTGTATATTATGTACATATGTATGTATATTAGATAAGGCCTTTTATTTTTTGTTAATAAGATCACTAATTTTGATCGAAAGATTCCAAAATATTTTTGGACATTTGTGCTGGTGCAATACATCAGAATCAATGAAAAAGTCGTTTTTTTAATTTTTGGATAGTAAGGGCCTTTTGCGTTTTAGATAACGATATGTATTTCAAATATCAAAATTTCTTAAAATTACCGTATTTCAAATAAAAATTACCTTGCTGTCTTTTGCAGCCCAAAATTACCGTAAAAAAGGATAATTACCGTACGGTTAACATCACTGGAAGCCTGTAAGTTTTCTGATTCTTTACAGATTTAACGATTTTTAATAAAAATGTAACTTTTCTTTCATGCCGCTATTATCATATTTTTGCGATGTTTACTATTTTTATGGAATTTTAACCATTTCTTATAGTCTTAGACATTTTTAATAATTTTTATGGCTTGTCTGAAATATTAAAACTTTCCAAGAATTTTTGCAAATTTTTTTTGTTTTTTCGACATTTTATCTAAATTGTAATAGCTACATTTCAAAAAAATATTTGCTACTAAATAATTTTTATTCACAAGAGAAAAAATAGTTCTCAAATATAAGTGTTTCAAAACAATAAAAAAAAATATAAATGGAATAGGCAATTTTTTCGATTCCTAAAATTTTGATAACAGTTTTTTTAGGTCCTTGGTTTTAATAATAATATATTAATAATAAATAGGTATGTAATACCTATAAGTAATTGTGATTACTTATTATAATATATTGAGTTCAAAATACCTATAAAAATAGAAACAAACGAAAACACTTAAACAGCACGTAATGATAAGAGTATCATTAGAAGTACATACGAGTAAACTAATGTTTCGTATGAAAGTAAATATGTAGGTATGTAGTTTCTTATCAGCAACATGCAGATTTAAACAGATTTAAAGAGAATAGGTACAATGAAACATGTTAGTTAAAAATATGCTTAACAAGATCAAGTGGCCTTAATTTAAAAATCTACTATGTATGTACATATGTATATAGTAGAGTTAACTACTACGACACTAGATAAGAAAAGTTTGAAACAATAAACCCATAAAACTTATGTATATCATACGTGGGTGATTAATATATGTACAAATTTATTTAAAATTATAAAAAAGGGATGTAGAAATATAGTTATACGTGTCTAAACCAAATTGGTAAAATTTAAACCGAAGTGGCCCTAATGGAAAACAAAGACCAGTAAGCACATGCACATGTGTTGAACAAAATTAAAGGAATGTTAATTAAAATAGTTTTAACAATTAACATTTCATTTTTAGCACTCTATAAATATTGTATATCAATAACCTACTAATTCGTTTGAACTTACCATGGAGCAAAAAATTTTACAAAATGATTATTTTTTGCAATGGCTTCATCAAAATTGTCTACAGTCAATTCAACAGCAAAATTTTCTTCAGATCCATTTTCGGCGACTATAAGTGATGGAAAAATGATGGCAATAATTGCCAAGGATAAAATTGTTTGCGACGCCATTTTTTAACGCGTGTAGTGTAGAAAACAGTAGAAACTATTTTTTATTATTATTATAATTATTTTTTGTGCATATATTTTGAAAATTTATTAAAACTCCCAAAAAATTCTAGCAAAAAATGTACGTGTCTGCTTCAAAGGCCGGCAAAAAAAATTGTGTGGATGAATGATAATTGCCATTCACAATGGTAACTTGATAATAGAGCTGCAGGGCTGCCATATTTGGGAATTTATCCCCAAAGTTGGGGATTTCATGCGAGCAAAAAGGACAATGAAAGTCATTTGGGTATGGTTATTTTTCGGGGATTTTTATACATTTTATATACAATAGAATCCCGATAATTCGTAAACGCAGGGTACCGGCCATTTTTTACGAATTATAGGGGTTTTCGATTTAGCGGAGTTTCGATTTAAAGGGGTTAAAATAAAATAAATACGAATTATCGGGGTTTTTCAATTTATTTACTAAAACGATAAAAAAAAACTTTGAAAACAATTGTTAAAAATAAAATATGTAAAAATTATTTTTTTTTAGATGTTTATTTATTTGAAAACGCACACACAAGCAGAAGCAAAAACCCACGCAAAACAATAGCGGTAAACAAAAAATCATTCTTTCAATGTTTCTGTTGTTTTTATTACGAATTATAAGTGGTAGTTAGCAAACAATTACGATTTATAAGAGGTTAAGAAGATTTTATTTGAAAAAAAAATTACGAATTAGCGAGGGGACCAAAACGTATGGAAATTTTACGAATTAACGAGATTTTTTCAAGGGACCGACAGTTTATTACGAATTATCGGTAATTACGATTTATTGGGGTACGAATTATCGGGATTTGACTGTATACCTAGCTTAACCCGGTGCGCTTTGCTACCCCATCGAAATACAATTAGTAAAATTTTTAAAACAGATCTCGTGTATTGATAACAAAGCATCTTGTACCAAATTTTATTGCTTTTACAGAACCCGCTCTACTGATATGTATACAGAAATCGCATGTGTTCGTATGGGAGGTGCCATGACTACTTTTCCTATTGAACCTACTTTTGCTAAATGTTGTGTATTTTTATCTAAGCTATTTGTAAAAAATTGGAACACCTTCACTGAAACAGTACTCTAACTATGAAGAAATCTTTATTGTCATTGTATTAGAGGTACCACCCGCACTAAAAAATTATAAAATATTAATTGCCTATGTTAAGTCTATAGTGAACAAAATTTCATACGCCTTTTTACTTATATATTATTGATTGCTCCTCCTGCACCTAACCCCTTAATTTTTATTTTGAAAGGTGTAGTTTACCATAAGAGTGGATCCTGTAAAGCTTGAATACATTTGTCTTCAGATATTCGGAATTTAATAATTTCGTTCTATGGGAGGTACCGCTCTTCCATCCTCTACCCCGCCGATTGTTATTTAAAAATTTATAGTTCAGTATAATAGTGGCTTTAACTACGTTTGAAGACTCTAGCTAAGATAGTTATTCAGTTACGCGATATTTAATATATACATCCTATGGGGGTATTGCTCCAGCTGCGCATTCCCCCAAAATTTTTATTTTCAAATGTGTAGTTTACTATAAGAGTACCTCCTACCAAGTTTGACCATTCTCACTAAAACAGTTTTTAAGATATGCGATATTTAACATTAGGGTCCTATAGGGGCACCACTTCCCCTGCTACTATCTTATTTCAATTTCAAGGCTCAGAAGATGGTACTGGAATAAAATTCAAGAAAATGGGCGCAGCGGCTCTTAACATATGGGCATTTCCAGCGAAAAGTATACTTTTTGTAACATAACGCCAGATGTATTTTAAATAGTTTCTCAAAAAACTTTATATGTATAGTTTACTTTTTATATTTTGGTGTAAAGCGCAACTAGCTCTACAAATAGTAACAAAAGGGATAACGATTGAACAACATGGTCCGAAAATAAAACCTTATTTGCAATTTGGCGTTACATTAAGAAAAGTAGACTTTTCGCTAAAAGTGCCCATATTTACCTTAAAACGAGCAAAGATTTATAAATTTTATAGCTTGAAAAATAAATCTGTATTAGTCCAAAGTTTACTAAAAAAAGGTTTAATGTAAAACATCTTGCTCAATTCGCAGTCTTATTAAATTTTGTAATGCAAGTCAAAATCAACTTCCGTTTTTTTAACGCCACGCCAGCGCAGATTTTTGCTTATATCTGCAAATCCTTAGCGTCGATAACTGTAATGTTGTTTCTGAAAATAGTGCTACTTGACTACTTTGTATATATAAAAACCATTTTTACAAATTTGACTTCTTCATTTATTTTTTTTACATTTTGTGGTACAAATATCATGACACGTCAAAATGGAAATGCAATACTTAATATTGGTATATTATCCTCCTCTGTCTACCCCACCCATTTTTATATTGAAATTTATAGGTAACCATAATAGTAGCTTTAACCACGTTTGAAGACTCTCCCTTTAATAGTTCTTAAGTTTATCGATATTTATTATATGCATCCTATGGGAGGTATTTCCCCCCTGCGCCTACCCGCTTTATTTTTAATTTCAAAAGTGTAGTATACCATAACAGTGACTTCTACAAAGTTTGAACATTCGCACTATAACAGTTCTTAAGATATGCGATAATTAACATTGGCGTCCTATGGGGACGCTGCTATTTTATTTAAATTTTGGGGCTCAGAAGATCCTAATACCAAAAGTTCAACAAAATGCGTGCTGCGGCTCTTAAGATATGGGATATTTAATATTGGCATCCTATTAGGGTACCAATTCCCCTGCCCTTATCGAAAAAATAAGTAGAATATTTTATTTTGAGGGCTCACGTGATGTTACTGTAAAAATTTCAAGAAAATCGGTTCAGTAGTTTACCTAGGGCTTACACTTGTTCGAAAAACTCAATACACTCACACTTTTTCACCAACACCATCACATTTTTCGTACTTGCAGCCCAACTTGCAAGAGAATTTGCTTGCAAGTAAATATTTGACACTTGCAGCAAGTAAAATGACAAATGAAAAAAAACAGTGTTACCGTGAATGAATTTTGTATCAATTTACTAGTACTTAGTTATATAAAAGTAATGTTTAAAGCGGATTTTAAGTGTATTTATAAAAAATAACAAATACAAAAAAGCACAACTATACAATATCGCATCTTAATGGCAATATTAATCATAAATTTTAAGCATTTTGAAAAAAAAAATTGTTAATCAAAATATTTTCTCAGTAATATTATGGCATCGCCACTACGGCAATACTGGAGTCAAATATTTTATAAAATAAACATAATTGTTTCATCAAGATGGACCGAAAATTAAATAAAAAAGAAATTATTAAATATATTTTGTTATAGCATGGTAATGTTTTTAAACCGAAAAACAAACCATTTTAATAAGATGTTTTCGCTTCGAGAACATTTGACTGTGTAAACACTCAAGCTACTTGCAAGACTTTCGGCTTTTTCTTCGACATTTTCGTTGATAATACGTATGCACTACTTGAAAGTAATTACTTGCATGTGTAAAGGCAGGGTAACCCTATAAGCCAAAAAACAAACAAACATTTTTCATTCGCAGTTTTTTGTTCAATTCTCTAAGCAATTTAATTAAAAACTGGTTTTAAAAAAAATCGCGACCACAAGACTATAATTTTTATTGAGTTTTTTCCTTCTCCTGTAAAGTAAGGAAAATATTAGTTAGGGCTTTTCTATATTAAAGTAACGATATACAAGTGTACACATATGTATATATAACTTAAGTTAATGGTAAAATTATTCCTTAACACGCCGGTATATAAAACAATCAAATCGGTTAGACAATGGGCAATTTATTAGCAAAATACTCCAAATATAAAATTATTTTTTTTAATAAAAATTTTTGTTTGGGGATTTTCGCGGATTTCCTATTTAAATTTTTCTTACTATTTTTAAAAAAAACAACATTTTTAATTAACAGGATTCAAAATTTGGTCAGAAAAAAGGGATTTTTGGGGATTGTTTTGTAATTTTTTGGGGACAAGGAAAAAAGTACCTGGCAGCCCTGCTGCCAAGAGCTTTTCATAAGGTATCAAGGCGAATTTATTATAGGTGGTCTTAAAAGCTCTGCTGATAACTTTTTTTTTTTAGCTAAAATCACTGTTGGATGTAGGGTTGCCATACGTACTGTTTTTAACAGTACATGTACTGATTTTTTGCAATTGTACTGTTTTATGCATAATGTCCAAAACAGTACGCAAATGTGCTGTTTTTTACACTTTGTACTGTTTTTTGTACTGTTTTTTTGGTTCAGTCTACAAAAAACCAAGATATTAAGAAAAACCCTGTTTAAGTCATATTTTGAAAATATCCTAATATTTAACAGTACATAGATTAAAAAGAAGGTTGTGTTCCAAACAAAAAAGCTCTCAAATAATAAAACTTTTTACGCTGTGGTCATTTTTTTCTCATAAACACGCAGTAGACATCTTAATTATAATGAGTGACTCGCAGCAGCTGTATATTTTCATGTTATTATTTTTAACACATATGATTTTATAGCTACATCTTCCAATAGTATTTTCCTTTAAACAGCTGAGAAAGATAAAAACAAAATCGAAATTTTGTTAAAAATATTATATTTTTTAAATACTAACGCCTGTATTAATAATAAATTTTTAAATTTAATAAAGGTTTACAAAACAAATTTTGTATAAAAATTCTCCTAAATAAACTTTTGTAAGATTTAATAATCGTTTATAAATACGGGGGTAAATAAATACTTATTCCAACACAACTATCGTTAATTCCTAGAATTTTTTTTTAATATTCGGGCGAGTTCTGGAAATCGAAATCACGTGAAATTGAAAACGTACAAATTTAAAAAATTCTCTGGGCTCAAAATTTATAAAAATACCTAATTCCTTTCAGGACCACTTTTCTCTACATAAACTACTTTTAAAATAAAAAAAAAAAAAGCTACGTTAATTTTTACAAAAATTTTATTGAAACTTGTTTTTTACTATTTTAATATTTTCAGATTTTGTTAAATAAATACACCAAACTATGTTTTTTGGAATTTATAGATTATAGCTGAACTTGGTAAAATTGTCCGTAAATAGCTTAAAATTTTTTTGAAATTTGAAAATTAACTTGGACACATACATTTTTTCAAATTCTATTTGATTTGTGCAACTATGTGTGTGGTGAAAATTGCTTTAACTACCAGTATGCTTAAAGAAAGTCCTACTTACACAAATGGAGTAATTTCGTATACGTTTAAAATGCCATAAAACGGAAATCATTCCTTTGACGTTACACATTTCAAGTGTTTTTCGTTATATAATTGTTGCATATTCAATCAAAAGTTTTAAATATATAATAATTTAAATAAATAGTTGTGTTTTCGCCAAAAAAAAAATGTACTGTTTTTTTCTTGATTGTACTGTTTTTTTGTGGTCAATGTACTGTTTTTCCGAATTTAAAATCTGGCTACCCTAGTTGGATGTCAAAATTTTGTTTATTCTGTTTTATTATCTTTGTTTCTGTTTTGTTTTATTTCTGTTTTTGACATTGTACAATGATTTTACAAAAACAAATTGCTTGTGGTTTTTGTACGAGTTGTACTTGCTGTAGTACCGAGATTACCTGGGATGAATTCGCCTTGCAAGGTATATTCATAGCTATAAATACAGTACTTTTCGCTTATAGTCACATCCCTTAAGGCTAGTTTACACGGTAATACATTGTATTATGACATTATGTAGAATGAGAAAAATAATACCATGTAAAAGAAAAATGTATCGAGGAAGAGAGAATAAGAACACAAAATCTTACAAGCGGTCGGTAAATGATTTTTTTTCTAAACCATTTTAGAAACTTATGTATTTTCATCACACCAGAGGTGTATTTTAACAGAGTATGTATATTGAAGGTGGTAGAATTTGTATACAAAAACAACTAACATCAACTCGGAAAATTCTCATGTTGATTTTGTAAAAATTGTAAAACTGTAACCATCTGATTTTTTGATTTTACTTTTACTATCCGTGTAAACATGAAAAATACATACAACAGATTTTTATTTTTTTCTTTTAAGCACGGAGAGAATTTCATAATATTTTGATTCTACAAAGTCGTAATACATTGTATTACCGTGTAATCTGGCCTTAAGTTGCACGCAATGTCGTGACTATATCGCTAATGTGATTTTAAGCCTAATTTTTATATGCCACAATATGGCATATAAACAAAATCGGATATATACAATTTATGTGATTATAAAAAAGAAAACAGATTCATTTCAATTTATATGTATATGTATACATAGTATGTATGTATACGTATTGAATACGTCCCTGCAAATATTATTGCACCACGTGATCCAATTTCATGAAATGGACTACTCCATGGACTGGTCCTATGTAATGCAAGCATGGGCCATGTCATTGTTAAAAAGTGTTTGTAGTGAGACGACATGACTTCGTTTTTTAACGACATGTTTTCGTCTTTAAACAAGCTTAAAACTAATCCTCTTGTGTACACAATGGAGTAGTTTTAAACTACTCCTTTGTAACCAAAGCTGGGTTATATGGTCCTGCCCTAGGACATCGTAATGTGAAATAGACCATGTTTTTTTATACGTTTGGGTTACTTTTGGAATAGTCCTAGGCCCTTGTAGGCTACATTTTGCACGCGTGTTTGAACTAGTCCTATTATTTGCTGGGCAACGAAAACTCGAGGAAATAGCCGATTGGCTAAAATTAAAAATTGTGTGAATGGTAGTGAAAAAGTGTGAGTGTATTGAGTTTATCGAACTTGTACTTGCATGTGAAAACGGGGGATAACCAATATGCTTGTACCTAATTTGGAAAATTTGGCTACTGTCGTTCTTCACACACAAAAAAACCATATACATTTATAGCTAATTTTACCAACGCCTGCATAGGTAATTTATTTTTTATATAAAAACAAAAAAAAACTATTTTATTTTGTGGTGCAACAACTAAAACAGAATAATTATATGTTTTTCAAAATGTTTGTAAAAAAATATATTGCGCTTGATTGGATTTTTAATTGATTTAATAACGAAATTTTTTGTCACGATTTAAGCCACCACCTGGATAACTATCTTGCCGCGCACTGTGGCTGAAAATTATATTTCATTGGCCAAAAGTCCAAATTTTGTTTGTCACCGATTTTCACAATTTTAATTTTATTTAATAGTAAACATTTGAAACTTAAGGTAGCCAAAAAATTAGGTCAAACTTTTGCTAGTTGTGGTTGTGCCATGCTGGTAAACACAACTTTTTTTTTAATTCAGAAAAATGAATATTTTTTATATGGGCATTTCCATTTTGACGTGTCGTGATGTTTGTACCACAAAATGTAAAAAATTAAATGATGAAGTCAAATTTGTAAAAAGGGTTTTTATATACACAACGTAATGAAGTATCACTATATTCAGAAAAAAAAATTACAGTAATCGACGCTATGGATTTGCAGATACAGTGCCAGCTCGATAATCCGAAGGTGTGTAAGCCGAATTATCCAGTAATCCGAATTGAATTTATGACGTACTACATACTCTATAGTTCGCATTGATTGGAAGTTCGCTAAACCGAATTTTTATTTATTTTATTTTTCTGCTTATTTATAATTTTAAGAATCTATTTTATGTGCAAATTTTGAAAATTTTTAACTAAATGACGTGCGAATTTCTAAAGAGGAAATTTTTAGCTGGATTATTAAATCTGATTATACTTCATGGGAGCATGTGCACTGCAAGATCACAAATTATGTATGTTAAAAAACATAACATTTAATAAAAGCTTTACTGCCGTTTTCATTAAAAACTAAATTGGTCTTAAAATATATTTTCTGACAAATTTGTAATTTTTTTTTTTTTTTTTGATTTTAAAATATTTTTTGGCTAACTCTCTTGAGTTATATTGCCAGGGTATCACACAATTTTTGGAGCTTCAACCGCAAAAAACCACTCGTTCGACCTAAACCTTCGTATAGGAAGACGAGAGCTTCCAGAATCCGCTCCAGAGTATTTTGGTCTCCACCAGTAAACGTCTGAGTTATTTCATTGGTACTCCACCAGTAAATCTTCTGAGTTATATATGGTTCTCCACCAGTCACGTTAAAAGTTTGAGGTTAAAAACGATTGCATATAGTTAATGCTGAAAACCGCAAAAACTGTAACTCGGTACAGTTATACGACGCCGAAACATTAACCAATGCGGGGTGACACCGCAAAACGCACGAAAAGCAGACAAACAAGAACGACCTGCTTGTCCTTAAAAAATAATGACAAAAAGCGCGAGCTGCTTCTCCACTCACAGCAGTTTTACGAGTGTGGAAAAATTTGTAAAGAAATTTTGATTGAAAATACGTTTGATACAAGGCGAATTCATACAAGGTGGTCTTATTTTGAAAATGTTTACAACACTGTAAAATATTCTAACGTTGTGTAAAATATTCAAACAAATATTTAATTTTGTTTTTAATTTAAAAAATTTTAAATTTCATAATTTTAATCGAAAATTATAGAATTTAGTAAAGATTCCCCAGAACCACCAGAACGGTATACCATTTTGACACAAGGTTAGTTATCAGCTGTTGCTTATGTAGCCGGATAAGTTCCCCTAGTGTAAATTCGCCTTTTTGATATCTAAATTATTTTTTTAAAATACAAAACTTAATTTTTTCATTCTTGATTAATAAAAATAAAATAAATTTGTTTTAAAATCCTAGTCTGTGTTTAATTTTCGGATATAGTGAATTATAATACATAATAACAGCACATCCAGTAATCCGAATATCTCGTTAATCCGAATCAGGGTCTGCAATCATTAATTCGAATTAGCGAGCTGGCACTGTATAAGCAAAAATCTGCGCTGGCGTGACGTTAAAAAACGGAAGTGGATTTTAACTTGCATTACAAAACTGAATAAGACTGCGAATTGAGCAAGAAGTTTTGTATACAACCTTTTTTAATAAACTTTGGACTAAAACAGATTTATTTTTCAAGTTATAAAATTTATAAGTCCTTGCTCGTTTTACAAATAAGGTTGTATTTTCGGACCATGTTGTTCAATCGTTATCCCTTTTGTTACTATTTGTAGAGCTAGTTGCGCTTTACACCAAAATATAAAAAAGTAAACTATTTATATAAAACGTTACATTACAAAAAGTAGACTTTTCGCTGGAAATGCCCATATTTAATCCGAAAGAAATTATCATTGCTCAAAAACTATCATCGATAATGCCCTGCTAGCTTTTAAAAGTAATACGTGCGACTATTGTGTTATTTATATTTGAGATGTTAAGACATATATTCTAAACTACTATATTTTTTGTCAAATTTAAACTTTAGTAGAATAGAACTTTTGCGGACCAAAAGGGACAAAGAAGGTTAAATCACTGATGGAAAGGTGAAAGTGTTTTCTTTAACTCTGTATACACTTTTGTACCCGTTTGGACCCGTCTGTTTAACACTTTTTTAGTTTTAATAAAATGACTACAAAAACAAGCTTAAAAACACGTTTACGCTAAACAGGTATATAGTTAATCCCACCTTAGACATTGAACAGTTCCGGCGCCTAAAGCCTCTTGACGAAAGGCACAGCCCAAGAGCATTTCTACATGATGTTGAGGCAAATCTTGCTCTCTGCAGGAACAATGAAACTCTGGCTCAATTCTGCATCAAGATCGTGGCAAACGAAAAAATTCTCGGAAATGCTGGTAAAAGAGTGAGAGAACTACCAAACAATGCCTCCTGGGAGGAAATTAAAGCAAGAATTCTACAAGAGTACAGACCGAGAAGGACCTATGCAGAAATCTTCAATCACTGCCGTACAATAAAAGTAAGAAATCTAAATGAATTATTTAATATATTTGAAAAAGCTAAATTCGAAATAAACGACATATATTTAGGGGATCAATCCAAACCAACTATATATAGGCCAGAAAATGTCGACAGGGATCTGGTAGACATACTGCTAGAAAAAATAGATGGACCTATTAGGGCACACATAGGAGAACACGAGACTTTAACCGACATTATTCTGAAATACACAAGACTTAAATAATTGGACGATGCAAGAGCCATTGCTTTTAACCATAAGAGTAAAGGATACAGCCAAGGAGTTTCAATCATTAACAAAAACCAAAATCACCAAATACGACAAAATTATCGCACAAAAAACTTCAATAATTTAAGCTCACAAAATTCTAACCAAACACGACAAAACTATCATACAAATAACCACAGTATTTTTAGCTCAGAACACACAAAGGGAAATTATCAAACCCGACAGAATTATCAACCAATTAACTACAACAATTTTAATACACAAACTAGTAACAGAAGGCAATGCCATGAAAACAGACAAGAGAACAACCCGAATAGCTACATACTCTAATAGAGATAGATATAGCAATCAAACAAGGACTAGTCGTATGAGTACCGACAGTCGTAACAATCAGTCCACGGACAAACCAATGGAAATAGGCAACCTTTGTAGGGAAAATGAAGTAAATTTTCTGATGCAGCCTCAAAATCAACACTGCCCATAATAGTTATTTCATTGGGAAAGCAAAATGTCAGGTGCCTTATAGACACAGGATTAACAACTACTATTTTTAAGAGAAATACATTGATTGAAAACTACCCAGAACAGAAACTATCAATGGATTTAATGAAATATGTAAGGGAACACTTAGTTGGAAAATAGTAGATTTTAGAAATGATAGATACGACTGATGAACATGGTTATGTGAATATTTTAGGTAATAAATTATTTTTTGAGAACATAAATTATCCTCTCCATACAGTTAACATATGTGCTCTGGAACCTTTTCCAAGAAAACATGTTTTAGATAGGCTTAATTTTAGTAATTTAAACGAAGACGAAAAAAATACAATTATGTGTTTGCTGAGGGATTTCACGGACTTATTTTATGTCGAGGGAGACAACCTTTCGGCAACAACTGAGATAGAACACCAAATAAATACTTACATTGATAGACCTCTTTATTCAAAATTATATAGATATCCCCAAGTTCACGAAAGTGAAATTCAAAGGCAAATTAAAGACATGCTCAGACAAAATATTATAAGGGAAAGTAATTTTCCTTATAATAGCCCCTTATGGGTCGTACCGAAAATGCAAGATAATTCGGGAATAAAAAAATGGGGAATTGTCATTGACTACAGAAAGCTTAATGAGAATACAGTCGATGACAAATTTCCTATACCAAACCTAAACGGTATTCTGGATAAATTGGGAGAATCCCAATATTTCACAACCTTAGACCTTGCCAAAGGTTTCCACCAAATTTTGGTAAAAGAAGAAGATCGCAAGAAAACAGCATTTTCAACGCCTTTCGGACACTACGAGTTTATTC
Source organism: Pollenia labialis (assembly GCA_949318255.1). Classification (NCBI taxonomy): domain Eukaryota; kingdom Metazoa; phylum Arthropoda; class Insecta; order Diptera; family Polleniidae; genus Pollenia; species Pollenia labialis. Next base: position 46,041,327 of record OX439142.1, on the reverse strand, counting down.
GTATGCCATTCGGCCTGAAAAATACGCCATCAACCTTTCAAAGGCTGATGAATTCAGTTCTTCGCGAGCAAATTAATAAAACATGTGTTGTCTATATGGACGACATTTTGGTTTTTAGCACGTCTCTAGAAGAACATAAAAATTCTTTAAAATCAATTTTCGAAGCCATAAGAAAAGCCAAATTAAAAATTCAGATAGATAAATGCGACTTTCTGAAGAAGGAAAAGCAATTTCTAGGTCATTTACTGACCAATAAAGGCATAAAACCGAATCCAGCGAAAATTAAAATAATACAAAATCTGCAACTTCCTCAAACGAGCAAGCAAATCAAATCATTCCTAGGAATGACAGGTTTCTACAGAAAATTTATTAAAGATTACGCGAAAATCGCAACCCCTTTAACAAAAGCGCTTAGGAAAAATGGAAAAATTAATAGATTTTATCCTAATTACATTTTGGCTTTTGAAAAATTAAAAGAAATCGTCACTAATGCACCAAATGATTCAAGATAACCACTGAGGCAAGCAATTTCGCAATTGGCGCCGTTCTTTCACAAGAAGGCCACCCAATTGCATATGCCTCTCGAACTCTGAATGTAAACGAAACAAACTACTCAACAAATGAAAAGGAATTGTTGGCGATAGTTTTGGGTGTTAAATACTTCCGACCATATATCTATGGAAGAGAGTTTGATCTTGAGTGCGATCATGAGCCGTTGAAGGGTTACAAGTATAATATACGGGTAAGGACATTAACCCACGTCTTCAGAGATGGTTGGTTCAATTCGGAGAATATAATATGAACATCAATTATATAAAAGGTGAACTAAACAAAGTTGCCGATTTTTTGAGTCGTAATAATTCTGACACTAATGAAATTAATCACTTAACAGAAAATGATTCCGATGATACAAATGATAATAGCGATCAAGATTCATTATTGGTACACACTAGGGATGCCAATCCCGAAATTGTTAACTTAATTTTTTTGTTTTACCTTTTTTTATAAAAAGAAATTCATTATGACATTCCCCATGAGAGGATAGGGAACACAATATTGATCTTTAATATTTATTTGATTAATTCTGTTAATACTGTCATTGAAAACGTAAGAAAATAGTTACACTTTGTTATTATTTTCAAGCGTGTCCAATAATTATAAAGAAATTTTAACGTGAAAAGTGCTGAAAATAAAGAAACAAGAAAATTTGTTAAAGAAAAAAATGTTGTTGAAATGCACAAAACAATTCACTGGTGCACCAAATACAAAATTTAAGCTTTACTCTTTACAGGGTTAAGATTATTAAAGTGTTTTCCGAGAGTTGACATCGAGCCTACGGTAATTAATGGAGCGATTTCACAATATTAAATAATGTATTTTATACACTTCATAATTCCTACCGCAAGTAGTGGTGGTTTTTGTTAAAATAAGATTTTAATGGTTAACTAAATAAATTGATTTTTTTAGTTAATTTCTAATTCCAATTTCAATTATTTATTTTAATTCATTTAATATAATTTTAATAGAATCTTACAAATAAATCAACTTCTATGTTGCGTTGTTTAATTATAATATTAATTATTTTTTTTATTAAGCTTGAATGAACTGAGGTAATTGAATCAAATATAGCTTTTATGGTAATTATTTTTTTATTGAATCAAGTAACACATTGTTTAAAATCGTACGTTTTTTATCATATTTTTTATTATATTTTTTATTGAATAAGAAAAGTAAAAATTTAAAATTTTTACAAATTTAAGTAATATTTAACTTTAAAATAATAAATGAATTATAAAAACTTCTTTTAAAGACGTTTTTATTTAATAAATATCTATAAAAAGCATTTATCTCTTAATTTTCAAAAATCCCGAATCCCAAAAAATCCCGTAAAATCCCGGGATCCCGTAAAATTTTGATTTTTTGTAATCCCGAATCCCGGGATTTGTGAAAACCAGTCCCGATTGGCATCCCTAGTACACACTGATCATTCTCTGGACGAAAACTTGTAACGAACTTGACCAATTGGCCCTGTCCTTGTATGGAAATTGGCTATCTTGTATTACCAGCCATGCTTAGTGGTGGGAGTGTTTCTTTTCCAACAAAGACAAGTAAAAATTCGCAACACAAAAGTAAATTATATAAGATAGCTCTTAAAAAAAAAAATTAAAGTAAAAGAAAATTATCAACAAAAATAAAGAAATTATTGTGAGAATACATGATAGTGATCTACTTATCTTTATCTAGATGGTTAATGATCAAATTATATGCAAATGTATACACCATCCCATTTTGACAATTGCATTTGCTGTTACTGTTATTAATTTATCCATATTTCAAAACTTTCGTGATTTAATTAAAACTTATTTAGAATTTCATCGTTATAATTTTAGAGTTTTATTAATGTATATAGTTAATTAAGTTTAGAAATTATTAAATTATAAGTTATATGTATATAAAAAAAAATTTGTTTTCCTTATTTTATTAATGTTTTTAAATTATAAGTTATATATAAAAAAAAAAATTTGTTTTCCTTATTTTATTAATGTTTTTCAGTGTAAAAATCAGTTGAAGTTCAAATTTTTGTTTTGTTTTTGTATATCTTATTCAAATGTGTAATAATGTTTCTCATCAAAATTTAAAAGAGTATATACAAATGTTAAGCTACGGTCACACTTGTCAAATATTTGACGAAAAAAACGGGACCAACAATCAAACCAAATAATCATATCCTTTAATTTCAATATTTATTTTGATTATAGTACCACATTTTACAAAAAAAAAATTTTTTTTCTTTGTCTAGTAGTATAACTAGTTTTATTTTGTGATATTGAGACCATGTTAAATCGAACTAACTATTTACAAAAGTAGTGGTTACGCTTTTTTGGTCAAATATTTAATAAGTGTGACCGTAGCTTTAGGAACATGAATTAAAATATGGATGCATTTATTGTTCTGTAATTCTTACAAACAACAAATTATCTTTCTTTGTTAACTAGGTATATATTTTAATGTTTTAAATGGAAATATAAATCTCAAAATGTACTTACATTGTACACCTCCAAAGTCGACAAGCGCTTGATGACTGGAACTGCATCGATTGTAAGTTTTTGATTTCTTTTCTTTTTATGTTTAAAGTGTGGGGAAATTTAGTTTAGCGTATATAAATGACAATTTAAATTTAAGAAAAATTAAATAATATAAGCAAAATCAGAGATAACATATTTAACAAAAAAATCAAAAGTATTTGAAATTATTTATACTTTATGAAGTTAATAAGATAACAAACAACGCGAGAAACAAAAATTAAAGTTAAAATTATTATAATAGTACAGAAGATCTAAGAATATTATATATCTTATGTTTTTGGAACCATTCTTAAAATCTTATTTGAAGTTAAATTTAAAAATATTTTGATATGTGGTTTCTTTGCTTTTATGTATATTGTGATCCAAAATTTAGGTTTTCATTTAGTGATTTATTTTCCTCTGATAAAGATTTTAACGTCTATTTCTGTTTTCCTCCTCTGCAGTCTTATATTTTCTTCTTTTTTTATGTAAATGTCCCAAATTTTCCTTTTTCCTTTCCTTTTGTTTTAAAATCAAAAGAAATTTATTTTTATTTTTTATTTTTGGCTGATAATTAATTTTTCCGTCCTTATCTTTTCAATACAATAAAAAAATCTATTCTATCATTTTTTTTTTAAATATAAATCAAAGCTACTTCTATTTATTTTTTTCTTCTAAATTTCATTTTTAAATACATATATGGTTCGAAAATCGTCCTCATAAACTCAATCAAAAGTTTACGAGTGTTTAACAAGAAAGTTTCAAGAATTCAATCAGAAATCTTTTATAAAACTGAAGATGTTACAAACATCAAGATCAGAATGTATAACAAATTTGAAAGTATTGTAAGTACTGACTTAGTTAACGAAACATCGAACTTCGGTGAAATGCTTTTGAGGTTACAAAAAAGAGCCAACAATAATGGCATTTATATTATAGAATGGGCAAAGAATGATCCATTTTTTTCTTAATGCTCTGTTCAGGACTTTAAAAACCATTGTAATAAAGTACTTACCACGTTGAAAATATTGTTGGTTGATCAGTCTGAAGACGGTGAGACTCTACACTCTCAAGAGGAAGAACTCGGTGATAGCGTTCCAATATTAGATACGGTGGTAAATCGATTTTAAACTCAAATTATAATACTAGATATTAAGGAGGTAGTCACTGAAACAATTATTGGAAAAAAACGAATTTACATAGACAGAAACGACATCGCGAATAAAAATATTTCAAATATTTTAAGAAGGGAGGTTCCTAAAGGAAAAATAGGAATATTTTCCAAATTGAATGATCAGGAATATTATAAGGTTCAACTTAAGTTGATAGAAGAATTTCCTGACAAAAAGAACTTTAAATTTGTTAAGTGTTCTAAATTTGCGAAAGATATTGTTGAGCAAAACGACCTAAATAAACAAATAGCATTGTTTCACAAACGGCCCATGCTGGCATAATTCCAACCTACGAAAAAATTAAACATAAAATGTACCACCCTAATTTGAAAGAATTTGTACAAAAAGTAGTAAATAATTGTGAAACTTGTTCCGGGGCTAAATACGATAGAAACCCAATAAAAACAAAGTTCAAAATAACTGAAACCCCTTCCACCACGAATGAAATAATTCACGTCGATACTTACGTAAACAGTCAGCATTCATTTATTATTTTTATCGACAAATTTTCAAAACATGTAATTTCATTCAATTTGCACGATAGAAACAGTCAAACCCTAGTCGGTAAAATTCGAGCATTTTTAGCCATAAAAGGTGGGATTACTAAATTTGTTTTAGATAATGAATTCAATAATGCGAATGTAAGGAACTACCTTGATCAAGAGGGAATCCAATATAATTTTACAAAACCAAACAGGCATACTGGTAATTCGGATATTGAAAGATTTAATAATACAGTAACAGAAAAAATCAGAGTTTTCAATAAATTCCCAAATTCTTAAAGCAATAAAATTCTACAATAGTAATTATCACAGCAAAATAAAATGCAGTCCTTTAGATGTTTAAAATAAATTGATTGATCATAGCATTATAAAAGAAAGACTAAAAAATACTAAATTCAAAATAGTTCAAAAAAGAAATAAATATCGTGAAAACTATACAGAAAATAGGAAGGTAGGCTTTATAAAAATTTATAAAAGCTTAAAGGTACGGTCACATATGGCAAACAATTGTCAAATTTTGTTTGCCGGCATTTTTTAAAAATTTGATAAAAAAAAATAAATATTTTATTTGCTGGTCACACTACGCACATTTATTTGCCCATTTTTGTTTGTTCAAACAGGTATTAAATACCTTCAAATAAAAAATGGGAAAACATGTTTGCCCTGTGTTCACATATAAAAATATTTGCCTAAAAATAAATATTTGAACAAATTGTCAAAAATAAAAATTAAATAAATAAAATTACTTTTCATTAAAACTAAAAATTACCATTTTGATGCAAAATATTGAAACTGGTATGGTTTTTTGGTACAGTATAGCGAGAATAGCAGTTTTAAACGTATAAAAGGATTAAGATAACAAATAAAGGGATAAGGCAATTTGGCAAAGTAAGTTCTAGTCTTATACAACTAAATTAACATACATTATGAAACTAAAGTATTATTTGTTACGGTTTTAGACGCAAGCAATGAAGTGTTTTAGAGAGTGGATCTATTGTAAATTATAGACCGATCTTCACGAAATTCAGTTATATGATTTCTAGGCATATACATTGAGTTTGTGCAAAATTTAACGATAAAAGGTGCATTCCGCCACCAATTTACGTTAGTTTTTTTTAAATAAATATTGATTTTTTCAAGAGGTTGTTTCCCATTTCGCTCCATAACTCTTTTCCTACTGAACCAAAATGCTGAATTTCAATCCAAACTGCTTGGACGAACTTGCGGCCAACATTTTTATTTTTCGTCAGCATCCTTTTCTAAATCGATATAACAATGTACATCCGTCCGGCTAGCTGTCGATGTTAACCTTATTCGCAAAGTACATGTCGCAATTTTTGAGATAATCGGGTGTGTTCTAGAATCTGAATTCACTCGAAAGTGGATTACTTCAGTATTTTTTGTGTTCTGCAATTCACCTCCACATGTTTTTATTCGTTTTCAATTAGAGTGGTAAGGGGTTAGTGAAAGTAAAACGAATCGACCTTAATTCTTATAGTATGTGAGAATATTTTTAGCAAAAAAACATAATTTTAGTTTTTAGTTTGAAATGTTCTTTATATAATGAAAACAATACGTATTTTCACACAAATATTGCAAATTTTTGCAAATTTCCACTGATTTAGCAATATTTACAGAATTTTTACCATTCCTTTTAGTTTGAGGGACTTTTAATCAATTTTATGGGTTGTTTGAAATATTAAAAATTTTCACGAATTTTCGCTACGTTTGTAAATTTTTTTTTCTGTTTTTTCCGACATATTGTTTTTTAACCGATTTGGCAATTTCAAATAAATTTTTGCAATTTTTCGTGAATGTTCGCGATAGATGCAATTGTTTCCTCTGATTCTTTACAGTTTTAACGATTTTTAATAAATACATATTAAACTTTGCTATCATGCCGCTATTAGCAAGTTTTTGCGAATTTCCGCTAATTTAGCCACTTGCAGATCATCGATAGGTAGGAGCTGGGGACTCCGGCCGTCAATAGTGGGATGGCTGCACACTTCGGTGGTTAGACCCATTCTTACGTATGGATGCTGTGTTTGGTGGGAGTCATTGGGATTTGCTAGTCGTAGGAACCTTCTTTCTAAGGCTCAGAGGTGTGCTTCAATTGGCATGACAGGTGCCATGAGAAGTACTCCTCAGGCTGCCCTGGACGTCATTCTACATCTTCTGCCTATTGAGCAGTATGTGATGGGAATGGCGGCCAGGAGCATTCTTAGACTGAGGGAGTTAGGATTGATAGGGAATGTCACGCAGGGTCACTCACGGATCCTGAGTGTGATTGAGGATTGTGGCTATTGCCTGGGACTACCCGGCTATACTGATTATGTGAGCACCAGGGTGGACTTTGGGCGGTCGCCGGAGGTAATAGTGCCTTCTAGGGAGAGCTGGTCAGGTAGGAGCAGATTATTTAGTGGATTTGCTATTTTCACTGATGGCTCGAAGATGAGGGGCACGGGTGCGGGAGTCTACATTGAGGATCTGGACATCAGAAGGTCATATAGGCTTCCTGACGACTGTAGTGTCTTTCAGGCGGAGGTTCTGGGGGTATTGAGGGCCGTGGAACTGATGAGGGACAACATCGATAGGGGCTCTGAGGTCACTATATATGTGGACAGCCAGGCGGCTCTTATGGCCGTAAGGGGCTGTTATGTGAACTCAAAGCTAGTTGATGATTGTAGGAGGGCTTTGGAAGAAGTCTTAGGGGAGTATACGCTAAGGTTGTGCTGGGTGCCGGGTCACTGCGACATAGGTGGCAATGAAGTTGCTGACGAGTTAGCAAGACAGGGCTCAGAGATGGAGGACCCTAACTGTATGGAGGCGGTTAGACCTCCAATAGGCTTCAATTTTGGAAGAATCAGGGAGTGGATTCTGGGCGCGACCAATCGGGCCTGGGGGAACCGGACGGACTGCCGGGTATCACGGACGCTGTGGCCGGTGCTTAGCAAGTCCGATTCGGGGTTGCTGCTGGGCAGGAGTAGGGTCTGCGTGAGGACCATGATAGGAATGATCACGGGCCACTGTATGATAGGCAGGATGGCGGTGAGGATAGGATACGAATTATCGGATATGTGCAGGTTGTGTGAGGACCCTGAGGAGTTAGAGACAGTTGAGCACTTTCTGTGCCACTGTCCCAGGTTGCAGGACAGCAGGCTGAGGTGGCTGGGCAGTAGATTCCTGAACGAATTAGGGGATGTCTCGGGTTGTGGACTTGATAATCTGATAGGATTCGTAATGGGGATGGCCTGGCTGCGCGAGAGGAGGCTGGGTGCTGGCCACACGTAGGTTGAATTTGGTTGGTCAGGATTTCTTTCGGGGCTGGTCCGAAACCTTTTTTTCTATCCATCTTTCTTTTCTGACTTGTGCTTTCGCTGTTTATTTCACCTATTTTCCTTCTCTACATATCTTTCTCTAATTAAGGCGTCACAATGGACCATACTGGTCTCTGGGTGAAGGTGTGAAGGAGACTTCACACTAGCCTTTCAACCTACCTACCTACCTAGCCACTTTTATCGAATTTTTGCCATTCCTTATAGTTTTAGGGACTTTTAGTCAATTTGATGGCTTGTTTGAAATATGAAAAATGATCGCAATTTTTGCAATTTTCGAAAAAATTGTTTTACATAAATAAGTTTTTTCGTAATTCAAAAATTATTTAATTCTGTTAATTTTTTCAATTTTATTCAATAATTTTTATTTTAAAGCTTTTTATTTGCCGCTGTTTGGTCTTACAAAATTTTTGTAAGAACAAATATTTATTTGCCTAAAATCGAGGAAAATATTTGACGTTAAATGGTCACATTAGGAGCATTTTTGTTTGCTAGCAAATAATTTTGTTTGCCCAAAATCAGCTGTTTTTCTGTTTGCCCCTCAAAAATATTTTGTGGTCAGATTAGGGCAAACAAATATTTGATATTTTTTGACAAATGTTTGCCATATGTGACCGTACCTTAAGGCATAAACAAGAGCCAAAGTTTGTTAAAAAAAATGTTTATGTATCAAACATTAAAAGACCATTCAAATTTTCAGACAATATCACTGATGCTGATCCTATTGATGAACATTCAGCTGAAACAAACCACTCTACGGATTAATCCAATAACAGGAGATGGTGGATTTATCAAGATTAGAATAGGTTAAGTGGAAATTGCCAACAAAACAACTACTCTTGTACATGTCATAAACATAGCCGAAATAGAAGATATGTATATTGAATCAAATTAAGGGAAATATAAAACATTTACTTTTACATGAAGAGATAATTATGCAAAATGAAATTAAATTAATAGAATCTAAGATCAAGACTCTAAAACCAATTCAAAATAGGAAACGAAGAGGTTTGATAAATATAGGAGGAAAGGTCTACAAATGGCTTTTCGGGACAATGGATGATGATGATAGACAAGAAATTCTGGAGCACCTTTCCGTTACTGAACAAAATTCACATAATTCAATTGAGACTTTAAATAAACAAATAATAATCAATAATTCGTTGAACAAATCACTGCACCATCTAAAAACATCGGTGGAAAACGAAGGAAGGAAAAAAGCATATTTTTGAAGAAGATAAAGAATACCAATAATGAAATAGTGAAGAAGATAATATACTTAGACCAACTTACAAAACTTAAAACTTTAGAACATAAAATAGATCAGATTCAGGATAATATAGTTTCAGCGAAAAGCAATATTATACATCCAAGTATGTTTACTACACAAGAAATAGAGAAGTATGAAATTGATTTTTATAAGCTTAAAATGTTGAAAGTAGGCATAATGACTTATAGTGACAATTCTTTGATTATTGCAGTACTAATTCCTGACAATTATATTAAAACGGATTTAAAAATGATTACACCTATTCCAAACAATAACAAAATTGTAATAGACGCAAATGACGAATATATAGTCGAAATTAATAACTAAGCTTTTACATACCAAGATAATGTACCTTTAAGAAAATTGAAAATAACTAATCATTGTACTTATTATAATACGTGTAAATTTAATTTTAATAACCTTACATCTATATTAAGTCTTGACGAGGAAACAATTATTGTAAAGAATGCTTTTTTTCGAAAAGGTTAATCAAGATTGTGATGATAGAAAATTTAAATTGGATGGAAACTTTTTTATAAATTTTAATAATTGTAGTATAACAATTCGCAACCAAACATTTTCCAACAAAAAATTTATAATAAAAGAAAAATATTTTTATCCAAACTTTAATAAGTTTAAGAATTTAAGTATATCAAATGTTAACCCAAAATTTACTAATATCATAACATTTTGAGAACATTAAGCAAACTAAGGAGCTTAAATTTCATAAAACAGTTTCTTATGGTATAAGTACAACGTTAGTAATAATAATCGTTGTGATGTTTGTAGTTTTGTATTGCCTTATTAAAAGAAATAATGTTAATGTAACCATTAAAGAAAATGTTGCAACTAGGAGAGCCGAATTATCAGGCGAAGTAGAAGAAATACTAAAAAAATACAATGGATAATGAAATCCGGGAGGATTTCATACAAGGGGTGGAGGAGTTACATCCAGATCACCCCAATTAATAATACCTTCTGGTAAAGTGTAGGAAAACTATGAGTTTAAGATTTCATTTTATTTTTTTCCCCACACTTTGCCAGACAGGTAAATAAGCTAAATTATTTTATAAAAACAGCAACGTAAGCATAAAATCCGTACGTTGCTTGAATTTAGAATGAATTTTTAGATTTTAATAAGTTAGTCTTAAGATAAAATTGAAATAAAAGGAACGTTCTGAGGAACGTCGTAAAACAACTCAACCTTTATTGTTTGTTTTATTTATTTTTTTTAAAAACTATTTCATTAGAAACAGATAACTCGCGCGCGCTCTTTGGACTTGTGTCAAAAAAGTTAAACTAGTGTATTTTAATAGAACAAGCTACATGCCAAATATTTTGACGCGTTAGCGCCAGTTGGTTAACTTTGAACTTTTTAACGCGTTGTGTATTTTTGACAAGTAGTCAGCTGACAATAAAAAAAAAATTTAACAAATTTGCGAGTCGTGAAAGAAAAATTTATTGAAGAGCTTCAAAAACACACAATAATAATAAAGAATAAATTGAATAAAATAAATAAATCTTGATATACTTTCGAATCCATTTTCAATGCACAAATAAGTAAACAAATAAAAAACAGCTGACAGAAACGGCTTTTGTAACGCGTGTTGTGTAACTTGCAATTTTTCATGCGCTAAAGTTTTTAAACGCACGACAAACGTCGACGAATGAACGCGTGTTATGTACTTCTACCTTTAGATATATTTCATGGTATCATTTTTACCATTGCGATTAAAAAAGATTTTGGAAGATTCAGAGCCTTCGACAAGTACAACGCAAACAAAGGATATTTGAAAAAATGAGACACCATATTCTACGAAATACTGCAGGCCTATAAAATTTGAATTCAAAAAAGAAACTCATGATGCCATTAACAAAGAAGTAAGTGATATCAAGGCCCAAATTTAGATGGACAGCAAATTGAAGTTCAATTAGTGCTAAAATGATAGATGGAAAAGTAGGTCAGGCTTTGACTAACACGAAGGCTGCATCATATGCCATGCAACATCAAGCCAATTAAACCAAGTCCCGACAAAATCATTAGATAATACTGATGCATATGAATTTGGATTATCACCACAATATGCAAGAATACGACTTATGGAACACATACACACAAATAAAAAACATAGGAAAAATTAGCTAAAAATATCGTATAAATGTATCTAAGCGCAAGGGTAGCATGGCAGTATCAAAGTTTTTTAGGTAATGTAACTATAGTAACTATAGAAATTATAATTTCCATGTTCGAAGAAGGATCTAAAAATTTTGTTAAAATAACTTAAAAACTTTGGAAAACTACCAATTATAGCAAAGTGAATTCATGGTTTTATGTATGGTAATATATCCATTAAGAAAAGTAATTTTACATTTATATTTTTGGAAAATTATCTAAGTCAAATTTTGTAGAACAACATAAATTGAAGATTAATTGAATATTTTTTTTTTTAAACTGTGCACTTTTTAAAAGAAATTCTATGCAGTATTTAAATAAAATTAACATCCTTTTTCATTTCATTAAAATATTTTATTGATAAATTCGTAATTTTTTAATAAGTTATTAGGATTGTATGTATGTATGCAATATAATGACCATTCCAAATACAGTTTTTATTTTTACATATAACATACAAATTATTTTCATCAAATATAAAAAGTTTTTTTTTCACTTTGTGCAACCATGAACACATTTTAAATGCCTGCAAAGAATATGTGGTGAAGTGAAATTTTTTTCCATATAAAATAATCCATACCTTTTTTAAGATTATTTTTCCTTGTTTGAGTCTTGAAATATCTTCTAATGGATTTTTGAGTCTAAAAAGTATATATTTTATTTAACTTACAAATGTTTAATAATTAATTTAAGAAAGTTATATTTATACATACCTTTTTTAAAAATTTAATTTAAACGTTTTTTTCACTAAAAATTCCAATTAACAATAAAATAAAATAGAACTTCATATATTATAAAAATCGAAGAAGATACCTAACTCGATTAGTTATATTAACAAAAGTTTTAGGTAATACTTCTTGTATATATTACCAATTAATTTAGGTAATTAAACTTAGTTTTTTATTTCTATATAAAATGAAATTGCATATGCACGCCTTGGTAAAATTACCTAACTTATTTTTTTTGTGTGTACATACGCAAGAAGATTCTTTTCAGATCCAGAAACAGCATCTGAAATAATAGGTGTTGATTTTAACCTCCTTTTTAGATTTAAAATAATCCTAGAAGTACTTGCGTGCAATGAAGAAATTGACTATACAATTTGGAGATTTTGCTAAGGAAATTGCAAAAATATATAAAACCAAGTACCCATGGAGAAATATGTCTGCTACAGTTCACAAGATCCTTAAGCATGGGGAAGATGTAATTAACTTGGAGATTTATCAGAGGAAGCTCAGGAAAAAAGAAATATTTTATAGAGACAAAAACTAGAAAAATTTCACGAAATTCCACAAATGAAGATCTATTTAATATATTATTAGCAACGTCAGATCCGTTCATCTCCAGTATTTGACATCAATGGAAAGTGGAACATCGGGATTTAGATGAAGAAGTCGAAAAACTACTAAAGAACAGAAATTACACAGAACAGAATATGGAATATTTTCAATTAAATGAACAATAATTATAATTCATTAGATATAAGACAGACATTGTATTAGTAAAAAATAATAATAAACAGAACCTCACATTGTTACAAAAGCTATTAAAATCTATTGCTGTTTTTTTTTAAAAAGGTTTTTTGATCCACATTTGTATGAAATGTTTTAATAAATAAGAAATATTCAAAAAATAAATATGTACCTATACCTATTTTCGTGTCAAAATTTAAAAAAAATCAGAATTCAGCGGATTTATTTTGCTAATAATAACAAATTTTACAGCAAGCAATACTTTAATACTCTGCACAAAATAGTTTACAGTAGACGCTCCCAAGTTAGAGCTTTCAGTAATTCGAACGTCCAGAAATTAGAATCAGTGTATGCAATACATTAAACGCTCAAAAATTCGAATTTAAAATTCTAATTTCAGAACGATTTTTTTTTGTTATTTGAACACAAGAAATCCCCAATTTATTTTTATTCTGTTTAACCCTTATGTGAATGGCAAGGTACCCGGGAACCTTTGGAATTTTCAACTTAATTTTTTTTAAATAAACAGATGGTCAACATATTTAAAACTTATTGAGAACTCCTAACTTTTTAACAATTTTAAATTATAATTATTTTTAAGCTTACAAATTATTTTGAAAAGGCGTTGTGAACCAGTTTTCATCTTACACCCTTAACGGTATGGCAAGGTACCCGGGCACCTTCATACAGTAAATTTCACATAGCTACCCGGGTACCTTGCAATGCTGTTAAAGTTGTTTTTTTTTTGCCATTCACATAAGGATTAAACATAATCACAAAATGTATATATGTGTTCCCTATTTGTTGTTTTTCGTCGCATTTATATATGTTTCTAGCCAGTTTACTTGTGAAATTTGATGCGCGTGTACATATTTCAGCAGTCTCTATTAAAAAGTGAAGGTGTATCATTAGAAATGAAAAAAAAATAAACGTAAAAAACACTTTATCATTGGAAAGTCAAAATATAAGAAAAGCTTGACAAAGGCGTTCAAGGGAACCAGTTAGACCTAGATTTTAATGTTACAACATCTTTAATCAGCTACATCAAATCGCACAGAACAGCAATATTAAATGCTGTTTCCAACACATATTTAAAAATAAAAAAAAAATTAGTTTTGGAAGTAAATATACTCAATTTTGTATTCGAGAAAAATGTCCAAAAATTCGAATAATTCAGAAATTAGAATTACCTGAAAAACAAAGCGGTTCTAATTTGCGAGCGTCTACTGTATATTAAAACACCATCATACTTGTACAACAGGCTGCAATTTGTAAGATCGAACCGCGGCTGTAAACTAACAAGTATTAGATACAAGTGTCAGGTTTCAGAGCGCCAGTTTTTTATTAATGCTATCCGTTTGTGGAACAGGCTTCCAAACAAAATTCAAACAATCAGCAATGCGAATATTTTCAAAAATGAAATTATTAAACTGTTTTCTTAATATTAATAATTTTTCAATCATTTTATGTTTTAAAAGTTTTTTTTTATGCATGTTTTTAAATTATTCTTAAATGTTATTGTAATTCATTTATTATTATTCATTTTTTTGTTTTCTCAACACTTTTGTTAATGTTTTATATAAAATAATAAGTACCATGTTATAAACATTTAATTGTATAACTACCTGTTATCCCTACTATAATCTAAAAGATTTTGTATATCTTGTTGTATGGGTAAAACAATAATAAATATCAAATATCAAATAATAGAATCTTCTGTAGTAATAGCTAGATTTTAGATAATATTTCTAAAGTTTTTTTAAGTGGAAACAACTTTGAAAGCAAAAAATTGATAATTTTTCAGTAATAGCAAAATTTCTAGTTGATTTTACTATTTTTTTAATGTTAAAATATATTATAGTGTAATTATAGAGTGTCAGATTATTACAAACAATGTTAATGATTATTATTTAAATCCAAAAATTTAATTTTTTTAATAATTAAAAAAATAAGAAAAACCATATTTCACGCTAAAGTTGAACAAATCTAAAGTTATACTTTGCCCTTAAATTCCCCAATAACTACTAAGCCAATTTTAATAAAATTTAAAGTGGAGAAAAGTTTAAGAATCTATCATTAAAATATCTCCTTCGGTTCAAAAGTTTCAGAATTTTGGCCAATGAAAAACGATTTTCAGCCACTGTGCCGCGATGTGGTTGCTTAAATACTGGCTGTAGTGTATGTCTTCTAACTTGAATTTGTGTAGTCTAACCGGAACAAATTAGAAGGCATAAGTCTTCCCACCCCCATTACCTATAATCCTATCTATCCCCCTTTGTTTTCCCACATGCCCCACTTTTAAGGTCAAGGTGGTTGACAGCGTGCCGAGGACCTGAATGGCTAGTTAGTGGTAAAAGAAACTAGTCGCGAAAAGCTTCCCTCTGACGCCGATGGCAGGGGTCAGTTGTTACTCTCGCCTAGTCCGTGCAAGTCGTCACTGCGCGAGATGGTCCTTTTTATACGTGCATACCCGTGGACAAACTTACTAAACAAGAAGAAAAGGACGTAACGGTAGGAGATGGTGCAGGGAATGTCGCTGACAACCTGCTTAGTTCAGTGTCAGATCCAGACTCCGACTAGAAGGGTATTCACAGAGATATTAATGGCAGAACTGACAGAGACGGGTATGATGGTCACCCCGTTTTGAACAGGGGCCTCGGAAAGACTCGGTGATCTAACTCTGGGCTCTGATGATGAGCACGAAATTACAATGATTTTGGCTTATCATCAGTATCAAAGGGCTAGACTATTGGCTTCTGAGGTCACATTTGAGATGGAGAGCGGATTGGCGAGCGTATCAAAACCTCCTCACTGCACGATGGGCGGGATTAGCATCTGCTGAGAAATCACTGAAATAACGTTGGTAGATTCGAACGAATCCAAGGCTCTGTTGGTGCTTTCCTAGGGTTTACATATCCTGCTGTTGAATTCTCGAAAAATAAGCCAATAACCAAAAGGAGGAAAAGGATTCAACACCTGGCCCTCTTAACCATGACAGCATGGTCCCAATTAATGGAGCTCGACCGGTGAACGAATTAACTACTACTAGTCGCGCGATGAGCACTAAAAATGTCTTAATAATTTCCGACAGCCAGCTCAAAAAATAGGTCACTAAAGGAATTGTTACTAGGACAAACCAGTCAATATCTGCAAGGAAATCTAGTGATCACCGTAAGAGCTCTGCTTAGGGATCCAATGAAGGGGTAGTTAAGAGAGTAAGGTCTGGTGATGACCAGAAATCCCTTGCAGCTAAGAGGACTGGTCAGGCTGGTGTCAGCTCTCTTAAAGACCCCCGCAAGGAGATCACTAAGAGGAATGGCTCCAGAGAGGACCAACCCTACACGTCGAAGAAGCTAAAGGAGTCGTCGAGTAAGGACAGTATTCTGGCGGCTGTCATTGATCGTTTGGAAGGATCTGTGTCGACAGATAGCTGGTGCTAGAGAACAAACTACTCGACGGAATCTTTAGCGTGAAAGGAAGGCCGGAGGAAGTATCGTTCAAAGGGGCAGACTGGGCAAGACGTGTTAAAACTATCATTATCGGTAATCAAAAAACCTTTGAGTTTTTAACGGCCGCAGTTTTTAGATGTGGCAGAGAGACTTCAGGTTCGCAGTGGACCGGAAATCCCTCAAAAAACTGAAATCGATGGATAGAACACTAATTTTTTTTTTATTAAATAAACATTTTCTTTAAAATAACACTGCATGCAAACTTAAGTCCTTCACCGTATACATATATGAATATATTATATAGGTGGGAAGAGGATTGTTTTATTTTTAATAAACAAAAATAAAAAAAACTTTATCTTAAATTTTTTTTTAGTCTTTCATTCAGTAGTGGCATGAAGTAGTTTTCAAACTACCCCTTTTGTTCAGTGCATTCCGTAATGGCAAGGATTAGTTTTAAAACTAGCCATTTTAGTTTATCCATGGAGTAGGGCTGAAACTACCCCTTTGGTGCATTCCATTCAGTAGTGACATGGAGTACTTTGAAACTAACCAACTTTAGTACTCCATGGTGTAGTTTAGGGACTACTTCGGTGGGTTATATGGTCCCCTCCTAGGACATCGTAATGCTAAATGGACCACCTTTACATATATATTTGGAGTACTTTTAGAGTACTCCTACTCCTATATGGCCTACTCTTAACATGCATGTATGGACTAGTCTCGTTATCTGCAGGGCAGTATTAGTGAAAATGTGATTTATTTAGATATGACGGCGTAGCATTTGACAAGCCCTGAACATAAAAAACTGTAGTTTGTATACAAACTTTGACAACTCGACCACCAAAAAAACCATATGCCGAATGGACCCCACCTATGCTTGCCATATATAAAATCCATAAAAACAGTACATCGGAAAAAGGCAGTACATTAATGTAAAAATGAAGTAAATAATTTTTTTTATTAACTTAAATTAAAAATTATAATTCTAATTTAACAATTTTATTATTGTAAATTTAAATCATTACAAATATATATCACTTTTTTTACTTTGTTAACAAAGCCATTTTTACCGTTTTCGGTTTTTAAAAAATTTAAATAAATATTCTTTCAGTTGTTTGAATGAGGAAGTGAAAATACGAATATTTTCGAAATTATTTTTATTCATTTATTTTCTAAAGGTTTTTCTTTTCAAATTTTTCCAGCAAAATTTTTCAATGAAAGAAAGCAGTACAAATAATGAAAATAGGTCGCGTCCTGCTGAAACCGTACGTCTGGCAAGCCTAACATTACCTTGTGAATTCGCCTTGGTGCTATAAGAGTTACCAGTGTTACCATGTAAAAATTAGCGGCTAAACTGATTAGCTGCAGCTAATAGTACTAATTCCTACTACCTTTTAATACAACAATGAAATGTGGAAAGTAATTTTCCTCATGAAATTCAATGTTAAATATTCTCTTTTTAAAATTGTTTTGCACAAGTTATGTTTTCTTAAATAAAAGAAACAAAAGTTAGCTAAGAAATTAAATTTTATTTATAAAATAATAAACAGTTGTTGTAATTGAAATGTCAATACCAGAACATAATTGAGAATCAATTCCGGGGACCTAAAAACAGCATCAAAAAATCTGTTTCGTCAAAGAAAATATGGCAGCAGAAAAAACTTATCAAAATAAGGATGGTGTTGACACCAGTGAAACCAAAGTTTCCAATATCAACACAAAACTTTTAGAAAATAAAAACAAATCACTACAAGATGATCCACGATTTCGGATACGACCTTTGCAACAGGTGGCATCAGCCTGTACAGGCGCCATGCTAACGGCTACTTTTAGTAAGTACCTACTTAGTATACATACACGGGTAACAAGGTACAAATATCAATTTATTTATTCTATTATTTAATAGTGACTCCTTTGGATGTGATTAAAACTCGTTTGCAAGCTCAACAATCGCAAATGACTAATAAATGTTTTCTTTATTGTAATGGACTAATGGACCATTTATGTCCTTGTGGTCCTAAATACCCAACAGCAAAACCAGTTCAACAACTTAATGGTACCATAGTATGTATAAGATGAATATTATTGTGTAAAGATATCTTTTATATATCGTTCGTAACAGGATGCCTTTGTTAAAATTAGCCGCGCCGAGGGTATAAGTTCCTTGTGGTCTGGTCTGAGTCCCACCTTAGTATCAGCCTTGCCATCCACTGTTATTTACTTTGTAGCCTATGAACAGTTTAAAGAACGTTTTTTAGTGTTCCACTACAAGTACTTGGCCGAGGTAAAGGGTTCTCCTAGAGGGCGTGATATTCCTTTTCTAATACCTTTGTTGGCTGGTGTTACAGCTCGTGTATGTGCTGTCACCTTTGTTAGTCCCGTTGAACTGATACGCACAAAAATGCAATCAGAAAAGATGACTTATGCCCAAATTACTTCGGCCATACGGACAGTGGTACAAACACAAGGCATAATGGGTTTATGGCGTGGTCTACCTCCCACTATACTTCGTGATGTACCATTTTCCGGCATTTATTGGACTTGTTATGAAGCTATTAAATCACACTTTAGTGTTGTAGAACCTACTTTCACTTTTAGTTTCTTTGCTGGAGCAATATCTGGTTCGGTAAGTTAACATGTCGTTTACAATTATGTTTTACTATTGTGAATTTAAATTTGTACATATGGAGCGCTTTAAAAATAACTTCACAATAAAAAAAACCGAATTTGTATGCATATGTTTTTTTATCACTTTGTTTTCTAATAAAAAAAAATTATTATTACATTAGTTTTGTGTACGTTTCAGATAGCGGCCACAATTACAACACCCTTCGACGTCATAAAGACCCATGAACAAATAGAGTTTGGCGAAAAAGTAATATTTGCAGGTTAGTTATTTAACTTTTTTTAATGGGGGTTACTGCGTATTTCGATTAGAAAGAAATAATT
This sequence comes from Pollenia labialis, assembly GCA_949318255.1. Taxonomy (NCBI): domain Eukaryota; kingdom Metazoa; phylum Arthropoda; class Insecta; order Diptera; family Polleniidae; genus Pollenia; species Pollenia labialis. Next base: position 46,021,939 of record OX439142.1, on the reverse strand, counting down.
TACGAGTTCGAACAATTTGTACTGTGTATTACGATTTTCGCAATCGTTAGAAACGATGGCAGAGATTGTATTTTTAAAAAAATTTTAAATTTGATGAAAACTTTTTGTTCGAAATAGAGAGGGGGGGCTGTTAAGAAAGGGATTTTTTGTTTTCGATAAAGTATAAAAAAACGTCCGTTTATTCGAAACTAATTTTACGAAAATCATAATACACAGTACAAATTGTTCGAATTCGTAAATGATTTCTTTCGAATCGAAATACGCAGTAACCCACAAGAAACCTTATAAATACGGTGACCATCCCTTTTGTAGAAAACAGGACAGTTCTGCTTATTTAATTTTGTTAGTAGAAACCTGAATTGTATTATTATTATTTAATTATCGAACTTGTTCAACAATAGTGTATTTACTCGAAATTTTTATTATTTCACGTTTTAGTAAAAATCTACACGTAAAATTCATATTTAATTGCTGTAAAAATATCGTGATATTTTGTCTACTTTTTAGTAATGAAAATGGTAGGTTACAAATTTAAAGTAAAATTAAAAATTGTATTGCTTCAACTGAAATTTTTTAAATTGTTGAACAAGCGCGATATAATTTAAATTTTTTGTTAATTGAACTTTAAATTTCGAATTAACATTTACATTTGTAAAATGAATAAAATAGTTGGCCTTATATAGGCTTTTTATATTACTTGGATTGAAATAAATGTTCGGTATGTGTACTGTATTTACTATATTTTTACGACTTTTCTTATTTTTTTTCTTGAAAATTTAAAAATGTAATAAGAGACAAATCTCGCCTTGATACTCTTCTAACATTAAGTTCATAACCGTAATTATTGTCTAAAACAAAATTCTATTTAGGTAATCCACAAAGTGTTCTATTGTGTCATATTCTGTTTTGTATTTTGGTTGCAAAAATATGGTCACCGTTGTATTATATTTAACCATTGCAATAGATTAAAATCCTTACATATAAAAAACGTAAAAGGGGTTTAAAAAAAGTATAAATCGATGTCATAAAAAAAAACAATTTTAAAATTTGTTCACAATCAAGCAGTTCTTTAAATTATGTATTAAATTTAAAATGTAATACAAATTTTAATTTGCAAATATAAAAAAGTTAAAATTTTTAAACATTTAGTCACAATTTTTAATTAAAAATATTTTAATTTTAGATAAGCCAGCAAAAAATGTACGTTCCCGTGGTGTAATGAAGCGACTCGCATCCATATATGCTTTGAATGGTCTTCGAGGAGTATTTGCTGGTTTGGGCCCACGTCTTTTTAAAGTGGCGCCGGCATGTGCCATTATGATATCAACCTTTGAATATAGCAAATCATTTTTTTATCAACACAATGTACACGATTATAACAAAAATTTAATTGTTGCAACTAAAAATAATAGTGTCTAACATTGTTTTAAAAGAATATATTATTCCTGTAATGATTTAATTACTAATTGTTGTGTACAGTTTTATGTTTTAGCCTTTTTATATATACAAACATATACATACATATACAAACGATCTAGCTTTGTTATTAGAATTAGAAAAATGTATTATAAAATGAAAACTAGATTTATAATTTTGCATACTTTGTCAAGAATTGACCTTAAAAACTTTTGTTTTCTTTGAAAACCGTTAAATTTTTGTTAAAATTTATTTTTAATAAAAAAAAAACTAAATGATTAAAAATTCGTGTATTTTATTATTATAGATGGTTTTAAGAAACGTAAAATTTATTTATAAATGTTATGAGACCTAAAAACGCCAGTCGTTTGTAGGAAAAATTTAGTAATTAAATATTTTATTAAAATGGGAAGAACATATTTTAACCCTTAAAATATCAGGAAACCTATATTGCTTGGTATGCGTAGAAACTGGTACTCTGAAAAATTAATTTACATAAAAAAATTAATTTTGGTATAGGCTAATGGCCTGTTCGCCGAAAACGAACGAAGACTTTGTTCGCTTAAATTACATTTAAAACAAAAACAAATTACAGAATGTATATAAACGTGTGTATATACATATGTAACGTATACTTTGGATCTTTTAACTTCGGACAACAAACATATTTTTTCCGTCAGATTAGGCTCTGTTTACTATTATTTCGTTTGGAAAACCCCCATTTTATTCTTAGGAGGTTCAATTACAGTATTTTTTGTACAAACTCGAGCCTTTTCTTGCGATTGCGTATAAAGAGTAATGTCATTTTCCGAGAAATTCTCTAAAACAGTTCGCTTAATAGTGTAAAAAGATGGGTTTTGGCACGTTTTTACCAAACTCACCCATATGCTGAGTTAAATATGGCCGGTAACATGGATATTTCAACTAGATAATGATCCAAAACCTCCTGCTGCACAAGTAGCAGTTGTTTTCAAAAAATTCGGCCACTGTAATGGATAAGATATCATACAGCCGTCTTCCCAATGCAATTTAGAATGTGTGGTGAATAAAAAAATCAAAGTTGGCGCAGTAAACATAAGCGAGTTAAACGAATTGTACCTATTCGGGAACAGACAACGGTTTCAAAAATCCGTCCGAAGTACGGAATGTGAAGAAAGAGTAATTGCATGTAGATGTAAAGCAGTTATTGTAGGCTAAGTTTTTGGTAGAAAATATTAGTTAATTATTAAAAAAAAGTATTAGATAAAAAAGTTTTATAAAACAAAACTAAATGGCTCCTTAATTACATGCACTCCTACATATAAACTTTGGTAGAAATAAATCCTGGATTATTTTATTTATTTATTATATTTTATTTTGCAAGGAAACCTAAACATTTATTTTATACTAGCATTTAACCTGCATTAGCGTCTCCTTTTTCTTCGTGGACATATGTATTTTAAGCCAAAGTTTATTTTTCTAGGTATCAACCTCTGATCCAAATTTCAAGTTTTTAGCTTCAGGCGTTTAGGCTGTGCGATGATGAATCAGTCAAAAAAAAATTTGTTTCTAATATTTATACCATAAATTTTAAATTTACAAGGTGCTCTAATTGCTTGGACGTAGCTAAATATGTATATCATTTTTTGTGCAAAAGTGCAAAAAAACAAATAAATAAAAATCGGCTACCTTAAAAACTGTGTACTAGAAAAACAAATTTTTTAAATTATTACATATTTTTATTTATCGCTGTACTATTTTTATACAACTGTGTTAACAAGTTCCACAAAGCTATAAAATACTACAACTCTGTTTTGGGAAACAAAACAATAACAAATCACACGTGTAAATTGTGTTATTTAGAAAATTGTGAAAATTTATTTAATTTATTTAAAGCTTTTTAATAATGAGCCGTGGGAATAATGATCAATCTACTGCTAATAAAGCGCCAGCAGAATCAAGTCAACTTACTAATGAACTTACAGCTACCACAAAAAAGACTAAAATAAATAAGCCAGAAAATAAAATTCCCCGAGGACAGCCCAAATCAAACCGGCCATGGAAAACACCCAAAACAAAGTTAGACACTCATATTTCTAGATTAAATTTTTATCTTCAATTTATCTTTTATTTTAAAACAGATTTTCTTCGGTGAAAAAAACACAACCGCGTTTATCCTTTGAAAAGAAAATGGAACTTCGCAATGATTTGCGTGCCATCAAAGAAAAATCACGTGAATTGAAATTGGCCCGCAAAGAAGATGCTGTAGCTAAACATCAACGTCGCGTTGAAAATGCTGAAAGACGTTTAGCCAATGAAAAACGTGCTGAAATAGTACAAGTCATTAAGAATCCATCTAAATTAAAACGCATGAAGAAGAAACAAATGCGTCTTATACAAAAACGCGATTTAAGTGAAGTAAAAGTTGTGTAATAATAAAAAAAATTTATTTAGTTAGATTAGACTAAATTTTTAGATTTTCATTTAGTTTAATAAAAAGGAAAAAATGGGTAAACAGTCATACATTCTATGGGGTTGTATATAAGTATGTAGGGATAGGCAAATTGAAAAAATATGTCGATATATATCGAATCGATATATATTATTTCAAAAATATCGATATTCCAACAGCAAAAGAAACAACATAGTGTTTTTTGCATTGCATTGTTAGTGTTTACGGCTCGAAATGTCAACCATTCTTAGCAAAACACTAACAAATCAAAACAAATAAGCTCGAAATGTCAAAATCAGGGGTCTAATCACCGCATACGATATCGAGCAAAATGTATCGAAATTATTTTGGCATCATGACTCGATATTGAATGAAATTTATTGAATTTGAAATAAAAGCATTCGATATCGAGTAACTCGACATTACATTTCTTGAGTTTTCATTCGATCATGTCTATCGTATGCAAAAAAATTCGATAGTTTATTCGATACGATAGTATCGAATGCGGTGATTAGACCCCAGATGCCGTTTCGACACCACCTGTAGTTAATTCGCCTTGATGCTGTTCATACGACTTATTCCTGTTTTTTTTAAATAGATAAAAAAAGTAAATAAAACTTGAGAATATATTATTTAATAATTTTATTTTAATTATTTTATTATAATTATCACTTTATTTTATTAAAAATCAATTTTTATTTTGTTTTTTTCTTTGTTTTGATATTTTTTGAGAGCTAGTTCAGATAAACAGATAAACGATAACTGTTATCAAAATTGGAGATGATAGTACATTTTTTCTGTTTCCCAGCCTGCTTCAAAATGAAACCATGGCCCAATTAGTAGGTCTGCGCGCAACTACAACAATCCAACAATAGAAAAAACAACACGAATTTTGTTTTTGTAAAAAATTATAAAGATGTCAAGAACAAAAGAAATGGTTTGTGTAAAAAATGGTAGAAATGTCAAAAGCAATTGCTACAAAAACAATTGCACGTAAAAAACACAACTCTGCGCAAAATCAGCAGGCGTTTCAAGCAGACCTACTAATTGGACCATGAATGAAACGACCTGTTTCGCTCTCAAAATTTTGTACGGGAAAACAAGTCGTTTTTATCATGTTTGGGGCGCGAAATAGGAATAAGAGAGCGAAACGCGAATATTGCTGTCCATGTGAACATGGTATGAAAATCTTGTGATTAGTGTTTAAAAACCCATTTTTTTTATTCATAGTTCATTTATTGAATCTTCATATATTACATATGAACTAACAATAATTAACCAAATCTTATCCTAATACATACTTTATTTTTGTCCTGCCAGTGCCAAACAAAAATGTTCTTCATCACGGGTTCTGTTCACATACATACATATATAGGTGCTTATCGCTCTTCTAGTTGGGTAAGTGCTGCAGTGTCTCTTCTTCTTAAGCGAGTGTGGCCGCCATGATTTAAAATATTTCGAGCTAGTGGATTTGGGTGTTGTTCAAGCCTTTTTAAATATTTAACTGCATATTTTGTAATCATAGTTTTCACTAATGGCACATTGAGATCCTTATGAATGTTTGAGTTTTTAACGTACCAGGGAGCGGCTGTGATTATTCGAAGAAGTTTATTTTGACGCCTTTGAATTTTTTCGATATTAGAGGCCGAGGCGGTGCCCCATAGTTGAATACCGTAGCACCAGATAGGCTTTAAGATAGAGTTGTAAAGTAGAAGCTTGCAATCGAGACTAAGGACAGAGTTTCTTCCAAAAAGCCAATGAATTTGAATGGCTTTAAGTTCCATTTGAGTTAATTTTGCCTCTATATGGCATTTCCACGTTAATCACCGATCCAGATGTATACCGAGATATTTTACATGCGAATGTTGAGGAATTATGTATTTGATTATTGATTGTAATAGGGGAGCGCATTTTTGCTCATTTACCATTATCCTCCATTGTCTTAGCCATATTTCTAGATGAAATATGTATATGATCCTGTAAATAACGAGATGCGAGATGAAAAGCTGTATCGTCTGCAAATGTTGAAGTTTGGGTGTAGTTGTTTGTTAGCATGTCCGAAGTATAAATTAAGTATAAAAGAGGGCCCAGGATGCTGCCTTGTGGAATTCCAGCGCCAATTGGCTGAGGTGACCTTAAGAAATCTCCTTTAATAATAAATTGACGGCCGAATAAGTAGCTTTCTAACAGCTTATGTGTGTTTGCTGCTAAATTTTGCTTCAATTTATGTAGTAAGCCTTTATGCCAGACTTTATCAAAAGCTTGCGAAACATCGATGAAGAATGCTGAGCAATATTTTTTTTCTTCAAATGGTTTTCTTACGACATTTACTATTCGATGAGTTTGTTCAATTGTGCTGTGTTTTCTTCTAAATCCAAACTGATGGTTTGGAATACATCTATTGTCATTTAAAATTGGTGTTAATTTTGAAACTAATAATTTCTCAAACAGCTTAGACATATTTGATAATAAGCTTATAGGCCTATATGACTCAACTTTTGTATGATCTTTACTAAAAAAATAGAAAAAACTAAAAAAATAATAAAAACGACAAAAGTTTACTGTACGAGAATTATTCGATTATGAAATCTTATAAGATACGTGTTCCCCTCGTTTAAGATTAACATGAAGAAATTTTTTCTCTCATTCTTCCGACGTTCTCTCATATATTATATCAGATCATGAATCATAAAATCAAGATTGCACACTCAGCCGTACAAAAAAAATTCTACTGCGCATCCACGTCATCATAGACTAAATATGAGTGTTTGTTGTAAAAAATGTAAGACACACACAAATGCACACACACAAAAATAACGGACCTGCGCAATGCGCAATCTTGTTTCTTTGATTCATTAGTCTGGGCAAGGCGAATTAACTACAGGTGGTGTCGAATCACCTTCTGATTTTGACAGTTCGAGCCTATTTGTTTTGATTTGTAAGTGTTTTGCTAAGAATGGTTGACATTTCGAGCCGTAAACACTAACAATGCAATTCAAAAACCCCTATGTTGTTTCTGTTGCTTTTGGATTGTTGTAGTTGCGACACCACCAGTAGTTGAATTCGCCTTGAGTCTGGGTTTACACAATGAAAGTTTTCTTTCAGAAAGTCTGACTTTATAGGTGAGAGAGGAAGAGAACAGGCTATTCTTGTCTCCCTCTCACACATAAACTCAAACTTTCTAAAAGAAAACTTTCATAGTGTGAACCCAGACTTATAACAGAAGACTCCCCGTCTTCTGACGGGGGGTTCGAATAAAAATAAGAAAATCTGGTATGTTCTGTAAATCAAAATGAAATGGATTTAAATTAAAAAAAATTTTAAAACCAGCCTGCAAAGAAAGTTCTTAAAAATATTCCTTTTTATATACCTCATATTTTAAGTACCAATTATATTTATATTTCCCGAAATCTGGGTTCCTCCAAAATGGTCATTAAAAACTGGGATTTAATTTTTAAGGGTATAAGAGGTAACGTCAAGGAAAAAACTGCATAGATTATGAAAGTAGACGTTCTAAAGAATATAAAAAGCTTTCCGTGCAAAAAATTTAAGGAACAGTTTTCCAGAAATCTGGGTTCCTCCAAAATGGTCAGTAAAAACTGGAATTTAATTTTTGAGGGTGTTAGAGGTACCGTCAAGGAAAAAACTGCATAGATTATGAAAGTAGATGTTTTAAAGAATATCAAAACAGAAACTATGGCAGTGTGGGTATCAAAATGAAACCATAAAACAAACCGCTGGCCGGCCCATAATATTTTCAGCATATCGGCTAGACACCTAACATATTGCATATGCTGATAGAGGCATTTGTTATTATTTTTAAGCATATGAGTGTAAGCATATATTTGCTGATTCAACATATCGTCTAGACTAAGCTTTAGATAAATATGAATTAAATTTTTTATTTTCAGAAAATTATTTTGGCAAACGAGAATGTTTGGTTTGTCAGCGTACTTTGTCACGGATTAAAAACCATGATATGTTAAGACATCTTCACGTATTTCACAAGGAATACGAAAAGTATTACTGGGGATGCAAGAGAAGCCCTTATTATTAATTTAAAGAAAAATTTTTATGAAAAAATGATTGCTGATGCGAAATTAAATTCGGAAGAAGCAGTTGATTTTTCATTAACATGAAAGGTATCTTTATAAGAACTGTTAATGAAAATTTTGACGTACACGAAGAAATGTTTTCCCTATATGACTTACACAACGGTGTATTTGATTTTGCACATGTAAAATACAATTAAAAAATTTTGAATAGTTTTGTGCATTTTGCAAACGTTTGCGAAATGTTTTGTTTATTTTCATACTCTGGTAATGAATACAATGAAAATTGTCGTTCAAATTGTTAACTGTTAGTCACTGTTAGTTAGTCTGGGTTCACACTATGAAAGTTTTCTTTCAGAAAGTCTGAGTTTATTGGTGAGAGAGGAGAAAAGAAACGCATTTTCTCTCTCCTCTCACCAATAAACTCAGACTTTCTGAAAGAAAACTTTCATAGTGTGATCCCAGACTAAGTCATAGAAAACTCAAAGATTCTCTTGAAGCCGTACACCAGTGTGACCAGATTTTTTAAAAATATAAAGCTGAATCATGTTTGAAATAGAGCTAAAAAAAAGCCAAAAAAGGAAATTTAAAGCCAAAACATAAAGCTAAATTTTTTATAGCTTCTTGTAGTTACTTTTAATTATTTCGATATTTTTTATAGATTAAATAGTCCTTATTTAATTATAGCTGAGAATAATTATATACATAAATATATGAAAAAATTCCAAAAAAAAGCGCGACCAGTAAATTGATCAAAATTTAGCTTTATTTTAACAATTTCTATGGATTTGCTTAACTTTATTTGTAAGAAGATAATTGCATAATGCAATTAAGAAACTGTATAATGATGTTTGAGCTAACCAAACGTTTTGGAAAAGCAAATAATTTTTTTATTAAAACATGGGACGTCAAATATTTAAAAGGTATACATATTAGGGTATAACCAATTTGTTGGCATAGTACCATGAGGTCAACCATGACTAGGACATTATAATCTTTTGTAATTTTTCTCATAAAGTTCACGAACCAATTAGTTTTTCTAAACCAATGCAATATTGAATATTCATAATATTATGCGGTGTTTTTTTTTATTCGTTTTAATAAGTAAGTTGTTCGCCGTATACATATGTATATGTCGTTGCGTTAATCATAATTCCAATATTTAAAACTATATTTCGACCACGACAACAACACTCATAAGAAGGCCAAACAAGATATATTTTCCCTGATACCTAGCCAAAAACTAATTTTTTCATGTTGAGTGCTGATGACAAAAAATAAGCGATTTAATTCTTAGTTCTTTTCATAGTTTGAGGCTTCGAAAATTAAAAAGAACGTAGAACGTTTTGGTAATGTAACTAAAACGCCCATAATTCGATTTAGTTTTGGCCTTGGTAGATAGAAATATAATAGATGGCAAATATGCTTACATCGCTAAATGGACAATCACGTAAATCCTTTATATTAAATTTACATATAACGGCAGAAAAAACAGATAAATTGGAATATATCGCTTAAGTGACTAAAAACTGTTGTGATTATAAACGAAAAGTATTGTATGCTTAAACCTTAAGCACGAAATTAAAATTAAAAAAAGGCTAGGAAAATCTAAGTGCATCGTTGAAAAAAGCTGGAAAAAAGCTTAAAGCTAAATAAAATATCTCAAGCTAAACAGGAAAAATTAAATTTAACTCGAAAAACCTAATATGGCCACACTGCCGTACACGCTGAATATGGAGATTTGGTTATGTATACAGAAATTAGGTGGTTATGCAAAGGTCGTTGTCTTCAAAGACTTCTAAGCCTTCGTAAAGAAGTCATTACTTATTTGGACGAAAATGTAACAAACGAAACTAAGACATTGTCGGAACATTTGAAAGACAAATTCTTTTTATTAGATTTTGCGTTTTTGACTGTTGTTACAGAATTTGTCAATCAACTTAACACCCAGTTGCAACTAAAAACCAAAACAATTTTTGAGTTATTTTCTGCACTAAAACAATTTATTAGGAAAGTTGAAATTATAATACAAAACCTTAAAACAAACAATTTGATGAGTTTAACAAGAACATTTAAATTTTAAAGTGAAGTTTCAAACACATAATACTAACAGAACTGTAAAAAGTGACGTGTGAAAAGGTCCGAAATCAGTTGCGAAGGCAGTTTTCGAAGAAAAAGACAGAAAGCTTTTTTTGGTAGTGTAAAAACAGGCAGCAACAATCAACACAAATGGCGTGATCAAAACTAAAATAACAAAGAACAAACCACGTTAAACAAATGCATTATTTCAACAAACGTTTGTTTTGTGCAGAAAAAATTTAATTAGTAATATTGTTTTGCTTTATAATGTTATTTACTTACTTAAATATTTTTTTTCTCGTATTGTAGTAAACTTAAAAGATAATTTTTACAACAGTTTTGCAAATAAATCTCATCATAATAAATTTGTGTTCATTGTATTGCGGCATAAAATGCAAAGAGAAATGCAAAAGGGCAGCTTTCTTAAAAAGAGAAAAAAAAACGGAAAATCTTCCGTCTCGTGACAGTTCTGTTAGTATTCTGTGGTTTAAAATAGCAATAGCAAACTGATTAAGTTTGTAAATGTGCTCCAATCTCTATTAAATACCTAATTTCAACAATCGTTTTCATGATATTAAAAAAATTTAAAATTTTATTGAAATACTAAACAACCCTTTGTTATGTAATATTGAACTACCAAATCACGATCTTAAAGCACAACTAATTAAAATGAGGGAAGATCTAGCTTTACCATTTGCTGAAGGAATTAAGTTTTGGAGAAATATTTTTGAAGATCTATACCCGAAAGCTAAGAATAAAATTTTAAAATTGTATGCAATGTTTGGATCGACGTACATATGTATGTACATTTGTGAGTCAACATTTTCGACATTGAAACACATTCAAGCTAAAATATATATTGATGATGTTTGATTTCAAAATTTTTTGCAATTTACGGTAGTATAAAAAAATTTCGAGTTCTGCTGTAAGATCGTGATTATGTTGTTGAACATTATATGTACCTATAACAAAGGCTAGTTGTTTATTTAGAACTTAAATATACATTTCTAATGTTCTTTTTTAACTTATCGAATTTTTATTTTTAAGGTTTTGTATTAAAATTTCAACTTTCCTAATAAATTATTCATCTGCAGAAAATAGCCTTATTTCTGTATAAATAGTTAAATCTCCATAATCAGGGTGCACGGCATCAAGAAGATCTTAAAATTCTCTATGACTTAAGGCGTTATTACTTACATCTTCTTAATTTGCTCACAATTTGAACAACAATTTTTCCTGTACTCATTATATTCAAACTTTTTGAAAATAATGCTTGTTGGAGAATAATGTAAAAGAAAAAATATTTTCATTTACGACATCAAAAATAAGTTTTCTTTTTACACTTCGTGTACGACAAAATTTTCATTAACAATTCATTACAGATAAAACGATGAGATATGTCTTTTATAGCAGTACATTCTCCTAAGCATATGGCAACAAATAATAACGCAAAAATTTCTATTCATATATGATATGAGATTTTTAATTTTAAATTGGGGATATAAGAGAAATTTTTACTGGCAACCAGTGATGCCAGAAGTGCAGATTTATCTGCATTTTATACCCCAAAGTTGAAAAAATTCAGATTTTTTAGCTCGTTGGAAACTTCTTTACATTGGCACTTTTGTTTGTACTATTTTTACATCTTGCATTGATAAACGGAAAATATTAACCATAAAAAATTTTCCACTCAAAAAAAAAAATAGTTTAATTAAAAAAAACCAATCATAAGTTTATTGCAACTTTTTTTTCTTCACTCATTTGAGTGCTACTAAAATTGTTGCACTAAATTTTAAATCAAAAACTTGTTTTTTCATGATTAAAGCAAATAATTATACCATTATTGACAAAATTTAATTTTTTTAACGTTCTTTGCCTTTGAATATCCTCCAAAAAAATCAAAAACCATGCACATATAAAGTTAAATTTTTAAATTTTAGTTTTTTTTTTGATTGCAAGTCCAAATTTTGCACTATTTGAATTGAGTTCAGATCTTTGCATTCAATCTGCGTTTAGTGATAGTTAAAAAATTTGCAATATCACTAAAAATTTTTTAGTTGTAGTTAAAAAATTGTAATAATCACTAAAGCTGGTAAAAAAAGTGCAAAATAATTTCTTTGCAGTTTTATTTATCGTCTTGACACATTAATATCGCCGGACTTATGCCATCTGATTTTGCGCGAAATAATATGCATATTAGGTTGGGTCAAAAAAATATTTTTTCTCTTATCGACTTCTAATAGCGTAAATATGTTGTATTTTTGTCTGAATTAGATCCCTGTAAAATATTATTAATTTATTTTTAGTGTAAGAGCCCGCGCTGTGACCTTCAATTTTGTTAAATTTTTAATATAGCGACTTTAATATATGGTTTAATATAGAAGAAACTTGAATCAAGACGAGAGATGCCCGGATTTGACAGTAAACACGATTTTGTGACCAAAAATAAGAATAAGAATAAGAACCAAATTTTCATTTTTTTTAAGTTTAACTCAAAATATTTTTAGTTTTAATTAATAATAATTGATAGTAAATAAAATATTAAAATTTAAAAAATGGACTATTTTCAAATATACCTAATTCTTAGGAGCTCCTGCGCGGGCTCAAGATGAGACTTTTTTTAAAATTTTGTTTGTAATTTTTATTTGTTTTAACGTAATACAAAAAAATATTGCTATTAGAATATGATTCGAGAACTTTTATTTTTTCTCATACATCAGTGATCCACCCTAATGCATATGTACGTTTATGTTCATATGTATTTATGTTATAAATATCTTTATTTATATTTAACATTTTTTTATTTTTCCGAATTTATTCTATGAGCTAAATTTCAGTTATGTATTTTATAAAGCTTTTTTGTAATAGTCCTATTCCTCTAATTTTTAGGAAAGACTTTATACACTACCAGACTATTATATTGTATCTTCTTGTTACATTTTACCTTAGCTGTCCTTTGGATAGCAATGAAGTACATATATTGTATGAACAGAAAAATAAAAAAATGTTGAATATAATAAATTAACCTATGGAAGGAAATAATTCCCAGTTTCTATCTTTAATTATGTTATAAATAATTTAATTTGATCTCTTGTAAATTGTCAATTAGACTCTTGATAGTTTAAATAACATGTCAAGCAATTAACTTCTAATTTGTTGTTTATAACAACAAAGATGTGATTAACGGTTAATCATTAACCCTTATGCATTAAACACATTCACCACAGCAGGATACACGAACACACGACTACAAATGCTGCTGGGTGCAATAACAGTCGTGTAGACAGCTACTAAATTATTTTGAAGACGACAGCTACAATTGAAAAATTAAAAACAGCTGTTTTTTTATTGTGTATTTATAATTCAGTGGTGCCACTATCATTTTTTTAAACTTTTATGAAATGGAAAAACATGCATAATTCAAGACTCGTAACAAACTTAATTTAAGCCAATAAATATATAAATACTTATTTATAATACTTTTTATAGCGTAAAAACAAATGAATTTATTAAAAATCATTTAAAATACATAATTTTGTTTTTTTTGGAACTAATAAACAATATAATTTTAACAGCAGATTAAATAAAAATAATATACTGCTTTTAAAATAAAAATTTTGTTCCGTCATCGCACGTCATAAAAGTTTCAGAACACGTTGGGTACGTACGTAAATATATAAAAGCTATGCATCACTGCTGCAGTGATGCAAAAAGTTGTTGCTGATGCGTGGTTACCAGTTGCAGTTGTAATGCTAAAGGCCCAACAATAATATGCATTGCTTAACCTACTGTCAAAAATTAACAAAAAGTCTCTCAAATGTACTTTAAAAAACAAAAATAAAATAAAAAACATTTGATTCCGTACAGAATGTGCGATTAGATTCGCACCTTGCTTAAGCAAATGACAGTTTCATTCAATTTAGCAAAAAGTTTCCTTAAGTTCAATATGGTTTGCCTTATTTAATTTACATGTATTCGCACATTTGCTTAAGCCAACATAAGCACATTATGGTTGGGCATTAATTCTTTTTTACTGCAAAACAGCTGAGCAAAGTTTGAATTTTTGAACACGAGCTAAATTTCAAGAGTTTAGTCGGCAAATATAAGATAATAATAAAAATGTTATCAACAATTACGATGACAAATTCTATTGAAAATATTGAAACAAAAAGTGACAGTGTTCTTATAAATAACAAGAAAAAGCATCACAGAAGAAAAATAAAACGATTTCTTTTGTCAAAGTTTATTTATTGCATCAGAAAAAAATTTGCTGCATAAAAAACTTTTGACATATGAGAGTGATGCCAAGTTTCTTACAAGTGATGCTTTTATGAACATTAAACTTCCCTACAAGAAATGCATAACCAAAACTAAAAAAATTACTATTACTATATTACTATATTGGTCAACACAACCGGTCATATAACTAGTAAAATGACCGGTAGTCTTCTTGTAGGGTTTACTTCTGAGCAAGTGATACCCAACAATTGCATCTACGAACATTTCCCTTATCAATAACTTTATAGGAAAAACTGGATCTAAAAAGTATTTGTATTATAAGAAACTACTTCGAAATATCTTTCACATGATGGATTAAAAATTCCGATTTATTTGCCCGTTAAGAACCAATTTCAAATATTAATATTTCTTGATAGATTTTTCAACAACACTTGAAATTTTGCCAAAATATTTAATCAAACATATTACATATTAGTAACTCCATCATCTAAAATTTTAAATTTATTAAGGTTTAAAAAATTATATCTTGGAAATATATATGTGGTAGTAATTAATGTACTAGTTACAAATTTAATTATTGTAATATGTACATAATTAATAAGTGTTCCGCAAGGCTGAAAACCCGCAATACAATAAAACTGTATTAAGCAAACGTCTAAGGGTTTGATAATAATTGCTATATCGATATAATTTTAATTTTAAAAGCTAATTTTGTAAAAAAAAAAAATCAGCCATGGAGTACGAATATAAATTTTAAATTGGCTCTAAATTGGTTAATCATCGGTATGCTTTAAACGCCATGTGAAAAATGCTTTGAATAATTTTCCAAAGATTCCCATATTTTATAGATTCTTTTTAAAACTTAAGACATATAGATAAAGTATTTTGCAACTTTTACGACCTATAACTCATAAACTAGGAAAGCGTAAGCGCGAAAAACATCTTCCTATAGAGCTTCTTTTAAGAATACTAAAAAGTTTTTTTCAATTTGAAGCGTATTCTTTTCTGTTAAACAAAAAATTTTTTAAGCACTTATTCTTAAAATATTTTTTTATATTAGCAGCACTTTTTCTGTTTTGTAGTGGACAAAAATAGAAATTAGTTTAATTTGACTACAACGACAAAATAAGCACAGACAACAACCTGCAGCCATGTAGCCGTGTCGTCGTGAAAATAATCATTTCCATAGACACACATGTATTCTATTTTTGACATATTGAAGTCGGTAGCTTGCTGTCTCGAATGTGTTTATAGCATTACTCGCACTGAGTAATTAAATTTGGATAGATATTGTCAAAATATCCTATAATTATCAGCCATGTTGTGAAAATCGCATTTGAGTGAAATTGAAACATTTATTTCCAACAGGGCATAGGTACAAAAATAGAAAGTGTTCTGGGGTCTAATCACCGCATTCGATACTATCGTATCGAATAAACTGTCGAATGTTTTTGCATACGATAGACACTGACGTATCGAATGAAAACTCGAGAAATGTAATGTCGAGCTACTAGATATCGAATGCTATTATTTCAAATTCAATAAATTTTATTCTATATTAAGATTTATGATACCAAAATAAATAACTTCGATCAATTTTGCTCGATATCGTATGCGGTGATTAGACCCCTGGAGATACAAAAAACTGAATATCTCATAGCCTTTTGAATTTTTGAAGCAGTTTTTTTTCCTAAAATTTTAAGACTCCGTTTATTTGCAAGAGAAAATGCTCATAACAGTTTCCTTAGATGATCCTTATTTTAAAGATTTTTTGAAGATTTTTAAAATCTTGAAGCAGATTTTGCAGATTTTTTGATGAAAAATTGTAAGTTTTTATTGATTTTACTTCTAAAAGTTCTGGCAGGACTGCTGGCAACACCAGTTGGTGGTGAGAGGGACCCAACAAACCAAAACGATTTAGAAAGAACTTACCAACATAAGCCTTAAGCTTGGAAAAGTGTTGTACCTACTATTATAAAAGGCTTGTTAATAATTGTTTAATAATTAAAACTGGTCCCTTGCGATAAACTTACATGTCCATAATATGATGTAAGCTTAGAAATCTTATTATAGAATAAGCTTACAGAAAAATACTTTTCTAATCTATATTAAGATTAAATTCTTTACGAAAACTATGTTTTAATTTATATGGGATATCTACAAAAAGTTTTTTACTTATTAGAGTTTTTTACTTATACTTATAATATTTAATTACTTTTTTTAAATTGTGCACTGTTTAAAACTCTTTAATACACTTCACTCTTCGAACAAAACACAAGGACTGAAACATTTAACTAATAATAAAAAAATTCGACACTCGTCAAATAACGGGACATCATTCTCGAAAGCACTTACAAAACTATTGCGAGAATAAGTCAATTGCAATCATATTGGTTGTCATGTTGTAGGAAATCTCTAATGATAAGCTTATTCTACAACTCATTTACATTTTGCTCTGTTGGGGAGAGCGAATATAACTCACACAATCGCAGAATGTAGGTTGCCGATCGCAGATCTACCCTGCAAATAATATTGGACCACCTGATCCATTTTGATTAAATGCACTACTCCATGGACTGGTCCGATGTAATGCAAGCATGGACCATGCCATTGTTAAAAAGTGTTTGTATTGAGACGACATGTCTTCGATTTTTAACGACATGTTTTCGTTTTTAAACGAAGTTAAAAATAATCCTCTTGTGTACACAATGGAGTAGTTTTAAGACTACTCTTTTGTAGTCCAAAGCTGGGTTATATGGTCCTGCCCAAGGACATCGTAATGTTAAATCGACCATGTTTTTTCCATAAGTTTTGTTATTTTTGGACTAGTCCTGGTCCCTTGTAGGCCACATTTTACACGCGTGTTTGGTCTAGTACTATTATTTTCAGGGTAGGGACACACAATAAAAGTAATGTCCGGCTAGATTGGAAACATTATAAGAAATTTGTCCTGTACAGGAAGTTCTGGGTCAATATTAACCAGCTCGACTTCATCGTCGGATTAATCTATTATCTTTCATATATATTTATTTTTTGTACGCCATCAAAAAAAAAAATCATGCCAAAAAAAGGTCGAAGTAACGACGAAGAAAAAAAAAACATGCAACACTAAACCAAACATGTACTGACCTTAAAAGACGCGAGTTCCCGAGACTGGATGATAGTGTGTCTCAGACAGGCAGCCCTACCCTTATGCCATGTTTTAGTCATCCATGACATTACCTGTTGCCTGAATTCAAATAAAATATTTAGGTAAAGTCCCAAAAACTAACTTGCCACCGTTTCATTTTCACCAGCTACATTTCGACCAACAATAGAAATCTTTCCACATACATATATTCGTTTCAAACAGTACCAAGGATGTTATTGATAACATAATTAATAACCATTATTATTAGATATTCAGGGGTGTGCTGGAAATCGCAAACGTAAAACGCAAGAATTTTAAACGTCGTTTTTTAATTGTTGAAGTTTTTCTTCTCTTTCGAGTCCTTTTAAGTTACAGCAAAAAAGAAATAAAAACACAACAAATCCGGCTTTTAGATTTTATATAAAAATGGTTGTTTATTATACAAATAATTTTTACAGAATGACAGAAATTTCATATTCACAATAAATATAAAGCAAAACTATATTGATTGAAAATAAATATTTCTAAAACCAAAAACAAAGTATTTGTATTGCAAAGTACAATTTCAAAATAATTCAACAGTAATACCGGTAATAGAATCTCTACACCGGTCCTCACTTGAATGGTCGTTCTTCCTAAATTGCACAATATCCAAAATTAACACTTATCAATTTTAAGCTTTCTGTTCCTTCATCTTTTCCATGTTCCAACTTTAACTTTTCCTCTATCTATTGAATATTCATGTTTCTTTTCCACTCAAGGTGAGTTTTTCCAGAC
This sequence comes from Pollenia labialis, assembly GCA_949318255.1. Lineage (NCBI taxonomy): Eukaryota > Metazoa > Arthropoda > Insecta > Diptera > Polleniidae > Pollenia > Pollenia labialis. The sequence goes on along the minus strand of OX439142.1, from coordinate 46,003,815 downwards.
ACACACTTCCACAAACAAACCACCGGTTGACTTAACCAATAAACCTCCAGTCGTGCCAAGAACTGATTGTCTCCAACTAACCTAACTGCCGCTTCCGAAAAAAATGTACTCATTATTTAGTTTTTAAATAAATTGTTATTTTATTTAAGTTTTCGTTTACTCCTAAATTAACAACAAATCATTTATTTTATAATTTAAATACGCTTTTTTATTTATTTTTAAAGTTTTTTTGCGCCAATCTTATATTTTTTATGCTCTCCACCAATACTAATGGTGAATCATTCCGTGTAAAAATTTTTTATAATTTTTCTCAAAATCCTTTAAGTATATCGCACTGGTTCCTTTTAAGAGAGTCAACTCAAAATTTTTAAATTTTCACATTTTGCAAGAAATCGATGTACAGTGGTCATATCTACGCACTGTACAAATCTTAGATCAATTGGGACCGATAAGGATAACTAGAAGCAATTTGTTACCAAAATTGTTTTCGGGCGATTCTATTTTAGACAACTTTTTACATCAATTTTCAAATCACACTATTTGATACTTTTTTTGATGCCAATTTAAAGTAAAATATCTATATTTTATAATAATATAATTTTTTTAGACGTAAGCTTAAATATAAATTTGTTGTGCACTTCGAACCATTAATATTCATAGATTTGGCGCAAACAGAACATTCATACGTCGCGACGTAATAGTCGTTCAAAACAGCTGTTATTGCCAGATTGTGATCATATTCTTATTTTGTATATTGAACTGCAAACATTTATCAATCAGAGATTTAAAAAAAGTAAGTAATTGTTTTTAGTTCATCAGAATTATGGATTTTAAAAATCCAATCTTAACATGTTGCATCCGTCATGCAAAACGTATAAAAGTCTACTTTTTTCATAGAAATGAAATGCCAATGTTTTGAAACTATGTGAAAGTAAGAAAAAGCCAACGACAAATAGAAATCTAATAAAGTGAAGTGTATATTCTGGTTAGTGTTGAAATTAACGTTAATTCAAAATGGTTGCACCCGTCATCATAATATTTGAATGATATTTGAATCAGTCAGCACATTGGTGTCATGGACAAGTAACTCTTTTCACCTGCTGTATTTGGATGAAGGGCAAACTCCATTTCGTTATTATAATAAGTGACGAATTTAAACACAGTAAATACGCTACATAAAGTCCATCAATGAAAATATTACATCCATATACATCTTCAGCGACAATTGTGCAGCTCAATTCAAGAATCGTTATGTAATAGGAAGCATGAATGCACTCAAACTTGAATATGGGGTAAAACATCTTGAATGGAACTTTTTTGCTGCTTCACATGGTAAAGGGGCGGTTGATGGACTAGGTGGAAGTATAAAAAGAATAGTGTGGACCGCTGTAAAGTCCCGACAAGCCCTTGTTAACAGTGCTCAAGATTTGTTTGATGTCGCGCGCAGTCTTTGTACAAACATCTTTTTTATATTCGTACCAAAGGAAGATATTGACTCAGTGAAGAGTGTGGTAGATGATGAATGGAAAATGTTGAAAAACATTTGAGGACTTCAAGGAAAACACTCATTCCAATTTGAAGAGGGCAATCGAGTTTCCATGGGGCGAACTTCCAAGTCCAACATAAGAAGCACGTTGGTTTTCAAAACTCCGAACGAAGCTGAAAATAGTTGGGATGAGAACGATTTGAAACTGATTTCATGCTTGATTCATCAACATGCTGATGTATCTATTGAAATAACTTAGATACGGTGTAACCGCTATAATTTTTGTATTGAAAAGTGAATTTTTTATTGTTTATTTTTACCAAGGCCCATCTATCAGGTCTGCTTACTTGTACAAAAACAAAATACAATTCTTTTTAGTTGTCAAAAATTTACTACCACATATACAAAGCAAAAGGAAAAAACGTGTATGTGTGGCATACCATAAACGTATACATGCACATGTAAACAACTTTTGACAACTAAAAAGAACATAAACAATGATCATCGGGCTTCTTGCACAGACCTTTTCAATGATTTCCTTGATTTTTACCTTTTCTTTATAATTTTAAAATATTTGAAAAAATGTATTAATTGAGTTTTTGTTGATTTTTAATTAATGACAAATGAGTTTTATATTGTGTATTTTTCTTTTTTCATCAATAAATAACAATATTTTAAAAAATTAGTATGTGAAAATTAAGAAAAAAAATGGATTTTTGTTTAGTTATTTAAGACGCGTTGCACCCGTCATAATTGCATGTTGATATCTTATCTTTCACAATAAAAAAGAAAAATACAATAAAAGTTTAAAAATTAACAGAGTTTTGTGTTTTTGTGGTATGATCTTATGAAAGTGGGCCGATTTGGTTGCACCCGTCATGCACTGTAAAGCTCTCTCGTGGCTATTTGATCTTTTCATACAAATTCTTGTAAATATATAACAATAGTATACAAACAAATGTTACCCCTTCTAGAAATAACTTAATTGCAAATGTGTTTCTTTCTATTAGTAAAAGACGTTTAAAGCGTCTTAATGTTGCACCCGTCAGAATAGAATCGCCCTTTCATCCTTTGAATTGTTCGAATGTGAGCGTGTTTTCACAGACGTACAGAGAGATAAACATCGACTTAGGATTTTGTAAAAACAACTGGACAATCTAAAAATTCAAAAAAATTACAATCGATTTAATTTTGTTTTACAATAACATTAAAAAAACGAGGAAACGTAACAATAAAAATTGAGTTTTATTTCATATTACATATCGCCACCTTAAATCAAAAAGGACATAAGTAAGAAAAAAGTTCAAAATCTATTTTTTTTGCGAAATAATCGCAAGCGCAAAAACACGAATTTTACTGGAGAAATTTTTTTCCAATTATCTTAATATCTATCCGAAAATCCAAAATTATTTGTGCACGATTTTATATCTTTATCCAATACGTGTATAAATAGACAAGTGAAGTGGATTCATTCCACTGATAAGATTTCTAAAATTGGGCTGAAATTAAGAATTCCGGATTGTTTTTAATTTTTTAATACTTAAGGCGCCCTAATTGGGGAATCTCTGTGGCCCTTCTGATATGTCTATAGATCCCTAATCCTTTACTTAAACTGGAATACAAGTCCTTAATTTGCATCTGGAATTTGATTTTTATTGGACTAACGGTTTACAAAGTCCAGAAAACTTCCCTTTTTTGTTCTCTTACTGTTTGTCACTTACGATTAACAGAATTTACTAACTCTTGTTTTAGTTGTAAGCACATATGTATATTTGAACATTGTTCTAACTTTCATCAAAATTAAGTCTTCTTAAAATTTCCAAAGGACATCCTTTGCCTAGCAAATTGGTAAGGAAAATACAAACGAGATCCATTTATGTATGTATATAGATTTTAAACATTACTTTTATCGCATTTGTGGATATAAATTGGAATATCTCTGGGTAAGATATAAATTGTTCCTTTTTTTTGTGTAAGACGGCAAATCCCTCTGAGGAGATCGAGTGGTAGCGATCGAAACATGTCAGGGTAACCAGCCGCCTGGGTTCGAATCTCACTCAGGTCAGTCAAGAATGAATGATTAGCAATAACAATTTTAATTAATTTTCATGTTGTAAAATTCCTTTCTTCATAAAAATAATTTAATGGAAATTAAATTTGATGAACTTAAGCCTGATTAAAAATATTGAAAATTTAGATTAAAAACAATAAATAGTTCAATAAAATTACCACAATACTAATTATAAATTGTTCCTTTATATTAAGTATGTAATGAATAAAAAAAATATTTTTTATTATTAAAAAAATTCTATTTTAACTAGACAAATTGTATTTGAGCTGTTAACTGGACAAGACCCAAAAAAACTGGCAACTCTACACTCACAATATTCTGTACGTAAAATTAACTAAAATTGTAATATAAAATAAATGAAAGTTCAATTAAAAACCGGTCTACCTATTTTTCATTTATTTTTAACAACAAGTTCATTTAATTTTTACTGTCAAAAATTCAACACCATATTCCGTAAAATCTAATAAATATTCAGTTATTTTGTAAAATTTAACTATCAAAAATTCAACAACATATTCAGTAAAAACGATTAAATATTCAGTTATTTATTAAAATTTTACTGTCAAATTGACCCCATATTCAGTAAAAACAATTAAATATTCAGTTATTTTATTAAATTTTCGTTTACTCCACAAAAGAGCCGAATTTATAAAAATACCAGACAGACACCTGTCCGCTTGTTTTTCTTATAAGTGAGAGAGGGAGGATATTTTTATTTACTTACCCAGTTACCCACGTTTGTTTTACTTTTGTTGTACTGACCACGTTGTTTACAGAAGAACTCTCAGTTATAAGACACCAGCAGCATGACCGATATGGCTTCGCAATTATTTTACTTTTAAAATTTGATGTATTTAACTAAATTATTTTAACAAATAGAACATGGGTATTGCTTACACAAAACAAGCAATTCATTTTTTATAGATAAGTAAAAATTAATTTTTTGTAGTAAAATTATATAAAATAACTGAATATTTAATTGTTTTTACTGAATATGGTGTTGAATTTTTGACAGTAAAATTTTATAAAATAACTGCATATTTATTTGTTTTTACGGAATATGTAGTTAATTTTTTGACAATTAATTTATAAAAGATAACTGAATATTGATTTGTTTTTATGGAATTCGCGGTTGAATTTTTGACAGTAAAAATTAAATGAACTTTTCGTTGCTTTAAATTACATTTTTATTTACTTTAACATAAAGAAGAATTTAACTCAATCAACAGACAATATTAACTGCAACTGAAAATCCGTATTAATATGCACTTAGTTTTTGAATAACTGTTAGAATCAGTTAAAAATAAATTTGCTTGGAAGTTTAAATGTTTATTTATTTAAAAATTACTGAACGGAATATTTCTTAAATAAACTAGTCCGTTACTGTAATAATATTGTGAGTGTAGTTACGAATCATGATATTTTACTTAAATTAATTTTTTATGCCTAGAAATAAAAGCAAAAAGCTTTCAGATTTTCGTTCAATAATTTAACATATCGTACTTGTTCAAAAAAAGTTTATTAACTTATTATTAAAATTTTTGTTTTTTAACTTCTTGGAAAAAATAGACACGTAATATTCGTATCTGACCGCTATTCTATTTTGTTGTAATGAAACGGTTGGCTTAAAAATTATTTTTTATATACCTTAAAGTAAAATTGCTGCAACTTTTATGAATTCTGCTTTGAAATAACACTTGTGTCCAAATTATGAAATTCTAGGGTTGTAATTTTTGTATTTTTATGTTGCCCTTTCTTATATTATAGATAAATATGTACAAATATACCTACAGCTAACTCCAAGTTAAAAAGTGTGAGAATTACAAAAAAAAAACAGAATTGCAGAGTACACGAAACTGAGTACCTCTCCCCAATCTTCTCATCCCTCTCGTCAATAACGATGAAATTCTTGTATTTAATTAAAATTCCACACAATTTATTAAAATTAATTTTACAAATTTAAAATAATTACCAATTCGATATTAATTTAATTTAAGTTCAATACAAGCATCCATTAAAAATATGTGTACAATTGCACACAAATATCATTGCGTATTAAAGATTTTGCTTAAAAAGGAAACTGAAAAATAAATTAAAAAAAACCACAAAATATTAATTTATGTATTTATTTTTGAGTATCAAATTTTATTATTTGTAGTTTCTTTTTTATATTTAATTTCAAAAATATTTCTGCAAACAAAGTCGTTATTTAGCACAATTAAGCTGAATACAAAACAAAACTAAAAAGGAACCAACTTAAAGTTTTCTTTAAGGAGTTTCTTTGTTTTCATTTATAAAATATTAATAAAATCTAATAATTGCCCAATAAATAGAAAAAAAACAAAAATAATGTTAAATTAATATAAAAAAACAAATTAAGAATTTTAAATATAGCAATTATTATTAAGTAAGTTTTAAAATTATTTAGCTTCCTTTTTCTAATGGACAATATCCAAAAGAAAAAAGCTAAATAATATTATAAAAAAAGAGTTGCCTAAAGTTTTTGGTGGTGGTAGTTGCTGTTGTTGTTGTGATGATTTGGGATAGCACACAATTAATGTTTTAAATTTGTGGGAGTTTTTGCAGCATTTATTTGTGAGTAATGGGAATCATGGTTTCACCAGCGGTAAGAGCAGGCAAAGGAGCGTCTACAGTCAGAACACCATCCTTGCTGAGCGATGAGCGAATAGATTCGGGATTAACACCTTTGGGCAACAAAAATTCACGATTGTATTCCTTGTAGACGGACTTTGTGTCGGATTTCTCTTCGTGTTTAGCATGAACCTGAAATTAAAAAAAAGCAAAATTAAAATATTTTTTGGAAAACAAGTGAACTGGCAGACTGTTTCACAATATTGAACTTTAACATTTGTGAAGGAAATTTCTAAAAAAACAAATATTTTTATATTCGAAATTATGAAATTCGCAGTAATATTTAACAAAATTTTTTAATAAACCAAATTTCATTTTGAGTTTAAAAGATACTTTTACATTTTTAATTATTGTTTGTCGTATTTGGAATACATAATTTTTGTTAATAATGAAAAATAATTGAATTTATCATTTTGCGTAGGTTTTGTTTGTTTTGAAGAGATTTATTTATTTAAAGTAGAAAGTATTTTTTTTTAAATCTATTATTGTGTATTAAAGAGATTAATATTTTTTGTGTACGAATTTAGCAAAATAAACTGCCTTGACATCATCATAATTTGTTTCTTTTTGTTTTTGCAAAACAGAAACAAATTTTAAACACAAAAAAAATTCTCGAAAATTCAAGAACATTTGATGTCTACAATAAAAAAAAAATTAAATATAGAATTGTACACTAAACATGCAAAATAATTAAATTTTACAAATCTTTAATAGATAATAATACGCAAATGAGTCATATTTTTTAAATGAATTTGAAAAAGAAAATACATAATAAGCACACAAAAATAAATTTTAAAATTGTTGTTTTGAAATTTTAACCCGTTAGGGAGCAAAGGAAAATTTGGTGATTCAATTTTTTTAACTTTTTATTGAGTTGAAATAAAAAAGCAACATCCTTTTGAACTTTGCATATATACGAGTGGCAAATTGAAAACTTAAAATCGACAGCAGCTGCTGTCGAAACAAACAAAATTTTATAAAAATCGGACTAATAATCTTAGAAGTCGAAGATTGATTTACTTAATATCAAAAATTTCCCACTTTCGGACATTCCTTGACTTTCAGAAACATTTGTTTTTGTTAACAACACAAAATCTGTTGGTTGGCATATACTGCTTGAAATTTATCATATACCCTTGAGCAAATAATATAAAACTAAGGCCTTTAAAGCATTATTAAATTTTTGTGTTTTCTTAAATTCTTGCGATAAAAAAAAAATTATTTAAAATAAACATTTACTCACCAATAATTTTTGGTCAACAGTCTTGACAACAATTTCTTCGGGGGCATATTGACTGACATCGAAGCGTAATTTCAATACTTTGCTGTCACCATCCTCCTAAAAAAAATAATTAAGTGAAATAATTGCAATGAAATAATATTAGCTATAATTCTAAGGAATTTGCTTATGGCATAAACATATACATACATATCTAAGTATATATGAGTGTATATAAAAGTGTAACGTTACTGACTGATTCATCATCGCACAGCCTAAACGCCAAATGCTAAAAACTTGAAATTTGGACCGGAGGTGGGTCTCTCCCCAAATCGATCCACTAAGACGGGATTTTTAAAAATTCGAATGTTTAGAGGGTAAAAAAGGGTACAAACGGGTAAATTGGATAACCTTATATCTCCAAAAGTAAAAGAGATACAAAAAACTGTAATACTTATCGTTGTTCTTTATAAAAATAAGCGGCCAGGTGTCTGGTACTTTTTTTAAATTCTGCTCTTTAAGGGAGAAAATGGATAAAACCTGAATTTTAGTACTTTTTTGTCACCCCTTCTATCTTTTGAACCAATAATCCTAGAAATAAAGTTTATACCACATTCGAAACTTAACAAAAAAAAAAAAAACACGAATATTAATTTGGTACTTTTTCGAAACACGAACGTCTAAGGGGTGAAAATAGTAACTATTTTTGGTACTTTTTTACGAAACATTTTTCTCCATTTATTAACATATTTATACTAAATTATGGGCCCCCACAACAATACTGCAATTTTTGATACTTTAATTGGGGGACAAATAGTACCAAAATGGAAAATACGGGAAATTTTATATCTTTTTCAGCTTTTGATTCTACACCTGGTATTTTTTTAATTATCGTTAATATTTGTACCTTAAAACATAAAATTCAAGATGCGATGCCCTGAGTGGATAACAATCTATGACATAACTTTTTCGTACTTTTTTGTTCTTTAGCTGGTATCTTTTGAATATCCGTTGGTACTAGAAACATAAAATGCAAGATGCAATGCCCTGGGTGGATGAGAGTATATAAGAGAGAACTTTTTGGTAATTTTTCATTCGAAACTTATCACAAAAATACGAATACGAATTTGTTACTTTTTCGAAATTCGAACATTTAAGGGGTGAACATCGTAACTTATTTTGGTACTTTTTTTTACAAAACATTTTTTTCCATTCATTGACCAATTCGTACTAAATTATGGACTGCCACTACAATAATGAAATTTTTGATACTTTAATGGGGGAAAAATATAGTAACCAAAAAAGGAAATACGGGAAATTTGATATTTTTCTTTAGATTTTTGGTGTTACAACTGGTATTTTTTTTAATAAACTATAGCATAAAAATATGTCCACGAAGGAAAAGGAAACTCTAACGAAGTAGTGGGTTAAATGCTTGTTTATTATAATTTTCTTAAAATAAAATTCCTTTCACATTATTGTGTAGAAAAGGTAAAAACAAAGAAAATATAAAATTGACAGAATTAATTTGAATACCAAAAACATTTTAGTAGAGCAACAAGTTTTATTTTTTTCATTTGTGAAGACCATTTCCCTTATTTAGAACAGTAGACTTAACAATAAACATATTAATGGTCTTTTCAATACCATACATTTGTGGAAAAGATTTGCGAAAGTATCCGGTCAGCGGAAAGCAAAACTTTCGCAAAGACAATCTTCTTGATAGTCAGGAAGCATTTCCCACAAGAAGGTAACTAACGGAGGCCTCAATAGTCAGTCCAGTATCGTTCACCGGGGGCTACTGACTCCCGTGGTATCAAATGGGATCTTTATTCAGACGCGATCGCAAGAAATCGTGTAGATCTGCAAATAACTACATAGGACCTGACATTATATACTTTTTAACTTTATACATACATATGTATGTAAGAGTTAGGTTATGTTAGACAAAGAATCGCTTTTATTAGAGTAACTCTTTTGGTTTTATTTAATTTTGGCCCCTATTACGGTTTACAACTCAACTCAGTTGAGTTGTAATTTCTTAATTTTTGTATTATGGTTTACAACTTTGCTATATTGCGGTGAACAAACTTTATTTCTCTGTGATAATAACAAATCTTCATGGGTTTAATTTTATAAACAGAAGATGCTTGGATGTTATTAATTAACAATTAACCATTATTAAGCTCAACACCTAAGGTTTTCGGCGTGTGCCCCTAAACTTAAGTGTCCAGAATTGTAATTGATCTTATGTTATTTTAATGATGTCACAGTTCCCCCAAAATTGTGCATTAGTCCTGTTAAGGCCTAATCAAACTATCGATTCTTACAATACAAGAGCTGTCTATCCATGTAGTTAAATATCCAAGTAGTTGTATATGCATTGATATTCGAGTATCCCGGTACAGCAGTGTTATTCGTCCCAAATTTCTTGTCGTTACCTCCATTTTTAAGGGTAAATAAAAGAACTTATTTGCAAATGTAACTTACCTGAATCAGAGGTGAGCTAATATCGGAAATATAATTCGGCTTAGGTCTGGAGGAGAGGGCAGAATTTGTTGAGCTGTAATAAAATAAATCAGAAAAATTATAAATAAAAAAAACAAAAGACAAAACTGATGTAAAGCAGGCAAAATGTTATACAAATAAATAAATAAAGTTAAAGACACTACATAATAACAAAACAAATAATATTGAATTAGATTATTTGAATTTACCTATAAGATCTTGTGTGAGTTTTGGTGTGTGTTGAAAATGAGCGATTGAAAGTATTCATGATAATGATTTAGAATAAATAGAAGAAAAATCCAATCGAAACTAAAATTTAAGTTTAAACTACAAAGGTTCCTTTAAAACTAACTAAAGATCAGAAAATGAGCTCCAGTTTTTATAAAAATTTATAAAAGTATTTATTTGTAAACTGAATTTAGATGAAAAGTAAAAAACACCCCCTAAAAATTGATCTGTTTGGTGTATGATGAAAACGGATGTCTTTAAGATCATGGCATCTTTTGTTATCATAGAAGGAAGTGCAGCTAATTTTAGATTTTGAACGAAAAACCAGCAGCTGTTGTCGTCTGTTTAAAAAAGTGTCAGAATTTGAGATTAAATTCTCAACTTCTGACAAGAAAAAAACAGTACAATTTTAAACTAAAATACTTGAAAACCTTTTAAACTTTTAAAACAACAAGCCTTCGGATTAGGAATGTATTTGATTTGTCTTAATCAAGGCCCATTGAAAAGGTCTGCGCAAGAAGCCTGATGATCATTGTTTATGTTCTTTTTAGTTATCAAAAGTTGTTTACATTTTGCTTACATGTGCATGTATACGTTTATGGTATGCCACACATACACGTTTTTTCCTTTTGCTTTGTATATGTAGTAGTAAATTTTTGACAACTAAAAAGAATCGTTTTTTGTTTTTGTACAAGTAAGCAGACCTGATAGATGGGCCTTGGTCTTAATGTAAAGAATTTTGACAGACATTGACAATAAAATGGAAAATTGTAGCAATTTCTAGAGCAAAATGTTTATACATACATTTTACCGAGTAGTAAAATTGAATTGGTTTACTAGACTTTTTCTGGTTTTTCTTATTTTCATATGTAAAATAAATTAAGCACCACTAAAATTAAATGGTGCTTAAAGTGAAATAATTAAAAGTATATGAACATATGAGTATGCACGTATGTATGTACGTAATTATATCGAAAGAATTTAAAAAGAAAACATAAGAATTGGTTGTTATTTAAGGGCAAATTTTTCATTTTACCATAAGAATACAACTGCGCTGTATTAACGCTAACGGGTACGAGGTAGATGCGTTGACACATACGGAAAAAAGGTACATTTTTCTGAGAAAACTTAATATAAATTAACATACAAAAATAACATTTTATATACATATGTGTGTTTTTCCTTTTTGTATGGAAATCGATATTCAGTTTTCTCAGTAAATTGTGAAAAAAATCAAAAGTTTTGCACCGATTACAATGAAATAAACCTCATTTCATTCGAAATTATGTTAATGATAAATGTGTTTTTGTCGCATTTTTATTTTGTATGAATTTTTAACAAAAATAAAATTTGTTTTATTTGCAAAATTTTCCTTTTTTTAAATTCAACGATATTTCTGAAACTACAGGGCAGTTTTAAAAACAATGTAAGCACGGCTTAAAGATTATACTGTTGCCGAGTTTCGATTTTTTTTTAACTGAATATAATGATTCGTTTTCAAATTATTCCAATATATGTAGTGAAAGTGCCTTAATTTTGAACATAACGGTATATCTCGAAAACTAGAGCTGATAGAGAAAATTGGAGATTCGATTTGAAATCAGCGAACTGAAATTAGAAAAAATTTGTAATCAAATTCCAGACAGCAAAATGACTGTTCCGCAGTGTAATTAAAACGAAATAAAACAATGCAAATGAAATAAAAATTTGAATAATTATTAAAGTTTTAAGATATTATTTCAGTAACAAAGCAATACTTGCCGTTAAATAATTTAGCTTCAAACGTAGTTTTTAACATAATTTCCATAAAAATGTTTCTCAAAATTGAATTAAAATCGAATTTAATTTTTTGTTAATACGGCAGTAAACTTTGACGTCGTAAAAGGAGAGCGTTTAGAAGATATCGAGCTCTTACCGCGAAAATAATGTAAGCGCCAAAAATCAAATTTTTCAGGAGAGTGTTTTTAATTTTATTTTATATAAATTTTATATGAAATTTTTTCGCTTCCGATAAAATTGTTTTTGCTATAAAATCGTAACGGTACCTTATGTGACCACGACATTTTAGGAGATGATGCAAGTGTTGCCAATAAAGTCATTTATTAAAAATACCGAAAATTGAAAATCATGTCGCTTAGTTTTTTTTCGAGGTTAGGGCTCGATATGTACGGTACAACATAATTGTATTCCAAGCAAATCGAACTCACACAGGTGACCGCACAGTGAGCTCTGCAAAAAGAGATATGCTGGCTGTAAATTAATTTGTTAATTTGGAGTTTGACATTTAGAATACAAATTCATTTCTACATACAAAAAAGACAGAAAGCATAAATCTCTATCTTTTTCTCTCTGATTCGTTCACCTGTATGAATTCGCCTTGTACCCATTATAAAACATTAAAAATCTCTTAAACATTTTTTTTAAATGAAGAATATTTCATTCTTCATGCGAGAAATTAAATTCTACATTTTGGAATTTTTACTGCATAAAAAGAAAAAAAAATTAAAACTGTCAAATTGATTTGATGTGTTTCTCTGTTTTTCGCAAAAACACAATTTTCTCATTAATATGACAGGTGAACACTTTTTTATTTTTTTTTTTCTTTTAAAAAAATAAGAAAATAAATAAATAATATAAATATGACTGTGAAAAATCATTTCATAAATATGTTTTTTGTTGAATCATGTGTTTAAAAATAATTTGAAATTTGTCAGACTTATAAACATTTTCGAAAAATAACAAAATATTTTAAGTACATATGTTTGTAATTAGCAACAATATGAAAAATAAAAAATTATGTATGATTTACAAAATATGTATGTATATTAATAAAAAATTAACATTTTCACTACAAAAGAAAATTAGTGACTTTTCGATACATATTAAAGGAATTTTTTTGTAAAACTCTTCACCTCACCTAAAAATTATTTCATACACATTTTTAAAAATTCTAAAAATTTTATTTTGAAAAATTTTCAACGCAAGGTGAATATATTTACAAATTAGCCCCCTTGTATATAAAAAACCAATGTACCTTAAAAATTAAACTACATATTTTCCAACTGAAAATTCAACACAAAACTATTGAGTGATTTTTAAGGAAAAAATTCTATAATTTTTTGGATTTTAGAAACCGTTTTTTTTTAATAAGCAAATCTAATAATCTTATCAACATATATGTATGTGAAAGATCTACAAAACAATTACAAAAATTTTTTTTATCAAGTACGTTGAATTCATGGGTGCTAGTACTATTTCGAAGTTAGCGCTCATATTCGCGATTACAAATTTCAATAATTATTTATCCACCATAAAACTATATTTTAACAATTTTAAAATCATTGTTGTTAAATTTAAATCAAATTTTTTCGTGATTTTTTCTAAAATAAATTTTTTCTGAACTCCATAGAATACACTGTGTTAGTCGCAAATCGTAACAAGCTGTGTACACTACTAGTAAAGCATATTCGAGTACGCTGAATTCAAAGTTAGAGCCCGCATTCGCAATTAAGAATTTTAAAGAAGCTGTAATTTTATGCAGTTTTCTTGGATAATTTTTTGCAAGTTTTTTTATTTTCTCTTAAGTTTCAAGGCGTGCCCAGAGCCAAACTTTCGTACTTCATGTACCAGTTAAGTGATGGGGTGATTTTGCATTTAAATAATTAAAATCATTTAAAATTAAAAAAGCTAAACTCACTAGAAGTAAACACATGATGTCTTTTAGGTGGTCTAGTTGTCAACGTTTGTATACAATCTAATCCGACCACAAAAGCAGTGTTGTTGTAGAGTTGACCTTGGCTAAACTGTTAAAATCCATTTTTTTAATTAAGTATTAAATTGGCAATTTTACATTTTAAATCACTATTTGTCACATAATACGAATTTCCTTCAACATTTATTTATATTAAAATTTAATTAATTTAAATAGGTACATTGATTTTTCATAAATTTCTAAATATTGTTTAATTTGCATCCAAAAATTTAAATTTATAAATTAATACCTTTTTGTTGTTGTCTTTTTTGTTGTACTGTTTAAAATGCATTTTAATATTATATTAAAGAATTTGTTTGTTTTAAAATATTTTCATTATATTTGTAATACAGCCAAAAAATAATTAATACATTAGGAATTAGGAAACGTCCATTTGTATTGCAACATATGTATGTTATAGATATTTTATAAAAGCAGCATTTATTTTTTTAAGCAAGTGGAATAAAGGAAAGGAAATATTATTAAAGATTAATATATTAATTAAAAGAATAGAATTACCTATATCTATAGTAAGTAAATATACATTAACGTACAATTAAAATAAACTTCATTAGAAACATAGCTGTTCAACATAAATAGAATAAAAAATAAAAATATTTTTCTTTTACTTCAAATAATATTACATATTTACAAATAATATTATTATTTTTCCATTGAAATGTTAAGTTAGTTAGTTCATTTATAAATAAATTATAATTTTCAATTTTTTGTTTGTTTTCAAAAAAATATTTTACAATTTTAGTTTTATTCACATTTTATTAAGTAATTTTTTTTCTATTTCAAAAATAAAGTCTCATACAGAATGCTACCAACAATTTCACTTGGTGTTTATAATAGAGCAATTCGCAACCACACACATTTTAAATTAAGAAAGCGTTTGCAAATTTTGCCCAGAACAATATTACGTATGTATTATTAAATTTTTTTAAGACATTTTGTTAAAATTTTCAAATTATTGTAGACGTCATTATAAATTTCAAACAAATTGTTGCTGAAGTAAAAGTAACTCAACTTTTGAGAAAACTTGGCGTTTATAAAAATTTTATTTAGTTTTTTATAAAAATTTTAACAAACCTTTTTCTAATTGAAAATGTTGGTGATTGCGAAAAAAATTGTCGCATTATTGTGAGCACCAAATAAAAAAGCATTTAACAAGAATTTCAAATATGTAGAATGTAGAAAAATTTTGAATATAATCCATTTCAATATTATTTAAATAAAAAACATTAAATTGGAAAAAGTTGAATAAAAGTTATTTTACTATTTTTTGAATAATATCGAGTTTCGTACTCAAAACGTAATAATAAGAAATATTAATTAAAAATTTAAAAAAATATTTTCATATTTATAAAGTATTTAAATTTAAGCTCTATAGATGATTTTGTTTTAAAAAATGTTTTCAAAATAAAAGTTGGAGACATCAAGTAAAATTTTTAAACAAATTTTGCAAGATGCCAATACTTTATTTTCACTAAGCTTAAAGTTTTGTAAAAATATGATGAGATCGGACTAAAAATGGCAGCTCTATTTATAAATTAAATGGGAATTTAGCACATTTGAACAGTGTTGCCAATTTAGCCATTTAGTGGCTAGATTTAGCCATTTTTCACCCTGTTTAGCCATTAAAAAATGCATTTTTTTAGCCATTTTTCAACTGGTTTAGCCATAACATTTTTTTTGTCGTTTTTCTTTTAAAAGAATAATTTTTATTTTATTATAAAAATATTTAAAAGCAAAATAAACATTTAAAATAATTAAAACGGCTTTAATTTAAATCACAACTTTTACAAATGTTGAAAATCGCTATAAACGATGATGATGAAACATCTTTCAAAATAAAGGAACAGTATTCTAATATTAAATTTATAAAACGGATCAATAAAGAGATGCTGGCGGCAACAAATTTTTTTTAGAAATTTCAGAATTAACTATAAAGTTGCTCTCACTTCCATGGTCTAATGCTGAAGTAAACATCGTTAAAAGTAATTTCAGAAATAGGTTACATTTAGCAACCGTTAATTCGATTTTATCAATGAAATATTTATACCAACACCACAATAGCGGAGAGGGTACTATGCGTTTGTGCTGATGTTTGTAACACCTTAAAATATTGGTCCTAAGCCCACCTTTTCGTAAACCGATTGACCAGAACCATTTTCTAAGTCGAATTAACGATGTTTGTCCGGCTGGCTGGACGTCCATGTAAACCATGTGCGTAAAGTACATATCGCAAATTTGCAGATCATTAAATAAAATTTGGTACACAGGTTCTAATGAGGTGTAGGGTATCATGTAGTCGGGGTTGACCGACTATATTTTCTTACTTGTTTTATATTGTAGATCTGGAATCAAAAGGTTAGGTAAATGTTGTCGTGATTACTATTTACCTTCAAATTTTTTAAAACTTATAGGCACGAGTGATTCCTATGAGATGAACAATAACGACATAACATTTATCGATGATTTTATTTTTTAAATATCTTTTAGAATATTAAATAACGTTTATTCTTATTTAAGAAATTGATCTTAACTAACAGTTTCATCGTAAACAACTTTAAATGAATTATTTCTGATTTGTTTTTGAAATTTAATGTGTTTTTCTTTAAAAAAGCTTTTAGCCATTTTTTAGCCATTTTTTCTCGTAAATTTAGCCATTTTTGGTCTCCAAGTTTTGGCAACACTGCATTTGAAAGAAACCTGGTTAATTAATGTTTGAATCCCAATAAAAACTTTGATAACTAATATGCATGCGGCAGAGTAAATAAACTGAACTGACAAAATAAAATAAAGTTATTTTTTTATTATTTTTGTTTTTTCTTTACCCACTTACAACTACATTTAGAGTTGACAAAAAATCAACCAATTGTAGTCGGGACTGTAAGAAAAGATAAACTCACTGTTTATTGTTGTTTTTTTTTGTTTAAGCTTTGATATTCTTACAAGTAAAACTGAGGTTTATAATTCTTATTCGCTTAACAGTTTTATTTGTATAATAACTTTAGCTTTTCTAAAATCTTTGGATGAAGTTTCCTGACTATCTGGCCTAAGCAACCAGTGAAATGCGCATAGGAATAGCTTATCCCATCAACAATAAATTTCAGTTTCTCAATAGTATGAATTGGGAATTTAGCACATTTGAAAGAAACCTTGTTAATTAATTTTTGAATCCCGAAAAAACTTTGATAAAAATTTAAAATATTTGTACCGTTTTGATTGATTGCAATAATAATATTAATAATTTATTGTAATAATTATTTGTAATAATAATATTTGAATATCTAAGAGCATAAATTCTTCAATATTTATGAACACAAAATAAAACAAATTTATTCCGAAAATATGAAAGCTAAATTTATTTCATTTTGAAGTAGCATGATTTAATAACAAACAATCAATATTCCTTAACAACATAATACTAATTAGTTTTATTTTAATTTAATTAAATATCTTGAATAAAAATAATCACACTGAACAGCTATGATAAAAAATAACGGCTGGTAGACAGAAACAATTAAAACATTAATTTACATTAAATATTAACTATTAAATATCAAACTTAAATTTAAGGATTTGTTACCTTTGTATTAGAGTTTCAATAATAGGGTTATTTGATATTTGGGTATAGATTCAGAAGGTAAAAATCTTTGGAGGGGAAATTTTGAGGTACAAAATTTTACAAGTGAACAATTACAAGATTCGAAAGACCAAAATTAAAGTTAACAAATAAGTTTAAATTAGAAATAAAATATGTATTACCGATAAGAGTACAATTGTACTGAATTTTCCATCCCTGATACACACAATTACATTATAAAAACAAACAAATACATCTTTTGTTGCTTAAAAATTGTTGAATTAACTCCCTGATTTACAATTTCGAACGTTTACGTTCGCGCAGTTAATTACTTATAGGCCTAGACTTTACGACATGTAAAAATCCACATGTGCATGTGGTTCTGACGCAATTTCGACGTCATCGCACTACGCGCGATAGCCTTTGTGGCTTTTTAGTGACGTCAAAATTACGCAGTATACTTACTTTTAAAATGTTAACTATATGAAATTCAATGGGAGCGGTAACGCTCGAAATTGTGAGGGAGGCAGTTAATTTCAAATAGAAATAAAATATTTAGTGAAAAAAGTACAATAATACTGAATTTCCCATTCCTGATACACACAGTATTAAAACAAACAAATACATTTTTTGTTGTGTAAAATTTATTGAATTAATAAACGTTTAAAAACAAATATATAAATGAATGACGTCATTTGTTTCGAGCCTGTTAATTTGCATATTTTTCTACTTCGATCATCATAAGTAGTTGCATTATTTACAAAATGTTCAAAACAATTATGATTTAGTATGTAAATGTATTATAGTTTTTTTTATGGAAAAAACAAGTGTTACGGCCAATTTCACCAAGTTCATTTAAAACTAACTATTGCTTTAACTTCCAGATAACAATATACTTTTGACAGTTATAACTAGTAGTTAATTATAACTGAATCTGGTAAAATTGTAGAATAGCAAAAATGGGAGTTATTTATGTAAATTAAATAAAAAAAGATTTTTTTATTACAAAAATGTACCTTTTTTAACACCATTTTTATTAAAAACCAAAACAAAAAAATAAACCAAAATTAAAGAAAAATTTCGTTAATACAAAATTTCAAAAACGTAAACAAAAATGTTTTTTGAATAAGAATTGGCATGATAAACAAAATTTTTTTCATCTTTGAAATTTGACAGATAAGTATACATGTATCATTATAAATGCTCTCAAGGCAACTATATTTCTCAGATTAGTGATTCTAAAACCAGTCGTAATATATCTTTTGATTTTCATATAATAAACCAATTTTTCATAGGTCACAAAATTATAACTGCCTGGCCCACGATGTCGACAAAAACATTTCTTTCTTATATTTATATTGCATACAATAATAAAAAACAAAAATTTGTTTTCGTTTTCAATGTTAATATACGCAAATAATTTTCGTTTCGACATTGTGGGCCAGGCTGTAAGTTTTTGTTTTTTTTTTAATTTTTATTAATCCTCAATGCCACATCACGGTGGCAAACCAAACTTATACACAAGATACATTTCAAGATACCATTAATTCATTCATTGTTGTGTTAATTCTTATATTTGTTCTTTTATTTTATGTAGTTATGTAAATCATGGCGGCCACACTCGCTTAAACAGAAGAGAAACTGCAGCACTTACCCAACTAAATGAGCGATAAGCACCTATCAATACATATATGTGAACAGAACCCGTGAAGAGAAAATTTTTGTCTGGCACTGGCAGGACATAAATAAAGAATTAGGATAAGATTTGATTAATTATTGTTAGTTCACATTTAATATATGAAGATTCAATAAATAAATAAAAAAAAAAAAAAAATTTTATGTAGTTTCTATTTTGTTCCGCAACCAGTCTCATAAACATATTTACATATACATATAATTGCATATAATTACACGAAAAAAGTTTAAAATCTAGTTCAATATTCTTAAGCCCAATAAATTTTTTTGTAAAATAAATGTTTTTCTATCGTACTATAGGTTACTAGCTGAACCAAAAAAAGTTGTTTTGCCATATAACTTATTTCTTTCAGATGTTACAGTCTCTGCATGCCAAATATAAAAAAAAACCAGTTGATTAGTTAAAAAGATATAGGGAGGTGGAGCATTAGGACCTCTTGGCTTTTTTCACGTCTTAAATAATAAAAATTATAGGCTTTAGGTTCTTCCAGATGCTACACTATTTGCCTGCCGAATTTCAAGAATTGATAGATAAAAAGATATAGGGAGGGGGAGCTTTTACCCAATTGCCATATTTCACGCCCTATATCCTATTTACTTTCAGGTGTAACAGTGTCTGCATGCCATATTTTAAGAAAACTGGTGTATTAGTTAAGAAGATGTAGAGAGGAGGAGTTTTTACCTCTTTTGTCATATTTTACGCTCTATAGCGATATGAGATATGCCTTACGACCTATTCTATCTAATACCTAACAAATACACATAACAAACTTAATAAAAATCGTTCAAACCGTTTCTTAGAAGTTCAATTACAAACACCGTGACACGAGAATTTTATAAAGAAGTTATACAAATTTACCTTTTTATGGTTATTGAAATCGCTTTATGTTTATTTTGTATAAAAGAAAATATTTAATTTTTTTGTATCTTAACAAAACGCTCTCAAATTTTTTTATTTGCAACGATATGTGTGAGTAAATTAAATAAAACATGACTTAACTAACAATTTATTGCTTTTTTTAGTTGCAAAATAATATTTGCATACATTTTGTCATTTCAATTAACATTTTGCTTTTTATTAACACAATATATTGCCATATTTGAACTTTGTTGTCTGTTTAAATTCAATGTTTTAACTGCTCTAGAGCGGGGTGAAACGAGCCAATATATAGACAACCGCCAACCCGCTAACAATTTACACCACATTTTGAACTTGAAAATTTTAATTGAAAATAAAAACAATTTTTTAAACGATAATCTTAATAAACATGCGCAAATTATTTATTCAATAAGTGCTAACAGGATATTGTTTATTATAGAGTATTTTGAATATGGGTTACAATGTCACGCTTAAAAGTATTTATTCTTTACACATTTTTCATAATCAAATAAAAAACATTTTAATAGTAATTTTTCTTCTTTACAAAATAGGTTGGTTGGGCATGAAAATGTTACCATAAACATACATATTTAAAAAATGGTAAAGATAATAAGTTCTTAAAATTTTGTAATCTATTTTGTTGGATTTTTTTAAAGAATGCATAATTTGAAAGCTCTGAGTTATTTATCGTTAATGTTCTGTTTTTACAACACAAGTGATTGAACGTGTAGTAAAATTTATATGAAAAACAATCAAAGAACTGAATGCTTTAAATATAAATTTTACTACTCGTTCAATCACTTGTGTTGTGAAAACAGCACATAAGAGTTAAAAACATTTTAAGAACGGGTGTTTAATGTTTATAAAAGTTGTCTATTAATACCTTTGTGGGTGTTCCATAAGTAATAATTTTTAATTAATTCAAGAATTTTCTGATAGATAAATAAAAACCCGCTAATGTCAATACTCGATATTCTCGTTTGATTTGTATGAACTCGAACAGAATTTATTATTAGTTTAATTTTATTTTTTGTTCTTAACAAAATGAAATCTAGTACTTACGAGATTTCTAGCAAAATCTAGTTGCAATAGACTTTTCATACAAAACAAATTCAACTTCGTGCTAAATTTTAATGAAATGTACTCAAATTCTAGGGATTAATGATGTAACTATAGCTTTTTAAATAAAGTACAAAAAACTACTTTCTTGAACAAGAAAAAAAATTACATAAAAATAAATAGGGATGCGATTTCCATGCAAATGCATGTTTTTTGTCGATAGTCCCAATTTAAAAAAAAAAAATTCTTAAAAAATTTTTTAAATTCACAAAAAAAAAACGTTAAAAAATTTTAAAAACAATAAATAAATGATTTTAGAGCTTTGCTTTCAATTAGCATTCGTATTTTTTAATTACGGATATATCAGTGAAACAAAAACTAATTAGGAGGGATTTAGTTCACTTAATTCTCAAGTCAAATTAATTGATATTGCAGAAAGTTAAATTAACAATGTGGAAGGATAGCCCGACAAATAAAAAAAAATAAAAAACGTTTTGATCTGATCTGGAATCAAAGTGGTTTCTGAAAATAAATTTTTCCAAAATGCATTGGCACTCTTCAAATAGAAGACAAAGTTTTACATTTAGTAAAACAGTGCTTATTTATTCAAACAAACAAAAATTTAAATTAGTTATTTAAGTTTTTTAAAGATATAATTAACAAGATTTTAAAGATATTTGAATAATAATCAGTGTTGCCAGTGAAATTTCGAGAAAGATACATTTAAGTTTCCAAAAAGATACACTTTTTAATGTTAAAAAAACGAAAAGCACAAAAGAGAATAAAATTAAAAAAATTAAATTGTTCTTAACCTCCCTTGTTACACATGTTTTTTTATTCAAAATACATTGAAAAAGGTCTGGCCAGACTAATGAGTAAGACGAAGGGTTAATTTGTGGTTTTATATTTTTTTTTTGTGAATTTTACATTTAGAATTTTGTTTTTGTTCCTAATTTGCTTATTTTGGAAATTTTAAATTTTGGATTATGTTTTTGTTTTTGTTCATACATATATGTACATACATATGAATATATCTTTGTATGTATGGAAGTTATTTTAAACATTAAATACATTTTATCGATTAAATAAACACAACCTAAATTATTGTCGCTAAAA
Source organism: Pollenia labialis (assembly GCA_949318255.1). NCBI lineage: Eukaryota > Metazoa > Arthropoda > Insecta > Diptera > Polleniidae > Pollenia > Pollenia labialis. Next base: position 45,981,555 of record OX439142.1, on the reverse strand, counting down.
TATCGAGAAAAAATTGCTTAAAGTAACAGCTGACTTTTAACGACAGCGAATATCGTTAAAAATTTTACTGAATAGCATTATTTATTTTAACGATTCGATCATCGTTATAAAAGTTAGTGAATTGCACTACTGAAGTCATCAAAAGATACGAAAAATTTATCTTTCGTATCCTAATGGCAACACTTATGATAATAGACTTATGGCAGTTTTCTCATTACGCGATTATCTTTTTTCCCAAAGAAAAACTGCACATTAAAGAAATTTGGTCTTCTCAATTTCTCATTTGCTTATATTCTGTCGTACTGCCAATCAATAATTTTAATTTTATTTGCCGTACAGAAAATTCAATCAGTTAATTTTTACATGTATTTTGAGAGTTGTTGCTAACTGAAAACAATGTTTTTTGTCGGTATATTGAGAAACCCAAAATCGTTAACGGGCAGTTTATCAGTCTAATAAATTTATGTTGACATTAAGTAACAGACAGTTTGTCGATACATTGCGAAAATGGCCATTAGCTTTTTATATATTTGTTTTTAGTAAAATTTAAAAACGATTTTTTTACTGAAATTTTTCAAGTTTTAAGTGCATATTTTGGAATTTTGAGTGCATATTTTAAGCGTATTATTTCGATTTGTTAGTGCATGAAAATCTCATTCTTATTAATAAAAAACAAGGGCATCAGCTGTAAACTAAAAATTTTTGTATAAAACAACTAAAATTCGAGTACATATTTGTATTTTGCCACTGCTTTTGATTAAAAATCATTTATTTATACCATTTTAAAATGCAAAATGCTAATTTTTCCTATATACACGAACTAGTAACAAACTGGTTCTTAAGCACCCAATTTGGTCCAAGTGTACTAGTACACGTCTAGAACCAATAGTACTAGTGATTTTCCAAGCACACACAATGTTTATTTGAGCATTAAGATTGTATAGAAAGGTTTACAGTTGAGAACTGGAACTGGATAGTTTTGTTCGGTACTAGTTCAATCTCCGCTAGCTAGAAATATGCTGGTTGGTTTTTACTTTAAACTAGTGGCACTTTTTTTTAGCAACTTTTATAGTGCTGCTGTTATTTTTAAAACAAACGACGTCACCTATAAAGCTGTTTGGTCGAAATTTTATTATATTTCTTATTATTTGATGCCTAACAACTAGTAATAAACTAGTCCAAAACCTTTCAATAACCATTTTTTTGTTATAAAAACAAAATTTTAATAACGTCAAAAAACCATAATGTAAACGAACTAGATTTTAAGGAAGATTTCAACTTAAATCTACCTTATTTTGTGTTAATGTAAACGGGCTATTCATCTTCTTTTTTATTGAAAAGGCAATTTTATAAATCTAAATAAAGAAAAGTAATAAAAGTTGGTAGAAAAAATAAGCATTTTTTATTTTAATTTTAAAATGTGTCTATTGACACTTAGAAAATACATTAATGCAATAATAAGCAGCACGGTAAAAAGTACAATTTATAATAGGTGCGTTTGAGTACTTTTACAGTAAAATGCAGTAAATGAGAAAATTGTAAAATTTGCTCTCACAAAAAGCTGTTGTCCAAAAAATGAACGCGAACGCAAAATTTGTAAAGTAAAGGCAACAGCTGATGACAAATAATTGAAGTGTTGAAAAATTTTTACACTTTTGACTACTTAACTCGTTTTATAAAACGAAAATTTTTGGAAAATACAAACAAATTATTTTATGTAATTTTTCATATTTGTTTGTTTTTTATTTTATTTGATTTTACTTATTTGTGGCGGGTTAGTTTATTTAAAAGAACATGAATAATTTTTTTACTAATGATTACTTAAGTACCCAAATACTTCACACTTCTACAACTCTAAAAAATTAACATAACAAAAAAAAGTTTCATATGTTGGTATTTAGCCAAATAAATGCTTCACAAACAAGTTGAATTAATAATTATTTTAATAAATATTTTTTTTGTTTAACTGAATTTTACTGACAAGAACTGTCACTTTTCACTCTCAATATGTACCTATTTTCATTTACTGTATTTTGCGTACGCGAACGCAATTTAGTAAAATGCAGTAAAGTTCAGTAAAAAAAATAGTAAAAACTTTCGTGTTCTGGAACGCAGCTAATAGCAGTAGTTCATTAACTAAAAATTGTTACAAATTTGTAAAAATTTTTAGTAAATGAACACAGCTAATTTACCACTAGTTCTACAACAAGGCAAAAAACATGTAGGTATTTTGTTGGAAGAAAAACCAGATAAATTGCCAAGAAATATGTGTAGGTATTTCTAGCAACGATAAATATTCTAAACTAATTGTAAACTAATTGTGACGTAATGTAAGGTTCGGAAACAATATTCAGCTGAGCTCCTAGGGTACCAACCAAACAACGGGGTTGTCTTATTAATTGTACCTACCATGATTTTAACCATATAAATCATAAGGAAAGAACTTGAAAATCTCACAAATTTTTTAACACTGCCAATAATTTTATGTTCACAAATAAACTAAAAATTATGTTTACAAGTTAATGTTAATTAAAAAAACAATTTAAGCCAATTCAAACAATTTTTTCATTTTTTCCTTGCAATCAAATTATTTAAAAATTTTAGAAGCGTAATAATCATCATTATGTACATATTTTCAATCAATACCTACAAAATTATTTAAACAACGGATGAGATCATACAAATTATATTTTAATTTTATAAATGCATTGAAATAAACAAACAGAAAGAAAACAAAATTCAAGATTAATCTAAACAAAATATTTAACATATTAAAATACGTACATATGTATATAAATTAACATGATTACAAATTTTTGGAAATTTGAAATAAAAACTAAGCATAGGTATGCTAGAAAAATTCAAATACTGAATGAATAAAAACATGTTGAACGATTTGTTTAAATGTTTTAAAAAAATCAATTGCTGTTATTTCTTTAAGTATGTAGGTATATATGTATACGAATAAATGCTGGCTTTTTGCCGCCAACATTTGACAAGAAACTTTAATCAACAGTTTTGCTCCATATTTTAGATTCGAAAACAATTTATAATTTTGTGGGATTTTATTAGGTATCTTTTGAATTTTTTTAAGAAGTAATATATTCGAAAAAAAAACAAATAAAAAACAAATGTTTGCTCTCAAGAAAAAACACCTTATTTTTTATTTTTCTCTAATACAAATCCGAGTATAAAAAAGAAAAAAAAAAGCAGAAAAATAAACAAATACACCAATTCAAAGTTTATTTTTAAATCAAACCAAGCATGACATCATTCCCAAGAGTGAGAGAGACAATTTTTGCTGTCTTCCGTTTTGTATTTTATACGTACGAATTCATTTATTACCATGCCAACCAGACAACGTCGGTCGGTCAGCCAGCAAAAGTGGGATAACTGTCTCAATAAAAATATGTTTGATAGCCAGCGTTACCGTTATGCGACTAAAGTCGCATTTTTGCCCCTTTTTTGACTACCTTGCCACTTTTTTGCCCCATTATTTTAAATTTCCTTTTGTATATTTTTGTATAACTTTGTGCCCCTTTCGCCCCTTTTTGAAAGAAATGTTTTATATTGGCAATCTATGAACACAGATGGACCTTCCAGCTTTTATATTTTGGTATGTTTTACTTTAGCTTTATAAAACAATAAAATAGGTTGAAAGTAGATATCTGGCAGTCCATGTTTAACTTAGTAATAAATATATGTAGATGTATATTTTCAAGAAAATATATATGTATGTACATATAACATAGTTTTGGGTAGTGCACTAAATATTGATTGAAATCAGCAGTGCACTATCACTAAATAAAACTGCAAAGAAATTAGTTTGCACTCCTTTTTACCAGATTTAGTGATGATTGCAATTTTTTAACTACCACTGAAAAAATTTTATTGATATTGCAAATTTTTTCACTACCACTAAACGCAGATTGAATGCAAAAATCTGCACTCAATTCAAATAGTGCAAAATTTGGACTTGCAATCAAAAAAGCGGCATACAAATATTGTCACTAAAATTTAAAAAATGTAACTTTGTAAGCAAAGAACATTAAACAAAATGAAATTTTGTCAATAACGGAATAATTATTGGCTTTAATCATGAAAAAACAAGTTTTTGATTTTAAATTTAGTACAATAATTTTAGTTGCACTCAAATGAGTGAAGGAAAAAAAAGTTGCAATAAACTGATGATTGCTTTTTTTTAAATCAAACTATTTTTTTTGAGTGCAAAATTTTTAGCATCACTATCACCTCTTGTTTAGTGAGGCTGCAAATTCTCAATTCATCACTCAACATCAAAAAAGTGATTGCAATATTTTTCACTAAGTGTGAGTTGAAACTGCAAAATGAGTGCACTACCCCCAACTATTATATATAACAACTAAAGAAATAAAGCGTCAAACCTTATTAATTAATTATTTTTCCTTTTTATTAGTAATGTTAAACTATTACTTTTAAGATTGTTCTTTTAACAAGAATTCAGTAAGTGTTTTTGTATTATAGATAAAATCAAAACAAGAAATATCGCTCTATTCGGCAGTATTGAATCTCATATACTCTTCACGGTGGTATGAATAAAAATCGAACCACTACTAACTTCTCCTAATAGGAAATATCTGATCTAAGTTTGGCCCGCCTATCTCTCATGATATAGAAGCCCGTATTTTGGGAAGAATAAGGGTTTTATAAGTCTATTACTAATGGCGATTTCTTTCACAAAATTATAAGCGGTTTGAATTATGACAAACAAAATAAAACATTTGTTATAGAAACAAAGTAGTAACAATCAATGTTGTAAAACAGGGCAGTATTAACACCTTAAGGTAAAGTAAGGGTAAAATATGCAATATGTGTTGCATGTTTTACATCAACATATTCACAAAAGAACTTAAAAATTTTTTGAATGAAATTATTTTCCAATATTAACCGGAAGGATTGTACTTTCAAACAAAAAAAGAAATTTGAGAAAATATTCAGTAGCTTTTTTTTTATAGCATTTTCAAAAAAAAATTTATCAGGCGGACCATTTACTTTGAATCTTTCCATATAATGAACAAAGTTCAAAAATTAGTAAAATGTGATCTAATTTTATAAGCAAATGTGCTAGAAAATGTAAGTTCAGTACATCAAGGGATACAAACAGATTTATTATAGGGAAGTTCGACTATTTCAGTACTTATAATGTATTATTTATACATAAGAAGAGCTTTATTTTTTGTATTGGTTATATTTTCAGTGAAAATAACTTAATAAATATTATTTTTAAAGTTGCCCCTTTTTTTCCCAGAATTCCCATTTTTGTGCCACTTTTCTTTTGAAAATCTCCTTTTTGTGCCCCTTTTTGAACGGTAAAGCTGTTGATAGCAAAACTGAATATAATTATTTTTCTCTTTTTATACCTTTCACTACAGTTTAAGTTTTTTTCAGCTTATGTGCAAATAAAGGCCTAACCATAATATGCATATCCTTGCTTAACCTACTGTCAAAAATTAAAAAAAAGTCTCTTAAATGTATTTAAAAAAACAAAAACAAAATAAAAAAAACATTTGATTCCGTACGGAATGTGCGATTAGATTTCCACCTTGCTTAAGCAAATGACAGTTTCATTTAAAGTTTTCTTAAGTTCAATATGGTTTGCCTCATATAAATTACATGTATTCGTTCATTTGCTTAAACCAACTTAAGCACATTATGGTTGGGCCTTAAGCCAGGGGACGAAATTTTAAAAATTGGCTAAGTCGCCAATTATTTTATCTATTCCATTTACAAATGAGTTTTTTGAAATGAGCGTTTTGCCTAAGGCCGGGTTTTTGACAAGTGGATTAAGTTTAAACTTGGCTTAACGTAGTCTGAATCTCGGATTTTTCCGAAGAAAATTTCAAAATTTCGTCAAAATGTTGTACACAATCTTGGAAATGGCAGCACAAATCTGTTTTTATATTAGCTAAACCTAGCATAACTGAGATCTGAAAAACCTAGCCTAACAAGATAAAAAAGAGCTCAAATACTTTCTCTATAGGTAGTATATGACTTCTTTGATAATTACATTTCTTTTTTCGAATTTTCGACGTTTCGGAGTTCTTATATAATTCATTTTGCATTTACAAAGTTTTGAAGTCCTTTAAAAAACATTTCGCATTTTAAAACATAGCAAATATTGGAAATATGACAACACCAAAAAATTTGGCGTTTTGCGATTTAAAGTCATGCGTTTGTCAGAACATAACCGATTATCCGATTTATAATAAAATTGAATGAAAACTATTTTTTTAGTAAACAGTTTAGCACTGCAAACTGATTTATGCAAAATTTTAATGGAAACAGTGGTAACATGTGGAATGTCAAATATTTATTAATTGCGACCACTAAATACAGGTACATATCTCTGCAAACTTATTTCAACAGCTCTTAATAAGTTAAACCGAAGTATACCTAGTTAACTTTGTTTATATGTAATATATTCTAATAACTTATGAGTGGTGCTTAATGAACGTTATGATTTATTTAATACGTGAATACATTTTTTGCTTACGTTTTTTTGTTTTTTTTCATAATTAACTTTAAAAAACTTGGGAAATTTATGGAAAGACTCAGTAAAGAACAATGAACCAAAGTTGTTCAATTTAATATTGCAAGTCAGCTCTGATTATTTAGACACAAAGGTGATATCAAATAATGAGCAATGAGGAACATTTGCACTCAAATGGTCACCTCAATTAAAACATGGTCCACCGAAAATCCAAGAATAATTACACACTGCTACAAAAAAATACTTTTTGTCAGAACTTGAAAACCGACCTAGTGGGGGTTGTAGGCCTAGGTGAGGACATACAAAAACCGTTTTCAAACATTTTGTAACACCCTCAAAATTTTGAGTTATTTTCAAAAAACTGTTTTAGGGTGGGTCGTAGCACTTTAGTACTTCTAACTCACACATTTATTGATCGATTTCAAAATTTTAAACTTTATATTCATAAAAAATATATTCCAAGAAATTAGGTGAGTGTTTATTAAAAGTTTCTAATTTTTTTTATTTTTTTCCTAATTTTTCAAATTCAAGAAGAGTTATGTATTTTAAAGATAATTTTATGTAGAAAAAAAAGAGATATCATTTGTTAAAATCGGCTTATATTTGCAAAAGTTACTAAAGTTTTAAATCTCGCACAAGATCGCAAAAATATGCATTTGTCACAAAATTTGGCTCAGCCGATTTTGGTAAATATTCCATATCACATTCCTCGTTCTCAGATTCATCATCACTTTGTTTATGTAAAGTTTCATTACATTTAATTGCACTTAATACTGGCTTAGTAACAGTTAACACATTAGCATACTTAATGCTATCACGATTTTTGTATTGATAACCAGTGATGTTTGTTTGGCAAAAATAACAGTCTTGTGGTTTATGGAATATTTGATGATGCCAAATCCTTGGGAAAGATAATGGTAATGGCTGGCTTATAAACTTTTCTTAGTTTTCTTAAGCATACTGGAACAGCTTGTACAAATACTTTCGGGTTCATAACATTTGCTAGAACTGTATGAGCAGTTAAAAATTGTATTGCAAGCATCTTCAGATCAAAGCGATGTTTTTTGTCAGCGAATAAACCGCAAACATAACAAAAATTATTACGCTTATCACACACTGCAGAAAAAATTAATCACAATTTAAAATTTGTTTAAGGACTACAAAAATTACAAACTTACTTATTTTAATAAAATTATTATATTTAATAAAATGTTTGGCTAACTATCTTGAGTTATACATATTGCCAGGGTACAACATGGTTTCTTGGAGGAAGGCGAAGAGCTTCCAGAATAAGCTCCAGAGTATATCTTGTCTCCACAGTATAACGTCTGAGTTACTTCCTTGGTTCTACACCAGATAAACACGTTAAAATTTTGAGGTTATGAAACGATTGCATATGGTTAGTTCTGACACCGCAAGAACTTTAACTCGGTACAGTTATGCGACACCACACCACTAACCAATGCGGGGTGAAACGTAAAACGCTAGAAAAGCCAACAAACAAACACGGCCTGTTTGTCTTTAAAAGATAACGACAGAGACGCGCTAGCTGCTTCCCCGCCCAGAGCAGTTTTACGAAGGCCATTTTATATTAAGATTATAGATTATTCTATAAAGACGTCAGTACCTATATTTTATTAAAATAATTAAATATTTGTGCACTACCCTGGTAGAATAAGTACAAGGTATAGTTCATTAGAAATTTTGATCTCAATTTTAAAAACCATGTAACATCAAACAAAAGAATATAAGGAAAAAATTAAAACAAACGTTAAAAATCTCTCCCTAATGAACCTACCTGGTACTTATTATACTATGCGCACTACTAGATAAATTGTTTAATCTCACATTTCAATCATCTAATGACAAATATGTTTATATATACATACATATTTCTTTTCACACAAGGGTAGGAAGTCACTCCACTTGTCTGAAATGACTTCATGGTAAAGAAATAATCTTAATGTTATGACTCATGTAAAAAATCCATAAAACCAAAAATACAACATGATTCTAAGTATTCAGTAAACAGCGAGTTTAAATTAAAAAATTAAAGAAATAGTGACCTCATAGTTAGGTACAACAGCGATGAAAAATGGCTTTTATGATTTTGTACCAACTATGAACACAAAACGTACTTTTTGGACCATGTTTATTAAGAACAAAGGTTAGGTTAGGTTGAAAGGCTGGTGTGAAGTCAACTTCACACCCTAGCCCAGAGACCATTATGGTTTATTGTAACGCTTTATTTAAAAGACAGCGGAGTAGAGTAAAATAAAGGTGAAAAAAGAAATTAGAGAGGTCAAAAAACTAAACTTAACAAAAGTATGCATAAAAATTCACAAGTACGCAAAAAAATAATAAATATTTCAAATGTAAGTATGTACGTACGAACAGGAATTTACATACTTATCTTATCCATAGCAGTTCTTGTGATCAGTTAAAGCAAACGTTATTTATAAAATAATTTTAGATAAAAAATGTTCTGTTATATTAACTTTGCCCTCCCTCCCTTTTGCTTTTCTAACCCTTCAATCCTTTCATTCACTCTTCCTGAAATGGTACCGCATTTGGTTTCACTTGATTACTTGTCCTAAAATATTGATATTTTAAAACCATTTAATTTTCCCCTGCTTACTCGTTCTGCATTATAGACAAGTTCTCCACTAATTTGTATTTAGTTTAAGGAAAATCTACTTTGTGTTTTCAAGAAGTTATCAATTTCAATTTTTTACCTCATATAAAATCATAACAGACGCAAAGTTGCCAGCAGGTGTTAAAGAATCTTGTAATTAAGTGCTGGTTCACACTTCAAGTTCTAGCCGTCAAGTCTTAGCTTGTTGAAGAGAAAGAAAAATAGAATGTCATTTATTATCCTCTTCCTCCTTAAAACTCAAGACTTTACGACTAAAACTTGAAGAGTGTGAATCAGTACTATCGAACATCACAGCGTATGAAAATAACAGAATGCCTATAACAACAACCTTTCAACCAAAACACAAAATCTGAGCCTTTAAAAGAAAAAACGGACAAAAATGAAAGTTAAGAAAACAAAATTACTGCCAATTTCACGGTGTCGAAAGATACATTTGAAACAAAAACAAATTTTCTTTCGTATTTAGTAAAACAGTCATATAGCGAAACGTTGAGATTTTTTTATTCTACTTAGTACCAAAATGTATCAAAAAAGTACAATTGTACTGATTCTCATCCGTGATGTAAATACCACGTACAAAACAAATTTGTATGTCTGGATGTACAAAAGAATAAACGGTCAATTGAAAACCCAAAACAATATATATGTACAACTATAGATTACTTAGCGTTAAGTTTATTTGAATGTTAATTAGAGGGGATGAAAACATTTAAGGTCGTCAAAATCTATAATAAAATGTATGTATTTAGGTATGTATGTACATACATATGTATGCACATATATGGAACAAAAAAGAAATTTATATGAAAATAATAAAATACATAATATGTAAACTTTTTAGCACTTTTGGCATCAATTCTAAGCGTGCATAAGCAATTTCAATAGAAACTATGGGATTGATTCAACCTTGTTTTAAACAATAAATAAATACATATGGGAACAATATGGCAATATCATGCGAAAAATAACGGTGAGAAAAAGAAAGGTCACACTGCAGAAAAAAATTCTAGTTGCATTTATTTAAATTGGCTTTGTAGTTAGATTTATAGAAGGAACTCCCGCAGGCAGGAAACGACCTGCTGCGCAGTTTTATCCGCTGATAGGAAGTATCCGCTTACGGGATCTTTGGTTTTAATGTGTCAAGAGGGAACTTATAGAACAATGGGACTGATAATGCAACTTATCTGGCTGGAAGAGCTGTCTGTGAGTAGAGCTATAACTTTGCTTAAGTACACTTTAACTAACCGTCGTAATTATAAAAATATTTTTAATTTTATAAAGGTTTACAAAACCAATTTTCTATGAAAATTTAACTTAATAAACGTTTGTTAAATTAAATAATCGTTTATAAATAAAGCTTAATTATAAAAAATGTTTAGATGAGTGAAAGATGGTTAAAACATTTGAAATCTGAAAACCGGTTAACCGCTTTATGATTGCTATAAGCCCCTAGATAGTTTTCGAATTGTTTATAATTTAAAATTAACTGACAACTCTAAAGAACTTTCAGTTTATTTATGCACCTGTTTTCATCCCAAAATTTTAAAATGGAACTATGACAGATACTTGTTTTTGTAAAAACAAAAAATTAACAAAATTTAATTTCCAATATTTTTTTAATCTTAATTATTGTTGTATATTTTTTTAAACAATTACTTATTCATTATAAAAAAGCAGAACCTTAAAGATAACTTTTAACTTTTTTTTTAATTAAAAAAAAATATTAAAATAAAACCTGGTTAAAATTTTTTTTTTGCTAAAATTCGTACACGAACCCGTTTTTAAAAAATTGTTTTTTTCGAATAAAATAAAATTAGGTTGTCAAATTAAAACGTGTATTTTATACAATGACAAACAGTATGCCGCAAACGTATCTACTTCATACGCCGACATAGATCTAATTCTATTTCATACGCTGTTTACGAAATATTATAAATATAAAATGAAAATATTTTTGAGTTTTCAAATTGAATATTTGATAACAAAATAAAAGAATAGAAAAATATACGATCATTTGAATAAATTTGGAATTTTTTAATATTATTTTCAAAAGAAAACAAAATACGTTTACGACAGCATTGTGGGTAAGTAAATCGTGTTTCTAAAAATTTACGGCATTACGTTTATACGATGCACCACTCAATTGTGTTCCTAGCATGAATTCTGCAATGTTTAAAAGGTTATTTGGAATGTATTAAAGTAGGTCAGGCATAAAAAATCAACTTAGTAGACTTGTAGATGGTATAGAGTAAACTATTTAATCATATGTATATGAAAATTATAATTAGAGTAACACCATTTGGTGATTATGTAATCTAAAATTTATTGTAGTTGCACAACGTTTTATGAAAATATGAAAGTTACTCGTAACACCGATACCAATAACTAAAGTCAAAATTCAAATTTTGCATCCCTGCTAAGAACACAGTCGCCATCATAATGGCTGATTTACAAAAAGAATCACTTTAAAAGCAGAAGAAAGGTGTGCTTAGGGATAAAGAACTTTATTTGTAAATACAACAATAAAATTGCTTTTTTATTAGACTTGAGAAAAGAGAAAAATTATTGAATTAACTGACTAAAGAGTTTTTGTTTATCAACAAATTTAACAATTTATTTAACAAAACTTAGTAGTACATACTTTTATTTTATTTTAAATAAAAAACAATCGATAGAAAGTATCTTTTTTGATAATAAAATAATCGGTCATGTTTTCGAAATCAAGTGAATTTGAAATAGATGAAGAGATTTTCTAAGCTATTTTTTTTTTAATATTTCTGATTTTAAAAGTAGTTCTTGTAAATTTATGTAGAATTCAAAGTATGATGCACATATAAAAGGCAATACTTTTTATAAACTTTAAAAACAGTACCGTTTTTGAATTATGTTTATTTTAATTTTACTTGAATTCGGTTGCCAGAACATGGCTGATTATTTAATTTAATCAACTTAAGAAATACAAAATTATTTTAATAACTCATTAACAACTTTTAATAACTCTTCTCATTTCACTTCTAACTACCAATGTATATATAAATATATACGCATATGTACTAGTGTTTTCCACACGGGATTTCCCGGTACAAAAATCCCGGAATCCCGCACATTTTGCAAGAAAAAAATCCCGGCAAATTTGTGCGGGAATCCCCGGGATTTTTTTAATTTAAATATGGCAACTTTACTGCTGATATTAGCTCTGTTTCTTTACTTTTTGGGTAAAGTTCGTGCAAATGAGAGCAAGCATAAATTTCTCTCATAAAAAGACAACATTACACGAAAGTACGGGAACAGAAAAAACCAAATTTTAAGCACGAAATAAAAATTCTGTGGTTTTGACAGTCTTTACAACGCCAACAAAAATTGCGCCACTTTTGAAAAATTTTATATTGGCTCTAGAATTAAACCACTTTTACTAAAAATAAAACAAAACAAACACTTTTACAATAACTAACATTATGTTTCCCTAATACTCCAGTACAAAACTTTTTATTTAAGTACATTGTTTAATTTCAGAACACTTTTTCCAGAATTTGGATCATGAACTTTTTCCTTTTTTTTTTTGTTTTGCTTATGGTTTACAGCTATTTGATAATTTACACAATTTGCACGAAGAAAAAGTCTGGGCTGTTTCGTGCAAGAAGAAGAAGAATTTTATTCTCTCAAATCCGCTCTCATTTACACAAATTAAAAGTACGGGAACGCTTTTCGTGCAAATTGGGATCCCGAGGGATCCCAAAGTAGAGTAAAGAAACAGAGCTATAATTGTAAATAAGTTGTGTCATGAAAGGTCTTAATTCAGTTTTTGTTTTTGATTGGCTTTAATTCAATTTTCTTTTGTTTGCTTTAAATCACTTTAGCCTAGTATAACTGCTTCTAATCATTACCATCTGCTCTTAAGAAAAAACGACTATAAAATACACCAAAATAATATTTTACACTTTAACAAAAATCTACAGTTTCTGACTTAAGACTTTTTTGCCAAATTCCAAAGAGATATCAACTCATATCCGATATGTAAGACAATGTTTAATACTCTGAAATTTCGAAAGAAAAATAGTTAAAATGTACAGAATTTTTAATTTATTAAAAGACCCAGATTTATTTTATGAAAACAAAAAAGTTTTTCCTCCCACTTGCTTCAAAAAAATATGTAAGATGAAAGATTTTTCGGGTGCCATTAAGCACTTTTTCCTTTTTGCCACAGAAAAAAAAGTTGAATGCATTTATAAACTTATTTCATTGAACTCACGAAATATTATTTGTTTAAAAAAATTAAATTAAATAAAATAATATTTTGCATCGATTTTTGCATGTTTCTAACTTTCTTAATTCTATCAACCTCATACTTCTTTTCTTAACTTTTCTCTTGCTTTCATTGAAGGGATTCACAATGGACCGCATTGGTCTCCGAGTGGAAATGTGCCATTGGGCACATAACCCTTCTTAACTTAACCTAACCTAACCTTGCACCGATTTGCATTGAGCGGGAATTCCCGGGAAATTTGAAAATATATCCCGTTTTCCCGGGAAATGAAAAAGTCCGGGAAAAGAAAAACTCTAATATGTACATATCAATGGCTTAATATAGAAAGGGCGTAACTCGATTTTTTGTTTGATTACAGGAGTAGAAAAAAATTAGATAATAAAAATTAATGCAATTTTTAATAAAAAGATGCAACAAATTTTATACTATAGCCATCTCTAACATTAAAGCAAGATGCATTTTTATTTGTCAACCAGACAGAATAAACAAAAAACAATTAAAAAAAAAAATTTTTTTGTTACGCCTTTTTCATATTAAACCATCTACATACATACATACATATATACAATGTATATTATACATACATATGCTCATATATATCATTTACATTTTTTGTTTAATAAACATTTTTAAAATCATATAAAACTTGTACATACAAATTTATTTTGTTAATTTTTACTTTGTTAAATACATGCATCAAGAGTTTATAAAAATTAATGGAATTTGTTGTGGCAGTATTCAATGTTTGTAGATATTTTTTAAAAAAATTTAAATTATTTTTAACAGCACACATACAAGAACAATTCAAATTACCGGCCTTATTATTTAATTAAATTTATTAAATACTATGAAATGTTTTATAAGTAACGCAAACACCCAAAAAATTGTTGAGGCGAAATAGAAAATTGCTGACAACAAGTGTTTTCGAAAATAATAAAAAATTTTTAATAATTGAAAGTACAATTTGAAGTTGTGGGCGTATGAGTATATGGTACAAAACATATAAGTATGTATGCGTGTGTGAAATACATATGTTTATTTTAATCATACACGGCTACTCACACTTTATTTGGGACACATGGAAAGTCTTATGTTGCTATATATGTTTGGAAATCAAAATAAAAGACTTAGTTTAATTTAAAAATTCGCATTTAATATACTTAATTATATATTTATTTTAAAAATTAAATTATCCCAGTTTAATTGATACCCACACAAAATAATTAACATTTGGATGTAAACGAACAGCCGTATTCATAACAAAAAGTTAGCCACAGTTTGTACACTACGTACAACGAGCTGCTAACTAGAATGCCGATTAAGCTAAGCAGCTTGTAGGCACAGAGTTAATTCATAACAAACTTTCCATCTGCTGACTTTTAATAAATCCACTCTGAATTTTAATGATGCCACATTATATTACTTAAAAAAGCAACACTTTTTCATTAATCATCGCTGGTTTTGTCATTTTATTTTCTTGTTTTGTTTTTTAATCCGCATATAAAAATTTTAAAAAGTTTTTAAAATTAAAATAAATTTTTTTTTAATCCAAATTTTGATATTTTAATTAGGCTTAATTAAATTCATCATATTTAATTTTCATTAAATTATTTTTTTATGACGAACGGAATTTCATGTTGTAAACTTTCTTTCTTCATAAAAAAAAATTTAGTGAAAATTAAATTTGATTAACTTAAGCCTTTTTAAAATATCAAAATTTGGATTAAAAACCATAGAACATTTCAACAAAATAACCACAATACTAATAATTAAAATAAATTTAAAAAAAAATAAAGTAAATTCAAAAAACAGTAAATTAAAAGAAACAAACAAAATTGTTTAACATTAAACGGCAGTTTTTCAAAAGTTGGCAAACGTTTAACAGCTCGTTAACAAGAGTTTGGCTAATCGTTAGCCAGAGTTTGGTAAGTGTATTATAAATAAACTTTGTGCTAACTTCATGCCAAATTTTCATTATGAAAACGGCTGTATGAATTTTTATGAGGTGTGCTATTTATAGTGGGAATAGCTGTATGTACATATCACTCATATGCTGCAACGTCGTCATAACAAAAAAAAAATACATTCCGAAATGTGTTTTAAGTTTTTGATTTACTCGCACCACTTAGAACACACGACACATTCTCTTCAAATGGGAACTGTATAAAAGATATAAAGATGCATTTTATACAAAATATAAAGAACAATATAGCGAACAATTTTGCGTCACTAACTAAAAAATTTCATTTGTTAAGTTATAAAGACGTTCCATCAAATAAGCGATATGTATACGCAAAATAATGAAAAAGCAGTTGAAGGCCTTCTTATTTTGTTTTTGACCCATTCTAATTTATTTTTTTTTCATGTTTATAGCGTGTAAATTGAGCAATGCCTTCTTCTGCTTCTTTCTGTAGTGCTTATAAATTTGCCCATAAAAGATTGTGTATATAAGATCTATTCGAAGTTAAAAATTACGTTAATTTTCGCTCGTAATATCGGAAATCAGTGGTTTGTGCGAAGAATCATGATATTTTGCATTTGCTCTTTCGCAAGACTATTTGCACCAAATACTGAACTCCACTAATATTGACCTTCGTTAATGAATAAATTAGTATGAATCTTTTAGAAGGGAAATCGAATGCATTTAAGAAGAAACGCGAAATTAAAATTTCGCTTGTGTAGGTACGCAAACTAAATCACGTGAGTGTTATTTATATTTGAAGTAGATAAACTGTATTTTTTTTTATTTCTTACTATACATACTACATATATTTTTGTTAATTTTCTTTAAAATATACTCTTCAGATAAAATTTCAAAGTTTTAAAAATATGCACACAGTTTTGTGTTGATTTTGTAGTTCTTTTAATTTCGTTTTTTATTAATACGTATGTATCTACATACAATTTATGTATGTATGTACAAATGTACTTATGTAAATATATAAATAAGATGAAGAAAACTCAATCTCAAAAATAAAACTATATTTTCTGGTTTGTATTTTTTTAAATATTTTTTTTTTTTGATCAGTAAGATTTAGCTAAACATGTGTTTTTAACATAAAGTTTTTTTTCTCTAAACAATTTTTTTCTTCTTAATTTTTCGTGTAAACATGTTGGCTGGTTGGATGACTAGTTGGTTAATTGTTTGCTGCTTGGCAATATTTGAAATTTTATTTAATTTTTTGTTGTAAGAATCCGATTTAGGTAAAGAAAGAACCGCCAAGTAGGAGGTCGTTGTTATAGAAAGCCACTCAAACGTGTTAAATCTAAGTAACGGAAACAGTGGAGTAACAAGTAAAAGATGTACTTAAATATATTTTTCAATATCTATGTGCTACACGAGAATCATTGTCCTTTTTTAAAATTTGTTAATATGTACGTACATACATATAAAAAACAGGGGGTTTTTTCTAAATTTCCATTTAGTGTAAAATATATTCGATTTTAAGTGACAATAACACGGTGACACAAAACGAAAGAAACAAATATACAAAGGTTTCCATACAGCAATTTTTTTAATCGGTTAGAAAGGCTTGTGTTACGATTGTTTAAATTAAAAACCCAAAATTTGTTCCATAAATTATTTATTCGATTTCAAAAAATTAGGTTATTTTCTTCCTACTTAGTTGAAGAATCTATAGAGATGCTTATTGTCTCAAAATTTTATTAGAGCTTTCAGAATAAGAAAATTTATCAAAAAGGTTGCGTATTTTTTAAACCTACGCGCCCATTAATTTCACAAAAAATACTTAACGATGTAATTAAATATATTATTTTTATATCCGTAATCTCTGGACTCAAACAAAACCAAATTGTTGTATGACAACCCCTGTGAATGACTTAAATTAGAGCCAGATATGAATAAATAGGCTTTTATAAAAAGCACATTAATATCTATTAAATAGTTTAACTGAAGGAAAAAATGGCATGGACATTTTTTTTAGTTAAATTATTTGAAAAAATAATGCTTATACGAATTATTTCGTACGGAATGTGGTTAAAAATTTGAATACCTATACCTATGTACTGAAAAATTGAAATTCTGCTAATTCACGCGCATACGGTTTATGTCGTCAAATCTTGGGTTTTTACTCGTCAATTTTTATTTTTGTACTCGTAATATTTTACATGAGTTTAAGTTTGTGGTAAAAAAAATGTACGACAAAACAAAAGCAGACCAATAAAACCGTATGCGTTTGAATCGGCCCCAATTAAGGAAATATGTACATTATGTAGATGGATTTTAATCCGTATAGGAACTTTACAAAATTAACTTTTCTCTTTGACCTGCACTTTGTGCACAAGGTTTACATGGAGAGCCAAACTAAAATCAGAATGTTAGACAATTCACAAAAAGAGAAACAATTACAATTATAGCTTTGGCGCAATAATTATACAAGCTTATTTTTAATATAACAACAATTTTTAAAACAATTATTAGTATTTTAAATATTGTTGTTATATTAAGAGCTAATTTAAAGAATTGATATGAAAGTTTTAAAAGAAACAGCTTTTTAAATAACGAAACTGTTTGACTGATACATATGTACATGGTAGGTACCTATTTGAAAATGAAAAACAATAAATTTAAAATAAAATAACTTGGTTTTTTGAACTTCTTTTATATTTTTAATAAATCTAATCAAAATGTAACGCATACTACCCACGGTATTTGAATTGGCCCACAATAATTCATTTAACCTTTTTTAATGAACAGAAACATGAAATACCTATCAAAAGAAATACCTCACAACCGTTCTTGGTTTATAGTACAATAACAACAACCACAGCTGCAATAACAACACAAGAATCTACCTCCGCAAAATAAGTCATTTGGCAAAGTACAAACATATGTATATACATATGTACATATGTATGTACATACATATGTAGTTAAAAGCCAAAACTCAAAAATTAAAGAAAGATTTTATTCTCTTGGTTGGTTTATTAATTGTAGTAGTTGTCGTTTTTGTTGTTTTTTACACTTATGTGTGGGAAATTGTAAAAATAAATCAGGAAATAAATAATGCAAATTTAAAGTTGATATTTAATAGAAAAACAAAAATCCTATTAGAAAATGAACAACAGGCAACAAAAATTTAATATCCGTTTCCTGTAGAAAAAATCTATTTGAATTTAATAACACGATTGGAATTTATCTAAGGTTTTAAAATCTCCTGACAGCCGTTATTTGTTAGTTTTTTTATGATATAGGTAGGTAATTTTATTTTGTTTAACTACTTGTAATTACCTGGTGCTTTCGAAGAAATTAGCCTCACGATTCATAAGTTCATGACGG
Organism: Pollenia labialis; assembly: GCA_949318255.1. Taxonomy (NCBI): domain Eukaryota; kingdom Metazoa; phylum Arthropoda; class Insecta; order Diptera; family Polleniidae; genus Pollenia; species Pollenia labialis. The sequence continues at coordinate 45,962,807 of OX439142.1, read as the reverse complement.
AACTTGGCCATTTCTTCTTCCATTTTACGCATTTCAGAATCGAAACGTTCTCTAATACTGCTAAATTCTGTATCGATTACGCTGAAGTCTCCCAATTTGATGGGAATATTACGCTTGTTTGAATCGGCCATTTCGTTGATTTGCTTTTTCTTTAATAATTTTTAAAATCACACAATAGGGAATTTCACAAAATTTATTGCTTTCTTTTTTTTTGTGCACTTTGTTTATCTTGTTGTTGCTAGAGATTATTTTCTACTTTTTTTTTTGTGAAATTTTATTAAGCACTTTCTCTATCTGCGATTGCTGGCTATTGGTATTTGCACTCTGCTTTTATCTTTCAGACTGTTTTGTATTTTAGTTGGTATGGTGTTTTTATTCCACAACATGTGTATTGAAAATCTAATAAGAAATTATAGCAGTTTATAGCAGTAAAGCACAGGGTTGTATAAAAAGGTACAATGTTGTTGCGTGGGGGTTTATAATGAACTGTTGCAACAAAACGTAGCCAATATTTACTTTGACAAATTTAACGTTAAATTTTTAAACAAATAAAATCTGGGAATTTATATCTCATGATGAGTAACATTTATTATACAATTTTTAATATTAATTCGAATGTGTATTCTTAGTCCAATTAAATATTTTCCAGGAATACTTTCTATGCACTATCAGAATTTTTTGTTTGTTTATTTATGTTACGAGGCTTACTTTAGCTAGCAAAGAAGTAAATTGTACAGAAAATGTATGCAACTACTAGATACCAGCAGAATGTAATGCATCTTGTGGCCCGCTACGGCCTTCGACAGCATGCTTTGTATCTTATAACTGGATAGTGATTATTGTACATTTCATGTTCATATTTAACTTAATTATTTCAACCAATAGAATCTGGGAATTTATTTCTCATGGTGAGTAACTTTTATTTTATAAATTTTCATTTTGTATTCTAAGTCAAATTACAATTTCTAAAGGTTTCATACTTTAACAGTCAAACTAATTTTTATACAAAATCCAATTCATAAACCCTTTATTAACCTGATTTATTTTTTAAAAATAAGGCCGTTAACCTTTAAAAATATTGTTATAAGTCCTGTTTCTTCAAAAAAAAATTGTACATTTGTTTTGGTCAATATTTAGTAAAAGTTTAAGATACAATTAATAATAGGTATGCAATGAATAATTTAATGTTTTGCACTTATCAGTGTAACCAAAACATGTGCTGTAATCAGGGTTGCCAAACTTGGTCTTTTCCGACCAAATTTGGTAGGATATTTTTGGTTTGGTCGGACGGTAGGCCAAGCCTAATTTTGGTCGGTTTTAGAAAATGTGCAACATTAGCTTATTTTAAAACATTAGAACACTGGTCGGAAGTCTATTAGCTTTTTTACCAAACAAATTTTTTTGTTGAAAAAACTATAGATGTGACAATGAAATTAAATGTATTACGTTAGTAGCAAGTTATTTTAACGGTGTTAGTTTGTTAAAAAATAGTTTTGTAAAGAGTTTATTCGAGCTAACCAAGAAAGATACCATTTCAATTTTTCTTTTTAAAAGCTTTTCCTTTTAAAAATTTGATCGGATTGGCAACAAACGGCGCTAACGCCATGATTGGTAATGTTGGTAAGCTTAATCCCGTAATTTCAACAAACAGATATCTGGTCATGTTCGTACCTAACAGTTATCTTTACCTATCCGGTAAAAATAGTTTGGTAATTTCAACGTTAATTATGCCTACGTGTTTTTTCCTTTAAGTTTTCTTTTAAAATATGGCAACATTTGTATTTTTATTAATATTTTTAATTAACTGTCAAAAATCGATGGTGTAAATTACACTACAGTTCAACCAGTAGGTAAGACAAACATGTTAAAATTATCAAAAATTCGTTACACCATAGATATCTATGCACAGCTAGATATCTGTTTGTAGAAATTACGGGCATTAGCAATGCAAAAAGCATAAAGCTTCGTTCACAAATTATGTTGCGCAAAAAACATGTTTTGCAGTACTTAAAATACAAAATACTTGCTAGTCATGTATTTAAAATACAGTGCACCCTGGAAAACGTCAACTAATTAAAACCGCGGGTGTTGACGTTTAACAAATTGTTGACGTTTACGAATATAAAATTTTTATATAAAAAACATATCGATAATGTGCTTTTAAACGTTTTTATTAATTATAAACTAGATCCAAACATAAAAAAATTCAAAAAGGAAATAAAAAAGGCATTCAACCTGACTAAAACCATAAAAGACAACTGGAACTAAAAGAATACATTTTAAATGAGATCATATTTTTAATTTTACATGCACACATATGCATTTAAAAAAAATCTGTTATTTTTTTCTGCTGTTTTTTTCTATCCAACACTTGCAAGAGAGCCTTCTCTCTTAAACGTCTTAATACATTTAAGTCATTTTGATCAACATTCTCGCATTGAGCCCAATCCAAAGCCCTGTTAAATATTTCGACGGCTTCGCTTGGTTTTATTGTCTGCACCAAGGCGAATTCAAACAGGTAAACTCATCTCTACAACTACAAAAAGCCCCATGTATTTTGTTTATACAATTTTCTGGTTAGTTGTCAAAAATTTTTTATTGCAAATTAAAATTATTACTTTTTTATAAAAGAAATTAATAAATTCATTTCAATCATTCGCAGTTTTGAAATTTTTTTATTATAAAAATAATATTTTTAACACTTTTCATTCAACTTCTTCTCAAAACAAAATCATATTTTGACGTTTGACCATATTTTTTAATTCGCCGTGGAAACAGCTGATGAACGGCTGACGAGATGAGTTTACCTGTTTGAATTCGCCTTGGTCTGCACAAAAAAGCAACTGAACATAAATAAAAAGACAATACAGACATACAGTTGTAATTTTTTTTTACTCTACTTACAAGGTGGATCCCCAATTTCTGAATTGATTTCATAAAATAAATGTTTGTGTGTACAAATGTGTGTATTTTAACTGCTGCTAAATTCGAAATTTTATTTTATTCAGAGTTGACGTTTTAGAGCTTTATGGTTGGGTTGACGTTTTAGAGTAGGCAATGTAAAAAAAAGGGTTGACGTTTTGGGATGTTGACCTAAACGAGTGTTGACGTTTTCCCGAGTGCACTGTACAAAGTACAAGATACTTTCAGGTTATGTATTTAAAATACAAAATACTTACACATCTGTATGTATTTAAAATACAAAATACTTCCATTTATTGTACGTATTTCAAATACAAAATACTTCCACGTCATGAACATGTATGTATATAAAATACGAAATATACCATTTTTATTCAAACTAAAAAAATACATTAGATAAAACTAATTTACAAAACAATTGTTTCCTTTCATAAATATAAGATTTTTTAATGTAGCATCAGACAAACAGTTTCTTGTTGGAGAATAATGAAACCTGCTGAAGAAAATAATATTTCTACAGTTCCTGATAAGCACAAGCTTGTATTAAAATCTATGAATAATCTTTTTGTATTTGGATAGCTCCTGTCACTGAGGAAACTGACCAATTCCAACTCCAAATTTGATGTCCTAGATTCACCATCATTCCTATCCACGAAACCAACAAAATCTTCGTCTTCTTTACTGGTGCTTCTACTTCTGATATTTCCATATTCTGATAGTTGCATTTTTAGCGATTCTAGTTTTTGGTAGATCAAAATGAAAACAACCATCAATAAACTGACAAAATATATTTTGTAAACTATGTTTTTAAAATACAAAACACTCCCATTTTTTATGTATTTATATTTATTGTAAGTATTTAAAATACAAAATACTTGCTGGACATGTATTAAAAATACAAAATACTTGCACGTCATGTATTTAAAACACAAATAAAAAATTCGTATTTGTATTTTAAATACGTTATTCAAATACTGCCCAGCCCTGTTCACAATAGGGAGCGACAATTTTCAACAACAATATTATGCATTTATTATTATTTTGTACAACATTTTGTTAAAATTTTCATTCAAAACTAAATACAATTGTAATAAATGTTTGAGCATGGACTACAAGAACATTTAAACGATTTCTTTTTTGTTTTAATAGTCTGACTATGGGGCATTTGTGTCAGGATTGCTGTAGTTCTAATGGTTGTTCTAAAGGCAATAAGAAACACTATACATTAATACATAAGGAAATATGAGTTGAAATAACAATGATCATCAAAGCCAGCCAAGCACTAGTTCACAGTCAAGGGCACAGTAATCAATGTCAAATACAGTCCACTAATGTTGCCAACCCTTCTGGTGTAGCTCAATCGCATCATACGTCTGTAGCAAAAAAATTCATGTTAGCCACAGCCTCGATTAACATAAGACGTTTTGGTGCATGTTACAAGGTTCGAGCGCTGATAGATCCATGTTCTGATGAGAGTTTTATTTCAGAAAAAATACAAAAATTATTGAAGTTGCCAACTTATTCAGTTTATGCAGAAGTCTCAGGCTAAGGGGGAGACATAATTACTTATCTTCTAAAATGGCGATTGTTTCTCTTTTTGATCAGAACGTGTCTCTTAATATATAGGCTCTAGTGGTTCCTCGCTAAAGGGTAGTATTCCAACGCTTTCTTTGTAGCCCCAAAAAGAGATTGAGCTGCCCAAATTACGTTATGCTGACCCCAAGTTTTATGAAAGTAGTGAGATTCACCGTAGAACGTGCCATATCCTACCCAGAACCAGCGCCTTAGATAAACCAGGTAACCTGTCTTCACACAAACATTTGAAGGCTTTTTACCGTCGGTTGATAATTTAAATGTCGTAAGTGGATTTTTTGTTTTGAGTTAAGATCGATTCCTTAGGTTTTTCGACCTGATCTTTCATTTGGCGTAATCAGGGTTTAAAACGGGGTTCAAGCAATTTTCAACTGACTTTAAAAAATATTGAATTCGATAGTCTTATTTCAATATCGATATATTGATAAATCGGTAATTTAAATATCGGCGATATACATATGTATATCTACTATTTATTTTATAAAACGTTCGTTACAACAATTCATAGGTATTTATGTTATGTTATTCCTTTTCTCAGTTATTCGTACTTCTCGCAGATCTTTCGCAAGTTTAAACGCATGACGGTCTTTTTTGGATAGTTCAATAAGACTTTGCATAGATTAATTTAGATAGATTTTCTCTCGCTATGATTTAATTTGTAGGCTTTTCTTTAAAATTTGATAAACTAGAAGTTATTGCAATAGTTTACTCTACGTTAACTGTAACCAACAAATTTATACAACGACAGGCAAAGGTGTTACATTTAGCAATCTTGTTGTGAATAAAGCAGCCCATACACGATTCAATTCAATTGTCAACTGAGTCGATTGTTGTCCAAATCGTGTCAATTAATTAGTTTGACGGTTGTCGAGTTGGTTGAAGAAAAATCAAAAGATATTGGTTTTTACAAGTTGACTACTAAATGCCCAACCACAATGTACTTAAGTTGGCTTAAGCAAATGTGCGAATACATGTTAACTATATGAGGCAAACCATATTGAACTTAAGGAAACTTTTTGCTAAGTTTAATGAAACTGTCATTGGTTTAAGCAAGGTGCGAAGCTAATCGCACATTCCGTACGGAATCAAATGTTGTTTTATTTTGTTTTTGTTTTTCTAAATACATTTGAGAGACTTTGTTTTAATTTTTGACATTATGTTAAGCAAGGCTATGCATATTATGGTTAGACCTTAAGTCTTTCAATTCGATTGTACTGTGTGTGCTCAAGTCTCTTGATCAGCTGTCAAAATTAATGTTTGTAGTTTTCTTTTGCAAAAAAATAGGTTAAGTATTTTAAAAATTGTCTTTTATTTCATTAAATTTTAAAATTTATTTAAAATCTTTCAATTCAGTTGATGAAGTGTGTGGCCGAGCATCAATTCAGTTGAAAGACTTAGTTGACAGTTGAATTGAAACGTGTATGAGGCGCATAAACAGTATTTCTTTATATTTCCGAATTGCAGTACAAACTTTGTTCGACGTTAAGTTTGTCAACCGTATGATGGTTTTATTTCGGGAATAATTTAGTTTTGACTCTGAAATATTTTTCAATAGTTAAAGTTTGAATGAACTCATATGTTTACATATGCAAATATTAAAAGCAGAATCAACCTTAAGTTAATTAAAATTACAAAAGTTAGAAAAACCGTGAACATAAACAAGTCGTAACAGAAAAAAAATGTTTTTATAACGGGAACGAGCCGCGATATTCCGTTAACCGTTAAAAAGCTAGATTTGGCGGGCAATTGGCAACAGTGCTACTTGAAGATATTAGTTTGGCATATACTTATGTGCTGTTTCAATTCAATAGAAACTCATTATCTACGTAGGTTTTTGGAGTTTTTCGTAGCGAAATGTTGTTCTTTTTCCGTTATCACAGTAGATGTTAAGCAGTTAAAGATTTTCAGTCTGTCATACGTTTTATGAAAATACAATAATGACAACGATTAAACATTAACCAATCATTTGTGTATGCTAATTTTTTTTAAATTTAAATTAAATTGTATTTATAAAGAATAAACAAAAGCAACAAATACTTAAAAATACAAAATTCACTAACTTATTTTTATAAAAAAAATTATAATTTCTAAGCACACAATTTTTCTTACACTTACTTATTTTAAATAAGCAAGTGTTTGCAGCGAAAAGTCTACTTTTTGTAACGTTACGCCAGCAAGTAATTAAAATTGTTTCTCAAAAAATTTTATATGAATGTATAACTTACTTTTTAATATGTATTTGTTTGTAAAGCGCAACTAGCTCTACTTTTAGTAACAAAAAGGATAACATTTGAACAACATGAGCTAAAAATACAAGATTATTTGCTTGCTGGCGTAACGTTACAAATAGTAGACTAGAAATTCCTTTATTTCAATTTGTACATTGTACATACATACATATGTATATAAAATACTATATTTGTCATATTGTTATTGATTACTAAGCCACAATTCGGATCAATTAAAAAAACAGTAGGTGTAATCTGTACAATCATCTTTATTATTAAACAAAATAATCACGATCATACTAAAATTGTTTAGGAACCATAAAAGTAACAAGAATTTATTTTTAACGAATTAAAATAGTTTTATACTATTTAACTAATAACGCTGACTCATTATGTATCTAGAATACTGTGGACAGTTTTCGTTCTTTATTAATAAAATCAAAATACGAAATGTTTTGTTTGTAAACAAAACAAATTCGCCTACATAATTACGTAAAATATGTATATTTATTTTAAAATTAGAATACTATTTCATTGATGGTTTTAAGTATATAAAAACAATCAATATTTTATATACAATTTATTTAAATTATCAATAATGCAATTATTATTTAAATTTGTTGTCTGGAAAATGTAAAAACTGACCTTACAGTATCATAATTTGTTGCGGTTTTAGTCGCATTAAAACCTCCAAAAGAACGCTTTATATGGGACCTTTGGTTAGTTATAGATAAGTCCTTACGAAATTTGGCAGCGTGATTTCTAGTCCTATGAAACTATGACAGACTAAATTTTTGCTATAATAGAATATTTCATTACGGTTTTTAGTTTAGTACTTAAGTCTTTTCTAACAGAGAATCGTTTTTATGACCCAGTAAAAAATTTGCCTACAAAATAATATGTTGAGTAATCAGAAATACATAAAAGCACTACTTAAATTCTACTTAAAGAACCAATGAATTTTACAAGGGAAGTCCAAAAATCATTATTTTTATACCTACACACATCCAGAAAAAGTAGTTATAGAAGTTGTAATTGAAGTAGTTATAGAAAAAAGCTAGTGAATCATGAGTGGAAGTAGCTATTCGTTTTGAAAAAGTAAGCGAAGTTTTTACTGGGGGTCTATGGTTACCCAGAAAACAGTTCGACTACTTTTTCAAAATTAATAGCTTCTTTCATTCATTACTTAAGGCCGTTACACACTATCCCACAAAGTCTGCATCCCTGATCTTATTATTCATTGAACATTTTCCAAAAACAGTAACAACTTATCATGACAGGGTTGCATTTTCGTAAAGTAGCTTCCTTTTATAACTTCTTCTATAACAACTTCTGTAACTACTTTTTTCTGGATGTATTTAAGTAAGCAAATAATGTCTTACTTTTAAATGCGTTTATTTCAGGGCATCCCTTGTAAAATTAGTTGGTTCTTTCAGTAGAATTGTAAGTACAGTAGACGCTCACAAATTAGAGCTTTCAGTAATTCGAACGTCCAGAAATTAGAATCAGTGTTTGCAATACATTAAAAAATCTAAGATAGTCTGACACAATACACATAAACAAATTTAACTACTGCATCTTTGCAATAAGGGCAATCTCCGGAATAATATTTATAAGTTTTTTGCTTCACATTTGCTAACTTTGATATCCATGAAAAAAATTACGTTAAATTTCAAACTTGCACATGTTAGCATTAAAGCTGGGATCACACGATTGCCGCAAATGCACCAATATGACACAATTATTATTGTGCTTTATTGACGCACAATAATGAAATTGCCCCAACCAAATTTTCTGAAATCACACGATTGCCCTGTTTTATACAAATTTAATTGCCGCTAGTTGGTACAAAGCGAAATGGTTACAACAATTGCCGCAGAACAGTCACACGATTGTTCTTACTTATGTATATTAACTGCGAAAACAGCTGTTGTGGTAGCTTTTTTATTTGTTTGAAAGTTCTTGTTGGATTGTTCATTGAAAAAAATTAAATGATAAATGATACAAATCATATACTTAAACAAATTATTGTTGAATAGTTTTATTTAATTTTTTAAGATATTCCAAAAATTAACAGTCTGTTTAACAATTTCGTATGTTTAGGTTCGAATAGAAATATCTTTAATAAAAATATTCGCACAGAACAGCTCAATATGCTTGTGAACATACATACTTAAAATAATTAATTAAAAAAATTTAAATGCAAAATAAATACATAAATACATACATATTTATTTTCAATACCTACTAAAAGAAACACAAAAAAGTAAATCTAATAAAAAAGGCAAATATTGGCGCGTATTGTGTTGTTTGATTGCCGCACAATAACACAATAAATATTGGTGCATTTTTGTCATTTTTATTGACGCGCCGTTGCATAGCAAACAGTCACACGATTGCCGCACCAGGGTTGCATTTGATTGGTAAAAGTAAGCACAATATTGTCCTCGATTGGTACAAGAGCCATTTGGTTGTGCAGTCACACGATTGGGGTATTAAAAAGTGTGAAAATTGGTGCATTGCGGCAATCGTGTGATCCCAGCTTAACACGTTGCATATCCCAGTGCGTATACAAACATATAAAGTTTACTGCAAATTAATATCTTTTTAAAGTCTTATACCATAATAAAAGTTGGTTTTTTAATTCGACCTTTTCTTAATGGAAACTCAAAAGAAATAAATAATCATATTTTGATATTTTATGTGAGCTAGTTCAGATAAACTAACGATAACTGTTATCAAAGTTGGAGATGATAGTACATTTTTCCTGTTTCGCAGCCTGTTTCAAAATGAAACGACCTGTTTCGCTCTCAAAATTTTGTATGGGAAAACAAGTCGTTTCAATCATGTTTGGGGCGCGAAACAGGAATAAGAGAGCGAAACACGAATATTGCTGTCCGTGTGAACATGGTATAAGCTAAGATCCCACTATCGGCTCAAATAGCACAATCTGTGACGATTTTTATCGTGCTATATCGGCGCACATTTAAAAACATTGCACAATTTATTCTTAGGTAGTCCCATTATTGTCGCACATTGTGACAATTTTTTTCGGTTCATATCGGCCAGAACTCAATTGCGACAATAATCGGTACAATGCGGTCACACTATCGTGCTATTTGGGCAAATGAAATCATATGTTGGTTTGTTGGCAGACATAATTTTGCTTTAGAAATTCGCAAAATTCTCCGTCTGAATATTCCATTATTTTTCCTAACAATTTAAGATAATACATTAATCAATAATAAAAAATGTATTCAATTTTATTTAAACTTACTACATTTGTTCTTTTTTTTTTTTTTTTTGGAATTGTTGTTTTGTAAAAAGATGTTTGTTTACAAACCAGGGATGGCAACATCGATACAACTTCAATGTTTTGGTTAAAGCGAATTGTTTTCTTTCATTTAACAGTACAAATGTACTATTTAACGGCTTAAAGCATACATAATAGATAAAACAAATGTAATTTTGGTACAATTAAGTTCAAAAAAGTAAAATGTTAGTAGCCAGCGGTGCAATTTTAAAATTTCGTTTTGCCATCTCTTGTATCTGCGCTGATTGGCGACTGTGATCGGCGCACAAGTGGCCGATAAAAATCGGTACATATCAAACAATATGATTGCTCCACATTGTGCAAAAGTGTGTTCACATTATCGGCGCATCAAGGTTAATTTTTATTGTCCACAGTCAGCACAATTTCGGCACAGATTGTCGCATATTAAAAAATGTTGACCGTTCACACTATCGGCTCATGAAATGCGGCAAAAATTGGTACATTGCGCCGATAGTGGGATCTTGGCTTAAGAGTTAGTTTTCATGATTATGGATATACATACTATGTATATTTCGACAAAAAAACTTCAGTTTCCAATACAAATTCCATATACATATGTACATAGATACACTCACAATATTCTGTACGTAAAATTAACTGAAATTGTAATATAAAATAAATGAAAGTTCAATTAAAACCCGGTCTACCTATTTTTCATTTATTTTTAACAAAAAGTTCATTTAATTTTTACTGTCAAAAATTCAACACCATATTCCGTAAAATCAAATAAATATTCAGTTATTTTGTAAAATTTGACTGTCAAAAATTCAACACCATATTCAGTTAAAAACGATTAAATATTCAGTTATTTATTAAAATTTTACTGTCAATTTTTTACTGTCAAATTGACCCCATATTCAGTAAAAACAATTAAATATTCAGTTATTTTATTAAATTTTCATTTACTCCACAAAAGAGCCGAATTTCTAAAAAATATTAGACAAACACCTGTCCGCTTGTTTTTCTTATAAGCGAGAGAGGGAGAATATTTTTATTTACATACCCAGTTACACACGTTTGTTTTACTTTTGTTGTACTGACCACGTTGTTTACAGAAGAACTCTCAATTATAAGACACCAGCAGCATGACCGATATGGCTTCGCAATTATTTTACTTTTAAAATTTGATGTATTTAACTAAATTATTTTAACAAATAGAAAATGGGAATTGCTTACACAAAACAAGCAATTCATTTTTTATAGATAAGTAAAAATTATTTTTTGGTAGTAAAATTATATAAAATAACTGAATATTTAATTGTTTTTACTGAATATGGTATTGAATTTTTGACAGTAAAATTTTATAAAATAACTGCATATTTATTTGTTTTTACGGAATATGTAGTTAATTTTTTGACAATTAATTTATATAAGATAACTGAATATTGATTTGTTTTTACGGAATTCGCGGTTGAATTTTTGACAGTAAAAATTAAATGAACTTTTCGTTGCTTTAAATTACATTTTTATTTACTTAAACATAAAGAAGAATTTAACTCAATCAACGGACAATATTAACTGCAACTGAAAATCCGTATTAATATGCACTTAGTTTTTTGAATAACTGTTAGAATCAGTTAAAAATAAAATTGCTTGGAATTTTAAATGTTTATTTATTTAAAAATGACTGAACGGAATATTTCTTAAATAAACTACTGTCCGTTACTGTAATAATATTGTGAGTGTATGTACTCGGGTACCTTGCAATGCTGTTAAAGGTGTTTTTTTTTTGTGATTAAAAATAATAACCAAATTTATATACTTGTGTTCCCTATTTGTTGTTTTTTGTCGCATTTATGTATATTTCAAGCTAGTTTTCTTGTGAAATTTGAATCGCGTGTACATATTTTAGCAGTCTCTTAAGTACAAAAATTGTGTGAATGTTAATGAAAAAGTGTGAGTGTATTGAGTTGTTCGAGCTTGCACTTGCATGTACAAACGGGGGGTAAAAGCCCCAGATATGATAGAACCTATGTATGTATATTTATGTGGATTATATGTACATTTCTCGAGAACAGGCCGTGTACAAGACGAAGCCGTGATAATATGATATATACTTTTAATTATCATTCATTTCATTTGAATTAAACTTTTTTTGTTTAATCATCATTCATACATATGTATACCTATGTACATACATATATTAATAGGCAAGTTGTTTTGTTTGCTCCCTTTTACGACTGCACTATACATTGGATTTAAACAAGTGATATGTACATCATTCGAAAGATATTTTTGGTAGAAATGCACAACGTACATTTTATTAAAATCGGTTCAGCATTTTAGGAGTTAGGTATATGCGTTAGAAATACTCACATACGTGTGATCAAAACAAATGTAAACAAATTACAGAAACACAGATTTATAATAGTTTTTGTGTTTATCAGGCCTCTTCTGAAAATCTCTTTAACTCAAATCACGTGATTTCAAATCATATGTGCCTATTAAAATCCCCTACAAGAAATGCATAACCAAAACAAAAAAAATCACTATTACTATAACACTATATTGGTCAACACTACCGGTCATATAACTAGTAAAATGACCGGTAGTCTTCTTGTAGGGACACGTTTGATATTTTAGTTTTCCGTTTTTGTGTTTGTTTGATGCAGGGATGATAAATGACATTTTCTAAATTGTACTTTATTAAGTAAAAAATTGTACTTTTTTGACCCAAATTGTATTAAAAATATTTTTTACTAGTTTTATTATTATAATAACAGAAAATGTACGTACATATGTACATTAAAATTCACTTGTACTATACTTTTATACATACAATGACTCCAACTCATAATCGGACAAGGGTTTTACTAGTGTAAATGTGCTATAAACAAAAACGAAATATGCTAAATGTATTGTTTTTTTCTAGTTTATTTTTACTTCATATACTTAATTTTTACAACAATACAAAAAAACAACAATTTTTTAAAAATAACAATAAGTATTAAAACAAAAACAAAAATTAATCAAATTTTTGAGCTCAACGTATAATCAGACAAAGGAGAGAAGATATGTCAAAAATACCAAAATCATACAATTAATATTTTGTTGCATATCCTTTATTATCCAGAACGGCCTGTAAGCGTTTGGGAATGGATTTTACTAAGTTTTGGCATACCTCTGGCTCTATGGAGTTCCAAGCTTCTAACAAAGCCTCCTTTAGCTGGCCTAATGTGTTGAATTTTTTTTGATAAGTTCTTCTACCTAATTCCTCCCAAAGATGCTCAATTACGTTGAGATCTGGGCTCTGTGCAGGTGTTTGGAGCAGTTTAGGGCAGTTGTGAATCAACCAAAGTTTTGCAACTTCTGATGTGTGCTTAGGATCGTTGTCTTGATAGAAAGCAAAGTTGTTTGCGATGCCCAATTTTTCAGCACTTTGCTTTACATTTTGCTTTAAAATGTCAAGGTAGACAAATCTGTCCATTTTACCTTCTATAAAATGCAAATTGCCTACTCCAGCACTCGACATGCAGCCCCAAACCATAACAGAGCCTCCTCCATGCTTAATAGTAGCTTTTGTATTTAGATGGTTAAATTCAGAATTTGGTTTACGCCACACAAATTGCTTACCATCTGAGCCATGCAAATTAAATTTGCTTTCGTCAGTGAACAAACCTTAAAATAAAGCCAACTTTCAATAAAAATGAGTTCTAGGATGATATACCACTAAATTACCTTATTCCAAAAATCCTCAGATTTTAGTAAATATTCTTTGGCAAATTTAACTCTACGGTTTTTATTTTTAATGCTAATAAATGGTTTTTTTCTGGCTACTCTACCATAATAATTGTACTTATGCAATGTATTGCGAATAGTATTAAGACAAACATCTTTTCCAGTACGAGATTTTAATGATATGTTAAGATCCTTTGCGGTTTTAAAAGGATTTTGTTTAATTTCTTTTAAAATTGAACGTTCTTCCCTTTCATTTAATTTTTTGCCTTGACCTTCTCTGCTTTTATTGGCAAGTCTGAATTCACTACGAAACCTCTTAATTGTGTCATGAACAGTAGATTTACTTTTTATAGTTTAGACTTGATTTTATTTATTAACTAAATTTATAATTTTTTGATTTTAAATTTAAAGTGACAATGTTTTTTACAAAATGCCTTGCCGTGGTAACTAGACGAATGGAGTTGATATGCTACGAAGATTACATTCCACAATATTACCAAATATGTAATGCAGTCCTCAACAAATCGAATGATGATACAATGATACAGACATCTTAGATGTTTCTTTTAAGTATGGCTTAAATACAATCCCATGTAATTTTCGACATTTTTACTGCATTAAAAGCTATCTTTAGGAGTGGTTTTTATATGGGAGCTATGGCAAATATGGACCGATTTCAAGAAAATCTGGTAAAATAAATTGAGTTGCAATACAATAATTGTGGGTCGAGTTCAATCTAAATAACAACATACATAATTAGACAATACAAAACCTTATTCCGGAAAGAATTTTGAATGAGGGCTATGTGGAATTATAGTCCGATTTTCACTAATTGAAATAGGCAAAAAATTTTATTCAACACAAACGCATAACATCCTGTACAAAAACAACAACTCTGCCAAAAAGAAAACTAAATCTGTACTCAATATTATCCAGGTATCTACATCTATGAGATTTTTTCGTCGTAAAGTGATTTTACGGAGGGTGTTCATATGTTAAAATGGATGTACCGACCCGAAGTTCACATAGTAACTGTTACAAAAGTTATCGTTATCGTTGTTTTATTAATACCAACATATCTAAGGAAGTTATATCATTTGTGGTATTTGTGTTATATTGTATGGGAGCTATGGTCAAGTAAGTATCGATTCCAATAAGATTTCAAAATTATTATTTTCGGGATCCCGGGATTTTTTCTTTAATTTCTTTAATATACAACTATTTTAAATAAACAACACTATATTTATTTGTGTTTGAAATTTTAAAAAAGAAAACTTAACAAAACAATTCGTTAACAACTTTTTTTATAAACAAAAGTTAATATATACATATTACAATCAAATTACAATCCTCAAAAGCTTTTATACTTTAATAGCCTTCAATATTTTCCAGGAATATTTTGTATTTTTTTTTATAAAAAAAACACTTAAGAAAACAATTCATTTTATATAAAAATTTTAAATTAACAATGAAAGGATTTTTTAATATGAATAAAACTAGAAATTAATGTGATTGTATTAAATAGAATTCAAATTCATTTAGTTAAATTAAAATTAATAAAACTAGGAACACGAGGGAAGTTAGGGGGCGATGTCTGCCTCTCTGAAACTATCCAACAGAATTTAATCAAATTTAAAACATAGATGGATCCCTACTTATATACATGTATACATTAGGTATACATTTTGTAAGAAATAGGATCACGAGGGACGTAGGGGGAATATCTGCCGCTCCAAAACTATCTAACAGATTCGAATGAAATTTAAATCAAAAAGATCCCTATTTAGATAGGCACATAAGCTATAAATGCATTAAAAAATGGGACTTCAAGAAGGGGTAGGGACAGTTCTAAATACATCTTATATCTTAAAGACAAAAATAATGCCACTGACCTATCATTATTATTTGACCAATAGTCTCTCGAGTTATATTGGTTGAAATATCTCATATAATGTAAAATACCAATTCTGTGGTTTTCACGAATAATCGCGTAAGTTATAAAACCAAACTTTTCAGGAGAGCAAAAACAATTATTTTTTTCAATTGCGGCTTCTGTAGACGCTTTTTTAAACTTTTTTCTTTACTATCCTCTTAACAGTGACTTTCTACGTATTATACATAGTTTTCATGAAAAAATCCTCACAGGATCACAATCTGTAAAATGATTAAAAATGCATATGTTTGACTGACTTATTAAGTGTGTGCAATATAACATCATATCTCCACATAAGTTCTTTTTTGTGAAAATAAATGTTATCATTTTAATCACACATGACGACTTACGTTGTTATTTTTAGCACATAAGTTGTTATTAATAGAAAAATTTTCAAAAAATACTTTCATATTTTTTGCACGAATAACAACATAACATCACATATGCTTTTAATTTCGAAACATATTCAGCAATTTTACAATTTTTGGCGATGTATGTATGTCGACATAAATCGTTATAATAGCAAAATATTTTATTTAACAGTTAACTTAAGTTGTTTTTAGCAGAAAAAAATTAATAATACTACATTATATTCTAAAAAGCTTAATACTTATAAAAACCTAATGCAAAATGTAGCACTTTGACATCATTATCTCAATTTCGGTAAAAACCGACTTACGCCATTATTCGTGAAAACCACAGAATTATCTTTCGCAATTCTAAAACATTGAAGGAAAATCTTTCATACATTCCAGCATATCGCAAAGTTTGCTCAACAATATAATTTTCCAATCACGCAGGTAATTAGTAACGATAAGCCTGATACGGAGTAACCATTGATTTGATATCATCAGGCAGAGAGCTATCGCCCTTAAGATTTACTTCCTGACTGATGAATTGCATATTTCCCTGTTTTTTTTTTAGATATTTTTCCAATTGCAGAAGCTTTTAGATCGAAGAAAACATTTTAAAATTTTGAGGAAAGTAAATCAAATGACGTTGGACTTGATGGCAAGTCCCGTGTGTGAATTGGTCACTGATTAGCTGCCGACTCTTGTAAGCTCGCAGTTGAGGAACTGGATGCTGTAGGATTTGATAATAAACTATTTCTGGAAACGGTGGATAGGGCGAAGGTATCCTTTCTTAAATTTGGTGCTAGGGCATTTGAAGTACAAAATTGTACGTTGCCAGGATACAGAAGGGTACTAGACTTAGCAGGTACTTATCGTGCAGCTACAGGAAAATGTATTGGGATTGATAACAGATTATCGTCATTCATAAATGCAATAAACGAGTCATGAACTTAGTCTAACGCTATTTTCAGATCCTTCCTCCGGATCAGAGTCATTATCAATAAGGACAATATTTTAATTTTTAGAGGAAACTATTTGGACTTTTGATTTTTATTGCACAACGAAATTAAAATGATGTGTGTTGGAAACATTGTACAATGCTGTTATTCCTATAGGTTATGTTCACCTTTTTATTGAATGAATATAACCATTGTGCGACTTATTGTATAATATAGGACAAAATGGAGATAATATGGCGAATATCAGCTACAATAGTATTGCAAGTGTATAGGCCGCTTTAGACAGGGTGTAGTAAGTGTATTATTATAAATAAACTTTGTGCTAACTTCGTGGATAAAAATGCCCTCTCCGATATAAGGGGTGTTGACTTATACTATTAGAAGAGCTAAAATGTTTAAATATTGCTCATATTTTATCTATTGTCTATGACTTTTATTTGGTAATTTTGTACAATGACTTCAATAGGTCCATTTATATAAATAGCCCCCATAAAATTGTTCTCCCAAAATACCAATTTTGTTTTTAGTACATCGACGTTCAATAATTCCTTTGCATTTTAGTAGGAGAGCAAATTAAAAGTGCCAGCCTACAATGAAGATTGATGCCATTGTTTCGACCGATAGTTACTAGGGATGCCAATCCTGAATACCGAAATCCCGGGATTATTCTAAAAATATAAGTCCCGATTTTTACATAACAAGATCTTTATGTAAAAATCGGAACTTATATTTTGGGTTTAGTAAAAATGTGCTAATTTTTTTTATCAAATACAACTACAGTATAACCCGGTTAATTACCCGACGCTTAAATACCTTTCACGGTTATTTACCTTGAGTTTCAAATTCCCGTTTTTTTTCTTCCATTTTTCAAACAAAACTCCACGTTTAACTGCCATACGCTTAATTACCTAATTCGAGTAATTGCCCTAAAAATTTAACTCCCAAAACAAAGTTACAAATTAATTTTATTCGTTTAATTGCCCCAGTACTATTTGACAACAACACAGCAACTAATCCAACCAAGCTTACATGTTAATAAAAAAAATAAAATATTCACTAAACATTTTTAAAAAATATGCCCAAAAAAGCAAAATATTCCACAGTTTAATATTTACATTAAAAATAATAATGTTACGAGATTAAGATTCATATAAGAGTCAATTGTGCTGAATAGTATCTAGTTACACCGAATTAATGATATGTTTTGTGTATTAAATGGATTCAAGGAAAGGTCGTTTAATTTGAAATTGAAATAACATTTAAAAGGATAAAATAGCTTGAATATTTAAGGGATTGATACTTGAAAATAAGCTGTATGTTTTAATTTGAAACGATTCAACGATATTTAATTGCAGCTAGATCTTTTGGGTCAAATTTTATCAAAATACGAACATATTAAATGGTTTATGGACATGCATCATATATATTTTTTGCTTAGTATTTGCTGAACATGCATAAAAAATATGCTTCTAAAACGTGAAATATGTGTGCAATAAAAATGCAGCAATAGCTGAAATATGCAAATTATTCTCAAGCAAATCGATACTAAAACTTATAAAAAGCTCTAAAATGGATAAATATATTGTTTCTGCCTTCATTGGTCGCACAAGACAAACCATGCAATTGCATATTTAATATTTCCCTATTCATAAGTTTGTATATATATGAGTACACTTTTGCTTGTAGGATATGACAGGACATTTCAAAAAGCATTAGAGATAAAAATTTAAAACAACAAATTCCATTGTTTTTAATTGATATCTCTTTAGATTTAGCTGATACATGTAAAATTTCCTGTCTTAACTTTTTTCATACACCAAAGTCGAGTTATCTTGTAAATAAATACGTTTAATTACCTAACTGAGGTATATTAACGTATTCTTATAATTACCTCAACGAGGTAATTAAGCGAATTCGTTTAAATGCTTACCCCGCATAATTACCCAAAAATATTGGCATTTTTAGCGAGGTAATTATCCGTGGAATACTGTATATTTAAATAAACGTGAGTCACCGTGTTTAAAATAACTTCAAAAATTAAATTAAATCTTATTATATTAAAAAATCAAATTTTTAACTGGTTACAAAAAGAAGTCCCAAGTGAATAAATGTTACATGCAATGCATTTTTTTGCACAGAAAGCAAAATCAGAAGATAAAGTTTGGGCGGTCTTTTTTCGAAGTGAATGATAATAGAACTGCACACGCAAAATGCAAATTGTACAAAAAGGTGTTAAAAACTCTAGGGAGTTTTACCAAAATTCTTTTTACAAATATTTATTTAAGTTAATTTTATTAGATTCACATTTGCATACATATTTAAGATAAAATAAATTAAATATTGTCATATAGCATATATGTAGCTACATATTTATTTACGATACCACCCAGAAGTGTTTAATGCGAACATTGGTTTCGTCGGCAGCATATGTTTGTAATAAAATAAGGTATCGATTATCAGACGTCATTAATTTATTTTAGATTAAAATATAAGTTTTAATACATAATTCTGACATATTACTTTAAAAGAATACATTAAACTGTTTTATTTTGTAATGAGCTTAATTTTCTTTATGAATTAATTTTTAGTATTTAGTATTATTTGTTTATTTAGCAAAATTCGCTATTTAATAGACAATTAAATTTACAATTACATTTTTTTACAATTTTTATATGAAATTTTTCTTTAACATATGCATTCATAAATTATATGAATTTTAAGAATTGGCTTTTTTATATGAATCCCAAACCGTCCCGGGATCCCGTTATTTTGAAATAAAAATCCCGAAACCCGGGATTCAAAAAACCTGGTCCTACTTGGCATCCCTAATAGTAACTGGTCATAACTTAAAATTGGATGAAAACTTTTTTGTATTTCTAAATTGACTAATAACTAATTAACAATAACTGAATCTACTTATGAAATTATTAGATTAGTTCCTTAAAAATGGTTTTACACATTAAACTCATTCATAAACATTCAAAAAGTGATAACTTTTGTGACGAGCAAAGTCACCGAGGTTCGTTTTGCCCCACACCAGAGGACTGTTGTTGTAGTTTACATTTATGTTCTTTTATTTTGTTTTATAATCAAATGAATAAGTACTTCTTAAGTATAAGTTATAGTTAAGTTATTATTAGTTTGTATTGAATACTTTCAATTGTTAGTTTGAATTTAACGGCTCGGAACAACGCCACCTGGTTGTGAAAGACAGACTTAATACACCACACTACAACACTGGGCAGTCACAGCTGTTTAAATTTCATATATTGGTTTGTGTGTGTGTGTATGCCTGTGTGTTAAACCAAACAGTATAAAAGGGCGAGCATCGACTGGTACGAGGCAGTCGGTGACGAGATCGACATAAGGTAAGAACTACTAAGGCCAGTCAGGGCTGCCAGGTACTTTTCTTCGTTCTCCCCAAATTTAAAAATAAATTTCCCCAAATATCCCCCGATAAATGAAAGAATCCCCATAATAAGCCCCTGTAAAAAATATATAATTTTTAACGGATAACTTGAATTTTTATTTAAGTTTTACTTGTACCATGTGCTACAAGATATCATTTCTATCGAAAGGAAATATGTATGTAGTTTTTTTTTAAATACCTTTATACAGTCGAACTTTCCTATAATGAATTTTCATGGGACCACAAAATCACTTAATTTTTAAGAAAGTTTATTATACAAAATTAATATTATTTCTAATTTTATTAAAAAATAATGAGGATATTCTAGATTGGATTACATTCCCACGTGCAGCAGTTATCCATGTAATGCGGGATTATTATTTGACAATTTTTAGTCTTTTGAATAAAAAATTATTTTGCACAAATCAATTTTAAAACTATTTATGGTGTGTGATCGCATTTCTAGGTCAAGTAATAATTGGCACATTAGTGGTCTATGGCCATCATTTATTACTAGTTCTAACCCGATTTTTTTTTTAAAACATAATGATATGTTCATTTCGAATTATTTATAATCTAGACTAAAAACTTATACGACATTTAAAAAATTTTCCATAAACTTAAATAAGTGATTGTTTTGCCTTGTACACACTATTTGACATTTCAATCGACTTTTCTTTACACAATCGTCACCAAACTTCATATTAAATGTTGTTATATACAAATAAACCAATAAGCCCATTCATTGGCTTAAGAGTTCACTTTAATTTTTTTGAACACCTCTTATACACATGAAGTTGTCCAGGAAAATGCAAATTTTGGACTTTTTGTATATTATCGAATTATTGACAGATTAACTTCAAACTTATCAGATATTTTTTTTTAATAAAAACGAAACTTTTTTTGACCGGTGCTCATTGATATCAAGTGATGTTGCAAAAAATCGCGACTTTAATGTGTATGTGACACATACTATGTCTGCATTAAACTTAGTTGTCTTTTATAGAAAAATTAAGCTCATATTTTTTATTTCCCCAAAAAATCCTAAGTTTTATTTTTAATATCCCCAATGCAAACCCCAAACCTCAAATACAATTTTCTGTCCCTTTTAGCAACAAGAAAACCCCTAATTTGGGGTCAAACCCCCTAAACTGGCAGCCCTGAGGCCAGTGGCGAATTCACAGTCGAAGTAGTTTTTAAATTATTAGATCTCACTCAGTGGCATACAGGGTAATGTGAGTATTACCTGTTGGTTATTCCGGGCAAATACTCACAACGCCTGCGCTGACGCGAAGTACCACGGGACAACACTCGAGTGGTCAACCTTGTGCCGTCCCAGTGTGCTTCCTCAGCCTTCCCCAGCGTGGTAGCAGAGGCTTTGGTCAACACCCGAGTGGTAAACCTCGTGCTGGCCTCTGGGTCTGCTCCCACTGCACCAGGTGGCGCTACTGAGCAACCGACATAAATTAGTTAAATAAAGCGATACGTATTATAACGTGGTAAGCGAAGCGTCTTATTATTTCGCTCCCCTACGACCCTGGCCACCGCTGAGTCTACCCCAGCCAGTCAGCGGAAACGTGACGTTACATTGACGCCCGAGCAGGGACTTGAGGTCCAACAACAAAAACAACAAACAGCGACTAGAACCAAGAGGCGCAGCAGCACCCCATCACCATGCTGAAGACTTCGTGGGTGTATTATTTAAAGAAGGATGAGTTGGCTGACTATCTCCAACAATTCCAACAATTCCAGCAAACCCCAACGGGTACCGTAGAGGAAATGCGCAAGCGTTTCGCCAAATTCGTGGCCGGAGAGCACGAAGAGGCAGCCCGGACGGAACTTTTGCGGTTGCAGGCGCAACACGAAATCCCTCCCGCAACCCCGAATCTGCTGTTCCAGCTGCCCCCGACTGGGATGGCGAACCAAGCCAGTCCGGCCAAGAGCGAGGAGCCCGTGCGACCACCAGGCTGCACGAGCGTTTCCCAGGGGAGAAAAGAAGGCCGTGTGGCAGTTATAGAGACCGTGCGCAAGTGGGGAGTCACATACACGGGTGGAGATGGTGCACTGAGTTTCGTTGAGCGCCTGGAGGAATTAGCGGACATGTACGAAATTCCCGTAAATGATATCCTGCCGGTACTGTCCGAATTCTTCCAGGAGAAGGCTTTGGTATGGCTCCGAAATAACCGCAAGCCTTGGCAGCAGTGGGACTCCTTCAAGCAGGACTTTCTCACTTTCTTTCTGCCCCCACGATATTTCGAAAAACTGGACGATGAAATTCGGAAACGTATCCAGCGCCCCCGCGAGCGGTTCAAAGATTATGTACTCGCGCTGCAGGACTTAATGAGGCACGCCGACATGACAGATGCCCAGAAGGTGGAGCGGATCTTCCGTAACTCGCAGGCTGACTATCAATGGTACATTCGAAGACAGGACTTCATCACACTTGAAGAGCTGATCAGGTTAGCTGCTGACCTAGAATGTATACCTAACCGACCTCCGACTCGGAACGAGCACCACCGGTCGATCACTACCGTCACCCAACGACGGGGCACTAGAAGACGGTCCCGTCGACCCCGCGCAGCTGACCGTGCAAGAACAGCACTCCGCTGGATCGGCAGCAAACTAACGGCTGACATCCTTATCCAAGGAAAACGGTTTCCCGGCATCGTGGACACCGGAGCGACCAAAAGCTTCGTGACACCAGCAGTGATGCAGAAGATACCAGCCAACTTGAAGCGGACCGATGTAAAAATCGAAGTATTTTTGGCTGATGGTTCGAGCAAAATTATTACCCGAGCGGTCACATATGATGTAACCTTCGGCGACAAGACCATGCGGAAAGATTTTCTTGTCATGGATGGAGCAACGGAAAATATTGTCCTAGGTGCCGATTTTCTCCAAACTTTTAATACCTCCATCACGTGTGCAGGTTTGGTGGCGAACACCCGATCTAAGGCTGTGCAGCAATCATCTTCCTCATCAGCAACGTTGTCAGTGGTATCTAGTACCACGCCAACACAAATTCAACAAACAAAACTCAAACAGATTCAGATACAGGCATCACCGCATGTCTCCTCTCCAGCTGGGACCAACGGCAGGTTGAGTGCAAACTCAGTGAAGCTATACAACGTCTCTACAACGTCAAATATTGTTGCAAATGGTTCACCGCGAATAACCCAATCGCAAATTATGAATCTACCGGCGCAACAGTTGTCACAATTGCAAAATCCTCAGGCTCCAAGTGCATTACGAAAAGCTCAAGCAGGTGCAGCATCTGCGAATACCTCTACAAATGTGGCAACGATAACAAATAAAATAATTCCTGCCACCGTCACTGGAAATATGGTCATACAGCAACCATCTGCTCAACAAATCTTTACCGGCTCCTCTACGAATACAACGATTGCAGCAGCCAGTAGCCTCGATAATAATTGCAATCAGAATCGCAACAATTGGAAGGCAGAACCGGGGCTGAACAAAAGTAACCTGCATAACCGTAACGGTGCACCACGTGCCAAGAGTCGCAACAGAATGCAGGGCCTTAAAGCGCCTAGCGGCCCCGGTGTCATACTGAAGTCGAAGACATCTTATAGTGGACTTGGTGGCAATTATTGCAATAATCACAAATTCGGTGGTAACTACAACAATCGGAGCTATCGCGGCAACAACTATCATAACCGTAGTAACGATTGCAGTCAAATGCGTTACCATCGTGAGGGCAGCACTTCATATGGTGCAGCTATTCCGTACAATATGGCGCCGATCGCCTGTCGGGTAAGACCTAGTGATGAGAATTCTGCGTCACGAAGTAGAGAATCACCCATACCAACCGCGACTAGAGAGATCGGACTTACGCAATTGCCTGCCCAATTGCAGGAAAGGATCAGGGAGATGGCAGTAGCACAAACTCGAAGACGCGCCTTGTTAAAACACGGAGGAAAGCGATATCGAGTTAAAGTCCGTCGGGATGGTACGCTGCGGATCGTGTGTTTGACACCCTAATCCGCCCGGAGAGAGGGGAGGTAGTGTGACGAGCAAAGTCACCGAGGTTCGTTTTGCCCCACACCAGAGGACTGTTGTTGTAGTTTACATTTATGTTCTTTTATTTTGTTTTATAATCAAATGAATATGTACTTCTTAAGTATAAGTTATAGTTAAGTTATTATTAGTTTGTATTGAATACTTTCAATTGTTAGTTTGAATTTAACGGCTTGGAACAACGCCACCTGGTTGTGAAAGACAGACTTAATACACCACACTACAACACTGGGCAGTCACAGCTGTTTAAATTTCATATGTTGGTTTGTGTGTGTGTGTATGCCTGTGTGTTAAACCAAACAGTATAAAAGGGCGAGCATCGACTGGTACGAGGCAGTCGGTGACGAGATCGACATAAGGTAAGAACTACTAAGGCCAGTGGCGAATTCACAGTCGAAGTAGTTTTTAAATTATTAGATCTCACTCAGTGGCATACAGGGTAGTGTGAGTATTACCTGTTGGTTATTCCGGGCAAATACTCACAACGCCTGCGCTGACGCGAAGTACCACGGGACAACACTCGAGTGGTCAACCTTGTGCCGTCCCAGTGTGCTTCCTCAGCCTTCCCCAGCGTGGTAGCAGAGGCTTTGGTCAACACCCGAGTGGTAAACCTCGTGCTGGCCTCTGGTTCTGCTCCCACTGCACCAGGTGGCGCTACTGAGCAACCGACATAAATTAGTTAAATAAAGCGATACGTATTATAACGTGGTAAGCGAAGCGTCTTATTATTTCGCTCCCCTACGACCCTGGCCACCGCTGAGTCTACCCCAGCCAGTCAGCGGAAACGTGACGTTACACTTTAAAGACAAAAGTTGTTTCAAAGTTTTTCAAAAATATCTTACACTATTCACATTATATTGCTAATTAAACCAATTTTAATTACTTAAATAAAAAAATTAGTCTCTTTACATCAGACTCATCCTACTCAAATTTTGAATTTTATCTTGTATTATGTAAAATATTGTAGAGAAATAAAATAAACACTTTTTCAGCTGTTTGGACGGGAAGAGTTTTATCCGAATATTTTGAGACTCACTTACCATGTTCTTAAATGATTTGCATGAATACCTAGGCGGAGGCGTTATGGTTGAAGAACTTAATAAACGAATTCTATTATACGCAGATGATATAGTCATACTGTCGGAAGATAAAGGGATTATGCGGGCAATGATAAATAGACTTGACACTTATTGTACAACATGGAACATGGAAGTAAATATGGATAAATCTGAGATAATGGTTTTTAGGCAAGGTGGTAGGTTGGCAAGGGATCAAATGTGGTTTTTAAGCATAAGGAAAATAAAATATCATCAGAATTTTTCTATTTAGGAGTACTTTTTACGCCACGAATGTCTTTCATGAAGCTTGATGAACGTAGAAACAACGCAGCAAAATCTAGCATTAATTCTACATGGCAAAACTATTTAAAAAAACCAAATATTTCACTGTATTTCGCTGTATTCAGAGCGGTTCAGGCGTATGGTGCGCAAGTCTGAGGGTTTACAGCTTTTGAGACAGTCGATCAGCTTCAAAGATATTTTCTTAAAAGAATATTGAAATTACCGGATAGCGCCCCTAATTCTGCACTGGCTTTAGAAACTGGAGCTACAGAAAGCCATTTCTATACATTATCGGTATAATTCATAAAAATTTCTTGTTTTAGCTTTAATGCTTACAATAGTTAGTTACCAAACACTTCTTGTTTTATAAACCATTAATAAAAACTCTGATTTATAAACGCTTAATAGGAGTGGATTAACAATTAAACGTTTATATTACTTTTGTACTGTTATGGTGGCAGCAACATGTTATTTTAATTGTAATTTTTATAAGAGTGATGCATACAACAAGGGATGAAGCGATACGAATAAATGAACAAATTAATTTCTGTTTTTAAAAACGTAAAATTTTAAATAATTTTATGTTTTTTTTTAATAAAATACATACTATTGAAATAGAAGCGAAATACGTAAATCATTTATTAGCAAAATCAAATTGTTACTGCCCAAACTCTGTAGGTTCCAAAAGAGATTATACAGCTTAATGTTTAAAAATAATTTAACCAATTTTTATTATACATTAAGCAGATGTTTTGAAAATAAAACCTCCTAGGTTTTAGCAAAACATTTTTAGCCACATATAACTGCCAAAATAGTTTAGGTTCAAATGTTTTTACCTGGAACAATATCATTTTCTTCAATAGCAATGTTGTGAAGTACTGCTAAGGCGATAATAAATGTTTTTCCTTTTGCCAGGTAAACCGTCAACCCATCTAAAAAGCAGGCGAAATCGTTGCTTCTAAACCCCGAAGCAACGTTTAACAGAGTTTCTAGTGCCTATCTCTGGAGCATTATATTTGTTCTCCTTTTCATTCTGTGGTTAAGATAGTGGGTTGAATAAATAATTCTGCAGCTAATATCCTGAGCAGGGATGATAAATTACATTTTCTAAATCGTACTTAATTATATAAACAATTGTACTTTTTTGACCCAAATTGTACTAAAAATATTTTTTATTATTAAAATAACAGAAAATGTACAAACATATGTACATTAAAATTCATTTGTACTTTACTTTTATACATACGTATTTGAAATACACCTTTGGCAATTAACAAAAAAAAAACATTAAGTTAACACGTAACAAGGAATTTAGACGATACTTTTTATCTGGCATTTTTAAAGTTGATAGTGGAACAGGGTAATTTTTTTATTCCTCTAACTCCCACTGGAGCATAGGGCGCCATGGTATTATGTAATACGTATAACCCAGTAATAAGCCCAAAAGATATTGTCAAGGGCCCTTATGCGGCCCATACACGTTGTAACTGGTCGTACAATTAAGTTAAATAGACCAGTTCGCAGCACATGCTAGAATTTTTTTACCAACTTTTCATGAAGCTTTATTAAAAAACTATTTTTATGGAGTCAGAAAGAATAAATCGCCATCACACGTACCAATTTGAAAGCTCAAATCGAATTGATTTTTTATTCAACCGATGACCCACTACACCTCTAACGTAACAAATGGTTCTACAACTTGTCGGAATATGTAGGGTTACAATATACTTTAAGAAATCAAGGATAAAAGTTTTCTTTTATTTATAGCAACAAGATTCATTAGATTGTAGTATGATGCAATAATCCCAAAAAGGCGGTTTCTTCGCTTTGTTTTTATCATATTTTGCTACGAAAAAATCCTTTCCATATTCGCCGATGAATGTTGTGTAGACAATATGCCTTTGGCAATTCTTCTTATATTTGCAAATTTTTAAATATGTCATTGGAGCACTTCAGTACTTTTGCAATGCAAATAGTACTGAAAAAAGTACAATTGTACTGACTATCATCCCTGATCCTGAGTTTTGATGGTTGACTCATTAAAAATACGGAAGTCATGAGTGGTAAAAGATATATTAATTATGTATTTCTGAAATATAATTTACCTGAACATTCAGGGTATAGTAACCTTTTCTGTTTATACAACATTGGCCTAATTTCCGCCGATTTTTTTGATACGTGTGTGCGTACCAATAACGTTTGGGAAATTTTTAACTGTCTTTAATTCTCTCATTAGGATTGTTTTTTTTCCTCAATTTAATTTGTTATTATCGCTTTTTTGGTTATTGCTAAAATTAGTTTTTAAATTTATAAAATTATAAATTTAATTTCGTCGGTTGGTTTCTGGTAGGCACATTTTTACAAAAATTTAGTTTTAAATCAATTCTACATATATAATAATAATAATGGCGACTTCTATTTTAACATTTAATCCCTTTTTTGATAACTCGAATATATTAAGAGATATCGAGTTCTAGCATTGCCTGATATCCTTAATTTTACAGTTCTCTAAACATTGTTTGCTTCATCCGTCACTGTTTGTGCTATAAAGCAAATTGTCGATGCAAAATATTATTGTTTGTAATTGCTGTGCTGCATGTTCCATTCAAAGCATGTAGAGCAAAACATTATTTTTCCGTGCGGCAAACCAGTAACCAACACACGATACACTATGTGGTTTCTACTTTTTGTTTGCTTTAACAAGCTAATGGATGCTAAAAAAAAGGTTTGCATTATTTGAAATAAATCTTAATAGCTTATTATACTTTATTCAAAGCGACCCACGTTATTTTTAACAAAAAAATCTATCGAGCAGTTTGTATTTAAAATTAATTCAAACATTAGTTATCGTTTTTCTAGAAAAAAAATTTTATGCGTATTAAACTTTTTTATTAAAATAAATAAGAAGACAAAAATGTTTAATTTTTCGTGCAATTATTAAAATTTTATTTTAACAAACATTGAAATGTCACTATTAAACGCATAAAGTAGGGTAAAGGCAACAATAAATATTTCAAATTTATGAAATGTTTATTAAAGGCCGTTACACACTATCCCACAAAGTCTTACGTATTTTTCAAAAATACTTCCCTGATCTAATTATTCTTTGAACATTTTCAAAAAACCATAACAACTTATCATGACAGGGATGCATTTTCGTAAATTACTAAAGACTTTGGGGGATACATAGTGTAAAACGGCCTTAAACGTTTAATAGGCTATTAAACATTTATAAATACTCTTTTTTCGACTTTTGCTTATTAATCTATCTATGTATGTATATGTATACATATATAAAACAGGATGTGTGTATGTATGTATATATGTAACGTATGGACTCCAAAACGGCTGGGCCGATTTTGATGAAATTTTCAGGGAATCTTCAGAATATTCAGGTGGGTGACACTGTGAAGTCTGGGGGGCTACTCTCTATTGCGATGCGAAAGAAAATGGTAGCAAATCTAGCGATTGGTACTCTTTAATGCGTTTGCGCATTTGTTTTTCGCATCCATTAATTTTTTTTCTTTTCGCAAAACATCACTATTTATTTTTTTTAAATTTTCCAATTTCCATATTTTTACATATTTTAGCATTTAATTTCTGTTAATCTGCGAAATCTTTCATTTTTGTTGCCAGTATTGCTCCATTTTCAAACAATTTTGCGAAAGTGATAGAGAGTACCAAGTTGGCATTTAGCTTTCGCATCGAAATTGTTTTCGCATCAAAATTTTTTTCGCATCGCAATAGAGAGTGGCAAAATCCAATTTTCATATTTTTTTTATATTTCTTTTTATTAATTCCCTAAGCTTATCCCCGCCAAGCTGTACGCTTGTCTGCAGGAAAGAAACCAGAGTCTCTGGCGGGAATCGAACCCGCAACCCCAGGGCTGATAGACTAGCTTGCTACTAGCTAGCCTACCGGGGCACTACCAATGACATATATTTATTTTTTTTGTTTTTTTTTTATTTTATTTTATATGTTTTTGAAAGCCGTTGTCATGTTTTTTTAAAACGAGATATCAAACTCTTAAATCGGTTATGTAGTTCCGAAGATATTTACAAAAAACCTGTGTTAAAAATGATCCAATATCAAAATTTTAAAACTTTCGAAATGTTGCATTAAAAAATCCGAGTTTTGGGTTTATTTGCAAAAAATTTAATCAAATACAAATCGATCGACACAGTAATGGATGAAAAACAAGCCGTCAATTATCGTACTGAATTTTTGAATTCATTGGAAGCACCCGGAACAGTGTTACCACCAGCAAAATTCAAAATTACACTTGAGCTGAAGCAAAATTACCCGATTTAAATGAAATTACACCTGGGGATTGATTCTGGCAGTCGTGATCGAGTACTTTCTCGATTCGAAAGCCATTTAATATCTAATTATTTCAGTCAATACTGAACGAATCGGAATTATTTTTTCGGAGTTGTAAAGCACAATATTAAAAAAAATAATTTGGATTCGTTCAGTATAGACTGAAATAAAATTACTTTCGAATCGAGAAAATACTCAATCACGACTACCAGAATTAGGCCTCTGATATAAAATTTAAGTTTTATTTAATAAAAAGATATTTACAAAAAAGAAAAAACACATCAAACTCATTGAATGAAGATCAATATTAGTCAAACTGTTAAGATTCTTATCGTAATTTGAAATAAATTAACTAAAAATAATGAGTTTAGCTTCCACAGTTGGTTGCATATATCTAGGGAAGGTTTAAAATGCTCATTGTACTTCCTTTATAATGGGTGTTTTTTAACCCAATAGAGCAATAGAGAAAGGTTAGCTGTCAAACGATCTGTCATACTGCTTTCACTTTTTACTCAGGCACATCATCATGATTAGATTCATGCTTGAACAACGCCACCAAATTATCCATTACTTTGCAAATTAGTCATCGATTTTCGCAACTTATAGGCAACTTCATGATTAAACTGACGCAACTTATTTTTTCACAAATGAAGGCGATGTGTTGATTTAGAGAAAATTAGCTATCAATTTGACTTCAAGGCCGTACGATGTGACATCTCTGGATTGTTTTTCGTAGGGCTGTGTAGTCATTGGTTTATGCTGATAAAACATTAGCAATTGACGTCTTGGAGGTCAACAGTGTTCATTTTATTCGTGACAGGCAGCTAGCAATGGTTAAAAAAGAGGAACAAAATTGGACGTCTGCAAGGCGTTTCGTTAAGGACAGGTGCGGTAACTATTTGTTTGAAATTAGTTTCAATATTTAAAAGAAATAAATGTCATCACTTAAATCGAATCTTCATTTTATTTGGCTATCTAAAGTTAGAATTTCAAATAGTACCGGAATAACACCTAAGAGAAATTACCCACACTCTACTCACGACGGTAAAAATTATACCAAATTCGGGTAATTACCCACAAAGTGGCAACACTGACCCGGAATGTCACCGCATGTACTAACATTAAAGGTTGGATCACCGGTAATTCTTATTCGCAACTTAAACGCACCAAAGTTATGCTACGGAACCAGATTGACCATCAAAAACTATTAACCGTGTTAACCGAGGCAACAATCATCGGTGACAGATTCAAAGGCGAAGACGTACTTATTCTACGAATTCCGAAAGTTTCCAACGATTTACCATTCCAATTCAAGCGGCTCCAATTCCCTTTACGTCTTGCCTTTGCTATAACCATCAACAAAGCACAAGGCCAATTATTGTTTTTCACACGCCCAGTTGTGTGTGGCTTGCTCCCGAGTTGAAACGCCAAAAAATTTATACGTTTTTACACCAAATAAAAAATTAAAAAACATTGTCTATAAGCTGGCCTTAAGATGAAGTGATAAATAAATATTATATAATATAATTGCCAATTTGCCTTAAATACATGCGTTTCTTTTTTGATTGAGCCCATATCTACACCATATCTAAGTTATTTTGCAAAAAAAAACTTAATGATAGGTATTGCATGGATTTGTATTTAAAGGCCGTAAATTTCGTTAAAAGCTCAATTTATATCGTTTGGTAATACAACACTAATTTTTGCTTAGGGCCAGCAACTCGGACTGGGTCAGCTAGTGACTTATAAAGCTGCAATGATGCGTTTATGAATTAGACTGTTAGTCTTCATCTTAATTATCTGAGTAAAACATTTTATAACTATAATACGAAAAGATTACCACATAAATTATCAACGTTAGTTCTTCATAAAAACATTTTTTGGGCAAATGAAATTAATAATATTGGTGAACAGTGAATGTTTTGATGAGGATCTATCTATGAATGAGTGGATTAATCAGTGTTTGGAATTTGTGTCCAAACTTCAAAGTAGTAAACAGTTTGAAATGGAAGAACTTGCTTCAGCAAGTAATACTCGTATATACCTCACACCTGGGGGGCTGGCTACTCAATGCGAAAAATAAATGCCAACTTGGTACTCTCTATCACTTTCGCAAAATGATTTGAAAATTGATCAATACTGGCAAGAAAAATGAAAGATGGCGGAGATTGACAGTAATGAAATGCTTTAATATGTAAAAATATTTGAAATTGGAAAATTTAAATAAAATAAATAGTGATGATTTGGGAAAAGAAAAAAATTAACAAATGCGCAAATGCATTAAAGAGTACCAATCGCTAGATTTGCTTTCGCATCGCAATAGAGAGTAGCCCCCCTGCTATGGGTTTAACATACATACTTGAGGAAAATTTGGCAATAAAATAAATATCTGTCATTATTAAAGCGCGATGCGACACGCTGCCTCTTGCAAAATGTATGTTCAATCTGCAAGTTATGTAATATGGGGAAAGATAAACATTTATAACACTTTATGGGAACATGCCCAATACTAAGAGAACTTTGGGTTCGTTTTTTCGGGAAAAATAATTTTGATCAAAAGACGTTAATAAGTTTATTGAACGGACCATGTGATTGTTGTAATTGGAAAAACCTAGAAAACTTTATAATAAATGCGTTAAATTACCGAAAATTTTTGCTTACGGAGTTTGAAGCCTAAGACTTATCGAACACTATAATATTGTTATAATACATTTGTTATTATAAGCTGACGACACTATGTCAATGCTTCTTACTGCTTTATTTCTTTCTTATATACTCAATAAAGATGTTCTATCTATCTATCTAAACCCATTATTCTATGACCTTCATACATATGTATGCATTTTTTCAATATATAAATAAATTTCTTGTCATTGTTTCTAAAATATTTTCCAAATAATCACACATAATACAATTTTTGTTAAAATACTCGCAAAATTCTATTTTTATAAAGATTTAAAAAATAAAGTGTTTAAATATTTAGCATCGTAAATATTTAAACACTTTATTGCAGCAAATCAATCACACTTGAGTACAATTTTCTTAAATTTTGTTGTTAAGAGACATAATTTATAATATTAAAGTTATAAATATCTTTTTTTAATTTTGCTCAAGCCGGTTATTTTTAAATATCTACATATTTTAACATCGAATAAACCGGTTATTTTGGTATAACCAACCGGTTATTTTAATAATGTGCAATTAATATTCGTTTCCTTACTTTTGTTGTAAATGTAACCGTAATTAAAGTATTATTATAATTGTAGTACAGTAGACGCTGGCAAATTAGAACCGCTTTGTTTTTAAGGCAATTCTAATTTCTGAATTATTCTAATTTCTGGACGTTTTTTTCGAATAAAAAATTGAGTAAATTTACTTCCCAAAACTAAATTTTTTTTTATATGTGTTGGAAACAGCGTTTAATATTGCTGTTCAATGTGATTTGATGAAGCTGATGTCACATTAATATTTAGGGCTAACCGGTTCCCTTGAACGCCTTTATCAAGCTTTTCTTATATTTTAACTTTCCAATGATAAGGTGTTTTTTTTTTACATTTATTTGACATTTCTAATGATACATACACCTTCACTTTTTAATAGAGACTGCTAAAATATGTGCACGCGCATCAAATTTCACAAGTAAACTAGCGATAAATATATATAAATGCGACAAAAAACCACAAATAGGGAACACATACACTCACAATATTATTACAGTAACGGACTGTAGTTTATTTAAGAAATATTCCGTTCAGTCATTTTTAAATAAATAAACATTTAAAATTCCAAGCAAATTTATTTTTAACTGATTCTAACAGTTATTCAAAAAACTAAGTGCATATTAATACGGATTTTCAGTTGCAGTTAATATTGTCGGTTGATTGAGTTAAATTCTTCTTTATGTTAAAGTAAATAAAAATGTAATTTAAAGCAACGAAAAGTTCATTTAATTTTTACTGTCAAAAATTCAACCGCGAATTCCGTAAAAACAAATAAATATGCAGTTATTTTATAAAATTTTACTGTCAAAAATTCAATACCATATTCAGTAAAAACAATTTAATATTCAGTTATTTTATATAATTTTACTACCAAAAATTAATTTTTACTTATCTATAAAAAATGAATTGCTTGTTTTGTGTAAGCAATATCCATTTTCTATTTGTTAAAATAATTTAGTTAAATACCTACATCAAATTTTAAAAGTAAAATAATTGCGAAGCCAGTTGACAGTAAAAAATTGACACTAAAATTTTAATAAATAACTGAATATTTAATCGTTTTTACTGAATATGGTGTTGAATTTTTGACAGTAAAATTTTACAAAATAACTGAATATTTATTTGATTTTACAGAATATGGTGTTGAATTTTTGACAGTAAAAATTAAATGAACTTTTTGTTAAAAATAAATGAAAAATAGGTAGACCGGTTTTTAATTAAACTTTCATTTATTTTATATTACAATTTCAGTTAAATTTACGTACAGAATATTGTGAGTGTATGTATATCAATTTGGTGATTATTTTTAATCCTTATGTGAATGGCAAAAAAAAAACACATTTAACAGCATTGCTAAGTACTCGGCTACCTATCATGGAAAATAACTCTGAGACTTAAAAAAGATATTAATTTGCAGTAAAATTTACATTTTTGTATACGCACTGGGCTATGCAACGTGAAAATGCTAGGATATGCAAGTTTGAAATTTAATGTAAATTTTTCTCTATGCATATCAAAGTAAGCAAATGTGAAGCAATAAACTTATTAATATTACTCCGGAGATTTCCCTTATTGCAAAGATGCAGTAGTTGAATTTTGTATGTGTATTGTTTTAGTCTACCTAATGGCGTTTTCTTTTCTGAGTAAAATTTTGCATTAATTCTGCCTTTTACATTTTTTATGTTCTTTTCTGAAAAACATGTGTTATTTTAAAAGTGTAAAGCGTTCTTTTCTAATGATGTTCCTTTAAAATTAAAAAAAATGCTACATGTTCAACACTCATTTTAATTAAAGGGGCATGAGTGCAGCACTAGATCCAGGCGAATTCAGTACAAGGTGGTGGCAAGTTTCGAGCCGTAAATACTAACAATGCAATACAAAAAACATCTGTTGGCTTTGGTTTGTTGTAGTCTTGTAATTGAATTTAACTTGAGCTAATTATACTTTATTGTTTAATGCCGAAATCTGTGTTCTTTTGTAAACGTAAAATATGAAACACTTCTTAAAAATTAGGGGATCATTTAAAAATGTTGCCAAGTCACATGTTACACTTATGCAACACTTTTTTTAGAAAAGAAAACGCCATTAGATTTTGACCGAGTGAAGGTAACATTTAATGTATGAAGATGGCCGGGTACCTTGCCATACCGTTAAGGGTGTAGGATGAAAACTGGTTCACGCCTTTTCAAAATAATTTTTAAGCTTAAAAATAATTTTAAAAAGGGTTAAACAGAATAAAAATAAAATGGGGATTTCTTGTGTTAAAATAACAAAAAAAAAAACGCTCTATTAGAATTTTTAATTCGAATTTTAGAGCGTTTAATGTATTGCAAACACTGATTCTAATTTTTCTGGACGTTCGAATTACTGAAAGCTCTAATTTGTGAGCGTCTACTGTATTGGGCAATCTTAAGCTTTTATGAAGAGTGTAAAAACAATTTATAACAAAAGTCAAAGAACATAATGAACGATGTAAATACAAATCGCTTATAAAAGCGAGAGTATTCGTGCCCAAAAATGATAAGTTGCAAACGTTCTTCGACGTCACGACTTATTTATTACATTTAATTAGTCCACAAGCTTGACATAAATGTGCGGCAAATAAAACTTGACAGCATGCTAAAGATACTGCAAATAATACTTTACTAAAATACGTCAAATATTAATATTAAATAATATTTTGCAGTGTACGGAATGTCCGTTAGGGCACTACAAATCTTAAGTAGGTCTTGTGGAATGGCAAAAAATCAGAAGTTGTGTTTATTAAAGCGCCAAGAAGATAAAAACCAAATTGGACAATTCAAACAAAGTCATGGAAGGTTTTTAATTTTGGTCGACGAATGGACAGATATTTCATACAAAAACATGTTCACATTACTATTCATTTCTATAATGCTGAAACAAAATCATTTGAAATATGTATATAATTTTGGCTAAGCGATTTTGTTTGCAACTTTAAAAAAATATGGTTAAAGTCTGCTTATATATAGGCATACTTTACCACCAACAAATAAAAATTTATTTAGTTAAATTTATTAAAACCGAAGTTCTTTAAGAATTGTAATGGGCAAAATAAACCACACAAATTGCTTGGCAAACATATCAAAATTGTATGTTTGTTCAACAATCTTCTGTTGTTAATTGGAGTGTTTGCTGTTTGAACAAACAAATTTTAATATTTGGCAGACATGTTTGACATTTGTCAAACCTATTGTGGTGTCTATTGCTAAATGTAATCATTGCATTATTTGCCACAAAACAGATCGTTGTTTAAGCCACTCTTTACTCCAAAACTCTTTTCCAAAATTGTCGCAGCACTATCGTCGTCTGCATTCATTGAAAGCTAAGCAAAAATTAAAAATTTATGTTTTTAATCCCGGGATTTACAAATTTAAGTAATATTTAACTTTAAAATAATAAATTAATTATGAAACCTGCGTTTTTTTTTCTTCTATCTTCTTTTAAAGACGTTTTTTTTAAATAAATATCTATAAAAAGCATTTATCTCTTAATTTTCAAAAATCCCGATATCCCGTAAAATCCCGGGATCCCGAAAAATCCCGGGATTTGATTTTTTGTAATCCCGAATCCCAGGATTCACATTTGTGAAAAACAAAATTGAATTATGTATTTTTATTTTTTCGAATAAATCCAGTTAACCATTTTTAATGCTTAACCGAAAACCGATTTTTTAAATAGCAATTATGTATTCGGAATATTCGAAAAACGGGTTTTTCACAAAGTCGAATAATCGATCTCCCTAATTATTTACTAACGAAATTTTTTTTTTATATTATTTAAATATTACCTAATGATGTTATTGTTGTTTGGCATCTCATCCCACATGCTTTTAATTACGTAGCTTTCTTTATTTGCCTTTATTTATATATACATTTTTATTACTCATTTCAATAATACTTGTTCTACAATATTAAATTAATATGTATGTAAGTGAAGTTTACATACATAAATGGTAAAGTAGAATGTTTTAACGATTACGAAAATTTTGTCGGTTGAACTATTCAAATATGTATGAATTCATAAAAATGTTCAAGAGAAATTTTGGTCACACTACATTTTTAACAGATAGTCAAACTGGGGGCTAATTCTAGCAGTCTGACCGAATAATTTTTCGATTCGAATGCAATTTTATTTCTAATTCTTCAGTGAACGAATCGAAATTACCTTTTCAGTGTAAAGTATTTGTTTGTATTTTCACAACACTAAAAAAAATTCGATTCGTTCAGTATCGACTTAATGAACTAGTATATAAACTAGCATTTAACCCGATACTTTGTTAGCGGCTCCCTTTCTATCGTGGAAATATTTATACGTCAGAGATTATGTTTCTAGCTTTAAAAAAGAAAAAAGTACTTTAGAAACACACATGTTACCTTGTATGTTGCTTGAATAATTAATTGCAGAAATCAAGAACACATACATATACTCCAAAAATAAATTTCCGACTTATTGAAATGCTTTTGGAAATAAAGAAATGGTCGCAAAACTTTTATTTTGCCTGATTTACAAATTCATGCTATGTAGCCTGCAACACATCTTCTAGAGTAAAAAGGCTTACATGAATAAAAAATATTTTATAAAAGCTATAAAAAAATATAAAATTATACCATATTTTTGTTAGCCTTATAATCAAGAAAATAATCATGTTTAAGGTGATTAACGTTGAGAGGAAATGGGGTTTAACGAGAATCCTTTATTAGGTCAACAAGTTGTGGGGGTAGATTTATTTTGAATGTTATTTATTCTTTGTTAAATAAGAGAGTTAGTCGAATCGCACTCCAGCGTTTGCCCTACGATTAAATATTTATGTTCAATAGTGTTGTTTTTTCAACACTAAAGAAAATCAAAGCATTGGATAACAATACATTGCGATTTTGGTAAAAGCA
Organism: Pollenia labialis; assembly: GCA_949318255.1. Lineage (NCBI taxonomy): Eukaryota > Metazoa > Arthropoda > Insecta > Diptera > Polleniidae > Pollenia > Pollenia labialis. Next base: position 45,924,572 of record OX439142.1, on the reverse strand, counting down.
TCCGTCTGATGATCAAAATTTGACGTACGGAGGATTTCGTTTCCTCAATATTTTATGGCCATAGTCGAGGCAACAAGGTTTCCTTCAGTTTCTTCCACAATCACAATAGCCAGCTTCAATTCTTGCTTTGTTATTTAAAAACTCAAATATTTTATTTTTATTTCTTACCCCATGTTTAATGAAACGTTCATTTGACTTGTAAAAATAATGCACATGTTGATACGTCACAGTGTAACCTCGGTGAACGCAACCAATAGAAATTTTAGGCGATAACTGAGTTGTTGCGCAAACCAAGTCACAAATTTCTAGTCATATTTTTCTATTTAAAAGCTTATTTTAAACCAATCAAGAATTTTATGAAAAAAAAATTAAGGTTAGCTTTTAATAATCGTATTTATTTAATTGAAATAAAGAAAAAAACTGAAAAACAAAATTGTGGGGACATGGTTGTTTTATATACTTTACAAATTTATAATATTTAATTTATATACATATAAAATAAGTTTTGTTTTATCTATCAAATTATTAAAAATATGAATTTAGAAAAATTGGTTTTTTGAATTGTTAACACAATATTAATTTATTATTTCCTAAATAAAGTTTTTATATAAAATATAAGACTACCATAAAAATATACCTACATCTAATAAAAAATTAATAAAATAAACTTCCAAATGTATGTTAATTTGTACTGATGGTTGTTATCGAGTTATAATGCTCAGTGGAAGTTCGTCTTCTTCAGTCCATCCATGATTAAGGCGCAGTGCTACGTTCCAGCATTTCACAATGGTTTGTCAAAAGTCAAACAGCATTACGCAAATGTGGGCCAAAAGACTTTTCTTATACAGAAGTTTTGTCATTTTTATCATGTGTTGGTCCATAGGCTGAAGAATTGCATTGCAGTTTGCTAGAAAACACATAACAGTTATCATTCCATCATTACTTTTTAACTCTCCCTCTTTGGGATGACAGGGTGCATTGTCCCAAAGTAACAAAGCCTTTAACGGAAGTTGTTTGGATGATAGAAAGGAGTTTATCTGAAAAAACGTTTTTAAACTACAGAATTAAAAAAAAACGAAAGCAATAATTTTACCTTTGGTAAGCCATTGCTCGAAAAATTCTAAAGTCATCCAAGAGTTTTTGTTGGCTTTGTAAACAATTGGCATATTGACAAATCCTTTAAATGCTCTAGGGTTTTGGACTTTACTAATTACAAAAGGCTTTACTTTATGTGTTCCTGTTGCATTGGTGCAAGCGAGAAATGTAATTCGTTTTTGCTTATCATTCTTAGAATAACGGTATATCAAAAAGACTATTGCACTTAAGCATGAGATTTTACATACACACGTTTTAGTTTTCAATTTATTTATCAAAAACCAAACTAAAAAAAAACAACCTGACTTGTTTTTCTTTTGCAAAGTTGCGTTAATTGAGGCTTTGTTTTTTGAAAAGTTGCGATTACAGAGCCACCAATGTTACGAAATTGGGTGTTGCGTTAAGTCCCAATTTCCACAATGAAAGTCTCATTGATAAACTTATCACATTTTCTTCTTTCAATCAGCTTCGGCGTTTTTACGAGTCAAGTCTTATTATTTATCTGTTATTCCATTTGTATGGATGTATATGTGCGTTTTGACATTTCGTTTAAAACATATTTCTTATTAAAATGTATTTAAATTCAAATTCGTGTTGAATATTTTAACAATTGTTTAAATTAAAATTAAAGTTGTGTAAAATGTACTTTTAATTATAAATTTCTTTTGTTTTGTTAAATAACAAATATTTAAAAAAAATTCACACACAAAAATCACACACGCTACGAAATTAACTTTGTACAACGAAATTAAATATGAAAGATAATTGTCAAAATAGACCTGCTGAAAATGTGAAAACAAAACGCATATGACGAGTACAGCAAGCTGAGTAATCATTTCTTTTCCCCTCGTCACTCTCGCCTACAAAGTAGCAAGCTGATCAATGACTTACATTGTGAAAATTGGGACTAAGTGCTGGTTCTCACACGTCAAGTTTGACTCGTCAAGTCTTGAGCTTTAAGAAGAGAAGGGAAGAGAGAATGCCATTTCTTTTCCTCTCTCTCCTAAAAACTCAAGACTTGACGAGTCAAACTTGACGTGTGTGAACCGGCACTAAGCGAGGGGTTCCTCATATCGAGGGTTGCGTTCAACGAGGCTACACTGTATTTTGAATTATGAATATAAAAGCGCTATTTTTGGTCGCAAAAATCTAAAAATTGGTAGAGACGTGTAAGATAATCTAACGAATCATAATAAATCAAAAGCTCGATTTTGATGATACGTACTTTTGGATTTTCGACGACGCACACTGGGTTGAAATACGCAGTTTTCGACGATTAATTAAAAAATGAAATTTAAAGTATCGTCAAAACCGATTGCAGTTGCTTACAGCCTATAAAATTCTACATCACTAGCTGAAAAAATAAATATCTAAAGTGCTCTAGTGTGTTTGCAGTTATAAATCAAAATTAAAGTTTTTTGCATTTTTTTTGAAAAAAAAGACAGAAAAACTAAAAACTTACTTTCTTAAAAATCTTATTTTTTTACAAAATTAATAAAAAAGTGACCAATTTAGCCATGGAACCATCAAGTTCAGGTAATTCTGTGAAAATCCTGGTAAAGTTTGTGTAACAAATTTGGTGTGGAAGTGTTTTTGTGATTTATATTGGAAGTCCGTAAAAATTTTTAATTTTCATAGTTTAAGTGGACATATAGTTATTATTCGTGTACATTCGTGTCGAGATTTGTGGTTTATTTTACAAAATAAACATATATGTATCTAATATGTTGCAAAAATTTATCCTGCATTTTTGTGCATTTTAGAAGTTATGCATTTGTTTATAAAAAGTGTCGTTGCGCTGATTTACTAACAAAATATATGGTCTGGCGATTGCTGCTGTTATTATTACTGTTTTTGTGTATTAATTGTTGTTGTTCATGTTTTTAATAATATTCTTTATGTTGTTGTTGTTTTTTAATAATATTCTTAATGTTTTTAAATAATGATAGTGTTGTGAAGTTTGAAGTTATCGGTTAAAACGGATATTTTTTTTCTCTACGTATAGGAACAAGTTCAAACGTTTTTTTTTATACTCGTCGGAGCTTGTACGATATAATGATGAATTCAGGCTGTCAAACTTTGGATGAAAAGCTAAAATTTTTAAAAGAAGAAATGAAGAAACGCACAAACTGCTCAGAGTCTAGTATGTGCGATTTGAATGAACGAGTTAATGCTTTCTTTTATGACTTCAAATCTAGATGGAATAAGGTGCATAGAGTAAATACACGGTTTATGGCTGCGAATAGGAACTGGTTGGAGTCCTCTATTGGGTTTTCTCATGCTCAGACTGGAAAACGTGGTAGAAAAGAAATTTCTTTTACCGAGTCAAAAAAAAAGCATTGTCTGTTTTTGTAGAAGCTAATCTATCTCGACACCAATACAATATAATTAGACAGTCTGCACCTGAGAAGTTTCCCTCTTACACAAATATTCAAAATGAAAAACAAAATTGTTATCCATTGCCAACGAGCCTTAAAATAAGCGAGACTTGCGTTCAAGTAAGTTTACAAGCTCTTCTTGATCACACAGCGGAGCGACTAATAAAACTTAAAGAAAATTTTATTGAGCATAAATCAAATATAATATTATATACAAAATGGGGTTTTGATGGAAGCTCTGGCCATAGCTCATATAAACAGGCCTTTCATGGCTCAGATGCTAGCGATTCATCGGTATTTTTAACCACAATTGTGCCACTTAGACTTATGCTAGAGGAAACGGTTATTTGGCAAAATCCTCGACCATCCTCCACTAGATTTTGTAGACCTTTGAAAATTGAGTTCATAAAGGAAACTTCACTTGTGTCAGTTAGTGAAAAAAATAGAGTGGAAGAAGAAATAGCAAATTTGAAATGCTCAACTGTCGCAATCGGTGATAAAGTTATGCAAGTGAAGCACAATTTAATTTTGTCAATGATAGACGGAAAGGTTCTTAATGCTATAACTGGATAATGATAATGAGGATAATGATAATAAGGATTATGATGATGATAATGATGACGATAATGATGATCAAGTAGATGGTGATCATGATCACGAAAATAATTATTTTTAGGTTCTCATACGTTATCAATATTTTAACTGAAATTCCCTTATTTGTAATAAAACTGCACTGAAATATACTTAAAAATGGTTTGTTTTATCAAATTGTATTGGTATTAGGTGAAATATAATGAAAAACTATCCTAACAGAGCTTCCCTGAATTGATCCTCAAAAACTATGTATTTCAACGAAGATCCATCCGAAAATAAACGCAAAAGTTCAAGTCGCTCGTCATTTTAATTTAAATTTTTTGAATTAACGCCGAATAGTGAGCAATGAATATGCAAATATTGTCGTTCCACAAAATCCTTAATAAAAACTTTATTTTTCATCCGATTTTTTTCAAATTACGCTTAAAATTTTGGTAATGAAATATACTATTAGGTTAAATAATAAAACATTCCAGATATTTACTATAACCTAGAAAAAAAACGAAAAAAAATGAAAAATTTTGAAAAAAACAAAAAAATAGGCAAATTTTGAGGTGCCATAACTCAGCCATTTCTTTTCAGATAGAAATTTGTAGAATATCGACGGAAAAGGCATTCAATAACCTTTGCAACGATGTGCCACAAAAGTACCGCTATCTAAAAAACGGTACTAAGGAAAAAAAATTACAGCGTTTTTCGTGTTCAGGAGGTCCCAATTAACTTATCTAGGCATGTGGCGTTCTTGGCTGTAAACCAGTGTAATAAACCTATCGGTTGCAGTGTTGTAGTGGCAGCCAATAGTTTAGTACGAATGTCAAAGAATGTAGAAAAATGTTTTGTAAAAAAGTACCAAAAATAGTTAGTTTCGAATGTGGTATAACTTTGTTTCTAAGATTATTGGTTCAAAAGATAGATGGAGTGTCAAAAAAGTACCCAAATTCAGGATTTACCCGTTTACTCCCTTAATAGGACGAATTTCAAAAAAGTACCAGACACCTGTCCGCTTATTTTTCTAAAGAACAAAGATAAGTATACCGAATTTTCCCGTTTCTACTCTTTTTATCCCCTAAACATTCGAATTTCCAAAAATCCCGTCTAAGTGGATCGATTTGGGGTGTGACTAATCTCTGGCCCAAATTTCAAATTTTTAGCTTCAGGCGTGTCAATCATGCGTAATGTGTTAACGATATTAACCAGAAAACCCCGTTGTTATAATAACGATGGCTGCCTTCTTATTGTTTTAATCATTCCTCAAAAAAAAATTTTTTAAATGAAGATAGGCCCTTTTGCATTTTATATGTAATGTACATTAGAGTGGTTCGAAAAAAAATTTTTTTGTCAGTCCCCCCCTAGGATTAAAGATAATGTAAAAACAATTCCAAAAATAATTTTTTTGCCACGCCTTGAAATACCGCCCTTTTAGTTTTTTGTTCATTGTGTCGCCATTTTTAGTCCGATCATAACATTTTGTGTATCGGTGTTCATGGCTCTGTAAGGGCTACATTTCTGCCTTTAATAGTTTTTTTATACCACGCAATTTCTAGTCATGTCTTTCAAAAGCTCGGTAAAATGAAGCTGTGTTATTTTGATACAAATTCTGTATTGAAGCTATTTATTTTTATTCACAAGCAAAGAAGTTATAGGAGTTAAAAGAAATACTTTAAGTGTTTTGAAATATGGCAACACTTTTGCCAAAAAGTGATGCAGTTTACATAATTTTTACGACACGATAGAAAAAATACATTTAAATTTAATTGTTAAGAAAAATTTTGACGTGAATTTAGGTTACGACTTCTTATTTTAGCAAATATAAAACCCATGCGCCTTTCTTCTACAACCTTATTAGCGGATTCACTAACAACCCGTACAAAACGTTCAGTATTTTGAGAGTGACAAGGAAATTCTAAAAAAAAAAATTTAATTATTATAAAGTAATTTTTAGATGTGTGCACACGTTTATACATTAACATTTCTAGCAATATATTTTCAGGGTGTAAACAGTAACTATTGTTTTCAATGGTCGGTCGAATTATTTCTTGATTATGGGCATTTTCAGCGAAAAGTCTACTTTTTGTAACGTAACGCCAAAAGTATTTTAAATTGATTCAAACAATTTTGTATGTAGAGTTTACTTTTTCATATTTGGTGTAAAGCGCAACTAGCTCTACAAATAGTAACAAAAGGGATAACGATTGAACAACATGGTCCGAAAATACTACCTTATTTGGAATCTGGCGTTACATTAAAAAAAGTAGACTTTTCGCTGAAAATTCCCATATTAACCTTAAAACGAGCAAAGATTTATAAATTTTATAGCTTGAAAAATAAATCTGTATTAGTTCAAACCTTACTAAAAAAGTTTTATTCAAAACATCAATCGCAGTCTTATTCAGTTTTGTAATACAAGTCAAAATCCACTTCCGTTTTTTTAACGTCACGCCAGCACAGATTTCTGCTTGTATCTGCAAATCCTTAGCGTCGATTACTCTAATTTTTTTTCTGAATGTAGTACTACTACATTACTTTGTACATATAAAAACCCTTTTTACAAATTTGACTTCTTCATTTAATTTTTTTACATTTCGTGGTACAAATATCACGACACGTCAAAATGGAAATGCTCATATAATATGGCAATTCTCGTATCCAAAGTACGTACTTAAATGAAATGAATAGACTGTGGCTGGCTTTTAGCAAGAAAACAGAAAGGTGCAGAAACTTTAACGACAAATGTCACTAAATTTCGCAAAGTATCTGAAGGCTGACTTTTTGATACATAAAGTCGAAGTAATCTACTTGCTGTTGTCAACCATCGTGCTGCACTTACAAGGCTGGGCAAAAACCCTTATTAATGGCCAGAAGTAAATTTAAATGCATATTTTTTCTATCGTGTCGTAAAAATGATGTAAGCTGCATAACTTTTTGTCAAAAGTGTTGCCATATTTCAAAACACTTACAGTATTTCTTTTAACACCTATAACTTCTTTGCTTGTGAATAAAAATAAATAGCTTCAATACATAAGTTGTATCAAAATAACACAGCTTAATTTTAGTTCAAAAATATTTAGCATTTGGGAGGGTATAAACCGAGCATTTGAAAGACATGACTAGAAATTGCGTGGTATAAAAAAACTATTAAAGGCAGAAATGTAGCCCTTACAGAGCCATTGACACCGATATACAAAATGTTATGATCGGACTAAAAATGGCGACACAGTGAACAAAAAACTAAAAGGGCGGTATTTCTAGGCGTGGCAAAAAAATAAAAAAATTATTTTTGGAATTGTTTTTACATTATCTTAAATCCTAGGGGGGGACTGACAAAAAAATTTTTTTCGAACCACTCTACAGTACATTATCCTTGGAACCCATGAATTTATTACTTTTTTAGATCTCTTTTTTGTCGGGCTATTATGTATGTATTATTATGTATAAAAATGAGCTGACGAATTGCTATATTTTTACAAAATTAAATAGGTTTAAATTGTTTTCGGTTATATTTTCTGTATAAATTTGTCTAAAAATACATTACAAATCCATTAATGTCTAAGGAATAAGAACGTCGAAAAGTCCATCTAAATAATGAAGTTTCATTGAAAGTAATAAAATTCTAATATGAAGCTATGAAGCTCCTACGTCATATGAAATCTTATGGGTTCTTAATTTCATATTACAGTACTTTTCGCTTATAGTCCACTCCGCTTAAAGACCAAAAACGGATATAATCCAAAAGTGCTCCTGATGTCCATATCTGATGATTACTGGTTTGACTAAAACCAGTTGGTACTTTTGAGGTGCAATTCGAATTTTAAGGAAAGTTGGTACTTCCATGACTTATTTACTTCCATTTATATTTTTCGTAATTTATTTTTTTTTTCTTATGGTTTTTTTAGTATTCTTCCCTTTTGTTTTTGTTATAATTGAATTTTTTGTTTTGATTAATGGCGTTTTCTTTTCTAAAAAAAAGTGTTGCATAAGTGTTACATGTTAATTTGCAACATTTTTAAATGCTCTCCTAATTTTTAAGAAGTGTTTCATATTCTACGTTTACAAAAGAACACAAATTTCGGCATTAAACAATAAAGTACAATTAGCGCAATGTAAATGCAATTACAGGTGGTGGCAAGACTACAACAATCCAAAGCCAACAAAACAACATATGTTTTTTGTATTGCATTGTTATTGTTTACGGCTCGAAACTTGCCACCACCTTGTATTGAATTCGCCTTGATCTAGTGCTGCACTCATGCCCCTTTAATTAAAATGAGTGTTGAACATGTAGCATTTTTTTTAATTTTAAAGGGAACATCATCAGAAAAGAACGCTTTACACTATTAAAATAACACATGTATTTCAGAAAAGAACATAAATAAATGTAAAAGGCAGAATAAATGCAGAATTTTACTCAGAAAAGAAAACGCCATAAATTTTTTTGTTTTTATTAATTTTTTTAAAAAATATGAAACAATAAAAAGTAACAACCCAGTAAAAACTTCGCCTACAAAATAATGTGTTAAGTAATCAGAAACACATAAAAGCACTACTTACAATTCTACTGAAAGAACCAATAAATTTTACAAGGGAAGTCCCAAAATGAACGTATTAAAGTGTATGACAAAAAAAGTGCATGTACGATAGAGGGGTTCGATACTTTAATACCATGTTCACACGGACAGCAATATTCGTGTTTCGCTCTCTTATTCCTGTTTCGCGCCCCAAACATGATTGAAACGACTTGTTTTCCCATACAAAATTTTGAGAGCGAAACAGGTCGTTTAATTTTGAAACAGGCTGCGAAACAGGAAAAATGTACTATCATCTCCAACTTTGATAACAGTTATCGTTAGTTTATCTGAACTAGCTCTCAAAAAATATCAAAACAAAGAAAAAAACAAAATAAAAATTTATTTTTAATAAAATAAAGTGATAATTATAATACCTTAATATTAATAAAAGTATTAAATAATATATTCTTAAGTTTTATTTGCTTTTTTTACATTTAAAAAAAATCACACCAACAACACAAAAAAAAATGTCAAAATGAAACAGGAATAAATCGTATGAACCAGGGTTTAAAAATACTAATATATTAGTCATAAATATGCATATCTTTAACCACAAGCTAACAGACAACCTAAAAATATAAAATATTTAACTACCGTCATATATGTATTTAAATGCATCGCTGTATTAATATAATTTATAGTATTACTCAAAAATATTTAACCCGTAGCAACTTTTTAATATTGCAATGCGCAAATATTAAATATTTCGCCATACAAATATATTTTCTATGGAAATATTCAAATATTTTTAGTCGCCATAAATATTAAATACTGTGTGTCTTCAATATTAATATATTACTGCCACACATCACAAACTGCCCAAGTGTATGCAAAATGTACGAATATAAATAATATAACAAAACAAAATATGCCGTCTTGTTGATCATCGACTGCCAAAATATGCGACACAAAATATGCGACTATTACACACGACATATTTAAATATTTCAGTGTGAATAGTAAACATATTATTAGTCGAAAAATAAACTAATAATAGTCACAATATGAAGAACAAAATATTTTTGTGTGTACATACAAAAAAGGTTTAAAAAAGGAATGATTTAAAATAAGAAATTCTTTGTATGATGTGTTGGTAGATTAAAATATAATTGTTTAGTGGTTTTTTTATTTATTGAAAAAAGGTAAATTATGATTGAAAGGTGAGTTTTATAATTTAAATGCACAAATAAAAAAAAGTATTGAAAAATCAACTAATGTTTTAAGAAAACATATGCATACATAGTTAGTATTTATAAAAATATTTATAAACAGCCATTAAAAGAATATAGGGAGTGATATCTCAAAGACAAAATTAAATTAATTGTTTGGACTAGTTGTTCAAAAATAAAGTAAAGGTACAAAAGTGCGTTTTTGTTTTGAGAAATTTGTTTACAACAGTCAAATTTACTTTTATATGGGGAAACATTTTTATGCATGGGTGTGTAGATAATAGTTTTATGACCTATGCATTTTGTTTTTAGCTTGGCTCATTTAATTGTTGATGATAATGGATGAATTCATAATAGAACAAACAATCGCGATATTGTAATAGAAGCTCAAAAAATAGGATGTAGTGGAAATGTAGGTAGGAAGCTGCTTATATGATCTGTTAGAGAAAATAACATTGGAAGTAGTGATCACTGATCCGTTGCAAAGGCTATGCATATACATATGTATGTAAATATGTATGTCTATATGTAAATATAAGTAATTGTTAGCGACAAAGAAAACTTCGAAAATTGATATTGTGTATTGCGTTATACAAGTTGATTTAAAAAAAAAAACATTTTTATGACTTTTCTTGTTTTTTATAAGTATGTAATTTGGAAAAGACATGTTTTTCAGAGTATTGTTGTTTTTTTTTTATTTGTACCTATCATAAATATTTTTTTAGGTAAAACATTTTTGTTTGCTAACTATATGCGCATGCGTAGACATTAAAGAAACCCAAATTTTCATGCAAGTAGCAATCCTTTTTTATGTAATTTTTTTGCTTATTTCATGCACTTATGACCTTTTCATTACATATAAAAAACATATGCAACAACACCGTGTGATTTCATAGACACAAACGTATGCAAATTTATGATCTTTGCTTCTTTTATTTTAACTGAAAATAAAGGGTTATTTATTTTTTCACTTGTTTGTTTACAACAGGAATAGGTATATAGAAGTATGAATAATTATGACGCCAACATTTACGCAGAAAGAGGATTGTACACACCATCTGTATGCATGAAGATCCTTTTTAATAGGAATTGTTTAATTGTGCTTTATCAAATTAATAATATAATAGGAGAATATAGAACTGCGCACATAAATGTAATCAAATTATTAAATAAAACTGAGCCTGAGCATATCCTGTCTCTAGTTATTAAGCGAAACGTTTGTTTTATAAGAAACCTATTTTTACCTACATACAATTCACAAAGTGTTGTTGATATTAATTCTTTTTTAGAAAAGACTGTGCAACAGTATGACAGTATATAACAGTACTGTAGATATAAAGCTATACATTTGTGGTACAATAAAATAAATAAAACATATAAATAGGTATTAATAAATATTTCAATCATTCATTCATTTTATTTGTATGATATTATTTACATTATTTGTTTCATGTTATCTATATACAAAGAGTTCAATATACCAATTCTATATGTGCGAGTTCATGGAGTCTATTTGTAGAGAAATGCCAAGGAAGATTATAAATCATCTTCAGTAATTTATTTTGAGAGACTTGAAGCTTTTTAATATGACATTTGGGACTAATTGCCCAAACAGGAGCTGCGTAAAACATAATCCCATGAAAAATAGTTTTAAGCATAATTTGTTTGTTTACTATATTCAACCTTGAATTTCGGTTTATAAAAGGATACAGCATGCGGATGAGAACATTTATCTTATTTAAAATAACTTCCTTATAATACAAGAAATGTATGAAGTTTTTGTGAAGGTATGATTTGACAAGCTTATAGTTGATGACTGAAAGGATTGTAGAGTATTATTAACCAGGGATATCGTTTCAGGATCGCCAATATTAACTGAGACTTCATGGTTTGAAGCAAACGTTTGGGCAAGTACATCACATTTTTCCTGATTTGTTGTGTAGGAAGAATTATCCTGTTTCAGAATCGGAATGTTTCTACTTTTTCTCCTTAAAATTTTTGTGAGGTTCCAAAATGGCTGAGAGCCAATATCAAGGGTAGAAAGAAGGCGTTCCCACTCTTTGTTTCTAAATATATCTAGCTCTTCTCTAATAATTTCGTTAAGCAGTTTCAAATTATAAAAATCTTCCAGTTCTCTAAAACGCTGCCAGTTCCGGCGGGTACTACTTAGTTGAATTACATGTTTCACATAAAGATGTATTGATTTTCTTTGTATAGAGGCTATTTTTCTCGGAACACTAGCATCAATTCCTTCATTTTTAAGGTCTTTGAAGTAAACTATCATATAATCTATATGATCCTTAGTTACAACACAGAAAAAATTACGACAAATCAATTGTCATATTGAATACCATATTCGTCAATACAATTAACTTTTTCATTGAAAAGGCACCAACAACTGAATTTGTAAAAACAAAAAACTATTTTGTTAATGAAAATTGTTAAAATTCAACAAATATTTTTAACAATGAGTTTGTAATATTGAATAAAATATTTGTTAACAATTAAATATAAATTTTTATTACTAAATTGTCATATTAACAAAATACTTTGTTACTAACTAAATTAAAATTAAAGGTTCATTTAAAAGTTGTTTTTATTAACGTTTTAATAAAATTCATAAAAAATTACATCACAAAAACCATTATAACTCATTAAGGAACAAACATAGTCCTGCATGCGAGTTTCTGACATCAACACAAAACGGAATCTTGCAATCATTAATTTAAAATTTATTTATGAATAAGTTAACTGACCGTATAGATTGGTCAAATTTCAGAACAACCGCCATATCGTTCATTCTTTTAAAGATTTAAAATGAAAAAAAAGAATTTTTTTTTATGGTTTTTCTTTTTGACACAAAATATTTTTTCTATGATATACACATTTATTTTCTAAAAAAAAACAAATTGTAAATATGACAATTTACAAACATGTTAATTAAAGAAATTGTTAAAATTATTATAAAGATTTAACAAATTTTCTTTAATTACTTAATAACTTTTGTTATTTTTTTCTGTGAATATCACTCGCATTTTATTTATTTATTTCAGTCTATGGAAAACAAAATTCCTTACAGACCATGCAACTAGCTTACATAGAAAAATATATTACATAGTAAAAAATAGTTAATAATTGGTATACATATATACATATGTATGTATATATTAAATTTATAAAATACTAAAGAGAAAGGTTGAATATAGTAAACAAACAAATTATGCTTAAAACAATTTTTCATGGGATTATGTTTTACGCAGCTCCTGTTTGGGCAATTAGTGCCAAATGTCATATTAAAAAGCTTCAAGTCTCTCAAAATAAATTACTGAAGATGATTTATAATCTTCCTTGGCATTTCTCTACAAATAGACTCCATGAACTCGCACATATAGAATTGGTATATTGAACTCTTTGTATATAGATAACATGAAACAAATAATGTAAATAATATCATACAAATAAAATGAATGAATGATTGAAATATTTATTAATACCTATTTATATGTTTTATTTATTTTATTGTACCACAAATGTATAGCTTTATATCTACAGTACTGTTATATACTGTCATACTGTTGCACAGTCTTTTCTAAAAAAGAATTAATATCAACAACACTTTGTGAATTGTATGTAGGTAAAAATAGGTTTCTTATAAAACAAACGTTTCGCTTAATAACTAGAGACAGGATATGCTCAGGCTCAGTTTTATTTAATAATTTGATTACATTTATGTGCGCAGTTCTATATTCTCCTATTATATTATTAATTTGATAAAGCACAATTAAACAATTCCTATTAAAAAGGATCTTCATGCATACAGATGGTGTGTACAATTCTCTTTCTGCGTAAATGTTGGCGTCATAATTATTCATACTTCTATATACCTATTCCTGTTGTAAACAAACAAGTGAAAAAATAAATAACCCTTTATTTTCAGTTAAAATAAAAGAAGCAAAGATCATAAATTTGCATACGTTTGTGTCTATGAAATCACACGGTGTTGTTGCATATGTTTTTTATATGTATAAGCAACAACAAATGAAAAGGTCATAAGTGCATGAAATAAGCAAAAAAATTACATAAAAAAGGATTGCTACTTGCATGAAAATTTGGGTTTCTTTAATGTCTACGCATGCGCATATAGTTAGCAAACAAAAATGTTTTACCTAAAAAAATATTTATGATAGGTACAAATAAAAAAAAAACAGCAATACTCTGAAAAACATGTCTTTTCCAAATTACATACTTATAAAAAACAAGAAAAGTCATAAAAATGTTTTTTTTTAAAATCAACTTGTATAACGCAATACACAATATCAATTTTCGAAGTTTTCTTTGTCGCTAACAATTACTTATATTTACATATAGACATACATATTTACATACATACATACATATGTATATGCATAGCCTTTGCAACGGATCAGTGATCACTACTTCCAATGTTATTTTCTCTAACAGATCATATAAGCAGCTTCCTACCTACATTTCCACTACATCCTATTTTTTGAGCTTCTATTACAATATCGCGATTGGTTGTTCTATTATGAATTTATCCATTATCATCAACAATTAAATGAGCCAAGCTAAAAACAAAATGCATAGGTCATAAAACTATTATCTACACACCCATGCATAAAAATGTTTCCCCATATAAAAGTAAATTTGACTGTTGTAAACAAATTTCTCAAAACAAAAACGCACTTTTGTACCTTTACTTTATTTTTGAACAACTAGTCCAAACAATTAATTTAATTTTGTCTTTGAGATATCACTCCCTATATTCTTTTAATGGCTGTTTATAAATATTTTTATAAATACTAACTATGTATGCATATGTTTTCTTAAAACATTAGTTGATTTTTCAATACTTTTTTTTATTTGTGCATTTAAATTATAAAACTCACCTTTCAATCATAATTTACCTTTTTTCAATAAATAAAAAAACCACTAAACAATTATATTTTAATCTACCAACACATCATACAAAGAATTTCTTATTTTAAATCATTCCTTTTTTAAACCTTTTTTGTATGTACACACAAAAATATTTTGTTCTTCATATTGTGACTATTATTAGTTTATTTTTCGACTAATAATATGTTTACTATTCACACTGAAATATTTAAATATGTCGTGTGTAATAGTCGCTTATTTTGTGTCTCATATTTTGGCAGTCGATGATCAACAAGACGGCATATTTTGTTTTGTTATGTTATTTATATTCGTACATTTTGCATACACTTGGGCAGTTTGTGATGTGTGACAGTAATATATTAATATTGAAGACACACAATATTTAATATTTATGGTGACTAAAAATATTTGAATATTTCCCTAGAAAATATATTTGTACGACGAAACATTTAATATTTTGCGCATTGTTATTTTATTAAATTACCACTGGTTAAATATTTTTTAATATTACTACGAGGGTTTTAGTAAATTGAGAATATTTTTGCAATATGAATACCTTTAAATATTTTAGTTTTGAATATTTACCGCGGTTTTTGATATGTAGAAAAAAAACTATTTACTAATTTTTAAACCCTGGGGTCTAATCACCGCATACGATATCGAGCAAAATTGATCGAAATTATTTATTTTGGTATCACGACTCTCGATATGGAATGGAATTTATTGAATTTGAAATGGTAGCATTCGATAAAGAGTAACTCGACATTACATTTCTCGAGTTTTCATTCGATACGTCAGTGTCTATCGTATGCAAAAACATTCGATACGATAGTATCGAATGCGGTGATTAGACCCCTGGTATGAACAGCATGTTTGGCAATCAAGTTTCAGAGAGCAAAACCAGTGGTTTCTATCGTCGAATGAACATAGCATAAGGTCGTGTATGTTTAAAAAATAAGAACATGAACGATATACTAGGGATGGGCAAGTTGAAAAAATATATCGATATATATCGAATCGATATTTTTTTTAGAGTATCGATATTTATTATTTCAAAAATATCGATATATCGAACGTATTTTGCTGAAACTATTACCAAATTAAAAAATTCAGTATAGCTTTGTACAAACATATGTATGAACAAATTAATTATATGTAAGAGTGAGAGAAGCTATTCATTATTTAGTAGCTTTCTTATATAAAAGCTTCTATAACAACTTCTATAACTACTTATTTCTGGATGTATGTAGTCAAAAAAATAATGACTTACTTTTTAATACGTTCATTTTGGGACTTCCCTTGTAAAATTTATTGGTTCTTTCAGTAGAATTGTAAGTAGTGCTTTTATGTGTTTCTGATTACTTAACACATTATTTTGTAGGCGAAGTTTTTACTAGGTTGTTACTTTTTATTGTTTCATTTTTTTTTTAAATTAATAAAAACAAAAAAATTTAATCAAAACAAAAAATTCAATTATAACAAAAACAAAAGGGAAGAATACTAAAAAAACCATAAGAAAAAAAAAATAAATTACGAAAAATTTAAATGGAAGTAAATAAATCATGGAAGTACCACCTTTCCTTAAAATTAGAATTGCACCTCAAAAGTACCAACTGGTTTTAGTCAAACCAGTAATCATCAGATATGGACATCAGGAGCACTCTGTTTTCCAGACAATCTGCCTCTTGTATCCGGCACTGCTTCTTATAAATGCCAATTATTTTAGATCTTCATATTTGTTTAAAAAAAACATATGCTTTTTTAAACATATTGTTAAAAAAACGGCTAAAATTTTGAGTTCTTAATGAAGACTGACTTTAAAATATATCGAATTCGATAGTCGTATTTCAATATCGATATATCGGTATTTAAAATATCGGCGATATACATATATCGATTATATTTTTTTTAAATATCGATATTTTTTGCCCATTCCTACGATATACATGTTTGATGGTTAGGTTCGAATGTAGCTATACTTTAAGTTCGTGTACGGAAAAAATAAAGCACATGAATGACAGAAGGTTCGATCAAAGCTATACATTAACTTTGTGTACGGTAAAAAAAAGTACATGTGCAATAGACAGGTTCTATTTTAATATGTGTGTTTGCGTGAAAAGTTTTTCAAAAAACTAATATGTACTACATAGCAACTGCTGACAGGGTTCCCAGTTTTATTTTAAGCCTTATCCCTAATTGATATTTATTATTATTCCCGAAAATTCCCACATTTTCTTAAAAATAATATACATACATAATATTATGTCAATGGAAAAATATGCATACATCGATTAATTTAAATGAATCCATTTGTGTAATACATATTATTAAAACTAATGTTATTTATTTTTTGAGTTCTACATATCTATGTATGTGCACATGTATAGTATGTAACAATGGTAACGTAAAAACGCAAAAGAAAAATAATTATGCGTCAATATTTATTATTTCAAGAACTAGGGAACTGAAATCTTCTGATTCATCTGCCATTGCAATATTGTTTTACATGTTTCGCATTTGAGATGGTTGAATAAATTTTTCACAGCAAGCTCTCTTTCAAATATTTTAATAACGAAATTAAACTTTGACTTGCTTGACTGCTCAGCCCTTAAAATCTAAACAAGGATTAATAGTTTATAGGTTTTTTTTTATTTTTATTTATTTTTATAAACAATTTATTTAATGAAACCATTTGTTTTTGGCTTTATTTGGTCAGAAAAAAAAAAATATATTAAATTTTTAATTTGGGAATTTTTTTAAAATTTTTGGGGACAAGGAAAAAATTACCTGGGAGACCTGTCTGTAATGGATAATATTCTAATTTTAAGACGAACACGAAATTCAAATCGAACCTGTCTATTGCACATGTACTTTTTTTTTGCCGTACACAAAGTCTGTTCATTTTATAGTTATAAAGTACTTAGTTGATATGGTGGAAGAGCGTGCAAAATTTATTTCTGATGACATTTCTAAAGGAAATTACACTCTGTCAGGACGACGCAAAGGCCGAAGTTTGATATAAAAATTGCTATCAGAAATCCTTAAGCCAGACGAATCTGTACTAAAAAATTTTGTTTATTGTCGCAATTGTTGTACAGTTTTAAAGTACAATGGGCACCAAACGTCCAACTTAAATCGCCACAAATGCTGCAAAGATAATAAAGTGTACAAAGTGTTAAAAACAGCCACACAACTAGACAAAAATGAAGCAATTGAAAAATGCACATCATTGAAGACTGTCGATCCTTTTCAGCAGTGCACGGTTCTGGCTTTGTAAAATTAGTGAATTTTTTCTGAAGATTGGTGCAAAGTATGGAGAAAACGTCGACGTGGAAGATTTGCTTCCAGATGCTACAACCATTTCTCGAAAAATAAAAAAGTGTGAGGAAGAGATGAAAGACGAAGTAAATAATCTTGTGAGCAGCGGTGGAGCATCAGCAACCATAGATATGTGGACGGACAACTTTATTATGCGAAACTTTTTAGGCGTAACCTTTCACTACCTAAAAGATTTAAAATTTGTTGACATGGTATTGGGAATAAAGTCAATGGACTTCGAAAGATCTACAGCCGAAAATATTCTAAGCAAACTAAATTCCCTTTTAAACGAATGCGGTATACAGAATATAAACAAAATCCAGTTTGTTACTGACAGAGGGTCGAACATTATTAAAGCGTTGTCAGAAACTACTCGCCTTAATTGCAGCAGCCACCTGTTTTCGAATGTTTTGGATAAATCATTCGCTGAAACTATAGAACTCTCTGACGTTATAGAATCCAGTAAACTTGTGAAATATTTAAAAAAAATGCAAATTTACAACATCTTCTTCCAACGTCACTAAAAAGTCAATGTCCAACAAGATGGAACTTTCACTTCAGAATGTTTAAATCAATAATTGAGAATTGGATTACAATAAATAACGTTCTAAGCGAGAAAGAAAAAGCCGACGTATACTGCACATAAATATACCTATACTAAAAGTTTTAGTAGAAATGTATAAGGATTTTGAAATAATTTTTAACAAGCTTCAACTTCGTAGTTCGCAGTTTTTAGTTTTAAAAGCTCACTCATATTTTGGTATAAAAAAATTAAAACTAAATCCCATTTTTTTCTATTTTTATTTTTGTTGAACCAAGTGAATTTTTAGTGTATAACTAATTTATGTTACCTTTATTTATAACTATTATTGTTTAATTTGTTTTTTATTTAATTTTTTGTTTTTTGAATCTTGTGAATTGTTTTGGTTTATTTATTATTTTATTTTTTATTTATAACCACTATTTGCTCCTTTTTACATTTTGAAATAAAAATATGTTTAAAAAAATGTTTTTTTTTATTATTAACTTTTTTTAATATCTCAAAAAATTTCTTTGAATTTGATTATTTATATGCCTAAAAAATAATAATACATGTATGTGAATACATATGTACATACAACTTTTTCGCAACTTTTATTTTCAAATAAATTTAGCATACCTACTATTTCCTAAAAATGTATGCACACAATATGAAAAAACAATATGGGCTTACATACATTCATTCAAAGATTTGTATTTTTTGAACCAATAATGATACATACATATCGCACTCGATCAACAATACTGTATTAACTCAAAATTTTTATTTTTTCACTTTTTGGAAAAAATGGATACGTAATATTCATATCTACCCACTGTAAAAATATTGTGCAATTTTGTCCACTTTTTTGTAATGAAACGGCTGCTTTAAAAATTCTTTTTCATATGCCTGTAATGTTAAATTGAAAATTGTTTTGCTTCTACTGAAAATTTTTAAATTTTGAGTTAATACAGTATTGTTGAACGGGTGCGATATGTATAATGCTCAAACGAGAACGAAACTGAATGGTTTGTACTTAAATTTTTGCGTTAATGATTGAAACGACTCCATCATACATGTTGCAGGCAAATGAACATTATATCGCATTTGAAAACGAATATTGCAAGAATGATGCGAACACCGCTTCGTTTCCTTGCGGTGATCTGCAGTCATACAAAAAAAAAATTACAAATGTTCATGTTCGATGCTAGTACAAGAATTCAAAATGATTGTTTGAAATGAGCTCGTTACTCCAAAATCATGTTTGTTGTTAAACAAAAACGGTTTGAATTACATTAGTTTTGACTTAACTGCCTTTTGTTTACGTGCACTTTTGATTTAACTGCACAAAATTGATAATTTTTGGAATTATTCATTCGAATTCCATACAAATTCCTTTTTTATGTGCACTTTCTATACCTGCACATTTCAGATAAATGCACAAAATTTTTGGCATTTTAAAATTATTTTCATACAAAATATCAAAGTTAGCTGCACTTTGACTTAACTGCCCAAAATAAATATTTTCTGGAATTATTCTTCAAAATCCTTGTTTACGTGCATTTTGTATACCTGCACATTTTTCATATTTTTGGGCAGCTTTAAAATATTTTCATACAAAACATCAAAGTTAGCTGCACACATAAAACTATGTGGCCACTTTTTCACATAAATATCCAATTTAAGCTGTTTATAAAAATATAAATCGCAATTATTTTGTTTTTTATGTTTTATGTTCTTTGTGAATTCTCATTGTTTTTGTTTATGTTTCTTTTATGTTAAATAAACATACATACATGTATAAAATGATCTGTTGTTTCCCAGCTAGCAGAGGCTGTCTGTTAGACGATTATGTTTAATATACAACTCCTAAAAGAATCTTCTGGTGATTATCTGACGAGCAACAAAAACATCTAAATCTTTTCTTAATTTATTTATTTTTTTATTTATTTTTTGACACGCTCGTTTGTAAATCTTGAAATGAACCTCTGTAAGAGTCGTATAACAATTACTGAGCTACCTAAATAAGACAGTTTTTGAAGTATGAAAATGCTATTGCCAATACAATTTTAATAAAACAGACCGGCCTAAGGATCTGCAAAAAGGATTTTCCGACAGGATGGTGTTGATTTCGCGACCTTAAGGTTTGTTTTATAGAAATTGTATGAAAATTAGAAGTTGTGGCATGAAAAATACGCCTAATGCCCTTATTTAGGTAGCTTATTCATACGGCTGAGTATTTCACGAGTTGTAAAATAATACCTACATGATACCTACTCTTAGCATGCTTTTTGAAAGACTCGTTAGATAATCTTAACATACATAATTAACGATTCCCTTTACGATTAATATAAGCGTTTTTCGCTGCGTTATGGAAGAATCTCTCATACGAATCAGCACGTTTAACAGTTTCTCCCGTGCTAGGAGCTCTTCGACGATCAAAAAGACTCTTTGTGAGATTCCCAGTAAGCTCCTGGGTTGAAATAAAATTTTAATAAAATATAAATTTATGTATAAAAAAAATTTTTTATTCTTCTTTTAAATCAAACACTTTACTTTAGCTGCACTTTTATGCAGGTAACCACAATTGTGTACCTGCACATTAAGTCAAGGTAAATGCATTTAAGATAACTGCATTTTTGATTAACCTGCACAAAAAATCGTGCAAAGGAGATTGTGCAGCTAAGTCAAAACTACTGTATAACAATTCAGAGAAAATGATTGAATATACTAAAAATTTTAGTATTCGTTGAAGTTCTCTGATTCACATGCAGATTTTTTAGAATTTCATACAAATTATTTCCTAAGGTCCATTTCGCTTGTAGTCCATTTTCGTTTAAAAGCCACATTTTCTTAGCATGCGAATAAAATTCTCTATGCGAAAATGTTCGCTTATAGTCCACTTTGTTTTTAATATCGTTTTAATCAACTGGTAATATGTTTTTATTTACATTTCTGGCACCTATAATAAATGCCAAATTTCGCATAACATGGTGTCTTCATCTGAAAATTTTTTGTCATAATAACTTTATACAAAAACAAGTTAGAGTGCTATATTCGACTGTGCCGAATCTTTAATACCCTCCACCGACTGTTCGAATATTTCAGGAGGGATATATATGTATATGATGTCTATTTATTATTAATTTATCTTTATAAAAACAGACATCAGCATTAAAATTGGTTGGTTTGAGGTTTAGATCTACATATATTAAATTATTTAGCAATTTAAACTAGCTTGAGTAACAGTTTCAATTCAAATTTTGTTATGATATGTAGCATTATTTTTTTCCGGTTTTAGGCGTACTAAACTGTTTTCCGGTAGTAGGGTTTATATGGGGCCTAAGGTAAATTATGGACCGATCTTCACGAAATTTCACAGTGTTATTTCTAGTCCTAAAAAACTGTGACGTACCAAATTTTATTATGATAGCATTATTTTAATCGGTTTTAGGCGTACTAAACTGTTTTCCAGGAGTAGTGTTTAAATGGGGCCAAAGGTAAATTATGGAAGGATCTTCAATTTTACAGCGTGATTTCCAGTCGAATAAAAAAAATGTTTGCAAAATCTTATCTCATTCCGTGCCTTGTGCCACAATTTATGTTATTTTTTTTAACAAAATTATCATTTTTTTTAGGTGGTGGTTCCACATTTTGATTCATAGCTCTGGTCCTACTACACCGATTTTTCTGAATTTCAATCCCAAACTGCTTAGGATAACTACAACCAATTTGGCACCAAGTTTGTTTATTTCTTTTGAGTTGTTCGAAAGTGAGCGTGTTTTTAACAGACGGACATGGCGAAATAGACTTAGAATCACCCAAGGAACCAGAATATATACCCTTTATGGGGTCTGAGATGAATAATAAAAAATTTCACACGGAATGACAAACTTAATATACCCTCTTCACAACTAATTGTGGTGGAGGGTATAAAAAACGTTGACAAAAATATTAGTTTTTTTTATATGTATATACAGTAGGGTGGGTCGAAAAAAAAAGTTGTGCCAGTCACCCCCTAGTATGAAAGATATGTTAATGAAGTTTCTAAAACAGAAAAAAATTTTTTTTTGCCACGCCCCAAAATACAGCACTTTTGGTTTTTTATATGTATGTAGCGCTGCCATTTAAAGTCCGATCTTATTATATCACATATCGTTGTTCATGGGTTGACAGTGGCTTCATTTTTGCCTTTGGTGACTTTTCAATCCGACATCAAACTCTGGGCGCCACTAATGGCATCTCGGATACTTCTCCCAAATGTAAATTTTTTTAAACGTGCCAAGAAAGTCCTTGAAAAACTAAGTATGTCTAGCTTTTATTATACTCACTTTTATGCCACGCCTCAAAATTGAGCCCCTTTTTTCTTTTTCACAAACATATTACATTAAACCAGGTAGAAGCCAATACAAAAAACAAAAACATTTTCATAATTCATGCTCTAGAATAAGAGGTTTAGTTTGAAAAACTTTAAAAAAATGGTTTTTGCCACGCCCTAAATTACAGCCCTTTTTTTATATATATAGCATCGTTATTTACAGTCCAATCTCATCGTATTGAATATCATTGTTAACGGCTAGAATATGAATTTATTTTTAGTGCTTTTTTAGTCTAACTTGAAATTCTTGATAGTATTTATGATATCTAAGATCATTCCGTTCTAATCGGGTGTGTTCTAGAATCCGAATCCACTCGAAAGTGGATTTCTTTAGCATTATTGGTGTTCTGCATTTCACATCCACATGTTTTTATTCGTTTTCAATTAGAGTAGATATGGGTTGGTGAAAGAAAACCGAATCGACTTTTATTGTAATATGTGATAACCTTTTTAACAAAAAAATTAATATATCTTTTAGCTTAAAACCTTCTTAATCCAATTTAATCAAAAATATATCGTTATCTAAAACGCAAAAGGCCCTTACTAACCCTAAATTTAAAGTCGACTTTTCCATTGATTTTGATGTAATTATACCAAATTTTTTTTTAACGATTTTTATGTTATTTTCAGACAATTTGTTTCTTTAATCGATTTAGCGATCTCTTAGTTTTTGGGTTTGTTTAAAATTTTGCAATTTTTCGCAAATTTTAGCCATGTTCGCGATATAAGCGATTTGGTCGTGTAAGTTTTCTGATTCTTTACAGCTTTAACGATTCATAATAAATAGTTGACTTTGCTATCATGCCGCTGTTAGCAAATTTTTGCGAATTTCCTTGAATTTAGCAATTTTTACCGATTTTTTGCCATTCCTTATAGTTTTAGGGACTTTAAATCAATTTTATGGCTGGTTTGAAATATTAAAAATTTTCGCGAATTTTCGCTATTTTTGCAATTTTTTTTTGTTATTTTCCGACATTTTGTTTTTTTAACCCATTTAGAGATTTCAAATAAATTTTAGTGTTTGTTTAAAAGATTGCAATTTTTCGAGAATTTTAGCCATGTTAGCGATTTTTTTTGTGATTCTTTACAGCTTTCACGATTTTTAGAAAATATTAGACATTGCTATCTATCATGCTTCGGTTAGCAAATTAGCGATCTTTATTTCAACAAAAGTTTTTTCGAACGTATCATGAAAATGTTTCTAAAGCTGAATACATTATTCATTTTTCCTATGTAAAATTATTTAAGAAATATAACACATATTTGCGACTAACGTATGTATTTTGTTAAGCATTCATTTGTATGTATGTAATTAGTTTTGTACTTTTTTGTTTCCAGAATAATGCAATTTCTTTCTTTTTTTTAAGTTCTTGTTTTAACTATGCGCCAAGATTTCATAATTGGCATTATGTTTTCTTTTAGAAATGTCTTTATTTAGATTTTGAAATAAATATTCACCCTTATTCCATTTAACGTCGTCGTCATCGTCATCAATTAATTATCAACATCAATTTTCATCGACGTCGTCATCAATTCGATACAAAACTTGTATTCTATAACAGCAGTGTAACGATGTCGATTGTTTATCGTTTTTTAAAGCACATCTCTAATAACTTAGACAGTTGGTTTGTTTTGTTTTAAGTTCTTATCAAAAAAAAATGCAATTTGATGTTCATTTCTTAAAAATGTTGTGCTTTAAAAAAGGGAATCTTGATTTATTCTAAAAAATTCACAATTACTAATGCCCCGTATAAATCGACAGTGTTGATTCTGCCCTGTAAAAAACAGACTTCGGTTTATATATGGGGCTATCTTTATAACGACGACGATTGCCAAAAAGAGCAACGAAAAGTTACGCGAAAATTTAGAAAATTTGCAGAAATAGCGGAAATTCGCGAAAATTTCAAAGAATCAATAAAATTGATTTAAAGTCCCTAAAAGCATAAGGAATGGCAAAAGTTCCATAAAAATGGCTAAATATTCGGAAATTCGCAAAAATTTCCTAATTGCGGTATAATAGCAATATTTAATATTTATTAAAAAACGTTAAAGCTGTAAAGAATCACATGAAAAAATCACTTCTTTCGCGAACATCGCTAAAATTCGTGAAAAATTGCAAACATGAAAACAAACCCCAAACATTTATTTAAACTCGTTTAATCGGTTAAAACCATAATGTCGGAACAATACAAAAAAAAAAAAAAATTTGCAAAAACTCGTAAAAGTTTTCAATATTTTAAAAAAGCCATAAAATTGTTAAAAAATTCCTAAGACTATAAGAAATTAGAAATATTCGATAAAAATGGCAAAATTAGCGGAAATTCGCAAAAATAACGGAATGATAGAAAAGTTTGATATCTATTAAAAATCGTCAAAGCTCTAAAGAATCCGAAAACTTAGACGAAAAGTTTCGTCTATCAGACACATGGCTTAAATTTGCGAATTTCCGCTAATTAGACATTTTTATGGAATTTTTGCAATTCCTTATAGCTTTAGGGACTTTTAATCAATTTTATGGCTTGTTTGAAATATTAAAAAATTTCGCGAATTTTCGCTATTTTTGCAAATTTTTGCAATTTTCGCGTAGCTTTGTTGCTCATTTTCCATTTTTTTAATTTAACATTATTATTATTGTAAAGTTAAAAAGGAATAAAACTGTTTCGACGCCAATAAGACTGTCGACAAAATCAGAGTCAATTTATATCGATGCCATCGTTAACGTTGCGTACGGCATACCAAAAATATATCGACGCTTATCAATAAAACTTGATATTGACAATGGGCATACCGATTTGCAAGAATCGACACAAAACGTTATCGTTTCGTATTGATGACGCTAAATAGAATAAGGGTGATTATTATTTGTTGTATTGAGTATTATAAAGTGAACAGTACAAACACCGAAATTAAAAAAATTTCTTCTACGATACAAGTCATGCAAATATACGCGATATTTTTTGATGATATTACAAGGGGCGATGTAATTGCTATGTGAGGAAATTATAAAGGAACATAATTAAAGTGCGTGTGTAAAAAGTGAGTATTTAAAAAACTTTACTTACAAATAATCAGAAGGGTTTTTCTTCTATTTATAAAAATTTAACATAAGAACGGAATGATCTCAGTTATAATAATTATCATAGAAAAGCACTAAATACAAAAATATTCAAATATTCCATATTCAAGCAATGATATACAATACGATGAGATTGGTGATGCAATATATGTATATAAAATATTTTAGGGCGTGGTAAAAAAATTTTGTAAGCTCTTGAAATTTAATATATATGACTTTTATTGTATGATGTCGATGGTGGATATTTTTTTATTGGCTTCTACCTGGTTTAATGTAATGTTTGTGAAAAAGAAAAAAGGGGCTCAATTTTGAGGCGTGGCATAAAAGTGAGTATAATAAAAGCTAGACATACTTAGTTTTTCAAGGACTTTCTTGGCACGTTTAAAAAAATTTACATTTGGGAGAAGTATCCGAGATGCCATTAGTGGCGCCCAGAGTTTGATGTCGGATTGAAAAGTCACCAAAGGCAAAAATGAAGCCACTGTCAACCCATGAACAACGATATGTGATATAAAAAGATCGGACTTTAAATGGCAGCGCTACATATAAAAAACCAAAAGTGCTGTATTTTGGGGCGTGGCAAAAAAAAATTTATTTCTGTTTTAGAAACTTCATTGACATATCTTTCATTCTAGGGGGTGACTGGCACAACTTTTTTTTTTGTATGGAGGTCGACCCGGTCTAATATACTGTGAAGACCCCATGTAAAAAACCAATGAAATTGATATTTATGTTGTTTGATTTTGTCGTCCAAAGAATTAAAATGAATCTCATAATTAAGGCTTATGAAACATTGAAATTTAAATTTTTGTTATTATTGTAAGCTTTTATAGCATTTGAATTAATTTATAAAAAAGATTTTTGTTTTAACTATTTGTTTAAATGAAATCAATATTTGGTTATGTTTTAAACAAACTTTTGTGTTGTTTAAAAAACAGTAGTTTTATTGAAGAAAATAATTATTATGTATATACATACATATAGCCCAAAATGGTGATTATACTAGGTTTCACTTACAATCCATAAAATGGCTTATAAAAAAATTTGTGTTTGGTAAAAAAGCTATGAAATTGCAATTTTTGCTTTCCGTCCAATGTTCTTAATTTTTTTTAAATATGTACATATGTACATGCTGCACATTTCCTAAAACCGACCAAAATTTGGTTTGGCCTACCATCCGACCAAACTAACAATATACGACCAAATTTGATCGGAAAAGACCATGTTCGGCAACCCTGGTTGCTAGTTAAAAAAGACGAAAGAATAATAACAGTCTTATTCATAAACGCATCATTGCAGCTTTGTAAGTCATTAATAAGCAAAAGTCGAAAAAAGAGTATTTATAAATGTTTAATAGCATATTAAACGTTTAATAAACATTTCATAAATTTGGAATATTTATTGTAGCCTTTACCCTATTTAAGCGTTTAATAAAGTGACCATTTCAAACAAAAGTAGTAACCACATAGTGTATCGTGTGTTGGTTACTGGTTTGCCGCACGGAACAAAAATATTTTAAATTTTGCATCGAAAATTTTCTTCACAACACAAAAAGTGAAGAATGATGCAAAACAATGTTTAGAGAACTGTAAAATTAAGGATATCAGGCAATGCTAGAACTCGACATCTCTTAATATATTCGAGTTATGAAAAAAGGGATTACATGTTAAAAAGAGGGTGCCATTATTATTATATATTTAAAACTTGATACAATTTTGAAAAAAATGGATTGAAATTAAAAAAAACAATTTGTAGATTTAGGATGATGCGGAAAATCTTCATGGGTTCTCTCAAGTAACAGTGTGTAGAATTTCAGCCAGAGTGGCTCGTGCCTTAGTTCGCTGGGGCAATAGAAAAATTAAAATACCTTCATCTCATATAGAGGAAGCAATCCTAATGAGAGAATTAAGACATTTAAACATTTCCCAGACGTTATTGGTACGCAAATACGTATCAAAAAACCGACGGGAATTATTTATTCACCACACTATCCAAACCACAGAATGAAAAGGAGAACAAATATAATGCTGCAGAGATAGGCACTAGAAACTCTGTTAAACGTTGCTTCGGGGTTTGGAAGCAACGATTTCTCCTGCTTTTTATTATCGCCTTAGCAGTACTTCACAACATTGCTATTAAAGAAAATGATATTGTTCCAGGTAAAAACATTTGAACTAAACTATTTTGGCAGTTATATGTGGCTAAATGTTTTGCTAAAATCTAGGAGGTTTTATTTTCAAAACATCTGCGGAATGTATAGTAAAAATTGGTTAATTTAAATTGAAAACCAAACAGAAATTCACTTAAAATTCGTTCGTTGTATTATACTTATATTTATTCGTATCGTTGTATCCCTAGTTGTATGCATCACTATTAGATAAATTGCAGTTAAGATAACATGTTGCTGCCAACATAAAAATACAAAAGAAATATAAACTTTTAATTGTTAATCCACTCCTATTAAGCGTTTATAAATCAGACTTTTTATTAATGGTTTATAAAACAAAAAGTGTTTGATAACTATTGTAATCAATAAAGCTGAAACAAGAAATTTTTATGAATTATACCGTAAATGTTTACATAATCTGGCGTCCAAGGTATTTATTTTTATAAATTAATAAAAATTTTAAGTGAAATTACTACCTGGTATTCACGCACTTATTATGTATCATTTGACGAATTTACGCAACGAATTCGTCGTACCATGCGAAGTCCGTCGTTCGTCCCAGTTGTATTTATACCATAAAGAAAAAACTTATTTATAATAAAATAAATTTTTTCTTTTGTCAGATTTTTGATAAATAGTCGAGATCGAAACAACATTCTCATAGCCTACAGGTTAATAAAGGGTTTATGAAACGGATTTTGTATTAACAACCTTTTATTAACCTGTTTTATTTTTTTTATAAAAAGGCCCTAAGAACATACCAAATTAATGTCGACTTGATGTGACAACTTAAAATTGATGTCGACATCGACAACGAGTGAAATCTTATCTTCACTGTGATGTTTTCCACCACCTTAACTTGATTGAGCGGTAAATTATCTGCAATTATAAAATATGTTCAAACAACTAGTGATATAATACGGGTGAATATTTCTTTTTTTTGAGCTTACTGTGATTTCGCTTTATGTGTACAGAGTTTTGACCAAGCCGCATTAAATAAGGTGGTATTACGGTGAATCCAATTAGGCATACTTAATTCACCTGGAAAGTATCAAACTCCATATAAAAAAAATTTAAACAAAATTCGTTTGAGTTAGTTAAATAAACATATCTGTAATGAAGAGCAGCTTACAATTTGGAGACAGTGCCATTTAATTCGACCAAGGATGGGTGGGGAACTTTTTCGCTTTGAAAAAGAATCAACATCCTTACCAGAAAATTTAAAGCTTTGTCTGCCAACTTGCCAGGAACTAATGCAGCTGTGGAGAGAATATTTTCATCAAGTGCAGCACCAATAAAAGTTGTACAAAATTTGCAAAATACTATGAATCAAATGACGCTTTTTAAAAGAAAGTTCACAAATCTGAAAAGTAAAATGAACCATAGGATATGGCGCTACGAACTAAGTCCCTAACGAGCCAAGTTCCCAAAACTAAAATGAACTTAGTCCCTAAATTTCCATTCACAAAAAAACAAGGCTATGTATATTTAGGGACATATTTAATTTTTTTAAACCCTTAAAAACAAAATATAAGTAAGTTAGCTCATAATGAAATAACTCGTTATTTTCAAGGAGTGAATTTAAAACCCTAATTGTATATGAGTAGAGGAGGTGCAAAACTCGTTCGTTAAAGTAGGTATTAAAACTACGAGATCACAATTGATTCTAACAGTTCTTTTGACGCTTAATGAGAAGAAATATACTTATTTTATCAATGCATGCCCTCTTCTTTGTTTTGCAAAGGACCTCTCCTCTATGATATTACAAACACCGGCTCTGCTAACTAAGGCTTTTCTGTTTCATTATTAAGGTTGGGACTTTTTGTTTTGGCGTTTTTTCATATTTTTGGGGATTTGTTTCATTTTAAAAATTTTGGTTTTTATTCATAATGAACTTATTCCCTAATTTTAAGGACTAAGGTCATTTTGGGACTTAGTTTATTAGGGACTTAGTTCGTAGCGCCATAGGATATTGCAATAAAAAAAATTTGAATGAGTTTTTTTTAACTAAATTTGCATAATTACACTGTGCAAGAAATTTACACCTTTTTTTGAGACAAGCTAGGCACCTGGCGTTTTAACCTAATTCGGGTACGCTGCATCCAGTGGGGCTAGCCGTTTAGGTTAGCTCTGGTTTTCGAGATACATATACCGTTATTTTGAAAATGGAGGAGGTTGCACAACATATGTTCGCATAACTCAAAAGCGGTTTAGTTTATTGAAATTACTAAAAAATCCGAAATTTCGAAAAAAAGAAAAGTAAAACATTTGACCCAAATAGGGGCATCCTAGTAGCAGCAAGATTTAAGAATTTCATTCAATAGACAGACATGTTTGTATGGTTTAAATTCTTAAATTTGGCTGCTGCAGTGCCTAGGTTGCACCTAGATGGGTCAAATGTATGACCAACCCCACTTTATTTTTAATCTCTATCATTTATTTCTAGCATACCTACCCGCTATCTCCATTCCTTAAGGGGTCTCCCATACAAAATAGGCAATACAGATTAGAAATATATTGAAGAAAAAGCCCCATAACTGCCAAGGAATCGCCCCTAGGTTGATAAAATGTATGGCCGACCTCCATTAGTTTTTTGTCTCCACCCTTTAGGGGGGGCTCCCATACAAATATGGCCGTTTAATAAAATTCTTGAATTTGGCCCCTGCAGCGCCTAGGATGTCCCTATATGGGTCAAATGTATAACTAACCCCACTTTATTTTTAATCGCAATCTTTTATTTCTAACATATCTACCTGCTAACTCCATTCCTTAAGGGGGCTCCCATACAAAATGTTCAATGCAGACAGGGCTGCCAGAAATTTTCAGCAAAAAATCTTAATTTGACCAAAAAAATATCTTATTTTTGAAGAAAAAATCTTATTTTTGGAAAAAAGTAGTTTTTTTTATTATAAATAATAAAAACAATTCATATTTTATTTAATACATAAAATAAACAAAAAGAAACATAACAAAAAATTTAATTTCTTATACTAAATTGTATTATTTATTTAAAAATTTTTAAATGAGAAGAAAAATTTTTAAATGATCCTAACCTTCGTCTAGACAAAACAAAAAATCTTGTTTTTGGGGAAAAAATCTTAAAATCTTTTTTCGGTTAAAATATCTTAAAAAATAAGGTAAAATCTTACTTCTGGCAGCGCTGAATGCAGACTAGAAATATATTGAAGAAAAACTCTCATAAATGCCCAGGAGTCGCTCCTAGGGGGGTATAATGTGTGACCGACCGCAATTAATTTGTTGTCCTTAACATTTTCTCGAGACATAGTTGCCCATTATCACCACTTCTTAGGGGGGCTCCCATACAAATATTGCGTTTTATGAAATTCTTAAATTAATTAAAATTTTGCGAATAAAATAAAAAGTAGCTTACAGATTTTAATCATTTATGGCTTGTTTTGTTTGAATCTTCGTTTTTTATATGTCTGCAAAAAATTAAAAACCTAGCTGCCTTTTCCATTTTTTTATGAATTTTTAAAAAACAAAAATATTAAAATGGGGCTAAAAAATTATTTTGTTTGCCAAAAAAAATTATGTTTTTTTCTTTTTTCTTTTCTTAAAGGAAATTTTATTGCGGAATTTCGGTTTTTGAGTTTTTTCAATAAGCTAAAGAGTTTTTGAGTTACGCGAACATATTTTCGAAATACAGTATATCTCGAAAAAAGAGGTAACATAAAAAAGCGGTTAGCACCATTGGATTCAGCGTACCTGAATTATCTTAAGACGCCATGTGCCCGTCTTGTCTGTTTTTCAACTAGCACAGTGTTATTAGTGATTTAAGTTTTTTCATTTGTTATTTTTTAAATCTGAAATTTTTATATTTAGTTAGGCTTGAGTTCATCAAATTTAATTTTCATTAAATTATATTTACTAAAGGAATGAAATTCAACCCAAGTTCGAGCATCAGCTCTGCCAAGAATAAAAAAAATTATCAATAAATTTTAATTAAGTTTATGTTGTAAAATTCCTAACTAAATATCAAAATTTCAAATTAAAAATCGACAGTTCAACTAAAAAAAAATCACAATTGTTCTAGTTTTTAAATCTTTATAAAACCAAACCAAAATTGACGCCAAACTTGGACAATAAATTAGTTTAATCTGGAACCAGGGTTATCTTAAGTTTAATATCGTAAGGTGGCGCTGTTGCAGTGACATTTCAATTCTTTTAATTTATGGTACGATTTTCCTGAAATTCACAAAATATATTTATTAATCAAAAATAAGTTTCCTGATAAAATTTTGACCAGGTAGATACCGCTGGGGTCAAGCTATTATCAAAATTTTCCAATATTTATATGTTATTGGAAAATTCCGGGCAGAGGCGGGACCAAACAAACAGCTAGTAGTAATTTTATATAAATATTTACACACATAGATACATACATATATTTACATGCATATATGTATGTATGATTGTGTATAGGAATTTACATTTTTCTGTAAATATTAAAAAAATTCAAAACCATTGAATTCAAATACATACATACATTTTTTTCTATTTTTCTTAATGTCATCTTTTTCATAATCTGTTAGCCTCAATTTAAAGTATGTATTTTGAAAATATGATCATTCTGCTTCCTTTTTTATTAAAACACTATTTCCTTTGTAACAAATAGATTTTTTCGTTTACTTTAAATAGTTTTACTAAATTAGCAAATATTTTGTGTTTTCTTAAATGTTATGATAACCTAAATTTCTATATGCTAAAATTAAAAATAATTTTGTTTTTATTTTTAAATTTTTACTTTTAGTAAAGTTTTTAATATATCGCACATTAAATCATAAACAGCCACAACTCAAAATTCGCAAATGTTTTAAAAAAAAGGTTGTAATTTTATAATCAAATTGGGTTTCGCAGTTGTGGTATTTATCCAGTTAAAGAAAACAGTGACACAAATGAAATGTTCGTTGTCGTTAGAGATTTGATTTGTAAACTGGTCTGTGAAAATGAAAAAACGATTTTGATAAATTTTGAGTTGTAACTGTTTATGATATTGTGTGCGATATGTAAATATTTTAACAAAATTAAAACTAAAAGCTAAAACGATGAGGCAGGGTGTTAAAGAAAATATGTTTAAAGTATTTTAATGTATTTATATTGAAATTGACTTCAAAAGAAAACAAGAATAAAATACTCAACAAAATACCAATTTAAGCATAATTTAAAAATTAAAAGGCATTTTTACATTATATTTAGATAATTTCTTTCAAAAATTATTTGTACAAAGATTTAATAAAGTGTTTTTACTGTTGTTGGTTGAAGTAAAAAAAAAAACTGGAAGAGGGAGTAGTAGAAAAGTATGTAAAATATTCTAGTAAAAAATAAAAATATTTTTTTAATAGACTTGTTTTTGTTGGAATAAAATAGTAAAGAGTATTCAGTACAGATTATTAATAAAACAAAAAACAAAAAATGCAGTAACGTTAAAGTGTAAAGTTGTACGTGTTCAAAACAAAAAGTAAAACAGCCATTCAATCAAATGTCAAATATTTTTAAATAAATATATATGAAAATAATGGTAAATGAAAAAAACTAAACTGGAAATTGCAATGTTGCAACTTTTTAACCTGATTTTTTCCACTAGTGTAAAACTTGACCCTTGCGATTGTTGTAACAAAAAGTTGCATTTTTTACATTTTTGAATTCTGAACTGAATACCCTTAGTATAATAAAAAAATTATTACATACATATTTATAATTTGCGATACTTTGTGAATAATTGTTTTTTAAAGGTTTTTAATATAACGTTATTTTATAAAACCGTTTCTAGTTAATTAATACATTTTTATTGCTTATAGTTATACTTTCAAATCAGGTCAACCTTATTAAAAGCGGCAATCGTTTAAAGATTCAAAAACTTCTAATTTTAATACCATTTGTACCAAACAAACCTTTGTAAGTCGGTAAAAAGTCTGGGATGTGGTTAAGAATCCTTTTTGATAGATTGTTCTTTCTAGTTGTTTCATTGTATGAATACCTTACATATACATACCGCCCTTATTTCTGTTAGCTTTTATTTTATAGTCATTATTTATCACTAAAATTCTATTTATAGTGAATAAAATTAGTTGGTAAATTATTTATGTATGAATATCAATAAACATGTTGTAGTCCAAATTTTGAAAGAATTAATTCTTTATTCTTTTTACAAAACAGAATTTAATTTTACAGAATTACTTATGAAAGAATTATGCATTTGTTTAGTTCTTAAAGCTTTGCTTGCACAATAATCAATTTCTAGACGAGCTCATGACTAAGATCTAAATATATTTCATACGCCTGTTGCGACCTCATTTTCATAGAAAAGGAAAAATATAAAACGGAATTTTTTGTGTTTTTTTTATTTCGTATTAATAAATCTTATAATTTATGTTATTTGACCAAATGTTTAAATTTAATTTACAATCAAGACCGCGGCGTGACAACCCTATTTAGAATATCGGTGGCAAAAAGAAAAAAATGCTTAAGTTGGCTTAAGCTAAATTAGAGTTAATAGCACCTTTGAGACCTTCAAGTTCAAAAGTATTAATAGGCAAAGGTACAATTATTGTGTACGATTTTTCAGTTAGAGAAAAAATCACTTTCTGCTGATCTTTTTGAATGTGCAACATAAATTAATATAACTAAAGTTTACTTTCGATCTGTGACATTGGGAATAAAATTAAAAAAAAAAAAAGAGAAATGACAATAATTTTAGAATAGGAATATATCGTCAAAAATTACCTTTGAAGTTTAAGATTGCTCTCCAACAAAACCAAAAAAAAATTAACTTAAGCACTTTCTCCTTATTACCACAGATAATCTCAGACAAAAATATATAAATAAAGGCAGTGGTCGAAAATAAACAGGGGGTTACTGCGTATTTCGATTCGTAACAATTTGTACTGGGTATACGATTTTCTCAATCGTTCGAAACGATGACAAAGGTTGTACTAAAAAAGAAAAAAAACATTGATGAACACTTTTTGTTGGCTGTTAAGAAATTGATTTTTTGCTTTCAATAAAGTATAAAAAACGTCCGTTTATTCGAAACAAATATTACGAAAATCGTAATACACGGTTCAAATTGTTCGAGTCCGTAAATGATTTCTTAAGAATCGAAATACACGGTAACCCCCCAGAACATTATTTAACGCACGGCTCACACACCCAGGAATGATATCTATTTTTTTTAGTGTTTTTGCTTGGCAATTTGCACGACTACAGCATGAAAAACCTGTGTGTTTTTTACACACAATTTTATTTGTGTAAACATTTTTTGCTGGCTTTATATTTTTTTTTTTTTTTTTGTAAAAATTTTTATGTCATGTTTTTGTAAAAAAACGAGTTTTCTTTATCAGCCAAAAGGGCGCTAAGCACAACTTAAACGAACGAACATTAATGTGCTGACCCGAACAAATCGAAATTTGTGGTTTTGAAAAAAAAACAACGCAATAAATTGTTCTCAACTTTTTGTTGAGTCGGATAAGTACAGTGTTAGTTTTGTGTTCGTATATCACAAATAAAGAAATTTTTCTTCAATGATTTAATATTTAGAAAACACATTCATAGAACAAAAACGAAAAATTTTCGTCGAAAAATATCAAGATGAAAATATGAATTAGAAATCATCTATGTATATGTGCCTGTGAATACATGTCGGTTAGCAATTTCAGAATATTTTATCTTATAAATTTTGGAAATCGGCAATTTGGATATCATTATCGTCCGAACAGCATTTCACACATTTTCAAAAGGAAGATAAACAAAAATTGTATTATTATTATTTTAATTATTCTACTACCGTTTCAGTTCACTATTCAGATTTTTTAATAATGACAAAATCGAAAATAGTTTTGTATAAAAAATTTAAATCTCACTGTATAAATTTCGAATAAAAGTTTTTTCAATTGCTCACTAAAAAATACTTATTAAATATTCTAAATAAATATGGAGATGAACCCTTTTCGAAATTAATTTAAAAAAGCCAAATGTTTTTCACCGCTATGGAAGGGGTATATAACCTTTTCTTCCCACAGTATATCGATCTTTTTTTTAAAGAATTCAATCTTTTTTTTAAACTGATTAACTTAACAAAAAAAAAAATAATATGATCTTAAGGTTTTAACAAACACTTCAAGGTAAATCTGTAATAAAATAAATAAAGAAAAATGTTGTTAATCCCTGCGTAAAAAAATTAAATTAATTTTATCATATTTTTAGTTAATTATTAATAGCGTTGCTTTGTACTAAATAAAATA
Organism: Pollenia labialis; assembly: GCA_949318255.1. NCBI lineage: Eukaryota > Metazoa > Arthropoda > Insecta > Diptera > Polleniidae > Pollenia > Pollenia labialis. The sequence continues at coordinate 45,888,134 of OX439142.1, read as the reverse complement.
AAATGAATAGCTATTTTAACTTCACTTGTTTAAAAACTTACAAAAAAGTTTTTTAGCCGGAATTCTGATGTATTTTTTTAATAGGACTGAATGATAATCAATTTCGATAGAATATTTAAAAATTAAATTGCGTTAACAAAACAAAATGCTTTTTGAAAACTAAAAATAAAAAATATTTTTTAAAATATTATTTTTTCAAACAAACTAAATAATTAGTAGTTTTTATATTTTGTACTTTTGTCGCCATTCTAACCCTAGGTCTACACTGAAGATAAATATCTCAGGAAGTTGACAATAACGTCGGCAGAATAACAGAGTAATATTTCTTATTGTTCAGCTTTTGTTATCTTCATGGGAAAACGTATTTATGTTAACTCATAATTTGAAAAAAATCAAGGCGAGGTGCAGTGTAAAAACTGGCACTATCTTGCAAAAATTATTTTTATTAATATAAATTCTTTCTAATTCGACTTTATTATTTAAATGTATATTAATTTGTTTAAGCTTGAAGTCTTTGTTTATATAAAAATATTAATTTTATTAACTGCCAGGCCTACGATGTCGAAAAGAACATTTCTTTCGCATATATATATTGAAAACAATAACAAAAAAACTTAAATTTGATGTAGTTTTCAAAAAATATACGAAAGAAATGTTATTGTCGACATGTGGTCTGGGCCTTAATTTTTTTTTTTTTTTTTCAAAGTAAAATTAATATTTTTATATAAAAAAAGACCTCACGCTTAAACAAATTAATATACACTTAAATAAAAAAAGTCGATTAAGAAAGAATTTATATTAAAAAAATAGTTTTTGTAATTTAATTTTCGTATTAATTAAATTCTTTAATTTAATTCTATTATTACAATTGTATTTAGATACAATTTCACAAATTTAATTTCTTACTCACACAATTTGCTTCATTTTTTTTTTTTGTTTTTTCTTCTTTTTTTCAATTGACAACCAAATTTGACGTTTTATGTGAGCAATAATTGTCAACGAAAATGGACTTACCATTATTGCAACATAAATTGCAGGCAATAAATATGTTTAAATGTCTACAATAAAGATAACAAAATTTTGACATTTACTGCAATATATGTCGCAATAATTATCCCTGGTATATACGGGCAGTAACGTATGATTACATATGCTGCTTTAAATAATACATAAAAACCGTCTCTAAGTTCTTTCCTTAATGTTAAAAAACCCATAGTTTTACTTTATTTTTAAATTCATTCACAAAGTCCGACTAGAGGAAATTTTTTGCAGTGTAATTGTCGTATTCAGTTTTGTAAATTAAGGGTGCGCCAATGAATAAAACCTCAAAACTAAAAAACAAAAATAATAAACTTTCTATTAGTAAAAAAGGAATTCATTAAAAACAATTTTGTCATTTTTAATATGTATTTCTAAGATCCACACTCCCTCTTATCACTCCTTCATTTTCATTCGATTATTTTCTGCGATCATTATTAATTTATAAGAAGAAAGAATACTTTAATTTACATCAGTAATTGTTAACTAGTTGCTTGCAGCTGTTGCTGTTTTCTATCCCACCATTCCTGTATACTGTTGACCATTTGTTTGCGACGAAATCTTAACGATTCGGTAATGCACATTTGTATAAAATTTGACTTCATATCTAAATCACCTTTTATCAAATTCAAATGGTCCAACAATTGGGAGTAGTTACGACCCGGTTTGCGTATATCACGAAAAACTTGAGCACGTAGGTCTTGGTTATGTTTACGAGCCAGTTCCTTCTGTTCTTCGGTTAGTTGGACTGGAAGCAGCGGAGCTTGTTGTGTACTATTGTGATTAAGGTGATTTGAAAATGCAGTAACAAACGGTGAGTTGGCTGCTGTGGAAATAGTATCTCTTTTCAGCGAATCAAAGTTGTTGCAGTTGTTATTTATGGAGGACGATAGTACTGAAGCTGGAGGCGGCATTAAAGCTTGTTCTGGATCTAATTTTACATTGTCAGCGGACGAGTCGTTAGACGTCGGTGTGAAAGATGATGACGGCGACGTTGTAGAAGATGATGTTTGTATTATATTGCCATTATGGCACTGCTGTAATATTCGTGATATTTCCTGAGCATCATTTATATCGTTATGTTGTATATGCTGCTGTTGTTGTGTGGACGCTTGTTGCTGTAGGTTTGCTGGAATTGGTTGATGTTGTAACTGTTGCTGTGGTGTAGCTTGCACATGATATGCATTTGAAGACGGGGATTGCTGTGATACCATTGCAGTATTGCTAATAATATTACTTATAATGCCATTGCTGGTGGTTTGGAGAAGAGCAGCATTATAAATGATGTTGCCACCATTCATTGCCTGTGGTTGGTGCTGCGAGGTACCAAGTCCGTGGTGGGGAGATCCCATTAGTGGTGGTGGAAGCGAAGTTGGTTCATGCGGCATGTTATAATTTGCTAAATACGGATGCGGAGCAGAGGCAGGAGAATGTTGTTGCATCATATGAGGATGAGGACTCATGGGTGGTGTTATTTGTCCATTATGTAGAGAGCCGACATGCAGGCCCAAAGGATTTGAACTACTGGGTGGCGTTAAAATGTCATTGTTTGCGTTATCACAGCTATTTTCTACGCCTACGCCATTTATGAAATCTCTAACATAGCCATTGAAAGCAAATTCCTGATCTGGTGGTTCTTCATCGGCAAAATCAGGAAAGGCTACCACTAAGCGTTCTGGATCGCCATCCTCTGAAATACCTGATGATAATGACGATGTTTCGGACGCCGAATCTGAGTCTGTTTCCAAATCGGAAAGCGATGATAGAGAACTAGCCGGGCACAAGCTGGACGTTGATGTGAGTGTATGTGGTCGAGAATCAGTGGAGGTTCGTCTGAATACATAATCCATGCGTATGGGTCCAGCCTTACGTTTACGCGGCCTAGATGAATCCATTTTCTTTACTATACCCAATGGCCCCATTGAGGAACCAGGTGTGCCAGGAACACCAGCGCCATTAGCTCCTTTCATTGGTGCCACTTCTCCTAGATCGGCTTCATCTACCATAACCATGTGTTTATCCTTTTTGTAGGGGTTGCCAAACATGTGCTGTCTAACATTAGTAGGCTCAATTTCTCTCAGCGGGTTATCTTTATTCTTAAGATACTCTTGATAGTTACCCATTTCGGCTATAGGTAAGCAGTGTCCTGAATCTTTTGCCACTAGACTAGAAGGCTGGGGTCTCATAAATGCTTCACGCATGCGTCCTATCTCCTCAATAATGTCCCGTCTTGGTATGTCGAAGGGATTTCGATAAGACTTGGCGGATGATTGCCGGGTGAGCTGAGGAACCACAATTGTATAGTTTTCCAATGGTTCTATTTCAGAGTGCATTTTAGCAAAGGTGTCACGATGTAAAGGGTGACGTACTAAATCTCTGCGCAGGGGAACACCAGGATTTAATTTTGCCGTTTCAACCTGACGATAGGGAGGTTTAGGTTGTTTTAGTTGTTTATACACCTTCATGCAAAGGTTTTCTTGATCTTGTTTTGCCGTATTCTTAATGTGCTTTAATTGGTTGGCAATATTTGGTGACAAATAATTGTCTACATTGTCTGGCAGTAGAAATTGTAATAACGTATATGGTACGGAAATATTAAGCAGAGCCTTTCGTAAAAAAGGACAGTAATAGGGTGGTATAGATCTTACATATGCGTTAAATTTGTACATTAAGTCGTTTGGTGGACTCATATTGTATTTATGTATAAGATCGTGTAACAGTGGCAGCAGTGCTGGATAATTATAGGCCAAAACATATAAATGTACTTGAGAAGTTGTAGAAGAAGGCTTTAGGTAACCAAAAGGCAATTCGAAGCCGTGCATACCGTTAGAAATAATCACCTGCCAGCATTTCTTCATTTCGCGTTTTTGTAAAATTTGCAAGGTCAAGGGACAGGCTTCGATTTCATATTTATCGACAGGGAAATTGTGCACCATTTGAGGTTCTTCCACAGCAGGGGTTACAATTTTAAGTTTTGGATGGGCATCTCTAGAAGGCAGAGTGACAGCCTTAGGATCCGGCCAATAGGGTTCTGGAAGCGGCCAGTATCCTATGGGAAACGTTTTCTGACTTATGTGCTTTTGTACATATATCATTTTTTTGAGAGGCTGGAAAATCAAATCCTGCAATGCTTCGTTAGGCATATTATTAGGATCTTTTGGTATTAGTGGCTCGAACTGAAGAACCACGCCTGGCTGCACTTTTTGCACCAGACTTTCTATGCATTGATTCAACACATAATGAGAACGTACACGGTATGATCTGCCTCCTGTTACCTCACACATTCGTTCAATCGGCGAGTCATCGTGGGGTACTTTACCTTCGACTCTTTCGTCTATTTTATTGCCCGACATACGCAAGACCAGGGAAAATAAACGTTGATCCCATCGAAAAGGTTCTTTGGTAAATTTTGTACCTGGGATTTGCGTATTCAGGGGCAATATTATGTCCTGATGCACACCATTGCGATAAGAATAACGTCCTCCGTCAGTTATGACAATTATTACTGAAGGTTCCAAGTAGAATGGGCATCTACCTTGTCCATATGTATCAATACCAGATTGCATACGATTTAAATTTAACAAATCAAAAGCATTTTTTAATGATTCACCCATAGAAGTTAAACCTGTAGATTGAAGATTTTTTAATTCATTCATGAATGTCGCATGATTTTCTTTCCAACCTGCCTTAACATTGGCCGGTGGTTCTTCAAACGTTAACAGCATGTAACGATCCCCCAGACAATCTTGTGTACGTTGTCTATACTTGAGGAATGTTTCAACAGCTCCTTTAGCAATGTCTAAGTACGACTTTTGCACACCATTTACATATGCTTTTTGGCACATGGACGACGATGTGTCGACCAAGAAAAGTATTATAGTCATTTTTTTTAAAGTACACTTTTCGCGTTTAACGCTTTTAGACACTTAACTTTAAATGTTGCTCAATCGAATGTGAAAATTTTATGTTACTCTTGGTGTTTTTATTTTCAATATTAATTTTTAATTAAGTATGTATTTCTTATGAAAAATTTTCTTTTTTTGTAATTTTAATTAAAATAAGCGTTTAAAACGCTTATTTTATTTGTAGTCATCTCGTTTTAAATACATCCCTTTTACTCTAATAAAATTCAAAATAAATCTGTAAATATTGAAGAGAAATACATATATATATTTAAAATTTATTTGATAAACATAAACTATAAATAGTTGTAAAATTTTTAAGATTTAAGTGAAGTTGGTAATGGAGTGTAGTTGTTATAACCCTTTATTAATTAATAGCCCTGTTTCTCAATAAAAATTCTGGTTGCATAATTTTTTGTTGCAACTAACTTGCCAAGTCTGAAAGGGGTTTTGTTCGAGGTAAAAATTTAATCGAATAATTTTAATTTTGTGTAGTTTAAAAGTTTTAAATAAGACCAAAATTTATATTTTTTTTAAAAAAAAATTTATTAAAAAAGTAACAACAATTTAACAAAAGGTACTTCATGTAATAAAAGGGGAAAACTTTTTTAATAAAATAATCTTTCAAAAAGAGTATGTATACAGTTTAAATGTTTATGTTTTAAACGATTTATTTCTTTTGTATTCATGAAACTAGATTTAGAAAAGATTATTTCACTTATCGTTGACGTTAGAGAGATTGAAAGATAAAGCGTTATAAAGCATACCCAATATCTGTTTTTTTCTTGTCTTTTCTTAAAATTGGTAGTCTGCCATCTACCACTTAAATTTTTTTTTGGTTGTTTAACAATTTTAATACTTTTAATAGTCTTGTTAAAGTCTGGTAGAAGGTTGTTTTCATTCGTCTCAAAAAACCCTCTTCTTCATCTGAATCATTGTGATAAAAAGGCTGTACTAAACATAAACATATAATTATTCCCCAACTCTTTGGTTTCAGTCTTTGTACTACACTATATTTTAAAAAGGAAATGTTCCTGAGTTAAGAAACAATTAAAGGGTATTTAAAACTTACCGGCTTGTTTTTTACATAAAAAAACTTATACAGTAAAAAATCAAATTTACCATTGGTCGATATAAATTATTCGAATTATCCGTTAATCGAAAATAAAAAATTTTAAATTATTCGAACAGTTAATCGCTCAAAATTAATCGATTAACCGAACAACGTTTAATCGTTTGAATACCCTAGTATATGTGGTTTTCTTATTGATTATAACCATCCCAACACTTACTTTTCATGCCTGGTGCAGATGTTGGCAGCCCTGTACGTCTTAAATAACTCTTATTACCGAAACCAATACAAGGCGGCCCTATGCTCCCCAGAGGAGTAAAAGGAACAAATATATAAGTATATATGTATCCCAACATCCGCTCAAAAGATTTAAACTATTTTCAAGTTACATAGTTCCTGATATAGACGATATTTGATTATTTACATTTCATTATTTTTGTGGAATTTTTTTGTAATAACAAAAAATTAAATTTTGGAGTTAGTGATGCAGAATTGTTTGCTATGTTTTTCTTTATATTGTGCATAAAATGCATTGTTATAGCTTTTACACTTTCCCCGTTTGGAGAGAATGTGTCGTTATTTTTTCAAAGTGTTGCGAGCAAATAAAAAACTTTAAACACGTTTATTTCGAAATGTATTTTTTTTAGTTATGACGACGTTGCAGCAAATGAGCGATATATAAGTGAAACAAATTTTTCCGGCTTAGAAGAATATTTCGAATGACGATAATGTTGTGTATGAAAGTCATGATTGTTGTAATCACACTTGAATGCGTGGGTATACAATGTCATTTTGTGAAGAAACGATGAATAAACCTCAAAGTTGTAGTAGTTTTCGAGATATTCCAAAATAACCGTTATTTTTGTTTTTATAAAAGATAATTTTAATTAAATGCGAACATCTTCAAAAATATTAGACAGGTTAAGAATTTCTTTTTTTAATGAAAGATTTGACAGAGTTACAGTGAAATTGTATGATTTTTTCACTTTTAAAGTAATTTTTTTTTACCAAACAATTAAAATCGAAGTCATTTGGTTTGGTTGTATCGAGCTTTCTGCAGAATTTCAGAAACCCAAATAATGAAGGCATCATTCAGATTTGTGAAAAATGTATGAGAAAATTGGTACAGTTTTTAACATAATTTTGTTTTTATTTATTTTTCTTATTTTACATTCATTTTTATATATAACTTAAAAAAGGAGTTTATTGTTACTTTGCCATTTTTGCACTGATCTAGACACAAAATGTTCGCATTAAAATAAACTTACGCCGTTAGTTACAAAACTTGAAAAAAATTTATTCTTTGGTTTTAAAAAAAATATGTTGAAAAGTGAAAAATTGCAAAAAATGATTACATTCAACATTTTTTTATTATTCGAATTTATTCTATGAGCTAAATTTCAGTTATGTATTTTATAAAGCTTTTTTGTAATAGTCCTTTTCCTTCAATTTTTCAGAAACGACTTTAAAAATTATATTAAATTTATTAAATTCGAATAATAAAAAAATGTTGAATATAATATAAAAAGTAACCTTCGGAAGGAAATAATTCCCAGTTTCTATTTGAAAAAATGATTAGAATTTTTGTGCAATTTGAACTTTGGTCCCCTGTAACTTAGTCATTTCTTGAACAATTTTTGTTTTAGTAATTCTATTATCTTTCAATAAAAATAAAGAAACAAAAAATCCATTGAATATTTTCAAAAATACATAATTTCATTAAAGTGACCATCATCTTTTTTAAAAACACAAATAATGGTCTTAATAATGGCAATATCTCAGAAACTTTTCTACTTTTGACCATTCCGACTTCATATTCTAATTCAGCGGAGAAGTTTATATGGTAGTATGAATTTAGTTTAATGGACCATTTATAAAATTTTAAAAATAAATACAGAATCAAAACTTAAGCCTAGTTTTTTCTGATTATTAGTGTTAAAACCATTTTTGCATTGAAAGCATCTATTAATTACACAAGGGATCAATGTTTTTGTTGATTAAGAACTGAATGTTGTTTTTAAGAATATTTGGAACGCTGAATCCAAATCTGCACTGAGTTTTTTCTTTTTTTGCTGATGGAGAAAAACGGAGATTATATTTAAAATTAGCGACCTCAATTCTCATTGCGTATTCTATAATCCTGATTGATTGCAACTCTATAGTCCGGATTGAATAACACCCGTTTTTATTTATTTTTTATTCAAATCACAGCATAATCAACTTTAAGTTTTCATCGAAAGAAAAATTTACCACGCCTATTTTTACGCCCACTTTTTCTATTAAGCGCATTACTGGAGAACAGCTTGACCGATTTTTTCTATTAAATGATGGCCATGGTCCAACTTAGGTTTTCACGGAAAGAAAATTTTGCCCCGCCCTCTTTTTTCGAATTACACAAAACCAGAAAACGGCTCCATCAATTTGACAAATTTTTCTTTCAAATGTTCGTATTAATCCATTTTAAGTTTTCATCGAAAGAAAAATTTACCACGCCTACTTTTACGCCCACTTTTTCTATTAAGCGCATAGTTTGAGAACGGCTTGACCGATTTGGACGATTTTTTCTTTAAAATGATCGCCATGGTCCAACTAAGATTTTTTACGGAAAGAAAATTTTGCACTGCCCGCTTTTTTCGATTTACTTAAAATCAAAAAACGGCTCTTTACCGGTTTTCTTAAAATTTGGCGTGCAGACAATGTAACATCTGAAAGAGAATAGGGAATAGGGTGTGAAATAGGGTAAGAGGGCTATAAGCTCCCCCTCCCTATACCTTCTTAACTAATCAACCGGTTTTCTTAAAATTTGGCATGCATACACTGTAACATCGGAAAGAGGACAGGGCATTGAATAGGGCAAGAGGGGTAAAAGCTCCGCCTCCCTATATCTTCTTAACTAATCAATTAATTTTCTTGAAATCGGGCAGGCAAATAGTGTAAATCTGGAAAGAACTATAGCCTATAATTTTTTCTTAAAATTTGGCTAGCAGACACTGTTACATCTGAGAGAAATAAGTCATGTGGCAAAACAACGTTTGCCGGGCCAGCTAGTAAATACATAAATGACACATTAGCATGTATAAAAGTAAAATTCAACATTTTCTATTGTTTATTTTGTTAATATTTTGTATTTTAATTCTTTTGGTAATACTTGGTTGTACATAATTTTTTATTGTTTATTTTCGGGCACAGCTGATTGTTTAACAGTTTTCCCAATCAGCCCAAAGAAAAAGTACGGGCTACTTCGTGCAAGAAGAAGAATATTTTTCTCTTAAATGCTCTCTCACTTTACCAAACTTTGAGTACGGGAACAGTTTTCGGTAAGATTGGGATCCCGCGGGCTCCCAAAGTTGCGTATGGGATCACACCTAATATTTATGTTGTTATGCTTAATTTTGCTATGAATTATTACAATTTTTAATAAATACATATATGCGGTAATCCGGATAATTCGCTACTCCGGATTGGGGTCTGCAATCAATTATCCGGATTATCGAATTTTTACTGTATAAACAAGAGAATATAAATGCTTTTACATTTTCTAACATTCATGCAGTGTGCACAAAAGACAATAAGTGAAATTTTATTATTATTATTATTATTATTAGTCTAAAGCTATGTATACACCTTCTTAAACTTCATTAGAGCTAAGAATTGTAAAAAATGTCTTGGAAGTAAGGCAAAAAGCTCTTAAGTCAGAAAATTAAGTTTTTAGTTTTTTAGTTGCTTTAATTGACTTATTTACTAAAGAGCAAAAGATAACGATAACATGCAGTTGTGCTAGACTTATCACAAAGGGACCAATAAATGGCTTCCAAAAGAACGTTTTATATGTGACATATGATAAATTATTGACCAATTTATATAAAACTATGACCTACCAAATTTTACCACAAAATCATAACGGTTTTAAGCGTACAGTGATAATTTCGGCAGTTTCGAGCCTTTTTATAGCCTTTACCGAGAGTTAGAATATTTCAGAAGTGGAATTTAAATGGAACATATAAGTTATAACCCAATCTTAAAGAAAAAACTGAACTCACAGTATTAAAATGCATTGCAGTTTTAGCGTTCTTTACAAGTACGGTTTCAAAAAAAGACTTTATATGCATATGGTAAATTATGGACCGATCTGCACGGAATTTAGTTGTAAAATTTCTAAAACGAATTTTTTTGTTGGATTTTTCAACCGCAGCGCAGTAAATTTAAGTTTAATACATTTTGTTGTTGCAGTGTTTGAAAATCTGAAGGCCCAATCAAGCTTAAGCTACTGTCAAAAATAAACGAAAAGCATCTTAAATATATTTAAAAAAACAAGAACGAAAATAAAAAACATTTGATTCCGTACGGAATGTGCGATCAGTTTCGCACTTTGCTTAAGCAATTCACAGAAATTAATTGTCACAAATGTTAAAGAAGAAACGTTAAAGAAGACTATAACGCAAATAAAATGTTCGTGGTCTGTATAGATTTATGTCCGTTTTCACAATACCGATACCGATAGCTAAAAGTAGACTTTAACCGGCCTTATAAAGTGTTCCATTATTAAAACTTTACTTCAACCAAAAGTGAGCGATAAAGTAAAATTCTACCTGTAGTGGGATTCTATAACTTTTAACGATTAACGTTAACGTTAATTTTACCGGCACAGTTTATTGCTTACGGTAACAATACAGCAATTCAGTAACTCAATTTTAACAACATAGCTAAATATTTCAATCAAGTGTTAATTAATTAGTATATTTAACGAACACTGTCATCGAGGGCAACCTATTTATCGTGTGGAACTACTTAAAACACTTTCGAAACTAACAAACCCCCATTTAGGGTTTGCTAGTCTAGCGAAAATTGCAAAAATTCTGAAATTTTGCAAAAATAGCGAAAATTTAATATATATCAAACAAGCTATAAAATTGATTAAAAGTCGCTACAATTATAAGGAATTGCAAAAATTCGGTAAAAATTGTTAAATTAGCGGAAACTCGCAGAAATTTGCAAACAGCGGCTATTTATTAAAAATCGTTAAAGCTCTAAAGACCCACAGGAAAAATTCGCTTACATGGCTAAAATCGAAATCTTGCAAAAAAATGTAAAAGATATTGGAAATCGCTAAATCGCTTAAAAAAACAAATTATCGGAATATATAAATTTTTTTTTTTTTTTTTTGCAAAAATAGCGAAATTCGCGAAATTGTTTAATATTTCGAACAAACCATAAAATTGAATTGAAGCCACTAAAACTATAAGGAATGGCAATAACCGGTAAAAGTTGCTAAATTAGGGGAAATTTGCAAAATTTTGCTAACAGCGGCATGATTGGAAAGTCTACCACTTATTTTTGTGAAGAAAAGAACCCCCTATTATTGATTTCCATAAACTGCATCTAAAATGTAAATATTTTTAATTTCCCAAAAAACTATTTTTTTAATATTATTTTGGCAAAATGTTGTAAATAAATGAATTTTAAAAATGTTAATGTTGCTTTTATTTGCCAAAATTTTTGCTAGTTTGTTTTTTTTTTTTAATAAGTAACAACGAATTTAAAAATAAACAATGAAAACTATTTTGCAGTTAAGACAACTTAAATACCTGACGTTAAAATAGAACATAGCAGTAAAAGTTATTGTTAAAAAAGTTACTGAAAAAAATGTACGTTAACTTTGCTGTTAAATATTTTTAATAATTTAAATACTGTTAAAATTGAATAGAGAATCGCACTACTGGTACATAGGTTAAAGTAAAGTTGTAATAATGGAACACTTTTTATACGGCCGATCAAATCCGTCCTTTAGCTATCGGCAAGTTATGAAAACGGGCCTTAATGTGTGAAGTGGTTTATCAAAAAAAATTTTTTTGACAAATTTTGATTTGTGATGCGTTTATGATTTAATGTGCGATATGTACTCAAGGCTCAGATTATTTAAAAAATATTTCTACTTCTATTAAATTAAATGTATGTACCTACATAAGTATGTATTTTCTTAAAAAAAGTTTAACATAACATGTGTTTAGCATACACTTGTTAGATATATTGTCAGGGCTGCCAGACTTAGGGATTTATCCACAAAGTTGCGGATTTCATGCAAGCAAAACGGACAAGAAAGTAATTTGGGGATTGGGGATTTTTTCGGGGATTTTATACATTTTAAATATGTATATCAAAAAGTAATTTCAATTTTTGGGAATACAAAATTTAAATTTTCAAAAGATTTTGTTATTCGTGCTTAATTCCCAGTTTTTATTATTGATAAAAAAACACTTGACATTTATTGTTGATGGGATAAGCTATTCCTATGCGCATTTCACTGGTTGCTTAGGCCAGATCATCAGGAAACTTCATGCATAAAGATTTTAGAAACATTTTAAATATAATTTTCCCTTTTTTTATTATTAACGCTTATTTTTCTTTGTTTCGTGCATTTAATATGAAAAAAGTAGCAAAACTTTTACCTTACTCTTATCAACAACTAATACATATTACCGTTTTTGTCAAGTGTGTAAAAGGTACTTAATAAACTTATGTTATTATTCTTGAGTGAGTATTTTAAAAAGGACGAATTAAAAAAGGAATCTAAAACCGTTGACAACACATATATTTTTTGATTTTTTAAAGACAATTGCCAAGCAAATATGTCTTTCCCAAAAATAATGTCTCTATTGCGGTTCTCCACTTTTGTAACAGTTTGGTTGTCTTTGGTAAATTCGCATTACCTTTCTTAACTCGACTGGCTGTTGGCTTTGCAGTTGTGTATTTGTTTTTTCGTGGTATGTATTGCCGTTTTCACCTTTGTTAAAGTTAGAAACGTTATAAATACACAACTGTTTATAAGTAGTTGAGTTGTTTTCAGTTTCTGTTGACTTTCATTTTTAAATGCAAAAAAATGACAATGGAAAAACCGTAAGTAGAAAGATTTATTATACTGTATATTAGAATTTCACCTTATTTAATACATTCGTAGATCTTTGAAAATTACAACTAACGCACAATTTAAGAGGCTTGTTAATCTAATGGAAAAAACCCAGAGATTTCATGTGACATTGTAGATTGAGCTTCTCCTTTATTAAAATCGTTACCACTGCACTTCTGGTAGCTCCCGTCAGCGAAAAATCTAAGAGCAGCCAATAACTTTTATATAGGAGGAATAGCCTTATGCAAACAGGTGTTTTTAAATGATGAACAAAGCGCTTCTTTGTTTAGTCGGAAATAACTTTTAAATCGCGATTTTTCTTCTTATACGTAGCACTTCTGTACAAGAGTTTTCATTTTCATCATCATAAAATAAATTGAAACTAATATCCACTAAAAATACTTTTTATTCAACACGATAATTTTAGTTTAAAAAATTATTTAATTTTATATAATTTTCACTTGTCAAACTTTATATTTAAAGTTGGCAAATCGATATTTTAAGTTGGCAACTTTATAGCAAACTCAACTAAACAGTTGGGTATCATAATACCTAAAATGAGATTGGTTGTGCATAAGTTTGGTTGACTCTCACACGGCCAAACTGAGTTGAGTGGAGAACCGCAATAGGGGCATAAGTAAATCGTTACCAGAAACGCAAAAGGCCCTAACTAACGAAAAATTAAAAATCAACGTTTTCATAGGGGATGTCTCGGGTTGCGGACTCGAGAATCTGATAGGATTCGTTATGGGGATGGCCTGGCTGCGCGAGAGGAGACTGGGTGCTGACCGCACGTAGGGCGCATTAAGTTGAGTAGGATTTCTCTCGGGGTTGGTCCGAAACCTTCTTTTCTATCTATCTTTCATTTCTGACTTGTACTTTCGCTGTTTATTTCACCTACTTTCTATCTTTATATAGCTATCTATAAATGAGGCGTCACAATGGACCATACTGGTCTCTGGGTGAAGGTGTGAAGGAGACTTCACACCAACCTACCTACCATCGGTTCTAATGTATTGCATCAACTCAAATGTCAACAAAAAAATTGGAATCTTTCGACTAAAATTTGCGATTTTATTATCAAAAAACAAAAGGCAATATCTACAAAAGATACTATGGTAAACGCTAAAAGGCCTAACTGACAGTTTGCATAATTTGCAACATTGTCAAAACAACTGGAAGGTTTTACAAAAAAAAAAAAATTTAATTATAATTATATTTTGTGTATTAGGAGACGAAATATAAAAGACAATATAATAAACTTTGGGAATGATTTTTAGTTTGCGGATTTTTTTTAATTTTTTGGGGACAAGAAAAAAGTACCTGGCAGCCCTGTCTATTGTACAGAATATAAAAAATACAACAAATGGCCTTTTTTTATTTGACAGTTTTGTTTACAGAGTGTAAAAGATAATGAAAAGATAAATGAACTCAAGACTAAAAAATACCTTTGGAAGGCTAGACTTACTTAATTGTATTGAGCACCAATAAACATTTGAATTACATAAAAAACATTAAAACAAACATGTACATATATTTGTAAATTATTGAAAATCAACTAGTATCTATCTACATAGTACATAAATACATACCTATGTATATATAATATAACAACAAAAGACAACACATAAAAATGCATTTTCTTTTTGTTTAATTTTTTTTTTAGTAATCTTTCCCTTGCACAACTCACGCACAATTACCACAGAATATACAGAACTGACACGAGATGGAAGATTTTGCCTTTTTTTTTTGTCTCTTTCTAAGAAAGCTGCCCTTTTGCATTTTTTGTTTTGATTACGCAATTCGTGTTGATAGTAGCGGCCTGTTTTTACACATTGCCACTTTACTACCAAAAAACATTTTCTTTCTCTTTCTTCGAAAGCTGCCCTCGCAACTGATTTGGGCCTTTTTCACACGTCAATTTTTACAGTTCTGTGTATTCTGTGCAATTACCTTGCTAAAATCTTTTTACTATCAGATGGAAAATGACACAAATGTGTTTATCAAACTCTTATTTTTTCTTCGTGGCTAAATATTTTTTGACAATCAAATCTATTGTGGGAATCAGGGATGGCATTGAGAATTTTAAGATTGTACCAACAACCTTTAAAAATTGTACTTTTTTTTCCTTAATTGTACTGAAAGTTTTTTTTTTTAAACTGGGAATTATTTCCTTCTGAAGGTTACTTTTATATTATATTCAACATTTTTTATTTTTCGAATTTATTCTATGAGCTAAATTTCAGTTATGTATTTTTTAAAGCTTTTTTGTAATTTGTAATAGCTTTATAAAATACATAACTGAAATTTAGCTCATAGAACAAATTCGAAAAATAAAAAATGTTTTTTTTTAAGATTATGTTATTTTTATTTGTAAATATTTATTAAATAGAAACTGGGAATTATTTCCTTCTGAAGGTTACTTTATATTAAATTCAACATTAAAAATACGACAAAAAGGTATTCAAAATCTTTGAATATACCATTTTCGAGGCTAATTTTACTAAACCATTTTATAATTTAGGATTTAACCTAGTTATATTAAATTTTTTTATCACATTCTTTTCCAACAAATAACGTACGAGTCTTCGAAACAAAAGCTTCAATATATATAGAATAATATGAATAGGAGCATCTTATGCCTGCATTTCTATATAAATTAATGTATATACCGTTAGTCAAACAATTCTTTTGAAAACTAAAAGCAGTCAAACATTAAAACCAACTTTTTCATTCTAGCATATTTTTTACATTTCAGTTCTTTAACGAAAAATGTAATTTAAAAGAAAAATAGAAACTTCATATTACATTTTGAAGGCCGAACTATAATGTTTATGCATAAGCTACTGTCAAAAATAAATAAAGTCTCTGAAATGTATTTAAAAAAGTAATACAAAAACATTTTATTCCGTTTCGCACTTTGCTTAAGCAAATGACAGTTTGATAAAATTTAAAAAAAAGTTTCCTTAAGTTCAATATGGTTTGACACATATGAATCGTTTATTTTGAAAGTGGTTTAAGTCCATTTTTTAAAAAAAGTAATTAATGATAACAATAATCACAATCCTATATAATCTTTTTTTTTTATAAAAAATTTAAGTCTAGTATCATTAAAATCGGCATGATTTTGGGCACTTGAAAATTAGGTAGCTAACGAAATCCAAAAAAAAATTATTTTGAAACCGGTTTAAGTCCACTGAAATAAATAATTTATATATGTCATCTTTTATGTAATAAATTTATATTAACTAAAATGAAACGTGAAGATTTCTACAAAACCTCTGGAAGAAGCAATTCTTAAAAGATTAAAAACACTTGTGGCGAACCTGTTAATTGGCTAAGGATGTGTTGGATGCGATTTATAAAAAGTGAACCCTATAAAATGTTTTTTAAAGAATCTATGGAAGTGGATAAAGAGTTCAAAATACTTGACTCATTACCTTGTTGGGAAAGGCCAAGGAACTTCAACAAAATAAAATTAACACCATTATACAAAAATGTACGTCCCATGTGATGGAGTTACTAAGGTATATACCACCTATGCACCATGAATGTTTTAACAACCTCACACATAATCTAAATGAGAAGAAAAAATATGTCAAAATCTTTAATATTATCCTTAATAAATGAATGTAAATTAAATTTTTTAATAAATGAATTAATATTTATTTTTAAAAGCATTTTTTTAATTACATAAATAAAAATCTGTATCTAAATTGAAAGCTTCCTTATTTATGTTAAAGCTATTACATTCATCTACATCAAACATAATAAATTTACAATTTCTATTACTTAATTTCTTTAAAATAAGTGGACTTATTCCTTTTCACAACAAAAAAAGTAATATGTATTATTAATTTTGAAAGTATGTAGTTTAAGTCCATTTTAGGTTCTGAAACACAGCTTATTTTTCTAGTAAAGTTTACAAAACGTTTCACGTTATATATTCCAACATGTTTAAGGTCACAAAGTTATAAAAAAAAATTAATACCACTTAACAATATTTTTGAAACAAATCAAACACAAACCCTTAAATATCTCAATATAAGAAAAAATGGACTTAAATCACTTTCAAAATAAACGACTCATATGTTTAACATATATTCGCACAATTTCTTAAGCCAACCTAAGTATGTTCTAGTTGGGCCTTAACTTCTATTTACACATGTTTGTATGTATGCATTTGCAATAATATTTCTGAAATTATGAGTTGCCAAATTTTGGAACTTTGTTTTTGTTTCAAATATAATTTTCTATGCGAACGTTGACGTTCGAAGTCGTTAAACAGGCAGTTAAACAGGAAAGGTTTACTTTTTTACTAAGGCACCTATTACGGTTTACAACTCAACTCAGTTCAGTTTTAATTTCCTAATTTTTGTATTATGGTTTACAACTTTGCTATATTTCGGTGAACAAAAACATTAAAAAACTGATCACAACCAGTTGTCTTAATTACAACTCAACTCGGTAACCGTAATAGGGGCCTAAATTAACCATTGAACTTTTCGATTTAAAATGTACATATTACCAAAAAAAGTACTTGTACCAATTTTGACAACCCTGGTGGAAATAATTGAGAAATTTATACTCAAAATCAGTGTTGCCGGTAATTCTCTATATTCTCCCTAAAAAAATATAACCCCCAAAAATTAACGAATTAAAAAAATCCCAAAAGTTAAGATAATTTAATTTCAATAAAATTAACTTGACTCAGTTTACGTACTTAATAAAGCTAAAATCGCCAAATTTTTATGTTTACCGAAATTCCGCCTAAAATATTGCTTTTATTGTTACTTTTAAATTTTTAATTAGTAAAATATCTAAAAACAATTAATTTACAGTTAAAAAAATACTGTACATACATATGTAGAACTTTGTAAAATTTACATTTTTAAATTCCAAGCAACAAACAGTACAAAAAAACTAACGATTCAATAACTGATCAATCAAAAAGTAGGTACGGCAAAAGGATGCTGCACAAAACAAAAAAAGTACACAGGAGAAATAAAATCATACGTCAAAGTTGTGCTGGTAAACCCCGTTGGTGTTAAACCTGCCACAAAATAAATTTTTAATAAAGATCTTGCAAGACTTTATTCTTTTTAATTTTGAATTAAATTGATTTTACTTTAAATTGCACAGCTACAACAAAAAAAACAATGTAAATTGTCAAAACAGCTTCGGGGGATACCACTTATTCATTTTTGTTCGCGCGGAATTTATAATTGGAGCATAATTTTCATCGAGAAAATGAATTCCTTGGGAATATAAGTGGTTGTGCTGAAAGTATAGCTGGCACTTGCACTAGTAGGAAAATAATATATAATAATTTATTTACTAAGTTATCTACTACAAAAACAAACTTGAGCAGTTGTAACATATGTACTTGTATTCGTTATATTCAAAGATGGTAATTTAGCTATTTTTCATTGAAATTTAGCGATTTTCCGTACAGGCACGTATAGCGGGAATTAAGAGGTTTTTGCTCAACTAAAAACAAGCTGTAAAATATAGGATTACTTAGTTATTGTACAGTCAAGCAGTTATATATAAATTTATGCCCCCTAAATTTTCCATCTAAGAATTTGAACCACCAAATTTGCCACTTAATGATATAAAACCTCAAATCTGGGGGAAATCTCCTAAGATGGCAACTCTGCTAAATTGAAAGAAAAAAAATTAATGGCAAGTACTCAGAGAATAAACCAGGGCTGCCAGAAATTTTCAGCAAAAAATCTTAATTTGACCAAAAAAATATCTTATTTTTGAAAAAAAAATCTTATTTTTGGAAAAAAGTAGTTTTTTTTATTATAAATAATAAAAACAATTCATATTTTATTTAATACATAAAATAAACAAAAAGAAACATAACAAAAAATTTAATTTCTTATACTAAATTGTATTATTTATTTAAAAATTTTTAAATGAGAAGAAAAATTTTTAAATGATTCTAACCTTCGTAGACAAAACAAAAAATCTTGTTTTTGGGGAAAAAATCTTAAAATCTTTTTTCGGTTAAAATATCTTTAAAAATAAGGTAAAATCTTACTTCTGGCAGCGCTGGAATAAACATACATATTAAAAAAAAAGAGTGTAATTTCAATCTAAAGAGTTGCCAAGTTTACAAGAAATATTTTTGAGTTATAGAATCGATTAAGATATTTTGGGAAAAATATCACATTTATATGTAACTCATTTATATTAATACGGACGAGGGTTTTTAAATAAACATACATATTTCTTTATTTATACTATACTATATAGCAATAATTTCGTTTTTTCTTTTACCTTATTTCTTCCAAAAGTATTTTTCTTATTTTATTTATTATTTAATCGAGCCCTTGGTCCATATACGATTAATAGTCTACTTCTACTTTAGTTTTTTGAATGAAAATTTTAGCAAAATGTTAAAAAAATAATAATAAATTAGTAATATTGTTGTGGGTAGAATTTGCAAACGTTTTCTAAGTGAAAATGTGTGTGGTTGCGAAAAAAACTCGTTGCTTTATTGCGTGGCTGCCATTGTGAACGAAATGCGCATAGGAATAGCATATCCCTTCAACAATAAATTTCAGTTTCTCAATAGTATGAAATGGGAATTAAGCACATTTGAAAGAAACCTTGTTAATTAATTTTTTAATCCCAAGAAAAATTTTGATAGCTTAATGAAGTATAAATAAAACAAAAAATATGCTTAAGGTAATATCTAATGAAATAAGGAAAAGTTTGAGGAACAAATGTAGAAAAAAAAGAGAATATGAAGACAAGGGGAGTTCGTATTTCTGTTATCATTTATAATAATATGTAATAGAATTAACATAAACAAGAATGGAAATAATTTTGCACTAAGCCTTGAAGTTTATTAAACAACAGAAAACAACTGCAGAAAAGTTACAAGTGTAGAATCATTACAAAATTATTTTTGACAAATAGAATCCGGTAATTTATTGCTCATTTGAATAATATGAAAATTTATAAAATTATTTTTGTTTTAATTCAGTACGTTTAAAGTTAAAACTGCAAAACATACGCATGTCTAACCAACACAACCAAAGAGTGAAATTAGTTTTGTTTATGAAAAAATGTAAGCAATTGTAAAATATGAGTTACTCAATTTTTTTATTGAAAATAACAATGACAAAAATTAAATGAATGAGTTCCAAATTTAAAAAAATTAAAATCCTGTTTATAGGCTTCGGCAGCCCTGACAACGTTACAGAAATTATTGTAAGTAATCAGGGTTATCAGATTTTTTTTGATTTCATCGAAAAATATTATTTTTTCAGGGTTTTTGGTAACAAAACGCTATAAGTAATTTCCGTTTATTAAATCTGTTAAATCAATTAAAAGTTAACCTTATTTTTGTGTGTGTATTGATGTGCGGGTTGGACACCAATGGTAAATAATCTTCTTATGGATAGGAGAAAGGGTATGGCTATCAGGAGGAATATTATTATTATAATTGCTCCAGCGGAGTAAATTATAATAGAATCGATAAAGGGAAAGGAAATGAAAGCAGAATTTGTGCTTTTTAATTTATAGGTTTGTCATTATTATTTAATCCTCTAGCTTGAGGAGACACTGCAGCACTCACCTAAACAGAAGAGCGCAAACAGGGACCTTGGCCTTGGGCATTTTCGCCAAGCATTGGCACGACGTATGCTAAGGAATAAGATTTGATTAATTATTATTATTAGTTCATATTAAATATATGAAAATTCAGTAAATAAACTATGAAAAATGGGTTTATTTCAATAAGGACTTCCTATTAAAATATACATACGGTTATACAATTCTAAACCAGTTGTCTTGTTCAAGCAACTGAACTTTGGTTGCTATCCAGAATAGGCCCATTAGTTAACTAACATACTTCATATATTAATTCATTATTAAAATTTGTATGTCAAAAGATATATGTATGTAAAAAGCCAATTATTTATTATTTATACCTTATTTATTTTTATACGATTTCTAATTTGCCTAAAATGTACGAATGTAACGTGAACAAAGTGTGTTTGTTTTATAGATTTTTCTTTAATCAATTTTAAAATAATAATGCAATATGTATTCAATTTAGAAAAAAGCTTAACATGATTTCATAAATGTGTTGGTATCAATAAAAATAAAGATAAATGCGTTTTACATATCGCAAATATTCAAATAGTATTGCTACAAAATAGCCAAGTCGCCAAACATTTTAAAATCGACAGATCTGACAACCCTGTTCGCAATGCGTGTAACAGGGATGGAAAATGTTTTAAATATTTTAAAGATACGCAATATATAGACCAAAATGTATTACAAAGTGCCCTCAGTACTACAACAATGAAACAATAGAAAAAACAACATGCATTTTGTTGCTAGAATTGAGACGGCAAATGTCAAAATGCATTTATAAAAAATGTAAATAAACAAAAAAAATGACGACAAACGTCACACATGAAGAAAATCACTGCAAACAGCTGCTCTTGTGAGGCCACTTAATTAGTACATTCTGATATAGACATATTTTCGCATTATTTGATATATGTTTTTAAGCACTTTCAAATAATTTTAATGCGGTCATAAGTTGAGAAAATATTAAGGAATCAATTTTAAAATTTTTAATTTTGCAAACAAAAAGCTTCTTGCCCAAAAATTTAAGATTGGAAAGTTACACAAATTGAAATGAGTTCTCAAGTATTTTTAATATATCATTTAATATTCGAGTGGCTTTAAATTACAGATGTTACGAATATCGATGCCAAAGCTTTTATGTAAGTTTTAATTGCATAATTCAACAATTAGGAGCTTAGGGTTTTTTTATCAATTAAAAAAATTATTTAAACTTAATTAATGTGATAATTGAATCAATTTTTTTTTTTTGTTGAACGAAAATTAAAAATAAAATTTTTATTCAATTAACATTTTAGTTGTATTGAAATAAATTTCGAATTAAAATAATTATCAAATAAAATAATTTAAGCTTGTAAAATTGTTGTTGGAAATTGTCATATCAATCATCACATTGTTTGAAACCGCAAAGTTTTTTGATAATTTTTTTAATTAAAATTAAAAATATCGTATATTGAAAAAAAAAAAAAATATTCAAAATACATATAAAAATTTTAGTAATCGATATACCTAATAATTTTGGTAATAGGTGCAAAATAAACAAATGGGTTGCTTGATTCTATGAATTTAGTATAAAATTGGTGATTAGAGACAATTTTTAATTTTTTCTGTGTACATATATTCTGGCTCCTTATAAGAAGCGGAGTTAATTAAACGATGTCCGCTTATTCGTCCGTTAGTTTGCATGTTAAAATGGGTTTTCTTAAGACTTCAGATATGATAGTTGTACGGTTGTTATAAAGGTATTTATATCACATATGTATAGTTTGGCAGTCCGGTCCACGAATGCCAGAGATATAAACAAAAAACCAAGACTACCCCCAATTGTAACCATACAATTTAACTTGTTTAAGTCTATGAAATTTCACTATACCTATAATGGTTTTGGCACAATAGCGCCCATACTATATGAACAAAGAGATGTACCGAATAGGTATGTATATCACGTTTGATTATTTTAAATCCAAATAAACAAGTTTGTGTAGGTATAAATAATAAATCCTTATCGTTACTTCCCTATAATAAACATAAATTAAAGGCTGTTCAAAATAAGTCGAGGTAGTACACGGTACCAACAAAATTAAAACGTACAAAATAAATATAGTACAATTGTACCATAATTTCCATCCCTGCCATAGAAGAGTGAGAAACGATCCGAATTAGAGTAAAATACTTTAAGAAAACATTGCCGATAAATTTAAACTACCTATAAAACTAAATTTTAGAAGTAAATATCCTTTTTCAGTTGTCAATTAAAAAAGCAAACAAACAATATGTGGTCAATTAAATAACAAAAATACACTCGAGAGAATAATTTGACAAATGTAAACAAATTACCGTTAATTTAAAATTATAATTAACAAAATTAAACATGTAAACAAAACAAAAGTTATAAAAGGAACTAGGTGGACTAACTTTATTATTTTCTAATCGTATACATGTTAGGTTCAATATGTATAGTACATATTTAACCCAAAAAGCACATGTACAATATTGTCACATATGTATGTACACAATAATAACAATCTATTATTTTTACATTTGCATCCTAAAGTACGCAGTAATTTACCGTATACTTTATAACAACAAAAAAGTGCAGCGGGGAACACAAAATTAAAACGCACACCGAACCGCTACCAAAAAAAAAAGCTTAATCTCATGAGTTAATTTTTATTTGGTCTGTGTTTAAATTAAATAAACCAACCATACACACAAACTCACATTACTTTGTTGAGACTTTTTGTTAAATGAGAAACAGCAACAAAACAACGATACAATTTTAAATTCTTCCTCACAAGCCTGTCTTTCTTTTTTTATATGGGTTTGCCAGTGAGTGTTGTTATAAAATACAAAAATATAATTATGAACTGAACTGAACTTCAAATAAAACTTCCACTGCCCTGACTTTTTAGTTAACTACATCAAATAATAATCTACGTATATTTAGTTTAAACCATTTACTAAGCTGAAAATTAACCAGCCAAGCATTTGACAAACCGACTGACAGACCAACAACATCCATCACTTCCACAATCCTCGTCATCTACTTTAACTACACTCACAGTAACTCACTCAATCACTCGTTTTTTTTTTAACAATAGAAAATTATATATTTTGCTTACAACAACAATTTTTATCACAAACGGAGCGCGGCGAGCACAAAAATGTTCTCTTCTTTCAATATTTTGTTTTTGCTCTTCTGAGTGAAATACTTTTTTCCTGATGTGCTGGCTCTTCTGCTGCTGATTTTTTGTTATTGCGCTGATTACACACACTTCTCTTTTATTTTTAAATATTTTTCTTTTACTTTTCTCCTGTTGTATTTGCTTGCTGTGCTGACTATTTTTCTTCTTTTATACTATTTAAACAACCTCTCCATCCAAAAGTAAGATACGAACTGTCAAATTCCTGTAATCCAAACGCAATAGAAGCGAGAATTTTTCAACATTATTTTTTATTCTTTTCATTCGTAGTTTTAAATGTCATTTTGTTGTCAGCAAGCTGTGCTGTATAAGTGGATGTTCACTAAAGTATATCAAGCTACCCACAGACGAGGCAACATTTTTCGAAACATGGGCATGTTTCACTTAATGTCGCTACGTGTACAGTAATGTTTCTCGTTGAAATTACCTCTTTGTTACCTCTTTTGTTTCTCATATATCAAAATTTTTTAATATTTTCCCTGTAGTTAATTAAATAGTCAGTTGCAGAAAACACTAACTAGTATACGCTTGAACAACGCAGGGAAATATGCGTTTTCGCTTCGCTAAATGGGCCTGCGATCGACTTACAGAAGATGCCGATTTTGCCAAAAAAAAAAATCATCTTTTCAGATGAAGCTAATTTTGACTTGGCGGATATGTAAACAAGCAAAATTGTCGCATTTGGGGCACAGAAACCCACACGCATACATTGAAAAGCCGTTGCACCCAAAACGAGTCACTGTTTGGTGCGGATTTTGGTCCAGAGGCATAATTGGGCCATTTTTCTTCGAAAATGGACAAGAAGTGGCCGTTACAGCCAATGGCGATCGTTATCGGGCCATGTTGATCGAATTTTTGTTCAAATTGAAGAGGAGGATATTGGCAACATTTGGTTTCAACAGGACGACGCTACGTGCCACACAGCCGAAGCTACACTTAATGTTTTGCGCCCTGTTTTTGAAGAGCGCATTATCAGCCGCAAAACTGATGTCGTTTGGCCACCTCGGAGCTGCGATTTGACACCGTTGGACTATTATTTGTGGGGTTAAGCCGACAAGCCAGAGACAATTGACGCTTTAAAGGACAATATTCGTGAAGCCATTGGTGGAATACAGTCGATAATGTGCTTAAAATTTGGACCGATCGTGTAGGCTACTGCATGGCCAGCCAAGGCAGCAATTTGAATGAAATAAGTTTCCATTATTAACCGGAAGGATTGTACTCTCAAATTAAAAAAGAAATACGAGAAAATATTCAGTAGTTTCTTTTTTATAGCATTTTCAAAAAAAGTTTTTTAGCGGACCCTGTATGTATTAAAAAACCACGCAATTAATGTTATGTTTCTATTATAGGGTTGCCAAATTTGCCGGCTTATTTTATTAATTTACGGCCATCGAGCTGAATTTGAAAATCAGATTAAATTTTTTTAGATTAGCTTTCGAGTGAATAACAAAACTATTTTTAATTAAATCTTTGCACGGCGTGATTTTGTCTTCAAAAATTAATTTTCACTTAAAAAAATATATCTTTCTTGATATGTACATATGGTCGGGTGGTTTCTGGTATGCCACAAGGCAAATTTTTACAAAAATTAAGTTGCAAGTCAATTAATCAATTAAAGCCACTTTTGTGATTATAACAACGATTTTTTCTGTTTACTATCCTAAAAAAAAACTATTTTGCAATCAAAATAGTTTGCTTTTTATTATCGATCCTGGAAAATATTTAAACATGAATTGTATTAAAATATCTTAAAAATTCGATAATAATTTTTTAAATGTGTTGTCTGTATTAAAAAGTATTAGCGTTTGAGATGATGGAATACATTTGGCACAGCCAACTGAATTATTTTTAAAGTGTGCAATAATTCTAAGAACAGATTATAATAACTCATACTGCATTATGTTGCGTATTTTGGTTTTAATTATATTTATTATTGAAACAAACGTTTAATGTTGGTACATACAGCATTTTAATAATTATTTCAACAAGCTCTTAAAAAGGTATGACAAAAAACCTTCGAACCAAAAAAAAACTTTAATTTGTACTAACGTCTAGACCAAACTGGTCCCCAAACCCAAAACCCCCCAGCGTAAAAACTGATTTTTCCCCGAAAAATTCCCTGGGAAATTTCACGAAATTTGTATCCCTATATACAAAAAAATCCCTACTTTCCCTACGTTAATAATTTATTGTTTTTAGAAACAGTAATATTTTTTTAATTTTGTAAATATGTGTTATAATTAAAGCATTTATTAACATTTTAATTAAAGCTTTTAATAACAACAAGAAAAAAATATGTATGCGCATTCAGCTTTTATTTTTTGGCTTAAAAAGTCATTTTAAAGTTAAAAAAAAATAAAAAATGTATTAAATTAAACAAATAAGAATTTTTGCACGGACGCAGGGGATATTAATATTAATTTAAGCGCAGAAAATTACTTTTTTTATGTAAGAAAAAAATAAAACTCAAAAATAATTTTTATTTCCTCATTTCCTTCAAACTCAAAAAATAGCTTTTATTTTTGAGGAATGAATAAAACGCAGAAAATAACTCTTTTTTCTTTCAATTCCATTCAATTTGCAATACACTCTCATTTTACTAACACACTCACACTTTTTAAATTGAACACGAGATGGCTTTCAATTTCACCTTTTCATTTGTTTGGCAATTTTACTTTCAATTTAACAGCTGAGTACAAGTTTGTCTTGAAATATTGTTTTCTCGTTGGCATCTTGAAAGTTAATTGCTTACAAATTGAGTGCAGCCTACGTCACAGCTTTCAATTTATGTACATTTTGACAAGCAGTATATGTAAAAGACTATCAAGAACAACTTGATCGTGTGGCCGCAGGGTAAGAGAAACTTAGTTTAACGTAGTCTGAAACTCAGATTTTTATGGCGAAATGTGATTTTTTTGTTATTATTTCGTCAAAATTTTATAAAAACTTGGTAATGGTGGCACAAATCTGTTTTCGAATAACCTACACCTAGTTTAACTGATATCTCAAAAACCTAGCATAAGATGCACCACCTACAAAAGTCTATTGTCTTTGTACGAAAGGTGCCACGCACACTTCACGTATCTTGTCAATTTTTTAGAGAGGTTGTGTATTGATAACCCAGCTTTGATTACACTGCGGCCACACGATCAAGTTGTTCTTGATAGTCTTTTACATATACTGCTTGTCAAAATTTACAAAAATTGAAAGCTGTGACGTAGGCTGCACTCAATTTGTAAGCAATTTACTTTCATGATGTCATCAAAAAAACAATTTATAAAGACAAACATGTAATCAGCTGTTAAATTGAAGGCAAAATGTCCAAACAAATGGAAATGTGAAATTGAAAGCAATCTCGTGGTCAATTTAAAAAGTGTGAGTGTGTTAGTAAAAAAGTGAGAGTGTGTTGCAAATTGAAAGGAATTGAAAGGCAAAACTTGATCGTGTGGCCGCCATGTTACCAAATTCGGTCAATTAGTGCCGGTTCACACACGTCAAGTTTGACTCGTCAAGTCTTGAGCTTTTAAGAGAGAAGGGAAAAGAGAAGGCCATTTCTTTCCCCCTCTCTCATAAAAACTCAAGACTTGATGAGTCAAACTTGACGTGTGTGAACCGGCACTTATTCTCTTAGTGCCGGTTCGTACTAGAGGTCTGCTTTGAATAACTCACTTGTTTACTTTTACCCAAAGTGCACAACATTTATTCAATTATAAATCATTCAAAAAGATAAGAAGAGAAAATAAGAATGAATGAATTGAATAAAAAACTTGTTTACTGTAAATGAATATGAGTCATTCGTAAATGACAGAGATCGGCAAACTATTAACTATCGCCATCAATACAACGTACTGTTTACTAAATTTACAATGTAGTCATAATATTTAAATTATAACGCCAGATGTGCTTCTTCCGACTTTTCTTTTTAGTGTTTAACCGTCTTCCGACTCTTGTTTTCAATAATGTCACAAACCCGTAAATTTAAATATACAAAATTGACGTCCAATACTAAAGGCTAGTTTTTTTTTATTCCTGTTTAAAAATATTTGTGTTAAATATATATTTAATCATGATTTGTTTTTTATGTTTAATCAATAATCTGTTGAATGTAACTGATAAATGTTTGTTTAGTTGCGTTGCTATAATATGTATGTTCAAATGACAAATATTTTATATGAACAAATTGGTTCTAGAGATTCTAACTTTAATATGATTAGAATCCTAGCTTAACGAAAACTGGGCTTTAATATCTGCCACATTAACGCTCAAAGCCTTGGCAATAAGTTGGACGAATTCCGTTATTTATTCGAAAACTGTGGAATTGATGCCATATGCGTTTCCGAAACTTGGTTTTCTAATAAAATAAGCGATGAGTTTTATGGCGTCAATCGATTCCACGTTTTTCGGTCTGATAGACACAAACATGCCGGTTGAGTAGCAATATATGTATGTATGTAAGAAATAATATATCATGCAAAATTAATACTATCTACAATGAACCGAATGACGTTGAGTATGTATTGATTGAAGTCAACTACAACGGTACCACACTGCTCCTTGGTTGTGTCTATAGACCAGATGAAACTATAAAATTTGATACACTTGTCAATCAACTAGAGCTTTTATCTGCATTATATCCAGAAGTTATAATAGCTGGCGATTTTAATTGCGATTTGTGCGCTGATGCTTTACAAATACTAGTAGCACACTACTTGACCTATTCTTCGTCAGTAATAAAAGCAAAGTTTTACACTATGATCAACTTACAGCACCTGCCTTCTCCAAACACGATCTAATTTTTGCAGTATACAATTTTGCCACAGAGAAACCCGCTACAACGTTTACTTACCGTGATTTCAGAAGTCTTAATATTTTGGCCTTGGAATCTGATCTTGACAATACACTATGGAATCAATTTTATTGCCTGTCGTCAGTTGGTGAACAAGTCACTTTTTTAAATTCTATTATTTTACATCTTTATAACAAGCATATTCCATTGAAAACTAAGATAATTAGAAACTGTGTACGGCCATGGTTTACCAATGATATAAGATTGTTAATACAACGCCGGGATAATATGCACCATATATGGAAACGATAGAGGACACCAGAATATCGTGAGCAGTATCGTCTTGCTAGGAAAGCTGTTGTGACTAAGGTAAAACATGATAAATCTGCCTATTATTCTAATAAATTCAACAGCGTTGTTGACACAAAAAAGACGTGGAAAATAATACGTGATATTGGTATTGGTAAGACAACAAATCGAGAAGATGCTATTGATGTCAACTTGCTTAATGAATCTTTTGTTAATATACCCTTGCCAACAGTTAACCCTGATTTTTATGCTCAAACACCACCATATAACCCTTACGTGGCAAAATTCAGTTTTAAGTGCCTCAATCTAAATGATGTTGCAGAAGGTTTCTTTAAAATGAAATCAAACGCCGTCGGTCTGGATGACATTAATCCAAGATTCATAAAGTTGATATTACCACGTATAATACACCCTATTAAATATTTGTATAATACAATTATAACCACCAGTAATTTTCCGACGGAATGCAAATATGCCAAAATCATTCCAGTACCAAAAACAAGCACTGAATACCGCCCAATATCTATTTTACCATACCTGTCCAAAATTTTTGAGCGACTTATATATAAACAAATGGTTGAATATATAAATCAGTACAGTTTATTAACTGACCGTCAATCGGGTTTCAGATCTCAGCATAGCTGTTTAACCGCCCTAACCGATGTAATCGAAGATATCAGAGGTAACTTGGAAGATGGGAGAATGTCGTTTTTAGTTTTGCTTGACCATTCAAAGGCCTTTGATACGGTTCACCACTCAATACTGTGCTTTAAACCGTGTAAAATGTTCAACTTCTCAACTACCGCCGTTAGATTGATTTCCACATACTTAACTGACAGATGGCAATACGTCTCAAATAAAGGACTTCTTTTTTACCCTCTTCGTGTGACAAGGGGTGTTCCGCAGGGTTCCATACTAGGACCATTGCTGTATTCGATATATGCTAATGATATACCGAAACAGCTAAATTATTCCAGGATCCTGATGATATACAGGGTACCTTGATAGCTCTAAAGCTTCCAACATCACTAGAGTTACAGATCTTAACACCGATCTAAACAAAATTTTCCTGTGGGCGACTGCAAATGGTTTACGAATTAACCCTAAGAAGTCAAAATGTATAATTATTTGTAAAAATTCGGTCAAAATTGAGTCTAGAATTGATGTTTTTCTGGGTGACAGCAAAATTGATATTGTAAATTCTGCAAGAAATCTTGGAGTGGTCTTCAACAGTTCACTTACTTGGTCAGATCACATCAACCAAACATGTGGAAGAGTGTATAGTATGCTAAGGTGTTTATGGACTACACAATATTGCACACCACCAAAAATAAGACTGCTCTTAGCTAAAACCTATTTACTACCAACTCTGCTGTATTCATCAGAAATCTTTACGGGCTGTAACTCAAAAGACACTGCTAAACTCAACACAACTTTTAACAACATTGTACGTTACATATTCCGTTTGAAGAGATATGATCATGTATCTCAGTACTCCAGTCGCGTCTTTAATATTACATTTAATAACTACTTAAAGCTTAAAAACCTAGTCTTTCTGCATAAAATTGCAACATTTGAACAACCAAAATATCTGCATGACCGATTAAGATTTATTAGGTCTTCAAGAGGAAATGGCATCATGCAAATAAGACATCGGGATACGTCGTCCGAGAGACAATTTTTCATACTAACTATCTGTCTCTGGAACCAACTTCCTTCAAACTTGCAATCTATTAGCAACGCAAATAAATTTAAATTTTTTACTTAATCAATTTTACCGAACGTAATCTGCTTTAATGTCAGTCGTAACTTGATATTTTTTATATTTTTTTTTTTTATTTTTTTTATATTATTTTTTATTTTATTTTATATTATTTTTCTGTTTTTTTTTTAAATATATATTAGTTATTCTTTAAATTTATATACTTTTTTACGTGATTTCAACTTATTAAGTTTTATTGATATAACTTTTCTGATTCTGATACTATAAATTATAAGATATTATGTCTTGTTGTATTGGAAATTCGTAATTTAATAAATAAATACAATACAAAAATGTTATATGTACGCATTTTTTCTCATTTACCATTATCCTCCATTGTCTTAGCCATATTTCTAGTTGAGATATATGATCCTGTAAATAACGAGATGATTCATAACTGTTTTCGTGGACGCTTAAAAAAGCTGTATCGTCTGCAAATGTTGAAGTTTGTGTGTAGTTGCTCGTTGGCATGTCCGAAGTATAAATTAAGTATGGATGCTGCCTTGTGGGACTCCAGCGCCAATTGGCTGGGCGTTAAGACATGCCACCTCCTTGTGAACTTATAAAGTCCATATTATTTTGCAGATAGAACCATGTGGAAACTTTAATAGCAAATAGAACCATGTTTCTCAGATTTAAAATTTTAAATTGCACAAATAGAATCAAGTGTCTTGAAGCTTATTCATTAACGGCTTCCTTACCAATTGGTATTTTCAGTAGTGGCCAATATTGTACGTTATTTTAAAGTCTTACAAAGATTTAATTTTAATTACTCAAATATTGCCTTAAGAAAATCTACTTTGAGTTAAAACAAGTAAGAGTGCTATATCCGGCTTATATACTCTTCGCCATGGTTGGAAAAGAACAGAAGTGTGTGAAAATTAAGTTTTGATTTGATTTGATTTCATATTATTCTACACCCTTTTGGGTACCAGAATACACTCTTAAGTTCAAACCCGTTTTTGACACACTAAGTCCCTTTTCTCGGAGAAGGCCACATATAGCACGTTTAGTTTTGATCGAATTTCAGTATTTGGTCATAACTCGGCCATTTTGTAACCGATTTGACAGATTTATGTACGTACGTGTTTAAAGAAGAAAATTACCATTTACTTGGGTTATAAAACTTGAATTCGTGAAGATCTATGGTTCCCGAAAATGGATATTTTAAACATTTTTAAATATTTTTTTATTTTGGTCATAACTTTTTCGTATCTGAATCGATTTTTCCGAGTTTTTCAGAAAATATTATATATATAAGGCGTAACCATATGTAGGTCATATGCCAGTCCAAAAATTCATAAAATTTTTGATATTTTTTGTTCGGGAAATACCACGCCCACTTCTCCAATCCCGCCCACATGTTGTGGGATGCTGTGTATTGAAAGCCTTATTGTTTTTACATAATTTGGAAACTTTGGTTCTTACCGTTCTCCAGATATACAGAAAAAAAAAAAGAATATCAATTCAACAACAACAATGGATTTTTGGAAAAAATTAGAGGTAGTCGTGGTTTTTTTCATATCTCAGCCATTTTTGAACCGGTCTGGCTGAATTTCAATAGCAAAATTATAATAAGCATACATGACATAAATATATAAACGTTTTACTTTTTAGAAAAAGTTGAAAGCTCAAGATCAAAAAGTTTTTAAAATTGACGAAAATAAGTATTAACTTTGTATAGGAGGTGCCTGACCTGTCAAAACTTACAAAACAAATCGCTCCAGCGGATAGATACGAGCAAACACTATCTCTTCTTTAGGCACACAATTTTTAAACATTTTTAAAAAGTGCGAACAAAATAGTACGTTTGATACAAAATAATTTTGGTTACTTTTTTCGTTTTTAGTTACTTTATTTTTAAATTGTGGTTAAAATTTGTTTTAGTCGTGGCAACGATGCTTATACAGTACTTTTCGCTTATAGTCAACTACTATAATTGCACAAATATTGAAACCTAGTATAATCCACATTTTGGACTATGTATTTAAAAAAAAAAAAGATGTTTATTTAAAACAACCAAATATTGATTTCATCAGTGTTTAAAAAACTATACTCCAAGTAGCTGTAGTAACGAAAAAACACAAAATAGTCGAGTTAAAATATGTTAAAAACTTTTAAACGTTTATTTACTATAACTACCGCTACCGTCCCATTTTTGTAGCAGAATTTGTAGTAGTAGTACAAAAAGAAAATAATTGGAGCAGCGTAGTAAATATTTTTTACTGCTCTCACTACCTTTAAATTTTAGTAGCAGTTAAAGTAGTTTAATTTTTGAAATTTTTACTACTACCTACTTTAGAAGTTATAGAAGGAGCAGGTAACCTAGTATGTATGATGTAGCAGAGGAATAACATTTAGGTAGTTGTTTAATAACATTGAAGCAGTTTTATAATAACATTGAAGTAGTATGTTGATAACATTGAAGCAGTCATAAAATTACATTTTGGTAGCAGCAGAAGTAACTTAAAATCTTCAGCAAAATAAAAACGAACGAACATTACGACGATTTAGCCATTTGGGTTTTAAATTGTTTCTAGTTCTTCAAAGATGTTTTTATTAGAAAAAGAGTTATGCTTCCAAATGTGAAACTTCCTCCCTAAAAACTCCTTTCTTTACTTTCTATCCACTATATTATTATTTTGTATTTATTATCTTATTTGTCGATTCCCTAGCTACCTAATTTTAAGTTTGTGTGGCAATCAATAATATGTTTCGATAGGGGTAAGAACAACCCCATTTTCCACTAGCACGGCCGGTAATAAAGGTAGCACAACCCCTTGAAAAATATGCTCTCGCGGTTTGGTTGGTTACCAAATATGGTCGGTCCATGTTAACTCAAAATCTAAAAAATTTCAGTAGAAACAAAACAATATTTAATTTTATATTAAAGATATATGAAAAATAAATTTTAAGCTTACAGCTATAACTTGTAGTTAATTATAACTGAACTTGCTGAAATAAACCGTTAAAAGTATAAAAAATAAAAAACTGATCCAAAGGATTTTGGTTAACAAGTTTGGTCGAATAGAAAATTTTCAGTGGAAACGCTAATCTGCAATAAATAAAACAAAACATATTATGAAAAAATTACTAAAATATTCAAAGTTAAAACTTTAATTTGAAATAAAAACAATTGTTTTTCCACTTTTTCTTCATTACAAGTTCTTTGGAGGTTTAAAGAAAATGTCCCACAAGTGCATATGGGAATTTCCAATATGACGTGCCGTGATATTTGTACCATAAAATGTAAAAAAATTAAATGAAGAAGTCAAATTTGTTAAAAGGGTTTTTATATATACAAAGTAATGAAGTAGTACTATATTCAGAAAAAACATTACAGTTATCGACGCTAAGGATTTGCAGATATAAGCAAAAATCTGCGCTGGCGTGACGCACACTGGGGATTTTTGTATGGAGGTGAGGAAAAAAATATATTTTTCAAAAAATATAATGATTTCATCACAAGTTTAGTTTTATTTATATAGTAATACACAAAGGTAATCAAAATGAAGAAAGTTAGAGAAATATATATCGTTACCACCAATGTAAAAAGCCCTAACTAACAAAAAAAATTTAAATGATTTTTTTAATTCATTATTTATTTTAAATCTATTTTTAATTTCATCACAAACTTAGTTTTATTTATATAGTTATATACAAAAGTAATCAAAATAAAGAAAGCTAGACAAATGTATATCGTTACCTACAATGTAAAAAGCCCTAACTAACAAAAAATTTAAATGATTTTGT
Organism: Pollenia labialis; assembly: GCA_949318255.1. Classification (NCBI taxonomy): domain Eukaryota; kingdom Metazoa; phylum Arthropoda; class Insecta; order Diptera; family Polleniidae; genus Pollenia; species Pollenia labialis. The sequence goes on along the minus strand of OX439142.1, from coordinate 45,853,788 downwards.
TAATTTTTAATTTATTATTTATTTTAAATTTACTTTTTAATTTATAATTCTAAAAGAGACTTAACTTCGTCGCTTATATCACTATACTTTTTCTGACTAAATGAAGGAGTCGTGTGAGATCATGGGATCTGATGTTACCATCACTCGGTGCATAATATCTTCGTTCGCGGCAATTCGACTGCATTTTCTGGAGTGTCTAAGGCGATATTTTTTATAGTCTTTGTTACGACTTTCCTGAGCCTCTTCGGATAATAAGCCTTCAGGAAAAATACACTTTTCAATTATATATTTTCCATGAATCAGAATTTTGTGGAGTGTTGGTGGCATATTGTACCACTCGTACAGTGCAACAAACTTTTTTGCCGTCTCCAGACAAAAATCACCAAATTTTTTCGGATCAAGTGCCTCGGTAATGGTTATAGCTTCGAGAATTGTTCAAAACCTCTTGATTATGTCTTCATCTAGACCCGTGATTTCGGAAATCAAAGCAGGATTAGCAAAGAATCGTCGTGACGTATATCCTGAATTTGTCGTACCAGAGCCTTGTTTAACAGTATCAACTTGTATTCCAATTTTCTCTTTAATTTCACGCTTTATCAAACATTTTCGGGCTTCTCTTATCGGACGAGTATTTGAGTCGACTCTTCCACTTTTAAATTCAATATTGTAAGCTATATGCAAAAGACACTCCATCAGCTTAATACGTGCATGAAGTGGTGACATACCAAATTGCAGTGCTTGTTCATTTACGGGCATAGCTTGAACTTCTTCGATTTTATTCATCTTGGATGTTGTTGCTCCACAAATAAAACAAGAAGATGCTGCTGGTGTCTCTGTTACTGTTATTGTGCCGTCAATCATTGTAAAATTTAATTCATGTTTTACTTTAAAGTTACGATTATTTACTGTTAACTCAAATTCTTTTAGTTGAGATATCTCTTTAACGTACGCAAACTGTAGTGTTCTACAATACTGTGTGGAAGAAGGTTTATTGTTGTTCCATACTAATTTATTTATGTCATCACTCAATGATAATTTTAGTGGTACAATTGATGTCATATACATATAAATGAGAGTCAGAAATTTCAACATCTGAAAACCTCTGTTGGTATTCGCTTTGACCAGATGCCCCATCACATCCCCATTTATAGTACATTGTTAGATTTCCGCTTTCAATTTTATTTATTTCCTTTACTGATTTTGCAGAGGTACACTGCCTGAACTTTCAGTAATAGAAATTTCTAGAGGATAACTGTTAGTTTTTTCTTTCGTGAGTTGTTTGTATGGTACGAGTATGTTATATCCTTCATTTTGTAACCAATGCATTAGATACTCGTATTTTTCTTTTGTAAGTTCAAGCTTTTAATGTAAAAATTTTGTGGTTGGTTTTTGAAATACTAGAAGAAAAATCAATTACTTCTTGAGGAACCATAGAACGTACTTCATCCCTTTTGTATCGTTTGGCGCGATCACAGCACTCCTCAAACGATTTGCGTGGCCGACCAAGTGCAGAACTGGTAGAACATTCAGCCTCAGTAAACTTAATTGTAAATGTGCCTTCAAGCCAATTTGCATTTTTTTTTTCAAATCGCGACTTCTTACGGTTAGAATCCTGCCATCTTTGTTTGAAGTTATAGTAAAAGTTTTTATATATTGTATCCAAAATTTCACATGCTCTAGTATCGTTTAAGCCAACGTGCAATTGTTGCAAAAACTGTTTTAATTTTGTTCTGTCTTTGTCAAATTCCAGAAGCTTCGAGCATAAAACCCCATGAGAAATAGAATAACTTTCCATTGCCGAAAAACTCTTGGTCCTTAGTTTCAGTTTAACGGAGAAAAATCGGTTGTACTTTTCGCGTTCGCCAGCACTTGTTGAATGACAAAAACCGATCAGTGAACACCTATAAATACTACGTAAGTTTCAATATTTTACTGAAAGCTACTTATGAATTCGCGCATCTTTTAAGGGTGGCTTTATACCTGTTTCGTGAGCGTTTAAAATTTTTCGAAACGTTCTAAAACATGACCACTCATAAATGTGGGTGCAATTTGTGAAAAAAAATCATTCAGGTAGCCAACGTAAAAAACCCAAAAACAGTGCACTTTCCTTTTTATACCCTTCACCGAAGGTAGAAAGGGTATATATAACTTTGTCATTCCGTTTGTAATTTCTTCAATATGGATCCTACACCCTATAAAGTATATATATTCTGGGTCCTTATGAAAAGCGAAGTTCAAATCCGGTTGTCCGTCTGTCTGTTGAAATGGGTTTTCCGAAGCCCCCAGATATGATGGGGACTTGGTTGGGGTATCTTTATGTCAGGTATTCTTATTATAATTTTGCTATTGAAATCCAGATCGGTCCACAAATGGCGGAGATATGACCAAAAAACCACGACTACCTCTAATTTTTCCCAAAAATCCCTTGTAATTTAATTACTTTTGGCTGTATATCTGGGGAACGGCAAAAGCCCAAGTTTCCAAATAAGGTACACACATTTAGGCTCTCAATACACACCATCCTACAAAATGTGGGCGGGATTGGAGAAGTGGGCGTGGTACCTCCCATACAAAAAAAATTAAAAATTGTATAAAAACCTAAATTTTAGGGCTGCCATATGTCCTATGGATATGACTTATATATGAAAATATCGGAAATTTTAAGTAGAACATATTTTATAAAAAACTCGGAAAAATCGGTTCAGATACAAAAAAGTTATGACCAAAATAAAATTTTTTTTTTTAAATACCCACTTTCGGGAACCATAACTAAAGTAAATGGTAAATTTCTTCTTCAACACGTCGGTATATAAATCTGCCAAATCGGTTATAAAATGGCTGAGTTACAACCGAAATACTGAATCCCCAAAAATTACTCTTTTTTATAATTAACTTTGTTAAAATATATGTATACAAGTATATATAAATGTTTATATATGAATATAACTTAAGTAAATGGTAAAATTCTTTCTTAACACGTCGGTATATAAAACTATCAAATCGGTTAGACAATGGGTAATTTATGAGCAAAATACTCCAAAAATGGGCTAAAAAACATCAAAATTTGTATAAAAACCTAAATTTTAGGGCTGCTATATGACTTATATACCAAAATGTCGCAAATTTGTATGAGTTATAACCGAAATACTGGGGTCTAATCACCGCATACGATATCGAGCAAAATTCATCGAAATTATTTATTTTGGTATCTTGAAACTCGATATCGAATGAAATGTATTGAATTTGAAATAAAAGCATTCGACATCGAGTAACTCGACATTACATTTATCGAGTTTTCATTCGATACGCCAGTGTCTATCGTATGCAAAAAAATTCAGTAGTTTATTCGATACGATAGTATCGAATGCGGTGATTAGACCCCTTAATTCCCGAAAATTACTCTTGTTATACCCTTCACGGAAGGTAAAAAAGGTATATATAACTGTATTTTCTACAATATTGATCCTACACCCTATAAAGTGTATATATTCTGGGCCCTTATGAAAAGCGAAGTTCAAAACCGGTTGTCTCTTATTTAAAAAAAAAACATTTTCCAGTTTTATTTAGTTTTTGTCTAATTGCTATGTATTCTGCTTGCACAATGGTGAAGGGTATATAAGATTCGGCACAGCCGAATATAGCACTCTTACTTGTTTCCTTTCAATTTTCCACGCACATTTATTACCGCTTATTACTTTGCTACCGCAATCATAAAAATCAAATAACCTTTTGTTTATTGTTTTTTTTTTAATTATGAGAATCATAAAAAAAGTCATAAATGTTTTTGCAAAAAATTTTGTGCATATCTCGAGCAAATTTTTGAAATGCATACCTTCACTTAATTGTGAATAAAAGCGAAACGCGTTCATCGATTTTCATGATTTATGTCTCATTTTTTCATAGGTTATGCCACTTTACGTGAAAGTAATAGGACTTGAAACTTTTTTGTACTGTTTTGGATTTTTTATGAATTAAAATTAAAAAATTAAAATTTTTTGGGCAAAAAATATTTTTTTCTTCATACATTTATTTATAACTGCGAAACTGTTGCTTATGTAGCCAAATGTTATATTAACAGATGAAAGTAATTGTAATTCTTGATTTTTCTAAATTTTTTTCAGCAAAATCCGACTAGTGGTTCTCGAGTTATGTTAAACAAAAGAGCCTTATCAGAATTGAGTCCCGAATCAATCAGCTGAAAAATTTTGTACTGTGTAATGCAACAAATTGAGAGGTGGCACCTGGTGGCACTTGAAATTGATTAATAATGTTAAAACAGATATAAGACAATGTATTAATTGTGATTTCAAACTGAGGAAAAGTAAAGATAAAATTACAGGTCCAAATGTTTGGAGAAAAATGGGATTTTTGTTATATGTTCATAAAAATACACAAAAAAAAAAACTTAAGTATCTGCAGATTTTTTTTTCAATTTTAGTATACTGAAATATACTACTTTAAATAAAAAAAAAAGAAAAACGTTAGATCACATAGTAAAATAATATTCGTATTTAAATTCTTAGGTTTAAATTAAGCTGGTTCGGTAAAACACACAAGTTCTGAGTTTGAGACGGATATAAAAAAAACTCGCAGTCAGATCGGAGTAAGTCTGTTTGATTTGATTGTACCATTTAGTCTAAAATTGCAACATATCACTGCATATTGCATGAAGACTATGTTGACAATTTGACTTTTTTCCGCGAAATCCCCAGTGTGCGCCGGGATAATATGTACCATATATGGAAACGATACAGGACACCAGAATATCGTGAGCAGTATCGTCTAGCTAGGAAAGCTGTTGTGACTAAGGTAAAACATGAAAAATCTGCCTATTATTCTAATAAATTCAACAGCGTTGTTGACACAAAAAAGACGTGGAAAATAATACCTGATATTGGTATTGGTAAGACTACAAATCGAGAAGATGATATTGATGTCAGTTTGCTTAGTCTGCTTTTACACGTTTCATCTTTTGATGCTCAACTCTTATGTTTTTAGGTGAGAGAAGAAAGAAGAAAGGGGGTTAGTACGGAGATGCCTGTACTCGGTCAGTACGCTGTGTTTTTATTCGTTGGTATATGCACAACGATGACTGCATGTAATTGTTTTCTTTTCTTTTTCTCTTTGATTCGGTATTAATAAAATTGTTGTTGTTTTGAACCGAAAAAAGTTGAAACCGATTGCTACGTGTGAATATATTGGCATCTTTAAAAGGGAATTGAAAAGAAGTTGAGCATCAAAAGATGAAACGTGTAAATTCAGACTTAACGAATCTTTTGTTAATATACCCTTGCCAACAGTTAACCCTGGTTTTTATGCTCAAACACCACCATATAACCCTTACGTGGCAAAATTCAGTTTTAAGTGCCTCAATCTAAATGATGTTGCAGAAGGTTTCTTTAAAGTGAAATCAAACGCCGTCGGTCTGGATGACATTAATCCAATATTCATAAAGTTGATATTAATACGTATAATTACGGTGACCATATTTTTTTAACAAAAAAAAAGGACATTTCAAAATTTAATAAACATTATATGGAGCATTAAGTTTATTGTATGTTCATATGTATATATAATAAAATAATTCAAAGTATTTTATATACATACATGCATACTTATATTATTGTTTATAAAAACAAAATTGCCTAGAAATTCACAAATAAGGCTTTAAACATCAAACTAATTAATTAAAAATAATTAAAATCATAGAAATATCTATTAAAAATAAGGTACAAGTCTTTAAACAAAAAGTTTTATAATTAAAAACATTTAAATAAACCTAAAGCTTTTATTGATATTTTTCTGCAGAGTGTATTTTTTTTAAATATCACTGTTATTTGATAAAAAGTATTTAAATCCTGCACAGTCCATTTGAAAATTGCACTTTGTTATTAATCCAACTGACAAAAAATTTTACGCATTGAACATACCTTTTTCAGTGTTGCCAGGTTATTACTGCTTTGAATGATTATAATTTATATTTTTTTTGATGTTTAAATTTTGTGGTGTTAAGAAAACAAAAAATCATTATGTTGGAGCTATAAAAAAAATTGTGATAAAAAGTTAAAAAAATAAGGAAAATTTACCGTCCTCCTTTTTGAAAATAATCTTAAAGGACATCGTGCCTAAAAAAAGGACTGTCCTTTAAAAATAAGGACGAATGGTCACCGTACGTATAATACACCCTATTAAATATTTGTATAATACAATTATAACCACCAGTAATTTTCCGACGGAATGGAAATATGCCAAAATCATTCCAGTACCAAAAACAAGCACTGAATACTTACATATATATAAAAAAATGGTTGCATATATAAATCAGTACAGTTTATTAATCAATTGGGCTTTAGATCTCAGCAAAGCTGTTTAACCGCCCTAACCGATGTAATCGAAGATATCAGAGGTAACTTGGAAGATGGGAGAATATCGCTATTAGTTTTGCTTGATCATTCAAAGGCCTTTGATACGGTTCACCACTCAATACTGTGCTTTAAACTATGTAAAATGTTCAACTTCTCAACTACCGCCGTTAGATTGATTTCAACATACTTAACTGACAGATGGCAATACGTCTCAAATAAATGACTTCTTTCTTACCCTCTTCGTGTGACAAGGGGTGTTCCGCAGGGTTCCATACAGGGACCATTGCTGTATTCGATCTATGCTAATGATATACCAAAACAGCTAAATTATTTCAGGATTCAGATGTATGCTGATGATATACAGGTCTACCTTGATAGCTCTAAAGCTTCCATCGTCACTAGAGTTACAGATATTAACACCGATCTAAACAAAATTTTCCTGTGGGCGACTGCAAATGGTTTACGAATTAACCCTAAGAAGTCAAAATGTATAATTATTTGTAAAAATTCGGTCAAAATTGAGTCTAGAATTGATGTTTTTCTGGGTGGCAGCAAAATTGATATTGTAAATTCTGCAAGAAATCTTGGAGTGGTCTTCAACAGGTTGTCAGATCACATCAACCAAACATGTGGAAGAGTGTATACCTAGTATGCTAAGGTGTGTATGGACTACACAGTATTGCACACCACCAAAAATAAGACTGCTCTTAGCTAAAACCTACTTACTACCAACTCTGCTGTATTCACCAGAAATCCTTACGGGCTGTAAATCAAAAGACACTGCTAAACTCAACACAACTTTTAACAACATTGTACGTTACATATTCCTTTTGAAGAGATTCATGTTTCTCAGTACTCCTTTAATAACTACTTAAAGCTTAAAAACCTAGTATTTCTGCATAAAATTGCAACATTAGAACAACCAAAATATCTGCATGACCGATTAAGATTTATGTATGAGGTCTTCAAAAGGAAATGGCATCATGCAAATAAGACATCGGGATACGTCGTCCGAGACAATTTTTCATACTAACTATCCGTCTCTGGAACCAACGTCCTTAAAACTTGCAATCTATTAGCAACGCAAATAAATTTAAATTTTTACTTAATCAATTTTACCCAAGGTATATTTACACAAGGTAAACTCGTTGGCCCATATGTTTGCCAGCTGTTTACCCCATTTGGAATCCTAGTGTCAAAAGTTGTTTATGTTGGTTCCTTGTGTTTGTTTACATTCCTATGGTTAGTGCACGTGTTGTTTTTTTTCAATTTGTGTTTTTATTTTGAAGGCACAGTGTTGCGTTTTTTTTTGACACCATTGTTCCAATTACAAAAACAATTTGGCGTGTTGTTTTTGTCTTGTTGTACTTGTTGTAGCAACGAGTTTACCTTGTGTAAATATACCTTGATTTTACCGAACGTAATCTCTTTTATTTGTCACTTGAATCATAATGATGCAAAACAGTGGTTATTAATTCTAATTCGTACTCGTATCTACAATTTTTTTTTTTTGTCGTGTGTGAGAAAAAAATTGCTTTTTATAAATGAATAATTGTACGATAGTTTCTCTTTTATTAAACAAAATAAACAGAGTTCAAAAATTATTTAGTAAAAGTGCAATTTAGATGATGATTTATTTGCTGATAAAAAAAGTAACGAGTTTTATTTTATTTGTTTTGACCGTTTACACATCACTAGTTCATTTTGTACAATTGATAATTTTTTGAGCTTTAATTTGTGAAATTGAAAAATATATTTGTAAAATAAATACAAACTTACATATTTTTGAATTTAATTATTTATTTAATTATTAATTATTATTTTATTATTAATGTATAAATCACAATAATATACCTATTGAATGAAAATTTCTCGCCAAAATGTTCAAAATTACCATAAACACACAGCAAAAAGAAAAAATGTTATTTTAAAATACATACACTCACAATATTATTACAGTAACGGACTGTAGTTTATTTAAGAAATATTCCGTTCAGTAGTTTTTAAATAAATAAACATTTAAAATTCCAAGCAAATTTATTTTTAACTGATTCTAACAGTTATTCAAAAAACTAGTGCATATTAATACGGATTTTCAGTTGCAGTTAATATTGTCCGTTGATTGCGTTAAATTCTTCTTTATGTTAAAGTAAATAAAAATGTAATTTAAAGCAACGAAAAGTTCATTTAATTTTTACTGTCAAAAATTCAACCGCGAATTCCGTAAAAACAAATCAATATTCAGTTATCTTATATTAATTAATTGTCAAAAAATTAACTACATATTCCCTAAAAACAAATAAATATGCAGTTATTTTATAAAATTTTACTGTCAAAAATTCAACACCATATTCAGTAAAAACAATTAAATATTCAGTTATTTTATATAATTTTACTACCAAAAATTAATTTTTACTCATTTTTTAAAAAAGAAATGCTTGTTTTGTGTAAGCAATACCCATTTTCTATTTGTTAAAATAATTTATTTAAATACATCAAATTTTAAAAGTAAAATAATTGCGAAGCCATATCGGTCATGCTGCTGGTGTCTTATGCGCCCCATACACTTTTCAATTCAATTGTCAACTGAGTCTTTCAACTGAATTGATACTTGGCCAAACACTTCTTCAACTGAATTGAAAGATTTTAATTCAACTGTCAAATTTAGATTTTTTTACAATTTTACAAAAATTTATTTTCTCTCCAAGTATCCATGTTTGCCACCAATGTCATTTTTTTATTTAAAATTTTATTGAAATTAAAGACAATTTTAAAAATATTTCACTTTTTCTTTGCAAAAAAAAATTACATTCATAAATTTTGACAGCTGATCAAGAGACTTAAGCACACACAGTACAATCGAATTGAAAGACTTGGAGTCAACTTGAAAAATCAAAATCTTTTGATTTTTCTTCAACCAACTCGACAACCGTCAAACTAATCAACTGACAAGGCCATACACGCTTTGATTTGGACAACAACCGACTCAGTTGACAATTGAATTGAATCGTGTATGGTCTGCTTTATAATTGAGAGTTCTTCTGTAAACAACGTGTCAGTACAACAAAAGTAAAACAAAAGTGTGTAACTGGGTAAGTAAATAAAAATATTCTCCCTCTCTCGCTTATAAGAAAAACAAGCGGACAGGTGTCTGTCTGGAATTTTTTAGAAATTCGGCTCTTTTGTGGAGTAAACGAAAATTTAATAAAATAACTGAATATTTAATTGTTTTTACTGAATATGGGGTAAATTTGACAGTAGAAAATTGACAGTAAAATTTTAATAAATAACTGAATATTTAATCGTTTTTACTGAATATGGTGTTGAATTTTTGACAGTAAAATTTTACAAAATAACTGAATATTTATTTGATTTTACGGAATATGTTGTTGAATTTTTGACAGTAAAAATTAAATGAACTTTTTGTTAAAAATAAATGAAAAATAGGTAGACCGGTTTTTAATTGAACTTTCATTTATTTTATATAACAATTTCAGTTAATTTTACGTACAGAATATTGTGAGTGTATGTATGTAGGTTTAAGATTCGTTTATTTTCACAAGGTTTAAAATAGGATTTTTAAGGTAATATTCTTTTATGAATACAATTTTAACGATTTTTGCTTTAAACAGATTTGAAATGATGTTTAAAATGTTTATGAATACGGCTGTTAAACTTTGAAATGTTCACCATAGCATTGAAAAATAAATTGTTCATTTTAAAAATTAAATTCTGATTAGATCTTGCAAATGCAATAGCAGAAAGTTTTTGGGCCTCTAAATGCATGATCTCTAATAAAATAGTAACATAAAAAAGTAAAACGAAATTTTGAGCTACATGCATATGAATGTTGAAATGGGTTTTTCGAAGAACCCTAAATGATGGTAACTATCAATGCGAATTTACACCAGGGGAAATTATCTTGCTACGTAAGAAACAGCTGATACCATGTGTCAAAATGGTATACCATCCTGCAGGTTCTGGGGAATCTTAACTAAATTTTATAATACTTGTAGTCCTAGGTTTGAAAAAATAAAGCCTAAAACTATCTTCTCAAAATGTCCTTTCTAATGAAACGGACAAAGGAAGAAACAATGTTTGTGTTTTATATATGGGGCGTTTAATATAAAGTGACCCAACTTTTGAAACCGATGTCTTCCGATTGGGATGAAATTTGTACCAAAAAATTTAATTTTTCAACATTTCTATAGAAACAAAGTCATTTTATTCCTGTGTTTAGCATATTGTGGTTATTGCAGTATCGAGAGTATGAAATTCTAGTTTTGTATGTTACATACCGGCTGAAAGGCAAGGACCGGAAAACGTTTTTTTATGTTTTTCAAAAATATTTATCATTGGTGTTCGAAAAATATTTTAAACTCTACAAACAACAAAAACTTATAAAAATATTTTGTTTGATATTGTTTTTTAAAGTTCAAAAAAAACCAAGTTCTTATCAAGGTATATTTACACAAGGTAAACTCGTTGGCCCATATGTTTGTCAGCTGTTTACCTAAGTTGGAACACCAATGAAAAATTCCGTGTATATGAGCCAAATTTTGTACATGTGTGCGTTAAATTTATATGAAGACAATTTTGACAATTCAGTTCCACTCGGTTATTTTTATAGAGCAGCATGTCTACACTCCCAAATGAGTCTACCTTGTGTAAATATACCTTGGTTCTTATAAAAGAGTTTTAAGAAATTTGTTCAAAAAATTACGAAAATGTAAATTAGTAAAAATGTATAAAAGTAAGTAGTTATAAGTGGTTTTAAATATATAAGATTATCCTATAATTTAATAGTAATTTTATCAATTAGTTTGAGCAACAATAAATTTTCTAAATGGTCAGGGGGCTACTTTGCGATGCGAAAGAAAATGGTGGCAAATCTAGCGATTGGTACTCTTTAATGCGTTTGCGCATTTGTCTTTGCATCTATTAACTTTTTTCATTTCGCAAATCATCACTATTTATTTTATTTAAATTTTCCAATTTCAAATATTTTAGCATTTTATTGCTGTCAATCTGCGCCATCTTTCATTTTTGTTGACAGTATTGCTCCATTTTCAAAACATTTGCGAAAGTGATAGAGAGTACCAAGTTTGCATTTAGCTTTCGCATCGAAATTGTTTTCGCATCGCAATAGAGAGTAGCCCCCAGAACTAAAATTCCTTATATTTTGGGTCATAATAATTGGCAAATCACTGAAGGCTCTTTCCACATATACCTGTGTTGCGGGTACAGCTGATGCAACAGCAGCTAGTTTTGATAAAAAAAGGATCTCCAAAGCTTTTGTTTTTCCAGAATTCCAATATATTAGCACTAAATGGCAACTTTTCCTCGTGTTTTAAGGACCGTTTTCACAACTTACCGATAGCTAAAAGTCGACATTAACCGGCCTTTTAAATAGTGTTTCATTATTAAAACTTTACTTTAACCTAAAGTCAGCGATAAAGTAAATTAAGGTTCATTCTACCTGGTTGGTAGAATTCAAAAGAAAAGCGCTCGCCGAGACAAACGCCGCTGGGTCGATGATCTCGCCAAAGAAGCCCAAGCAGCTTCCGAGTCCCACAGGAGTCGCGATCTGTACAAAATAACAAAGCAATTAGGACGAAAGAGTTTTAACACAAGCAAACCCTTAAAAAACAGCCAAGGAGAGATAATAACATCGAAAACAGGGCAAATGGACATATGGGTGGAACACTATGAAAAAATGCTTAACACCACTCAGGTCACTTTTGAACCAACATGCCTTTGCATCCAACATACTGAAAGGCATGACATACCGATCAATAAGCCCAGCGTAATCGAAATTGAGACAGCAATTAAGACTCTTAAGAACAATAAAGCACCCGGAATCGACAACATATCGCCCGAACTATTAAAGGCAGATCCAGCTACATGCGCCCAACTTATACACCCCATTATAGACAAATTCTGGGAAACCAATCACCTTAGCGACGACCTTAAAGAGGGTATGATAATTAAAATCCCAAAGAAAGGAGACCTTACACAATGCAAGAACTGGAGGGGCATAACTCTTCTTAGCATGGCAAACAAGGTCATAGCTAATATAATAAACAAACGTTTATCAGACGCAATGTCCAACGATATTCGCAACGAACAAGCCGGTTTCCGTCCCAGCAAATCTAGCATTGACCATATTAATAGCCTTAGAATAATAACGGAACAATCAGTCGAATGGCGATCTCCGTTATATCTAACATTCATCGATTTCGAAAAGGCGTTCGACACAATACATCACGCTGCAATATGGAACGCACTTCGCTGCAAGGGAATACCTGAAAAACTTATTGTGATAATCAGGGCTTTGTATGAGAATGCTAAATGCCGCATCCTACACGAGGATGTAATCAGTTGCCCAATAAGTATCAAAGTAGGTTTCTGGCCAAATACCATCACAAACGAACGCTTATGGGCCGAGTGCGGACAAACACCAATTGAGTATGAAATCAGAAAACGGAAATGGCGGTGGATTGGACATGCCCTGCGAAGACCTCAAGCCGACATCACCAGAAACGCAATAGACTGGAATCCCCAAGGCAGCCGCAGGAAGGGTCGGCCGAGCCACACCTGGCGTCGACAACTAGACATCGAAGTAGCCAAAGTCAACAAAACGTGGAACGAGCTGAAGATCATAGCAACAGACAAACAAGAATGGAACATAATCGTTGAGGCCCTATGCTCCTTATAGGAACAAAAGGAATTTATATATATATATATACCTGGTTGGTTAAAGTTGTAATAATGGAACAATTTTTATACGGCCGATAAAATCCTACCTTTAGCTATCGGAAAGTTGTGAAAACGGGCCTTAGTGAATTCATTTCCAATTTACGGTAACGTTCTACATTACTAACTACCTGTTGTTGACACGCATTTGCTTGATCTGTCTTCGCCTAAGTTATTGTCGCATATCTTGCCATTAATTTTTAATTTATTGTAAATTGTAAGGATATGAGACTGAAAAACATATATACATACATATACATATGTACATTTATATTGTTTTATAAAGTTTGGAAACGAATGCATTTATGAATATAGTACATAAAATTATAAAAATACTTACAATTGCTGTTATTCACGATTTTAACTTCAAAATTGAGTTTCTAAAAACAAAAAAAAAAAAAAAATGTTTTTTTCTCAAAAGCGTTTTTTTAAGAACTTTATTATTTTGAACTCAAACAAAATAATTTTTATTATTTTTTGTACAGTTGAAAACATTTTTTAAAGATCAATGATAAATATTTATCAAAAAAAAAATAAAAAACTTTTTGTGTATTTTTCAAATTTTGAATTTTTATTTTTTTGTTTCTTTTCATGTACAAAATACATTTTGTACCAGAATGTTCTAATAATAATACATTTTGTTTTGTTCTTTAAAAATAATTATCTTTTTTGTATTTTGCTATACATACATATTTTATTTTAACTGATAGAAAAAAAATATTTTTTTGTACACACGAGTTTTAAGTTTTATAAATGAAAAACTTAAATTTAAAGTTTTCGGTTTTTAATTTCTGATGCCTGCTGAAAGGTTAATTTGTCTACTTTCTGAGTATAAGTTTTATTGTTAAAGTTTTAGGATCACCCACAAATAGGAAAAAATTAAGAATAGTGAATATGCTTACAATTGAAAAATCCTTGTCTTCAGTTATAAATTATTTTTTACATACATATAGTCCACAAATGATTGAGTTATGACCAAAATAATAAGACTGCCTCTAATGTTTACCCAGAACCCTTACTTTTTTAAGTCTTCTTATAATTTATAATCTTTATTTGTTCACTTTTAGTAACCTCAGTGCAATTATTAGAACTTGGCATTAGCTGTTAACCGGCAGAAAACAGACGATTTTTGACTGATAACACATTACTATCTATCAATTTAATCTCAACTTTAGCTAACTTCCAGTAATAATGGACCTTAGTAGGGTGCTGGTTGTCACTATCTAACTTTACAAAAATTAACAATGGTGAAGTTTAAATAAAGTTCGTATTTTTACATGGTTTTTTTTAGTTTTGTTTAATAACACAGTGCAATACGAAAAAAAAGACCCGTGTCTCCCAGTTTTGCCCAAAGTCATGCACTTTTTAATTTATGGGCCCTTAAAGATTTGGGGACTCGGTATCATTTTTGAAAAAAAAGGTATCATTTTCTTAGGCTCATATGTTGCAAACCGATCAAAATTTTGATTTACCCTCTGAGACAAAGTTGTAGCTTCCCATAAAGAACAAAAATTTTGAACACATAAAATCAAAAAAACTTCATCTTCAAGATCAAAATCGCAAAAGTCTTTAAAAAATTTCCTAGGAAGTTCATATGCAAATGGATTTTGTAACCACTTGTTATTACTTCAATAATAACATGTGTAGGTAAATGAAATGCAATTCCAGTTATTTCTACAGCTAATTTAGGATTGAAAAAAACTTTTGTTGGTGTTACCATCGTTGCTGTTTCCAAATCCAGTCTTCGGTACTTCCACTATTAGCCCTTATTAATTTCTAAATTTGTATCGGTAGTTTTTTCCTCTCTTTAACAATAGTTTTGTTCTCATCCGATCTTAATTGCCACTTTTTACGTTTATACGACTGGTGTAATATGCTTTCAAATAGACAAATTCTGGCTTCACAGGTGGATAAACACCGTTACTTACTGTTTCGTAGATTCCTTTTTTTACACAGGTAATATTATTCTTAGGGCCATTATTACAACTTGCCAATAGTTAAAAGTCGGATTTTGTCGGACCGATAAATAGCTTTGCATTATTACAACTTCCATTTTTTATTGCTGTTATTTTCAATAATAATAATATTTAATAGATGAAAACATAATGAATGAAGGTTTTATAATGCAAAGCTATTTATCGGTCCGACAAAATCCGACTTTTAACTATTGGCAAGTTGTAATAATGGCCCTTAGATGTAATAATTTAAATAAAATTCAACCAAAAAATTGTATGACTGACCAAAGGGTTTCTATCATATGCACCTATGCAAGATGAGCAAAAACACAAAGGTGTAATTTTCAAAAAATCACAAAAAAATGGCGCAAAACGCGCTAAGTTTTTATTTTAATTTAAAAGTAGAGATATAAAAGTTTATCATTATGTAATGGGTCCGCCATCTAACGTTTTTTTTTCAACTAGTGCTTATTTCGTGAATGGTAACACTTAGCTCATGTCTGATTTGACAAATAATTAGTTTTATCCAAGGCCCATTGAAAAGGTCTTTTTAGTTGCCAAAAGTTGTTTACATGTGCATGTATACGTTTATGGTATGCCACACATACACGTTTTTTCCTTTTGCTTTGTATATGTGGTAGTAAATTTTTGACAACTAAAAAGAATTGTATTTTGTTTTTGTACAAGTAAGCAGACCTGATAGATGGGCCTTGGTTTTATCCTTCCGCTAAACGAATATGGTTGTGTATACGCTTGAACAACGCTGGGAAATATTGCGACATTACTTTGAAAATCATGGTAATGTTGCAGAATGTGTGCGAAAGTTGCGTACGGATTTTGGAAGAAAAGATGAAGCTCATTTTGATCTTGGCGGGTATGTAAACAAACAAAATTTTCGCATTTAGGGCACAGAAAACCCGCATACATTGAAAAGCCGTTGCACCCAAAACGAGTCACTGTTTGGTGCGGATTTTGGTCCAGAGGCATAATTGGGCCATTTTTCTTCGAAAATGAGCAAGGAGTGGCCGTTACAGTCAATGGCGATCGTTATCGGGCCATGTTGAACGAATCTCAAAAATTGAAGAGGAGGATATTGGCAACATTTGGTTTCAACAGGACGGCGCTACATGCCACACAGCCGAAGCCGAAGGGTGCCGTCCAATATAAGTGTTACACCGTCAAGCCAGAGACAATTGGTGTAATACAGCTGCACACAATCGATAATGTAGGTACTTAAAAATTGGACCGATCGTGTAGGCTACTGTATGGCCAGCCGAGGCAGCCATTTGAATGAAATAAGTTTCCATTATTAACCGGAAGGATTGTACTTTCAAATAAAAAAAGAAATTTGAGAAAATATTCAGTAGTTTTTTTATAGCATTTTCAAAAAAAAAAGTTATTTGGCGGACCCTTTATAACATTTTTAAAAATGCAACTAGCTTGAGGGTTACACGATCAAGTCTTGCCTATCAAGTTTAAATTCACTCAAACTTTTTTACCAATACACTTATATTTTTAAAAATTGATACGAACTTGCCTTTAAAATTCTCTTTCCAGTGAGTGTTTCAATTTACGTTCAAGAAAACAGCTGATTTCAAGGTTAGTGAGCAAAGTTTTTGTTTGCCTCAAGGCGAATTTATTACAGGTGGTCTTAAAAGCCCTGCTGATAACTTTTTTTTTAGCTAAAATCACTGTTGGATGTCAAAATTTTGTTTATTCTCTTTTATTATCTTTGTTTCTGTTTTGTTTTATTTCTGTTTTTGACATTGTACAATGATTTTACAAAAACAAATTGCTTGTGGTTTTAGTACGAGTTGTACTTGTTGTAGTACCGAGATTACCTGGGATGAATTCGCCTTGGTTTGCCTTATAAATTGTTTTCTTGATGACATCTTGAAAGTAAATTGTTCAAAAATTGAATGCAGCCTACGTCACAACTTTAAATACTTTGAAATTTTGACAAACAGTATATGTAAAAGACAGAAGAAAATCTTGATCGTGTGGCTGCACTGTAAATTCACTTTCAAAAACTTTTTTTTTTAATTTTGAACGAATTTTTTATCATAAAAATTTAAAATAAAATTTTTCTAAAACTTTTTATAAGTAGCTGTTAATGTAGTCTTTCACGGAAAAAATATAATGTGAACTCTATTCGCTCACCCACAAAAATATATGTATATTGTAAACCTCTCAAAACTGTAAAAAGTCAATCAAGGCGAATTCAAACAGGTAAACTCATCTCTACAACTACAAAAAGCCCCATGTATTTTGTTTATACAATTTTCTGGTTGGTTGTCAAAATTTTTTTATTGAAAATTAAAATTATCACTTTTTTATAAAAGAAATTAATAAATTCACTTCAATCATTCGCAGTTTTGAAATATTTTTATTATAAAAATAATATTTTTAACACTTTTCATTCAACTTCTTCTCAAAACAAAATCATATTTTGACGTTTCACCATATTTTTTAATTCGCCGTGTAAACAGCTGATGAACGGCTGACGAGATGAGTTTACCTGTTTGAATTCGCCTTGAGTTGAGTAAATAGCAAGGCGAATTGACTACTCAATTCGCCTTGGTAAATAGCATGCGTGTTCCAAGGCGAATTCAAACAGGTAAACTCATCTCTACAACTACAATTGTAAACTCATCTCTACAACTACAATTCATTGACTTCAAGGCGAATTCAAACAGGTAAACTCATCTCGTCAGCCGTTCATCAGCTGTTTACACGGCGAATTAAAAAATATGGTGAAACGTCAAAATATGATTTTGTTTTGAGAAGAAGTTGAATGAAAAGTGTTAAAAATATTATTTTTATAATAAAAATATTTCAAAACTGCGAATGATTGAAGTGAATTTATTAATTTCTTTTATAAAAAAGTGATAATTTTAATTTGCAATAAAAAAATTTTGACAACCAACCAGAAAATTGTATAAGCAAAATACATGGGGCTTTTTGTAGTTGTAGAGATGAGTTTACCTGTTTGAATTTGCCTTGACTCAACTTTTCTGACTTTAACAGTGTCCCAAAACCACAAATCTCGAGCAAAAAATTCACTTTACGATGCAGAATTGTGTTGTCTGTCGAGCTGCGTACTTAAATTGTTACATTTCTTAAATTAAATGTTTGCTTAATATCCGGCTAGATTTGCAAAAAAACCCCTATATGCGGCGCCCAAAATTAATTTTTGACTAACTATAAAGTGTGTTTTATTGAGTGTAGCTCGATTAACATAAGTTTTAAATTTCATCAAAATCGAAATTGACCATCTGTCCCTTCATATTCCTTGCTTTAAAAAACATATACAGTCTAATTATGAATTCTAATTCCCCGGGAGTTTTTCCTTTCCCCATTTTTTGCAATTGGATTTACATAGAAAAATAGCAGGACTCCCGGGGAATTTTTTTAATAATTTGGCTGATAAACTCTGTTTTAATTATCAATTCAAATTTCATCAAAATAGGTTAGTTATTTTCGAAGTGGCAGCAATTCTCCGTATGTCCAATCTTGGTCGCATTCGGTAAGGGGACGGTCGAGCGGAGATAGACTGGAGGCGGAATGGAGGGTGAACAGCGTGCTCATTTTAAAATGGCTTACTTTTTCTTTTAAGAACGGCAACTATTGCGGCCTGAACTCTATCTTATGTTAGTACCAGTTAGAGAAATACAAAGTACCAAAAAAATCCCTCTTACAGATTCACTCAGACACTTGTACGTTAGTTTGTGCTGGTTCACACTCTTCAAGTTTTAGCCGTCAAGTCTTGAGCTTTTAGGAGAGAAGCGAAAAGAGAATGCCATCTCTTTTCCCCTCTCTCCTTAAAACTCAAGACTTGACGGGTCAAACTTGACGTGTGTGAACCGGCACTTTGATGTTTCTAGGTCCAATATTAACGGAAATTTAAAAAGTACCAGCTAAAGAACAAAAAGCCCCTCTAAGGCCCATTTTCACAACTTACCGATAGCTAAAGGAAGGATTTTATCGGCCGTATAAAAAGTGCTCCATTATTACAACTTAACTTTAACCTACCAGATAGGATTACCCATAATTTACTTTATCGCTCACTTTAGGTTAAAGTAAAGTTTTAATAATGGAACACTTTGTATAAGGCTGATTAAAGTCAACTTTTAGCTATCGGTAAGTTGTGAAAACGGGCCTTAGAGTTTTTTATTCACTTAGGACATTTCTGTTTAATTTTAAGTTTCTAGGTCCAATACTAATGAAAATTTAAAAAGGTATTAAAAGATATTTTTAGTTAGGCTTGAGTTCTTCAAATTTTAAATAAAAATCAATTCCATTACTAAAAATAAGTCTTTTAATTGACATAAATGCGCCGTTCTTGATGAAATATCCATTACACAATTATCATGTTATTATTTCAGTATATGTACATATGTGTTATAAATTACGAGTTACAAAGATATTAAGTAAAAATTGTGATGAATAAATTTATATGTATTTATCTTAAACAATATGTTGTAAAATTCCTTGTCTTACCAAAGTTTCCACTTGGGATCTTGGTAAATAATGTTGACTGTTTTTCTTTAGATAAATCACTTCTCCATCTTCTAATTCAAACTTTCCAAAATCTTCAACACAACGCACTTCAATGTATAATGATTTTGGTGGACGCAAGTCTCCCGTTAAATCTATACCTTGACCGTCACCTATAGAACGCATATATGCAGCCAAAGATTTCGAATATTTGTTAAAAAATGTTACTTCCGGTTCACATAGATTTACTTTTATGTCAAACGGTACAATAGGACCGAATTCCCAACGCAAAGCTTTAATTCTTTGCAGACGTTGATACAGATAAGTTAAAAGACATCTTTTATTGCGCTGCAAGGCAGCATGACGAAAATTTAATAAGGGCCATAAAGTACGATCACCCGAGGTGGAATAGTTGGCACTATTCATACAAAATAGATATACATACATTAATAGAAATATAAAAATTTAAACATAAAAATGATGTATTTGTAATGATTAAACTTACGCTTGAGTGCAATTTTCTTCAAATATGGCTTTAATTTCTTCCAAAACTTGACGAACACCATCATCCTAAAAAAAACGATTTACAAACATATATTCCTTCCAAGGCCCATTTCTCAAACTACAAGTTTCAAATCTATAAACAAAACAAATTTAGTGAATAAAAAAATTTTAAAAGCTTGGATCAATATTATTTAAGTTTATT
The DNA here is from genome assembly GCA_949318255.1 of Pollenia labialis. Classification (NCBI taxonomy): domain Eukaryota; kingdom Metazoa; phylum Arthropoda; class Insecta; order Diptera; family Polleniidae; genus Pollenia; species Pollenia labialis. Next base: position 45,833,509 of record OX439142.1, on the reverse strand, counting down.
TTTATTCGACCTTTTTATTCTAACATAAAAGAATTAATTAATTAAGCTTGAGGATCAGTTTTACTTGCAGATTTATAATTTTGAGAAATAAGCTCCTGAGCACTTACTTATATACAAACTACTTACATCAAATGGTGGTATTGTTTGTGAAGATCTTTCCAATTCTTTAATTAATTCAAATGCCTTGTCGGCAAACATTTTATTTGACTTACTCATTTTAAAGGAACAATTACAAATGTCTATATAGTATGCATGAGAATAAACATTTGTTACAAATTAAAAGCGCCAATAATGTTTATATTTTTTTTTACTTCAATCAGATGTTGATAATAACGCCATCTTGTGTCTAATAGACATTAATATCTTTAGTGTTACCGTTAACGTTTTTTATTCCAATTTTATTGATAACTACCCAGGGTTACCGTTGAGAATTTTGAAAAAGTCGCACAAAAAGTCGTTTTTAAAACAAAAAGTCGCACAACAAATTCGTTTTTTTGAAATTTAAGTCACACTTTTTTAACATTTTAATTACCACCCGGGTGACAGTTTCGGTTTTTTTTCTTTAGAAACTCTCTTAAATTTGCTTCAGTTAAAAAGAAATTTTTAGGGTGTGTATGAAACGGTAGCAAAGTTCTATGGTGAAATAAAATTTGTTTGTGGTAGAAAATTTTCATATTTGTGCTGTGTGAAATTATAACATTTTTGACAACGTAAAATTTTGACATAAAGAAAAAAACAATTACTTGTAGTTTTGTGAAAATGAATAAATTAATCAAGTTTTTACCAATAATTCTGTTGGAATTGAGATCGTCCCAACTATTTGATGAATTCATTCTGATATATTAACAATTTTTTACAAAAAGTGCGGGCAAGAAAGCTTATACATGTGTACATACTTACATGTTGTATAATTCTTTTTAATTTTTTTTGCCGCTGGTCCTACTTCCATATTATTTTTTACTTAGTTTAAACAAATTTGAAGAAAAAAATAATTTTTGTGGTTGTCAAAAATTTCTACACTAATGTCAAAATGTATACTAGCCCCCAGGGCTAGTGAAATTTTATTCACCTCAATAGTGTCAAAATTTTACTTCAATGAGTACTTTGCTACCGTTTCACACACACTCTTACTTACAAAACAAATTGTTTACGTTAAAAAACCGAAAAAAAATTTGTATGACAAAAACTTTTTTATAAATAACCGAAAAAAAGTTGTATGGCGATGACTTGTTCTCATCGCTTATAGACATGCAGCAACAACCGGGTGGGTATTGGTAAATGATGTACATACAAATCTTTGGTTAACTGAACAAAACTAAGCAAAAAGGAATTAACAATTTAAACGATATAAATAGATGAGAAATAAATCGTTAAAAATGTGTTTAAATACACTTATGTGTATTAATTTTACATTTGATTGATTTATAATAATGTTTTTTTTAACTTTTTTTTGTATTTTCGCACAAGTTCACCACTTGGCACCCAACCTTCTATTTCAGTATCTAGAAAACTTAGAGTTGATAGAATGGACTCACAAGTTTCTACTTTTAACCTGTTGTTTAAGTTATTTTTTTATTAATTCTAATTTTGAAAAAAAAAATTGTCAGCACACGCACTGTTGTGCGGAAGAGTTAATACATGCGCTGCTTATTTGTCTAAATTAAGTTACAATTGTTAATTAAAAGCAATTTTAAAGCTTCCTACTGTATACCAAAAATGGTAAGCATTTTGTAATTTTTTGTTTGTAATTGTATGATTTATCATTCGATTTACTTTCTAACAACTGCAATTCGTTAATAAAAGCGGGTGTCATTTATAACATTTTTAAATAAAGATATGAGATCAATAGCGGTAAAAAAGTTGTCTTAAAACGCTTTAAATAATAATGCCGATCAACCCAGATTGGCATGGAAATTCAATGAACACGATACAAAACAAGTCATATACAATACGGTTCAGTAGTTGAAATTGTCTGGATACAAAATAATCACCTGATCAATCGAATGCGGTTACATATCCAGGGGAATGTTTAAAACAAAATTGGTATGTTTAAGGGAAAATATGTGAAATTATGCATTTAAAACAAGTTTACCTTGTGTAAATATACCTTGCGTGTGACTGTGCGGCGGTAATTGTTGTAACCATTTCGCTTTGTACCAACTAGCGGCAATTAAATTTGTATAAAACAGGGCAATCGTGTGATTTCTGAAAATTTGGTTGGGGCAATTTCATTATTGTGTGTTAATAAAGCACAATAAAAATTGTGTCATATTGGTGCATTTGCGGCAATCGTGTAATCCCAGCTTAATACAGTAGAATCGCGAAAAAGTTAACCAAAATATCCCAAGGGTTATTCACTTTTCTAAGCAGGTTTAAATATGAAAATATGTATATACAATAATAAACATGGAATTTTCAGAAATAAAACACTTAATTTATTCAAGGGCTTTGTTTTCATCATAACCAAAAATAAACTTAGATTATTCATTTCTGTTCGCTACAGCCTCAGGAATTTAAAAAATAGTTTTTCTTATTTTTGAGATCCATAATCCGACGCTAATAGTTTTCCTTGAATATTTTATTTAATTTTGTTCAAACTCTCTACTTTTTGCTCATTTGCGATATTTTTTTATTAATACGTTTAAAAAGTTAACTAATAGTTAAATTTTTAGAGCGACGTAGTGGCGTGAAAATTCGGTTAACTTTACCGCGAGACTAACTTTTCCGCGAGTTAACTTTTTCGCGATTCTTGTATATAAAAAAGAAAACTTAACAAAACAATTCAATTAATATAAAAATTTTAAATTATTAGTATGGTATTTAGTATTACTTGACCTTTCTTTTTATAATTATTTTAAATTGATTAAGCTTGAGGTCTTCTTTTATAAAAAATATTATATTTTTTATTTTCAATATTTTTTGTCATAAATAAAATTCAAAAACCTATTTGTCATAAAAATTTTCAAAAACAAATAGGTTTTTGAATTTAATTTATGACAAAAATTGTTTCATAATTTTGTTATTGTTTTTTTGTTTTTATATAAAATTTGTTAATTTTCCTGACGATGCTAACCAAATAATAAATGAAAATAAAAAATATAATATTTTTTATAAAAGAAGACCTCAAGCTTAATCAATTTAAAATAATTATTATTATGGTTTTATGTCTTAAATTAATTCTTAAATGCAAAAACGCTTGAAATGCAACCCCGTATTCATAAATGATTATTAAATTTAACAACGTTTATTAAACGAAATTTTCATAAATAATTTATTTTGTAATCCTTTATTAATTTTTAAAAATTTTTATGAATACAGTCATAAATCTGCAGTATTTGTTAATAACTAATAAATCGACCAGAAAATAAAACACATGACTATACAAAGTAAAAAACATGTCGTCAACATGACATGAATCATTTGAATGCCAATTCATGTTTAAAGAAGAAAAAGGAAGAATCATGTCAATAAGACATGAGCCGTATGAACTCAGACTTACTTAATGCCAACATAAATTTATTAGACCGATAAAGTGCCCGTTAACGATTTTGGGTTTCTCAATATAACGACAAAACACATTATTTTCAGTTTGCAGCACCTCTCAAAATACATATAAAACTTGGGAGTCAGCTGATTGAATTTATCTGTACGGCAAATACATAAAAGGAAAATAAATATTTGGCAGATGAGTACTGGTTAGCTTTGCGATAGAATAGAAACAAATGAGCCATTGGGAATACCAAATTTCTTTAATGTGCAGTTTTTGGTTAAGAAAAACGATAATTGCGTAATGAGAAAACGGTCATAAGACAATGAATAATTAGAAGTATAAAAATTCAATAAAAACGAAAATTTGTATACATATGTATAACAAAGTTTCACACAGAAAAGTTGTTAAAATTATAAATCCCAGAATTCGGGATTTGTCAGGCCCAAAAAATCCCAGATTCGGGGTTTCTCGTTTGGCATCCCTATAAGCGGTTGTTAATTTTAGTACGTCGCAAATTTAATGGAGCAATCAAATTTCACGTTTGCGGCAATAAATACCATGGTGAAATAATTAGAAGGTGGCAGCACTACGGAATCTTTTATTTTTTGCTCAATTCATGGTGAACTTTCTTAATTTAAAAATTATTTGCTTATTTATAGGTAACCCAGGGTCTCCACCTAACATAAAATGACTAACTTTAACACTAACTGCAAAGCAGTGTTAAGTGGAGACTGCTCTAGTTATGCCCAATTTTCAGGATAGTATTTAAATCTATATTAAGTTAATTTTCATAACAAACTTAAATCGTATTTAAAACAGATTGGTTTTTTGAGTTTTATTTGAAAAGTCTTATTTAATTAAGATAAAAGTATGGTAGCACTACTAAATACAAAAAAAAATATATAAAAGTGTAATTATCTACAAGGTGGTCTGAAAAAACAGCTGACTGTTAATGCTTTGCCTGTTGTTGTTGTATTGTTGTGATATTGAGGCCACCTTGCTAAAATATTACAATGGAAACTTAAGTTGAAATTAATGCCCAATTTTCAGGATAGTATTTAAATCTATATTAAGTTAATTTTCATAACAAACTTAAATCGTATTTAAAACAGATTGGTTTTTTGAGTTTTATTTGAAAAGTCTTATTTAATTAAGATAAAAGTATGGTAGCACTACTAAATACAAAAAAAAAATATCAAAAAGTATAATTATTTACAAGGTGGTCTGAAAAAACAGCTGACTGTTAATGCTTTGCCTGTTGTTGTTGTATTGTTGTGATATTGAGGCCACCTTGCTAAAATATTACAATGGAAACTTAAGTTGAAATTAAGTGTACCACATCGGTGACTTAAGTTTGATTTAAGTTTTTAGTGAAGAAAAGAATTTTGTTTTTAAATCGATTTTAAAAATAAATGTGTTTTAATATCAATCCTGAAAACTGGGCATAAGTGTACCACATCGGTGACTTAAGTTTGATTTAAGTTTTTAGTGAAGAAAAGAATTTTGTATTTAAATCGATTTTAAAAATAAATGTGTTTTAATATCAATCCTGAAAACTGGGCATTAAAGTTTTAACTTGATTGTTATAACATTTCTTTTGAAAGTTCTTTTATAACAAAAAATTGACGTTTAAGTTTGACAGTACGCTATTTTTTAGTGGTTTTTCGACATCTTTATTTAATTTGTTAAAAGGGTTTTAAACTAGACGTAATAAACTTAGCTTTTTGTGAAAAATATAATGCAAACATTAAGGTATAAAATAACTTTAATTATTTTCCACAAACACACTGCACTGACGCGTCAACGAACTGAAAATAATGAAAAGTTTTAACTCTAACTTCACTACGTGTACGCCACCATAAACATATAATCACTTTAACAGCAAGTCCTTAACTTTATGTTTTAACTGCATTTCATGTTAGGTGGAGAATGGATGAATGTCAAAAAATTGTAAATTTTCTAAACAAAATAAATTGTATTCAACATTTTTTATTTTTCGAATTTAAAAAATGCAGAAGGTATTTTAAAAACGTGATTTTAGTTGTTTGATTTGGTCGTTTAATTAAAAGCAATTTATTTAATAAATTTAATACTAAATGTTATTGTGCAAAAGGTTTAAAATATAACTTAAATACCTTCTGCATTATTTAAGTGCTTTTTAGTTGTTGCAAAGAACAACTTGTGTGTTTATTTTAAATTTTTTAGTTGTGGTTTTAAATAACAAATTAAAACCAATCGTTAACAACTTTCCTTTTGGCAACGTGGTGGAGAACCAACCAAAAAACTCATAAACATAATTTGAATTGTGAAACCGCTGTGCTTGCTTTTCAAAAATGCGTAAGTGTTTATTATGCGGCAAGGAAGATGTGCCTGGAAACGGTACTTTTTTTAAACCACCAAGAATCGCTACAATGAGTGAAAAGTGGAATAAGTTGTGCGGTAAGAAATTTAACACAGGCACAAGAATATGCATTAACCACTTTTTAAAAACCGATATCATAGTCGTGGGACGTTTCACTCGTTTGTTGCCAAAAGCCATGACAATAGTCCCTGAAGTACAACAAATGTATGTGCCCAATAAGAACGTAGCAGTGCCTGATGTGCAACAAGTGTATGTGCCCAATAAAACCACACTAATGCCTGAGGTACAGCAAATGTTTATGCCAAATGAAAACCCCGATCTCAACTGCATTATTTTTTTTTAACACATATTTTTTTGGCGTTCATGTTTGTTTGCAACATAAATGTCAAATTGATTTCGAAAATTCGAAAACCAAAACCAGTTTTACGTAATGGAAACACTTTAACACGTTTTGCTCAAAACAAGTTGTTTTGCTCATAGTGGAAACATAGTATAAATTGTTTACAAAAAAAGAACTGACGTCCTCTGCTTCAAAGGTTTCAAAACCTAATTCTGAAGAAAAAGAGTCTCAAACTGAGTAAGTTATAATTAATAAAGGGGTTTTTTTGTTGAAAGCATCATAATTTTTGAAGTTACCAAGAAATTTGTAATGGGGAAGAAACACTTGATTTTTAAATCTTTTAGGATCAAAATAAGTGCTCCCTTATTGTGAAAGGCATTGGACACGATGACACCTTTGACCTTTCTTGTCGCAAAAATCATATATTTTGAAGTAATGATATTTTTAAAATTTCTTAATCATTTAAAACACAACTTTTTGTGCGTTAAATGACATTCTCATAGGGAGGTCTAGAAAAAATGCTACTCTAATATAACATGTTATATTAATACAGTAGTTTTGACTTAACTGCCTTTTGTTTACGTGCACGTTTGACTTAACTGCACAAAATTGATAATTTTTGGAATTATTCTTTCTAATTCCATACAAATTCCTTTTTTAAGTGCACTTTCTATACCTGCACATTTAAGATAAATGCACAAATTTTTTGGCATTTTAAAATTATTTTCATACAAAAAATCAAAGTTAGCTGCACTTTTACTTAACTGCCCAAAATAAATATTTTCTGGAATTATTCTTCAAAATCCTTGTTTACGTGCATTTTGTATACCTGCACATTTTTCATATTTTTGGGCAGCTTTAAAATATTTTCATACAAAACATCAAAGTTAGCTGCACACATAAAACTATATGTTGGCCACTTTTTCACATAAATATCCAATTTAAGCTGTTTATAAAAATATAAATCGCAATTATTATGATTTTTTATGTTTTATGTTCTTTGTGAATTCTCATTGTTATTATTAATGCTTCTTTTATGTTAAATACACATACATACATGTTTAAAATGATCTGCTATTTCCCAGCTAGCATAGGCTGTTTGTTAGACGATTATGTTTAATATACAACTCCTAAAAGAATCTTCTGGTGATTATCTGACAACAAAAACATCTAAATCTTTTCTTAATTTATTTATTTTTTGACACGCTCGTCTGTTAATCTTGAAATGAACCTTTTGGGACTCTCTGTAAAGCCTATAGTACACGGAATGTAAAAAGTCACATGCGCATGTGGTTCTGACGTAATTTTGTCGTCATCACACAACACGAACTTGCTATTGTGGGTATTGTAGTGAGGTCAAAATTACGTCAGAACCGCATGCGTATGTGGCTTTTTACATTCCGTGTACTATAGGCTTAAGAGTCGTATAACAATTACTAAGCTACCTAAATAAGACAGTTTTTGAAGTATGAAAATGCGATTGCCAATACAATTTTAATAAAACAAACCGGCCTAAGGATCTGCAAAAAAGGATTTTCCGACATAATGGTGTTGACTTCGCGACCTTAAGGTTTGTTTTATAGAAATTGTATGAAAATTAGAAGTTTTGGCATGAAAAATACGCCTGATGCCCTTATTTAGGTAGCTTAGTCATACGGCTGAGTATTTCACGGGTTGTAAAATAAAACCTACATGAGTCTCGTACGACTCTTAGCATGCTTTTGAAAGACTCGTTAGATAAACCCAACATACATCATAAACGATTCCCTTTACGATCAATATAAGCGTTTTTAGCTGCTTAATGGAAGAATCTCTCTTACGAATCAGCACGTGTAACAGTTTCTCCCGTGCTAGGAATCGTCTACAATTAAAAAATGATCTCGTCGACGATCAAAAAGACTCTTTGTGAGATTCCTAGTAAGCTCCTGGGTTGAAATAAAATTTTAATAAAATATAAATTTATGTATTAAAAATATAATTTTTTTATTCTTCTTTTAAATCAAACACTTTACTTTAGCTGCACTTTTGTGCAGGTAACCACAATTGTGTACCTGCACATTAAGGCAGGTAAATGCATTTAAGATAGCTGCATTTTTTATTTACCTGCACAAAAAATCGTGCAAAGGAGATTGTGCAGCTAAGTCAAAACTACTGTATAACTCTTTTTATTTTTATTACAGATACAAATTATTGAAATATTTTTAATACTAATGTTAATTTATAATATTATTTTATAGTATGATATACATATTATAATATGATATTGAGTTATTTTTATTAATTTTTTTAATAGTTAGTTTTCTTCAAAATAGTCATTAACATTTTGAGCGATTTGTAATAGACTTAACATATCGGAGCTATAATTATATTTTTCCAAATCCTTTCGAGACCTTACATGACTTCGCGATGAAATCAGTGGGTCTGAAGAGGCCGTCAACATATTAAAAAGATCCTTATTCTGTCTAAACCGTGAAATTTTACAAGTATTCGCATATCTAAAGTGCTTGTAATTTGGGCCATGAGCCAAAATCTTATGGACCGTAGGAGTAAGTTTATTCTCAGGGTACTTTTGAGCCAAAATCTGGGCAGTTTTTGATGCATAATCCTGAAACTTTGGGCCATTTACCATTTTTCTAGAGTTTATAACATTTAGAATAACTGCCAACCTTTTTATAATATGGTTGTCGACACCAGTAATTTGGGCTGTTACCTCAACATTTTCAAAAAACGATCTGGATATGTTACCATCGTTAGTATTTCCATATCCCTTCTTTGGGCAGTCTATTTTTAGTCCAAGGTTCTTAAGAAATTCATTTTGTATAATATTTTTTCGAGCAGTTAGTTTTTCTTTTGGTGTTGCATTCTCATGAAAACTTTCTCCTTCTCTCGGAATTGTATACGCTAATTTTAAAATAAACACCATGCATCTAATTCTGACATGTAACGGAGAAATTCCATATTCATAGTTTTACTCATCACTTGAATCATTAAAATTTTGAAAGTCCTTCTGTGACTTTTTGCAAGTTGCACACTTCAAAGTTGAAGGAGTATCTGTTATTACATTTAAGACTTTGCCATCAATCATTGTAAGACAAAATTCATAATTAATGAAAACCTTTTTTCCATTCTTCATTTCAATAACAGAAGGCTTTAGTTCGGAAATTTATATCGTTTACTGTAGACTTGATTATTTCTGAAGACTCTTTTGCATATTTAAAAAATATCGGACGGCAAAAATGGACTGACGATGGGTGAGAATTTTTCCAATGCTCAGAGATTTCACTTCTAAGTCGTAAAGGAACTATAGAATCCATAAACATATTTCCATCTGTAATGGTTATGTCAGTTGTCAATATTGTTTGTTTGTAAGAACTTTGACCAGATGATCCATCACATCCCCACTTGCTTATCAATGTAAGCCTATCTGGAAGTAATGCTCTTTCTTTTTCAGGAAAACTTTGAACTAAGCGTTAAGATGTATGATCCATTAAGTCTTGCAGCTCAACTCCTGCTGATAATTCAGTAACTTTTACATTAGATGGTACTGCTTCTTTTTTGGCAGAGGTAATCTTTTTATATCCAGGAAGAACATTCACATTTAAAGAGCTTAAAAGAGCTTCGTAAAATATTATATTTCTCCTTTGACAGTTCCTAGTCCATAAATAACGCTAAGGCTTCTTTTATGCTATACTTTGTGGGTAGTGCATTCGGAGGATTTGGAATACTTTCTTGGAGGCAGTTTAGCACTTTTTGTGCCACTGTCCCAGGTTGCAGGGCAGCAGGCTGAGGTGGCTGGGCAGTAGATTCCTGGGCGAATTAGGGGATGTCTCGGGTTGCGGACTCGAGAATCTGATAGGATAAACATACACATTTAAACTCTTTTAAAAGATTATTTTAGAAGATCTACTTAAATTTTTTTTCTTTTTCTTTTTAACAAAAAATTAACAATTTTTTAATATAAAACAAATTTAACAAAAATTGACAAATTAAAAAAAATTTTGGAATTGAATAAAAAATATTTTTCAATACAAACTTGATCTATTACAATATACAAAAATTTTTTAACTTCCGTTTTTATTTTTATAAATTAAATGTCTATAATTTTGTGCTACATTTTCAGTATCTGACTTAAAATTAATTCTAGAAACTGTCGGTACTCTTATAATTTGTAACATTTCCAACATAAATCTACGCTTGTAATTATTTTCCATGTTTAAAACTTTTGTATTATCAATATCTGGATAATGGTTTAGATTAGCACAATGAGTTGATAAAGCTGTTTTTTGTGAAATATTTCTATACTTCTGATCTGACTTATGTCCTGCTATCCTAGTTTTTAGTTTATTCTTTGTTGTACCTATATATACCTTATTACACTGTGCACTATCATTACCCTTACAAGGTATCTGATAAACAATATTAGACATTTCCATCCTCTTTATTTTGTCTTTTGTTTTAGTAAATAGTTTACCTACTGTGTTAAAAGATTTATAAGCTATTTTATATATTTTGTTATCATATATATCTGATGTTGCTAATCTTTCTGAAAATTTTGGAATGTATGTTACTGATTTATAAATTTTCTGTTCTGTAATACTATCCTGGTTGTTTAATCTACAATTATTATGTTGTATTAATAAATCTGTCATTAATTGCTTAGGAAAACTATTCTCTGTTAAAATGTTTGAAATCTTCCTTTTATTTTCTCTATGAAATTCTGAATCACTTATTTTAAGAACTCTTTTTATAAAATTTTTAGCCGTATTAATCACACGGTGCTACAGTGTAAAAAACCTTGGAAAACGACCTAGCGTGAGTTATTGGTCTTGTTGAGTACATAAAAAAATGTGTCAAAAAATTTCAGAAACACCCTCAAATTCAGAAGTTATTTTAAAAAAACCGTTTTCAGTGATGTTCGTCAACTTATCGACCTGTAACTCAGCCAGTTCTTGTCCGATTTTAATTTGTTTAACTAGTTTGGAAAGAAAACTAATTACGCTTTAAAATGACGTGCATTTTTTATACATTTGTAAATTATAACAATTGTTTTTGTTAAGAATATCTACAAAAACAAACGAAAATTATAAACTTTTTTGATTTTAGGTGCTTTTCATTGCTTATTTTAATATGAAAGCTTATAAAAATTTATATTAACGTATGAAGAAAATTTAGTTCTTAACAAAACATGGTTTTAATTTTTCAAATCGGATAAAAATTGTATAAGTTATTCAACTTTTCATTAACACATGTTTTAGTATTTTCTCCCCCCGCGCAAAACATATGAATAAAAAAAACAATTAACTATACAGGCAAATTTGTCAACTTAATAATTTGTATGTTGTAATTTTACACATACGTTTGGTATTAACTTGGTTTACAGAACACGAATTCAAAATTTTGTTTTAACTGTAAGTTGAACGGACGAGTAAGGCGCTCGTGTTCTGTAAACCACATATTAATAAGTTATTGTTAATCTGTCTTTATTAAAAAAAAAGAAATGGAAGATAGTACAGATGAATAGGGTTTATTATGCCCTAGTTTTTTAAATCATTAAACAAGTTTAGAATGTTTTTATATGCAATTTTTAGTTACATATATATATTTGGATAAATACATAAACTAATCGAATTTATTACCAACACAATGGCAAAGTTTAAGTACTACCTTTTGGTGAAGGATATTGTTTTTAGATAAGAGTAAAAAAAAGGGTAACTAGTTTAAAATTTGTGACAAGTGAAGTGATATTTATATTTAATTTTATTAAAATAAGTAAGTGTGTAATTTTTGTAATCCTTTAACAAATTTTAAATTGTGTTTAATTTTTTCTGCAGTGTGTGATAAGCGTAATAATTTTTGTTATGTTTGCGGTTTATTCGCTGACAAAAAACATCGCTTTGATCTGAAGAAAAATAAAGCCTTGGTAAATGCCATCAATACAGTTTTTAACTGCTCATACAGTTCTAGCAAATGTTATGAACCCGAAAGTATTTGTACAAGCTGTTCCAGTATGCTTAAGAAAACTAAGTCCGAAAAGTTTATAAGCCAGCCATTACTATTATCTTTCCCAATGATTTAGCATCCTAAAATATTCCATAAACCACAAGACTCTTATTTTTGCCAAACAAACATCACTGGTTATCAATATAAAAATCGTGATAGCATTAAGTATGCTAATGTGTTAACTGTTACTAAGCCAGTATTAAGTGCAATTAAATGTAATGAAACTTTACATAAACAAAGTGATGATGAATCTGAAAACGAGGAATGTGATATGTAATATTTACCAAAATTGGCTGAGCCACATTTTGTAACAAATGCATATTTTTGCGATCTTGTGCGAGATTTAAAACTTTAGTTACTTTTGCAAATATAAGCCGATTTTAACAACTGATATCTCGTTTTTTTCTACATAAAATTATCTTTAAAATACAATGCAAATTTAAATAACTCTTGTTGAAATTGGAAAATTAGGAAAAAAAATAAAAAAAATTAGATAATTTTGAGAAAAACTCACCTAATTTTTTGGAATATATTTTTAATGAATACATTTCATAAAAGCTTAATTCTTTGCCTTTCCAAAACAGTTTAAAATTTTAAAATCGATCAAAAAATTTGTGAGTTAGAGGTACTAAAGTGCTACGACCTACCCTAAAACAGTTTTTTTAAAATAACTCAAAATTTTGAGGGTGTTTCAAAATGTTTGAAAACGGTTTTTGTATGTCCTCACCTAGGCCTACAACCCCCACTAGGTCGGTTTTCAAGTTCTGACAAAAAGTGTTTTTTTGTAGCAGTGTGTTATTATTCTCCTTGCATGCTTCGAGAAATATAATATAATAATTCTACCAGAAGATGTTGGTTGCTGATACCAATCTATTGATACTCCATTTCCATTTCTAATTATCAAGGTGTCTAAATATGGTAGTCTTGAATTAAGCTCCCTTTCCATTGTAAATTTAATGTCCGAATGAAAAGAATTAAAAATATCCAACATTTGTTCCATTCCCGACTCCGGAATTATACAAAATAAATCTTCACCATATTTGGTCAAGATTTTCGGTTTTATACCTAACTTTTCTACACATACATCTAATAATTTTTCCATAACTATATCTGCTACAATTGGAGAAGCTGGCGAACCCATTGGAAGTCCTTTCATTTGAATATGTACACGATTATCTAATTGAAAATATCTGTTATCTACTATACAAAATCTTAGAATACGTAATAATAAATCTTTTTCTATATTCTATATTCTTGTATTGTATTCCAATTTTCTTCTATTATATTTATAGCTAAATCTATTGGTATGCTTGGAAACAATGAAACTACATCAAGAGAAATTAACCTCTCATTATTAGTCAATATAATATTTCTAATTTTATCTTTAAATTGAAGACCTTAAGCTCGAGAATTTAATTTATATATTATTTAAATTTATTTAAAAAGTTTTCCTCTTGTATTACTAAGGTACTTCAACTTTTTGTTAAATTGTTGTTACTATTTTAATAACATTTTTATGTTAAAAAATATGATTTTGTCAGTCCTTTTGTAATTTCTACACTATTTATGTTACCCCCTATAAAGTATGTATATATTTATATGATCTGGGTCCTTATAAGTAGCGAAGTTTATTTACAGATGTCCGTCTACCATTGTCCATTGAAATGCGTTTCCTGAAGACGGGGACTTGGTAGTTATATATTTATGTCACATATAGAAATTGTTTGCTATTCGGTTTTTGCTGATCGGTCCACAAATAGCTGAGATATGACCAAAAAACCCCGACTGCCTCTAATTTTACCCAAAAATTCTTTGTTGTTGTTGTTATTAATTTTATTTGTATGTATATCTGGATAACGGCAAGAGCCAAAGTTTCAAAATTAGGTACAAGCATCGTGGTTATCAATTCGCAAAAAGTAAAAAAGCAAAAAGTTGAATAATTTTTATTAAAAAACTGTATTTATATAATTTTCTGTTATTTTCGCACCATGGTGAATGGAAAACATGTAAGCAATCTTATTTGTTTTTTATTATATCAATCGTCTTCTTTTATCAGACACTGCTAAATCTACAGCCTATGCCACCCTTTCGGACTATACCGAGGAAGCCTGGAAGCAGTGTGACCAGATTTTTAAAAAATATAAAGCTAAATCATGCTTAAAATAGAGCTAAAAAGAACTAAAAAAAAGGAAATTTAAAGCCAAAAAATAAAGCTAAATTTTTTTATAGCTTCTTGTAGTAACTTTTACTTATTTCGATATTTTTCATAGATTAAATAGTGTTTAAGCAAGTATATATGTATGTATAATATCCTTGGCTTTGTTCTTAAAAAAAATAATTGGGGCCCGTTGTCACAACTTACCGATAGCTAAAGGTAGGAATTTATCGGCCGTATAAAACGTGCTCCATTGGCAAAACTTATCTTTAATTTAAGTGAGCGATAAGTTAATGGAAGGTTTATCATACCTTGTAGGTTAATGTTTAGTTGTACTAATGGAAAACTTTTTATACGGCCGATAAAATCCTACCTTTAGCTATCGGTAAGTTGTAAAAACGGTGGTTAAAGTTTTTACAAACATTTTTTTAATTATATGTATGTATGTAGCTAAGAATAACTCCAAACCTTACTTATCAACTTTGACTTAGACATACATATAATAGATGCGTTCATTTACTAGCCGAAGAATATAATTCTTAAATTTTAGGAAAATAAATATTTTATGTTATTGAAAGACTTCTAATTTAAAAATTTTTAAAATAAATTTTTTAAATAAAAATATGAAACAGGTTAAATAATTCTTACTAGAAAAAATTTTACAATGTGTCATAAATTTTCAAAAAAAAAAAAATTACGAGTCGTTGTCGTGATCGATGTCGTAGTCGTTTGTATTTTTTGTCAATTACAAAATCACGACAAACAACAATGGTAAACGCTTAAGTAAAAATTTCGTCGTATATATGTAATACATATTATGTGTGTCGTTTGCGTCAGTCATAATTCTAATTTGAAAAAAGGACTAGTTTTGGACCATGACAACAACACTCAAAAGAAGGCCAAACAACAAATATTTTCCCCCTGATACCTACCTAAACCAAAAACTAATTTTTTCAAATTGAGTGTTGATGACAAAAATTAAACGATTTAATTCTTAGTTCGTTTATATGTTCTGAGGCTTCGAAATTCTTTATTACATTTATTATTCTTTATTATTATTTATTTATATCGCTAAAGTGACTTACAACTGTTGGGATTAGAAACGAAAAGAAATGTATGCTTAAACCGTTTTAATTCGTATACAATAGGCTTACTTTAAGCTATGCTTTTGTTCAATACATAATTGATTTGTAGTCTTGCTATTATCACTGAAATAAGGAATAGAAATATGTATTTGGTTTTTATTAATCATATAAACTTACTATTTATTCAAGAAATATTTCGAACTGTAACTTCTGTGAAAAAATTCTTTCTTTTTTTTAAAAAAGGCGTAACTTTTTTATTCTTTCCCTGGCCGCTCTGTTATGTATGTATGTAGATCAAATCTGCAAGAGCGACTTCTTATAAGCTGCCAAACTATAACTCTTTTAACTAAATCACACATAAGTTTATTTGGGTAAACTGTTTTGTTAATTTTTAAATATTAATAAACACTAAATTGAAATTGAAAAAAGGCCAGAAAAAGCTAAATGCATTGTGGAAAATGCCTAAAAAAAAGCTTAAAGCTAAATGAAATATCTCAAGCTAAACATGAAAAAATAAAGCTAAATTTAGCTCGAAAAAAGCTAATATGGTCACACTGCCTGGAAGATCAAATAATTAACTATTATCGATTATTTAACTTGGTGGCCACACGATCAAGTTATTCCTTTCAATTCCTCTCACTTTATTATGCTATGTTCATACGACGATAGAAACCACTGGTTTCGCTCTCTGAAACTAGATTGCCAAACCTGCTGTTCATACGATTTATTCCTGTTTCATTTTGACATTTTGTTTGTGTTGTTAGTGTGATTTTTCTTTAAATAGATAAAAAAGTAAATAAAACTTAAAAATATATTATTTAATACTTTTTTTAATATATTAGGTTATTCTTATCATTTTATTTTATTAAAAATCAATTTTTATTTTGTTGTTTTCTTTGTTTTGATCAAGGCCCATCTATCAGGTCTGCTTACTTGTACAAAAACAAAAAACGATTATTTTTAGTTGTCAAAAATTTACTACCACACATACAAGGCAAAAGGAAAAAACGTGTATGTGTGGCATACTATAAACGTAAACAAACGTATACATGCACATGTAAGCAAAATGTAAACAACTTTTGACAACTAAAAATAACATAAACAATGATCATCAGGCTTCTTGCGCAGACCTTTTCAATGGGCCTTGGTTTTGATTTTTTTTTGAGAGCTAGTTCAGATAAACTAACGATAAATGTTATCAAAATTGGAGATGATAGTACATTTTTCCTGTTTCGCAGCCTGTTTCAAAATGAAACGACCTGTTTCGCTCTCTAAATTTTGTATGGGAAAACAAGTCGTTTCAATCATGTTTGGGGCGCGAAAGAGGAATAAGAGAGCGAAACACGAATATTGCTGTCCGTGTGAACATGGTATTACTAACACACTCACACTTTTTAAATTGACCACGAGATTGCATTCAATTTCAACTTTCCATTTGTTCGGCAATTTTACTTTCAACTTAACAGCTGATTACATGTTTGTCTTTATAAATTGTTTTTTGATAACATCTTGAAAGTTTCAATTTATGTAAATTTTGACAAACAGTATATGGTATTATACCATGTTCACACGGACAGTAATATTCGTGTTTCGCTCTCTTATTCCTGTTTCGTACCACAAACATGATTGAAACGACTTGTTTCCCAATACAAAATTTTGAAGCGAAACAGGTCGTTTCATTTTGAAACAGGCTGCGAAACAGGAAAAATGTATCTGAACTACTTTCAAAAAAAATCAAAACAAAATAAAAATTGATGTTTAATAAAATAAAGTGATAATAATAACGTAATAATATTAATAAAAGTTTTAAATAATATATTTTTAAGTTTTATTTATTTTTTATCTATTTAAAAAAGAATCACACTAACAACACAAAAAAATGTCAAAATGAAACAAGAACGAATCGTATGAACAGCATAGCATGTTTGGCAATCTAGTGTCAGAGACCGACACTAGTGGTTTATATCGTCGTTTGAACATAGAATTAAAGACTATCAAGAACAACTTGATCGTGTGGCCGCAGGGTTAGTGTCATCACTAGAAAAGTGGGAAAAGCTTTATTATACCCTTTGTACACTTGCATACATTTCGGAGGAATGCATGGAATATTTTGAAAATGTGAAATACGCGTTCACACTTGAAACATCTAACATCTACTATCAATAAAAAATGTCACCATTTCTGAAAAAAAACTTTTATTTTTTTTTAAATACTTTTTTTCTACAAAAGTGCCAACATTTTAAAAGATAACACCAAAATGTATTTCTAATCCATTTTGTTTAATAATTTTAGCAAAACTAAGCAAAATAAGGCTTGCAAAAATTGAAAAAACTTGGGAAGTGGTAACGCTGCTTTCAAAGCAACTTCCATTTTGTCAGTGATGCCACAATAATAACAGAATTTATTGCCATTTTTCTAGTGATGACACTAAAAAAATCGAAAAATGTAAAAGGGAACAAAATGAGATAGTAACATTCTGTAAAGATGTTGAAAAACTTTGATTTTTAGCCCTATGTATTTCTTATGGAAAAATTTCAACATCTTAGCAAATTAATGTTAGATGTTAAATGTTGACAAGTGTGAAAAGGCTATTACCCTACAAGAAGACTACCGGTCATTTTCCTAGTTATATGACCGGTAGTGTTGACCAATATAGTGTTATAGTAATAATAATTTTTTTAGTTTTGGTTATGCATTTCTTGTAGGGTTATTTTTGTGGTATCACTCATGGTGGAATAAGTAGGTGGCATCGTTACGGCAACAAATACAACATTACAACAAAATTGGAAATTACATCACCATTTACGTCAAAAAATACTTTTAACAAAAATCAAAGCGTGCCGCTGAACGTGATGAAATAAATAAAATTTTAGCCAATTTTTATATTATTATAGTCAATATCTTATTTATTTTAATTTAAAATGATCAAAAACTTTATTAAAATACAATAATTTCAGCACAAAACGTGGACTTTTTGTAAACATAAACAGAACTTTGATATAAACCTAGCCAAACAAAGCAGAAGCAAAAAATCGTCATCTGGCATAGTGCTGCCACCTGTTTATTTCACCATGGTATCACTGACAAAAAGACGGTTGTTTTAAAAGCAGCGTAACCTTTTATCAAGTATACCCCAAGGCGAATTCAAACAGGTAAACTCATCTCGTCAGCCGTTCACGTTCACGGCGAATTAAAAAATATGGTCAAACGTCAAAATATGATTTTGGCTCCCTCTCCCTATATCTTCTTAGCTTAACAACCGGTTTTCTTAAAATTTGACATGTACGCACTGTAACATCTAAAAGAAAATAGGC
Source organism: Pollenia labialis (assembly GCA_949318255.1). Taxonomy (NCBI): domain Eukaryota; kingdom Metazoa; phylum Arthropoda; class Insecta; order Diptera; family Polleniidae; genus Pollenia; species Pollenia labialis. Next base: position 45,814,763 of record OX439142.1, on the reverse strand, counting down.
AGTAGGGCGTGAAATAGGGCAAGAGGGGTAAAAGCTCTCCCTCCCTATATCTGCTTAACTAATCGACCGATTTTCTTGAAATTTTGCAGGAAAATAGTGTAAAATCTGGAAAGAACTATAGCCTAAAATTTTTATTATTTAGGGCGTGAAATAGGGCAAAAAGGTAAAAGCTCGTCCATTCCTAAATTTTGTAAACAAATCAACCAGGTTTCTTAAAATAACATCTGAAAGAAAGAAATTATATGGCAAAACAACGTTTTCCGGGTCAGCTAGTATGTAAATATTTTTATATTTTGTTTTAAAATAATCTCTTTACAAAGAAAATAAAACATTGGTTTTACAAACAAAGAAAAGCGGCCCATACACTTGCAATATTATTGTGTAAGAGTTCCCCATATTATTACAATTTTGTCCTATACATATTATGCAATAAGTCGCACAATGGTTTCATTCAATTAATAAAAAGGTGAACATAGCCTATAGGAATAACATAAACAGCATTGTACAATGTTGCCAACATAATTGACTTTTTTCGTTGTGTAATAAAAATCAAAAGTCTATTTATTGCTGCCAATATATTGTGCCACTTTCGAATTTCACATACACATAGGGGATACAATTGTACAATACGTTAAATTTAACAAAATAAATATGTTGAAAACATTCAAATGTAAATTTTTTATTATATTCATTAAACCAAAATTACAAAACTAGCACTTTTGTTTTTCACTGTAGAACAATTTAGCATTTTTTGACGATTTATAACTTTTAATTTGAATTATTCTGGCAAGCCGTCAGAGCATGGTCTCTGTGGCTTAAAGTGTCGGTAACGCTGCCTTGCAGTAGATGTTATTAAATTTATTAACAGTCTGGCATCGCATCTGCGAAAATTTTACACTTGTTTTTCTTTCTTTTATAAAAATTGGCGGTTTTTATCGATTTATAAAGTTTTTTTATTTCAGATTAATTACAAAATAGAACTATTAAAAGAAAACAATTTATAAAATATGCCTGAATCTATAATTGCCGGTATACCGGTTAACTTTCCATTCGAACCATATGAGGTTCAGCGGGTCTATATGGAGAAGGTAATCATGTGTCTGCGTGATAGTACTAATGGTGTCTTGGAATCACCTACTGGCACTGGTAAAACACTGAGTCTTCTTTGCTCATCATTAGCATGGCTTTTGTCAAAAAAACAAGAAATGAAAGCTAATATGCAAAAAACAATGCCAGCACCAGGTAACGGTGGCAAAAATATGACCGAGATAACTGAACAACTTGAAATAAATAATCGTTCGAAAGGCAAAGGTAATTGGGGTGTACCAAAAATCGTTTATGCTTCGCGTACCCACTCTCAATTAACACAAGCAATGCAGGAATTAAAAAGAACTTCATACTCTTTCATGAGAGCAGTTGTTTTGGGTTCCAGAGATCAACTTTGCATTCATCCCGAGGTAATGAGGGAACAGGGAAATGCAAATAAAATTCAAATGTGCAAATTGCGTGTTCATACACACACATGTTCATTTCACTCTCGCGTTGAATCGCGCAAAGATGATCCAAATTTTCGGGGCCATCCTATTATGGACATTGAAGATTTAGTGAAGGCTGGACAAAAACTTAAAATGTGTCCTTATTATGCTTCCAAAGAATTGGTGGAGGATGCAGATATCGTTTTTATGCCGTACAATTATTTGTTGGATCCATCAGCTCGCAAAGCCAATAAAATAGATCTATCTAATGCTATTTGTATTTTGGATGAAGCCCATAATATTGAAAAAATATGTGAAGAATCAGCGTCAGTACAAATTAAATCATCTGATGTGGCCATGGCAATTGAAGATACTACCCATATTATGAAGGCCATGAGTACAGGTGAAATGCAAGACGTAGGAGATGAACCAAAAGATTTTACTTTGGATGATTTGGCTCTGCTCAAAGAAATGCTTTTGGAATTTGAAAAAGCTATTGATGAAATAGTTGTGGAAAACAAACAAGAAGGTGCAACATTTCCAGCATCGTTTATTTTCGATTTGCTTGGACAAGCAAATGTAAGTAAGCAGATTAATTAGGATGGCTTTTTTGGTGGTAAATGAATGAAATTGCCATTCATAATTTGCTAATTTTTGATTGTATTAGGGAATGGTAAACGGATTCAATTTTTCGATCGACTTTTTTTATTTCGGTTTTTGAAATCGATTAATCGAACCTTAAAATCGTTTAAGATTAATTTGCAAACTTATTTCTTATATCACAAAGGGAGATACACCAGCATTTTTTTTCAAACTACTGGAGAAATTAAACTAAGACTTTTACAGTGGGTAGATATGACAACTGTTTGTAATTTTAATGCAAAAAATGAACATGTGTAAATTTTGAGATGGCCTTTAGAGGAACAAGTGCGATATGTATGTACATTTCAAATTAAAATTGAGTTCTTGTGTAGTCAATCAGACCTGACACATAATCAATTCCGACCGAAATCCCTTTTAATCGGAATTGATTTCTGTGAAAAGCCTGAATGTATGGATAGCATTTCAAAAGATTATGCCAATAGTTGCTGATCGGAGGCGACTATTTCTTTGCTAAGTTACTATTTAGATTTAGAAAACAAACATTTGCATGTCATTGATGTCGGAAAGACGCAGATTTATTTCGTTGTAATTAAGTATTTGTTAGGATAATTTACAAACTTTTTGTTTTTCACTCTGATTATAACTAGATTTAAAAATCGCTCACACGTTGGTCTGTTTGAATATTAGCATATTTCCACAGGAATGCCTTGGCTTAATTCTCCTGTTGTGTTTCTATAATCTGTTGATTTTCACAAAGCTGACAGAGTTTGGTTCGGTACGATATGTTTGGACTGTTTTATTTACTGTCCATTGATGGCTTTAATTTCTGAAGAACAAGAGCTCTATATTAAAGTTGAAAGTATACCAAGGGTACTAATAGGTAAATACGTAAAACTACAACTTTAAACTTAGAAAACTGCGTAAACATACCACATATACATTGTGCATGCCAATAAATTATCGATTTAATTAAGACTAAAATTAAAAATTGTCAAAATTTTGATAAATATAAAAAAATCAATTTTTTTACCACAAAATCGATTTTCGATTGGAACCGAAATCGATTTACCATTCCCTAGTTTGTATCTATTGAAAAAAGGTTTCTTTTTAACATTGACTTCTCTACAGATATCTTATGGCTCATCAAAAGCTGTCATAGCCCTTTTAGACAAATTGATACAATTCATGGCAGTAGAATCCCAAAATAATCATTTACGCAAAGGTGGTAGTTATCAGAAGATAGCCGATTTGTTGATGATTGTATTTTACAACAAAGAGGAAACTATACATAAGGTATATCGCAGTTTTAAAGTGCATGTACAAATTGAAGAGCTTAAACAGCAATACACGAAAGGAGTCACTAAAGATGGTTGGTTATCAAAAGGAAACACAACAACTACAACTAAAGCTGCTAAAGTTTTAAACTATTGGTGTTTTAATCCAGGATTTGGGTAGGTAATTAAAACAGATTAAGAAAGAATTGTAAAACTTTTTATTATCAGTATGGAACAATTGCTAAATACAAACGTACGAAGCGTAATTTTAACAAGTGGTACTTTGGCCCCTTTAAAGCCTCTAATAGCTGAGTTGTCCATACCAATTGCCCAACGCTTAGAGAACCCTCACATTGTGCAATCTTCACAGGTGTACGTTAAAATCATAGGTTCTGGTCCAGATCGTGAACAATTAATATCTAACTATCAAAATCGGTAAGGTAATGGGTAAAATAACTAAGTACATAATGTTTAAAGTTTTGTTTGACTATTACAGTGACAATCCAAAATATATTAGTTCATTGGGATCTACTATTCTAAATGTAGCCCGTATTGTGCCAGATGGTTTATTGGTATTTTTTCCATCTTATCCTTTACTTAATCAATGTGTAAATGCATGGCAAGCATCTGGTTTATGGGGCGATATATCACGTTATAAGCCCATATATGTGGAACCTAGAGGAAAAGACGATTTCATTACCACAATGGAATCATTTTATCAAAGCATCAATGATTCAAAGGGAGCGTGTTTTATGGCTGTTTGTCGGGGTAAAGTATCTGAAGGTCTTGATTTTGCCGATCGTAATGGTCGTGCTGTTATTATAACCGGTCTGCCATTTCCTCCCTTAAAAGATCCGAAAGTTATACTAAAAAAGCAATACTTGGAAGATAATCGCACAAAAGAAAATGAGGTATTGTACATATATTTAAGATATGTGTAAAGGTTTGCTAACTTAACTTATATCTTCATTCCCTAAGCTACTTACTGGACAAGCTTGGTATGCTTTAGATGCCACTCGTGCCGTTAATCAGGCTATAGGTCGTGTTATACGACATCGGAATGATTATGGTGCCATTTTATTGTGTGACATACGTTTTCAACAATCATCTCAAGTACAGCAGCTCTCTAAATGGATACGTAATATTTTAGGAACTACACCAAAAAGTTCTGCCTTTGGTCCAGTGGTGAAAGAACTAAGAGACTTTTTCAAAAACGCAGAAAAAAGTGTAAGAAATATTACTTCAAAACATTAGTGGTTTTCACTCTTGGTAGTAAAGTACCCTTGTAGACATTATATTGTAGTATCTCGTTAATGTTATTAAAGTACGTACTGATATTTACAATACTGCAACAACAAAATGTATTTAGCTATAATTTACTTCGGTGTAGTTAAAAGATCATACAAAAAGCTGTAGTAAACGAATGTGTTGCATTTAAACTGATCAAAACAAAAATCAATTGACTCATTAGTTTACAATACATACGAAATGGACACTGACGCTTTGTATTATAAAATCGGAGTAAATATAACAGAGTTATAAATTTAACACAAAGAGTGAAAGATTTAATATTTAACTTTAAATCTCAACAAATTCTTATTTATCTTTAGGTGCCCAAACCAAAGGAACGCTATATTGAAACTTTAATTAGCAATTCTAGCGAAGTGGTTGATACAGATGTTGTTCGTAGTAAATATTTTGAAGATGCGAAAGAAAAATTGGCAGCCAAAACTAAGTTTCATAATGTACACAATGGTGATATGTAAGTTTTTTTATACATTTTAAATACAAGCTTTAAGCAAATTTCCAACTAGACTCGGTTAAGAACATAGTTGATTAGGAGAGGAAGCTCATTGTGTTCATTAAAAGCGTGTAATTCGATTTTCTTCGAAATTGATTTAATCCAAATAGTCGATTTTTTATACCCACGCCACAATAGTGGTAAGGGTATTATGCAATTGTGATGATGTTTGTAATCCTTAAAATATTAACACTAGACCCCACCTTTTAGTATTCCGATCGAATAAGGATCACTTTCTAAGTCGATCTTACGATGTCTGTCCGACTGGCAGGCTGGCTATCCATGTATACCTTGTGCGCTTGGTACAGCTCGCAATTTTGGAGATAATTTGTAAAATTTGGCTAATATCTTCTAATTGGCACAAGGACCAAGCCTAAGGGGCGAATCGGTCCATACTGTCACATAGCCCCAATATTAGCTTCTTTCCGTAATACGGTCTTTACGCCCATGAACCATCTTATATTGTTGGCATTTAAAATAAAGTCGGTGCAAACTTATTATTTTGCAGTTCAAATCATCTTATCAAATTTTATTGCAATCGTTGCATATTAGACCATTGTTCCTATAAACTTCCTAATGAATGTTAGACATATTTACACAAAATGACTTACAATAGCTGGTATGTCATGAAAAAATAATATGCTGGTGGGTCCAAAATTAACCATAGGTCCCATATACGGGTGAGTTCTCAAAATGTCGTGATTTCAAATCGCGTGCTTTTAAAATCACACGTGTGATTTTGGTGTTATCTCAAAGTCCTACCGTTTTTGCGTTTCTCGGTGTACTTTCGATATTTAAAAATCACACCGAAACACACAATGTGATAACACGTGTGATTTTAAAAGGCACATGTAATTTTAGTTAAAGGTGAACAGAACAGAACAGACCTGATAAACCAGTTTCATAAAATCCCAGAGGCAAACAAATTGCATATAGATAAAGATATTTACATAATGTTTGGCACAAAGAACTTTCATATGAATCTTAATCTCAATTACATAATTTTGTTCTGGCGGATCTATGATATCCCAACTGGGGTGCAATTGCAAAAATTTGTTCTTATATACTGTGGTGTAGAGTATCATATGGCGGACTTGACCGAAACTGTTTTCTTACTTGTTAATATTGATTTAGCACACAACAAATATTCTTAATTCGATTTTTACGATTATACATAAATTAGTTTTGTTTTAAACTAATTCGAAATCAGTGTTCCCATGTTAGCATATTTTCTGCTTGATTTGGCAGATTGAGTTGGAAAATTGCTTTTTAACATATTTCCTTGTCCGAAAGCAGATTTTTAAGCATATTTTTACTTTTAAGAAAAGCGAAATTTTTTAGCAACTTTTGTTTCAAACAAAAAAAATTTTTAATGAAATATATTTTAAAATTCCTTTTTATTAAGCAGATTTTTAGCATAATATATTTTGAATTTTAGGCGTGTTATCATCAAACAGTTATGGCAACACTGTTCGAAATATTAAAAATAAACGTTTTTGTTCCATTTGCTATGCAAGTCCAATCAAATTTACCACAACTCTGTTTAAAGAATAACCTAGCTCTATTTAATTGTATGCATAAAAGTTACATCATTGTATTATTACTTAAACTTTTTTTTTATTATAAGCAAAATAGAAAAAACTAATTCAATACAATCATGGTCGCCCAACGACTATGCTACGGCAGCTGGTCGGTCGCACAATGGAAAATTACCCAGTGCTATGGATTTTATGACTCGCTTAAATTCAGATGTTTCAGCAATAGATTTTAACTCTACCAGCACATCTAGCAGTTCAACAAGTAGTTTGGTAAAAATACACAAACGAGAACGAAGTCCCTTGAGTCAATCCATATTGCCGAGTACATCCAGTTCAGATACAGCAAAAAAGAAAAAATATAAATTAGTAGAAAATTCATTCGTTTCAAAACAAACTTTGAGTACAACTTCTTTATCTTCTCCGTTGTCATCCACTTCATCGTTAAATTCATTTGTGTTTATCAAATCTCAGCTTCAAAGTGTGGACAACAAAACTGCACCTGAAGGTAGAGTCGAGTTCTTAAAAGTGGTAAGTGAGAATAAATCTGAGTCAAATAAATATTTCTATAACAATTTAAATTAAATTTTAGTTACGCAGTGTCTTATCTCCAGCCGACTTTAGCGCTTTTACAGCTGCATTGATGTCTTATAAACGCGATGATAGTATTGACTATTTATTGAATCTCTTATTTCGTTTATTAGGTCAACCACAACTATTATATATGTTAAAAGGCATGAGACGATTTTTGAAAAACGAACATCGATCACAATTCGATGAACGCATTGCGAGCTTACCGTAGACTTCTGTATTATATTCCACTTCGTTTGAGATATTTGTGTTAAGTTTTTATTTAATTTTAAAATAAATAAGAATTAGAATCTGGAAATTTATTTCTCATGGTGAGTAACATTTGTTTATATCAATTTTCATATTAATTCGAATGTGTATTCTAAGTCAAATTAAATTTTAAAAAGCTTTCATACTTTAACGGCCGATTTTACCAAATTATTTAAACAAGTGTTTGCCTAATGGTCGAAATTCGGCCATACATTTTTTGTAATATGAAAAAAATATAGTAGATCGATTCGGAGACGGACCAACCTCCGGTTCATATGTCATGTTCCACAAGAGCGGTTGACAAACAAAGAAAGATATCTTTCTTTACTGGTTTGCCTGTGCCGATTTATATATAAGATTTATATAGTCGACATGTTCGAAAACTGGTTTCTTGAAAATGTGGAATTATCGACCACCCTATTTTTTTTTATTATTTGATAATTAATTATCAAAACACAAAAAAAAAATAATTAAAAATTTAACCTGGCAATTTATTTATTTATAAATTAATTATATACATTTTATTTTTTTGTTTTGAGTATGTGTTAGTATCAAATTTGAACGCTTCCCTGTAGTTTTTTCGAGACAATTAACCCCAAAAGTGGCAGTACTATACACTGTAGACTAGTTATAAAACTATCCACATTGACCCTATACTCTGAAGACTGGTTATAAAACTATCCACATTGATCCTATACTCGGAAGACTGTCACTTAGCTGTCTATATGAAATAGTAAAAATGTCTGTCATTGAGCATTTCGTTCATTTTATGAGAGAGAGTGAGAGAAACAGAACGTATCACAACAGTTAACAGAGACAGTTAAAGGTAAGCCAAGAAGAACCGGTTTATGAACTGTCTTTTTGTGGCCTGTTGGTGACAATTTACCCCCTCGTAGGACATCCTCTTGTTAAAGTGGCCAGTCATATGGCTAGCATTCGGACTCGTTGTGTCATAAAGGAGCTAGTACTATAACCACCTCGGAGACAGCCACATGAACTACATTGTTATAACTCTGAAAATATTGAACAGATTTTAATAAAATATACATATCGCACCCTAAATACTAAAGGGTCACAACTCAAAATTGTTAAATTTTCAGTAGAGACAAAAAACGGGTTTCTTTTTATATGTACTCTAATACAACAAAGAAGGATTTAATTGTATATTTTTCGCAAAATACTAGAGAAATTGATCTAAGATTTCTACAGTGCGTAGATATGAGCACTGTGCATCGATTTCTTACGAAATGTGAAAATTGAAAAATTTTGAGTTGTGACCCTTTAGTATTTAGGGTGCATATATTCACCCCTATCGTGAATAATTTTTCCTTCATATTTTTCCCCATTTCACATGTTTGCCACCATGAAAAAAAGCTAATTCAAATGAGAACGTAAACGTATTTTTGCTAGGGAACAGAACATGTATGTACATAAGTAGGTCCTCCCTCCAATTAATCGAATATTAAGGGCTAGATACCTTAAAAGGCACAAACCGATTTATTGTTCAACAATATGCAAAACAACAGATCGATTGCCTGCGGATTTGTGATGCTTTCAAAAGACATGGCGGAAGAATTTTGGAAAATATTTTACTACATAAAATTTAAAAAGTGCAAAAAACTAACGTTGTAATCAAACTATCCCTCCAATAACATATATTTTGCTTTATTATTATAGCTTTTCTTTAAAAATATATATGTGAATATTTTTTAACCAAAATTTCATTGACTTTAAATTTTTTTAATCTTTCTTCCTTTTTACATTCACTAGCACTGATAGCGTGAAAAATTTTTCACATGAGATTCACGATTGCTTTTTTCCCTTCGAGGGGAATGAAAATTTAATGGGAATAAAAACTCCACTTGTTATTCACGATAGGGGTGATTTGCATATACATACGTTCTGGCAGTAAATACCTTTCAAATTGTGTATTTTTTATTCTAGTCGCTTGGCAAACAGAGGAGAAAAGTTTTCTTAACTGTTTTGCCTTAGCCGATTTATACATATGTATATAGATATCAATTTATGTTTAAAATTTTTTTTATAATACACATTCGAATTAATATGAAAATTTATATAAGCTATAATTTAAAAAAATGTACTATGTATATACATAATTTAATTAAACGCATCTTGATGTGTGGTCGTTGTGAAGGTTATCTTCAAGCAACAAACATTTTCTTTGACGTTTTAAATAATCTTTATACTCCTCACCAGAGTTTGAATTAAAACACTAAGGAACATTATAACTTTGCGTTAGCTGTTATCGGACAGATAACATACACTTTTTCACAGAAAACACATTACTGTCTGCCAACTTAATCCTAAGGTATTTTGCCATATTTTATACAAAAATGCAAAGTAAAAAAATTGTTTTGCGTTTCTGAATTTGTACACAAAGTATGTACGGGTTTCTGCGCTAAAATTAATCAGCCCAATCATGAATAAAAATTTCTTGGGAGTTTTTTCCATTATTCCTATGATAATTCAATTATAAAAATGGGAAAAGGGAAAAATCTCCCAAGGAATTTTTATTCACGATAGGGGTGAATATTAACCGATTTAAAGGCGAATTTATCCCCAGAGTTGGTGGTGCAAAAACCTTTTTTTGCTAAATAAAATAAATTTTTTACATCTTAATCTTTTAAAAATAACTTATTTCTGAGGAATAAATAAAGCTTAAAATTAATTTTTATTTCCTTATTTCTCAAACAATTATCGGTAAAGTTAATTTTAAAAAATTTGCCTTTTTTTAAAAAAAATGCAATTTGGTGTCTGTTTCTTAAAAATTTTGCTCCCGAAAAGCATGAGTTTTTTAGAATAAAACAAGCCACCCTTTTCGGAAGCAAAATTTTTAAGAAAATGACACCAAATTGAATTTTTTAAAAAAAAGGCACATTTTTTGGTAGAAAAGAAAACACCATTAAAAAAATGAAAATCAATGCATCTTAAGGTAGTCCATGTAACAAGGATTACCTTAGTGTATTCCTTATGCATAAAGCACAACCGTAACAAATAATACTACTGTTATAATATTTTGTACGTCACAGCGTTATAGGACTAGAAAACACAATGTCAATTTCGTGTAAATCGTTCCATAATCTACCATAGGCCCTACTTTAGTAGAATTTGGTCTTTCATAGACTTTAAACCACAGTAGAAAATGTCGAGTAGATCGATCCATAATTTGCCATATGCCCCATATAATGCCCACTCTGGGAAATTATTTAAATACGCCTAAAACCGTAGCAGATATTTATATTGTTAAATTTGGCCCAAATAAGCTTCATATGACCAGAAGTAATACCATGCAGTTTTGTGTTAATCGCTCCCTAATTTACCTCAGGCCCCATATTAAGCAGCCTTCTGAGACAGACTTTAAAACGCTATAACAAATTTCATTACTATATGGAAATTTGTTCTAATTTAGGTTTTTAAATACCAGAAATCACTCTACAGAATTTTTTGATGATTGGTCCATAAACTACTATGGCTCCAATATAAATTTCCTCTCGAAAATAATTTTAGCCTGGCTAAAACTTACGAATCATTTTTATCACATTTTTCAAATAAATTTTTATATGACTTGAAATCAAAGCATAAAACTTTCTGATTGTCGGTCAATTATGCTACATATATCTAAACCGCAACCAATTTAAATAGAGATGTCCGTTTTTAAAAATTCATTATTTGTAGATATAGAGCCTGGCCCGCGCCTGAAATAAAAAAATTTAAGAAAAACAAAATATTTTTATTTTTTAATACACAGAAAATTATACATACCGGGTACGTTCGTAAATGCATCACTGCGCCGCATCAGCAATTTCTAATGTTTGTATACAAATGTATATATCAGTGAAGTAGATGTGGACCAAAAAATTGTCAAAGTTCGTCCAGAAACAGTACGCATGGCCCCTATTTATATATGGGTGTTTCTCTGGTTATGCAAGCGACATTTGTACGTGTTTTATTGTGTTTGAATATTAAAAAAATAGAAGTGGACTGGAATTTTAGAATGAATTCTAGAATCGTTACATTGTTTGTGATGAGTTCTTTCTAAAAAGTATATATAATGGTAAATTGAGCACTGGGGGTCTACTCTCTATTGCGACGCGAAAACATTTTCGATGCGAAAGCTAAATGCCAACTTGGTACTCTCTATCACTTTCGCAAAATTTTCTGAAAAAGAAGCTGAATAGTGGCAATACAAATTTAAGGTGGCGCGGATTTACAGTAATTAAATGCCAAAGTATGTAAAAATATTTGAAAATGGAAAATGTAAATAAAATAAAGTGATGATTTACGAAAAGAAAAAAAATTTAAAGATGCGAAAGACATATGAGCAAACGTATTAAAGAGTACCAATCGCTAGATTTGCTACAATTTTCTTTCGCATCGCAATAGAGAGTAGACCCCCTGGGTACCCAAATGCCATGCAATCAAAGTTGACTTACTCACGTGACAAAAATAGAAGTGCCTTTTAGGACCGTAAGAAAAAGTGCGAAAGTAAGTAAATTGTAGGATGTTTTATTTCGGAAAAAATGTTTTTGTAAAGGTTAGTAATGGGCCTTTATAATCATGTTTTGTTCAAAAGCAACTATGCATGGGGTTGGCGAAGAAAAAATAAATTGTAAATTACGCACGTGACACTTTTTACCTTCATACATATTTTAGTAATTTTACATACATATATTTTCAGAAGTTTTTAACAAAAAAATTAAACTTATTCAAAAATGAAAAATAAAAAATAAAAATATACTACAAAATTAATCAACTTAATTTTTGTGCTTAAAAAATTTATGCGAGTGCTTTGATTTTTTAAGTCACGGTGGACCTTTTCAGAGAAATACCCATATATATATAAGGTCAAACGAATAGAGTCTGGTAAATTATAGGATATTGTTTTTGTTTTACATGTAATTTAAGCGAACGAAGTCTTCATTCGTTATCGACGAACAGGCCATTAATTTTTTAATAAATATCTTGTTTTAGTTTAGTTTTTGTTAAAAACAAAGTTTTAACATATAACACATTTTTGTTGCGGTATGTATAGTTTTCTGTGTAACTGTACGTAAATTTAATGATATCCAATTTGAACTGCCTGTTTGTAGAACGCGAGCGCAAAAGTGACTCGTTTAACTAACATTCAAAACAACAACAAATTTTGAATTTTTGTTTTTGTTTTAAATGTTTATTAAACGAGTCACTTTTGCACTCGCGTTCTACAAACAGGCAGGAAGTTTAGAAACACACTATATTTCAGATTTGATTGAAAAAATCTCCCATTATCGTCCATAAAAATAAATTAGAAAAAAACTGACACATTACTAAATGTATTTTACATTATTATGAAATTCCGATGACTGAATTTCACATTATTATTATTATATAAAAGCCATAATCATCGCGACCCAAAGTGTCCGCATAATTCATAATTTGGTGTTCTCAAATTCTAATGTTTTTGGTATTCGAAGTTTTTGGTTGAAAACAATTTAGTTGAACTAAAGATGGCTAATTTGCTAACCACAGCATGATAGCAAAGTCTTATATATATTAAAAATCGTGAAAGCTGTAAAGAATCTCAGGAAAAATACACTTCTATCGCGACATGGTTAAAATCCGCGAAAAATTTCAAATTTTTAATCAAATAGTAAAATTTATTTGAAATCTCAAAGAAATAAATACTCAAGCTCGAGGTCATAAGTTGTTGTACTGAAGAGTACAATCATGACGATGGTAGTAAACACTACATACATAGAGAATAAGAAAAAGTTTTTTGTGATTTTTTATTAATAATTTTACTATCCCTGATGTAGATTTTCAAGCAATATCGAAATATTGGATTTATTTAAAATAAATAAAAATTATTTAGAAAACATGACCTCGAGCTTGAGTATTTATTTCTTTGAGATTCTATTAAGAAAATGTCGAATAAAATAACCAACTTTTATTTTATTTGAAATCGCTAAATGGTTTAAAAAAAATGTCGAAAAATAACAAAAGAAAAATTTGCAAAAATAGCGAAAATTCGCGAAAATTTTTAATATTTCAAAAAAGTTATAAAATTGATTAAAAGTCCCTAAAACTATAAGGTACGGCAAAAATTCGGTAAAAATTGCTATATTAGCAGAAATTCGGAAAAATTTACGAACAGCGGCATGATAGCAAAGTCTACTATTAATTAAAAATCGGTAAAGCTGTAAAGAATCAGAAAACTTACAGAAACATATCTCTTTTATCGCGAACATAATTAAAATTCGCGAAAAATTGCAAAATTTGAAACAAACCCAAAAACTAATTTGAGATCGCCAAATCAGTTAAAAAAAAAACAAATTGTTGGAAAATAACATAAAAAGCGATAAAAATGAGCTATAATTACATCAAAAAAAGTCGATTTAAAATTTTGGGTTAGTTAGGGCCTTTTGCGTTTTAGGTAACAACATATTTTTGATTAAATTGGATAAAGATCATTTTAAACTAAAAGCGAAATTTTTTTCTTGTTTAACATTTTATCACATATTAGAATAAAATACGATTCGTTTTACTTTCACCAACCGCTTACTACTCTAATTGAAACCGAATAAAAACATGTGGATGTGAAATCAGAATACTATAAATGCTGAAGCAATCCACTTTCGATTGGATTCGGATTCTAGAACACACCCGAGTATGAAATTTTATTAAGGTCAGGGTAGTTTAAAAATAGCAAGTTTTAATTTTCAAAGTCGGATATTTCCAAATCTATAAGATATAAATTATGCCTTTCGCACACTTTTCTGTGGAACTCGACTAGCGCATTTCACTGATAACAAATTTTTAAAATCGGATTAAATTAAGAATTCTGGATCGTTTTTTAATTTTTGAATGAACGAGGTGTCCTGCTTTGGAAACCTGGCGTCTCTCAAGATAAGTCTATAGACTCCAAATCCAAAACTTAAAGCCGACTACAACTCTTCAATGTAGTCGGACTGACTGTATAGAGTATATAGAATAATTTCCATTTCTTTTCCAAAATCTCTCACTGTGCGTCGATACGTTTTTTTATTTTTATTTATTTATTTATTTGATAAAGTTTTCCAGAAGATGTTGTTCTCTTTATTGCCATACTAACGGAAATCTTAAAATACCGGTGATTTCTAAGCCTCTCTTGCAAAACTCAAATAAATTTGGACAAGAAACGATGTTAAAAAAGGAAGCCAGTTTGTTGAATATTCAAAAAATATATTGACCCCTAATCATAAAAAATCACAAAACAGAAGTCACAAAAGAAATATCGTTTTGTAGTGTCGTCGAATTTTCTTAATTTCAAATGATTTATTGTAAAAAAAAATAGTTTATTGCACAAATAACTAATAAACAACACATGGAATATTTTATTTAAAAAATTTATTATAACGGTCAACTTACAATAGCCGCAAAAATAACAAAGTGATTTCAAAAAGTTGTTTACGTATCTGAACGTTTTGAAATAACAAAATGATATGCCCAGAACACCTTTCATGTGATTTAAAATCACTTTCATATATGTCTGTATATATGCAAATATGAAGAAAACATAAGTACAGGGTCCGCCAAAAAACTTTTTTTTTTTAAATGCTATAAAAAAAAACTACTGAATATTTTCTCAAATTTCTTTTTTATTTGAAAGTACAATCCTTCCGGTTAATAATGAAAAATAATTTCAATCAAATGGCTGCCTCGACTGGCCATGCAGTAGCCTACACGATCGGTCCAATTTTTAAGCACATTGTGTGCAGCTGTATTTTACTAATGGCTTCACGAATATTGTCCTTTAAAGCGTCAATTGTTATATCGTTATCTAAAACGCAAAAGGCCCTTACTAACCTTAAATTTAAAGTCGACATTTTCATTGATTTTAATGTAATTATGGCTCCTATTATGGTTCACAACTCAACCCAGTTTGTTTTTGTTAACCGAAATGTATCAAAGTTGTAAACCATAATACCGAAATTAAGAAATTACAACTCAACTGAGTTGAGTTGTGAACCGTAATAGGGACCTATAACTATCTAATTTTTTTAAACCATTTTTTTGTTATTTTCAGACAACTTCTTTTTTAATCGATTTAGCGATCTCTTGGTTTTTGGGTTTGTTTAAAATTTTTCAAATTTTTTGCGAATTTTAGCCATGTTCGCGATATAAGCGATTTCGTATAAGTTTACAGCTTTAACGATTTATAATAAAAAGTAGACTTTGCTATAATGCCGGTGTTAGCACATTTTTGCGAATTTTCTTGAATTTAGCAATTTTTACCGAATTTTTGCCATTCCTTATAGTTTTAGGGACTTTCAATGAATTTTATAGCTGGTTTGAAATAATAAAAATTTTCGCTATTTTTTTTTTGTTTCCGTCATTTTGTTTTTTTAACCCATTTAGAAAATTCAAATAAATTTTAGTGTATGTTTAAAAGCTTGCAATTTTGCGAAAATTTTAGCCATGTAATTGATTTTTAACTGTGATTCTTTACAGCCTTCACGATTTTTAAAAAATATTAGACATTGCTATCATGCTGCGGTTAGCAAATTAACGATCTTTAGTTCAAAAAAAGTTTGTTCGAACAAAAACTTCGAGTACACAAAAACATGCGGATTTGAGAACACCAATTTATGACTTATGCGGATTCAAAAAATTTTTCTTTTTCATTTCAAGTCTAAACCTAGAACTTATCTGAATATAATGAAATAGGGTTCCTTGAAAATTGTGTGATGAATTCCATGGACAACTTATCAATGCATATTTTTCTGACATGTTTATAGTTTTCACTTTTCAAAGTTTTTTGCTTCTCCTGTAAAAATATATTTTTGTTATTTACGCCTTTTTGCATTTTTGCTTACGATATGTATGTATGTATGTATTACATTTCCCAATTCTTTTTTATAAAATTTCTTAAAAATACAGGGAAAATATAATTATTGAAAAAAGTTATAAATAATTTAAATCAAAGCTTATTCTGCATTACTATGTATTATCAATTTAAGTAGTTTTAAATATTTTGACATAAAATTAAAATACATACATATTAATTTTATTATCCTCTTAACCCTGCCTTTACACATGCAAGTAGTGGCATGCCACTACTGTATACATATTATCAAAGAAAATTTGTTCGAAATAGTCGAATCTCATGCCTTTGGGTTTTGTGATTACACATGCCACTGCGAGTTCATTTTCAAAATGTCGTTGAATCGTCAACTTGAGCAAATTTGTTTAATTCCCAAATTAAAAAAAAAAGTACCAGAAAACAAAATAGAGTTACCGAGTTAATCATATTGGCACATTTTTGTGGAAATTTTTTCATTTATTTATATTAGTATTATTTAAACAATATTAATGCTCTAGAATTAACAGACTTGCTTTTATTAATGCGCGTTTCAAAAATTAATCATAATAATACATTTATTAAGTTAAAACTTTAATTACAATTTTACAATAATCCAGTAAATTTGCATTACATTTTTAACAGGGTAACATTGATTATCGTTTTGACATTTACCCGGCGTTTCCCCATGCAAGTAGTGTATACGTATTATCAACGAAAAATCAAGGAAACAGCCGATTGGCTGAAAGTAAAAAAATTGTGTGAATGGTAGTGAAAAAGTGTGAGTGTATTGAGTTTTTCGAACTTGTACTTGCATGTGGAAACGGGAGGTTAGTGGCATGCAAGTGCCAAATTTCCACTCGCATGCAATTTTTGCTGCCATTGCGAAAAATGTGAGTGTATTAGTAAAAAAAGTGTGAGTGTATTGAGTTTTTCGAACTGGCAGTGGCATGTGTAAATGCTAGGTAACTTATCCTCAAATCCAATATTAAAGCTATTGCAAACAACAGAAAAATGTAATACTAAAACCTAAATTATTAACACAACCTAATTAAATTTAATACTCGTATAAAACCTACTACCACCATGTTGTTTTTGACCCGTCATTCTCTTTGAACTTCTTGACCCACATAGGGAACAACAACAATGACAACAGACAGATGTAACATTATTGTAACCTTTTTTTTGCGCTTCTCATACCCTCTGTTGCATTATATTTATTAAATTCTATTCGTGCCACTGCATATTGAAACGCTCCTCGAATGTATGGCGGTTGTAAATACCAATATCAGCCAATTTATCCAAATCAGTACAGTAGGAGAGTCTTCGTATATAGGCCATGGCTAAATCAAACTTTTTCTTCCAGGTATCCCAGTCCGGAGCGTTCATTTGTGATAACAGTTGTTGGCTGGGTATTTGTATCTAGAGCTGCTATTAAACGATCGAATGCTTCGGCAATAGGACCAATAGATAAATTTGCCCAATAGTAAGGTGACCATACGAACTCTTTTTTAGATGACAATCATCTATTTTAACTGGCTGCCATCTATAAAATTTGTGTCCTCTTTTATCATCTTTTTTTTATAATCTGTCATCTTTGTCCTCTTTATTTTTAAAAGCATAATCAATATTTGTTTTTATTTGTATAAACTAAAATAAAATAAATTTTATTTCACGGCGATTACCGGTTTTTTTCTGTCAAATCGTATGGAAAATGTCGTGCCGTGCTTATTATTTTCATACTTCTACTGAACTCTTATTCACTTGCAGTATACAATTTTGAATAAGTTAGTGCAATGCATTTTTAATTTTCGTTATTTTTTTACAGTAATTTTACTTATTTATAAGACTCAAATTAAAGAAAAACTACATGCTGGTCGACGAGGAATATCTTTCTCTAACACACGCCATCAAAACCTCAATTTACTTAAAAATTGGATTAAACAGGTTTGCATTTTAAGCGATTTGTTATTTTTTTAATTTACTTAACAAGTATAAATATGGGAAGGTAAATTTTGTCAGTAAAATATGTAAAAAAAATCTTAAATTTTTAACATTATTCTTTTTGTCCTCTATTTTTATTTTTAAAATCTGGTCGCCTTACCAATAGTCTTCAGGGAAACGACGATTTTGACAAAATGGTGCTGGATCGCTGAGTATATTTGCTAACATTAGAATTTTAAAGCGATCTGCAGGTTCATAAAAACGTTTTGTACGAGTTTCTTGTACAAAATCAATTAGATGAAAGAATGGGGTATACATTTGTAAATGCATTATAGGCTCCCTATGTGTCCAAACATATTCACCACCACCACCAGGAATAGAGGCAGTAGTTGCTGGTCGCAAGCAATTTGTTTCTTCTGTCATTTTGTTAGCTGTTTTTCTTAGAGCCACTTTTTGGGTTAGAGATTAGCGATTAAATTAACTTTAATCTCCGTATTTACTTTTTGAGTTGTATTTTTTTAAACTTTTTTTGCTAGTTTAAGCGGCCATTGATGGTGGTTTAAACCTTAACTTAAACTGTCAACATACATATGTATGTTTAACAAACAATTAATGCAAAAATATAAACAAAAAATTATTTTAAAAATAAAATATGTATGTATATACTTTTATATAATTTTTCCTTTCTATATTTTTTCATTAATATATTTTTTCTTTAAACGTAAAAATTTCTACCTTGTAAACAATATTAAATTCGCATATATTCTTCTTCTTCTTTGAAAACATCCATCTTGCTTTGATAAAAAGTTTACATTTGCAAAAAAAATATTGCCATTTATTTGTGCTCAGTATGGTAGCACTACATGGTTTAAGCCACAACCCAAAAATATCAAATTCAATTTATGCTAGATTAATGCCCCTATTGCGGTTCTCCACTTTTTTAATAGTTTGGTTGTCTTTGGTAAATTCACATTGCCATTCTCAACTCAATAGGCAGTTGGCTATTCAGTTGTGTATCTGTTTTTTTTCGTGGTATTGCCGTTTTCAACTTTGTAAAAGTTTGGCCGACAAAAATGGTAAATACACACAACTGCTAAAAAGTAGTTGTGTTATTGGCAGTTAAAGTTTATTTTTTTAAATTCGTTGAAAATCGAAAACAAAATGGACATATACATTTTTGTAATATCTTTTTCGCTATTTTTGAAAACTTTTATTTGTTTGAAAATAAAAACAAAAGCTCAATTTGAGCGCCTTGTCCTGCTTATTTAGAGAAACCTAGAAATTGCTCGCGGAAAACACCAAAGTTTGGTATGATAAAAAATTCATGTAAAGAGTTTATAGTGGAGTTAAATAGTTTGGGACCACGACAAGAACTCCTCTTAAACACTTATAAACTTCTTAATCTAATTATAATATTCGTGGCACAGGTTTGGATACACTACAAGACAAGTATAAAGAAAAATTTTGCCAACAATAAAAGAAACTTTCAAGCGACAGGGGGAGGGCTATCACAAGAAGTTCCATTAACTAGCCTTGCGGATACTGTTTCGCAGCTCTTGTATTGAAAGTCCGGCCAAGTATTTGGTATTGCAAATATTCCACCATCAAGTGACAATTTTACTGAGTCAGTTGAACTAATAATCCAACCAGCAGATGGGCCAACTGCTACCCCAAAAAGATGAAGAACTCATCAGGCACAAGAAAATTTCGTTACTTATTAGCAGTTCTTACTTGGCATTTGTACGAGTTGTACTTGTTGTAGTACCGAGATAGGGTTGCCATACGTACTGTTTTTAACAGTACATGTGCTGATTTTTTGCAATTGTACTGTTTTATGCATAATGTTCAAAACAGTACGCAAATGTACTGTTTTTTACACTTTGTACTGTTTTTTTTTTGTTCAGTCTACAAAAAACCAAGATATTAAGAAAACCTCTGTTAAAGTCATACATATTTGAAAATATTCTTATATTAAACAGTACATAGCTTAAAAAAATGTTGTGTTCCAAACAAAAAAGCTTTAAAATAAGAAGACTTTTTACGCTGTGGTCATTGTTTTCTCATAAATACGCAGTAGAAATCTAAATTATAATGGGTGACTCTAAGCAGTTGTATATTGGCATGTTATTATTTTTAAGACATATGATTTTATGGCTACCTCTTCCAATAGTATTTTCCTTTAAACACCTGAGAAAGATAAAGACAAAAACAAAATCGAAATTTTGTTAAAAATATTATATTTTTTAAATACTAAATAAATACTTATTCCAACACAATTATCTATAATTCCTAGAATTTTTTTTTTAATATTCGGGCAAGTTCTGGAAATCACAATCACGTGAAATTGCAAACGTACAAATTTAAAAAATTCTCCGGGCTCAAAATTTATAAAAATACCTAATTCCTTTCAGGACCACTTTTGAAATAAAGAAAAGCTACGTTAATTTTTACAAAAATTTTATTGAAAATCTTCAGCGTATAAATTTTATTGAAACTTGTTTTTTACTATTTTCAGATTTTGTTAAATAAAAATACACCACACTATGTTTCAAATTCTATATGATTTGTGCAACTATGTGTGTGGTGAAAATTGCTTTAAATATCAATATGCTTAAAGAAAGTCCTACTTACACAATCAATGAGTTAATGGTTTTAAGCTAAGTTAGGCTTTTCTCCTTTCTTATATGGCTTACAGGAATGTTATGGTTATGGAATGTGCTGTCTTCAAATTAAAAAAAAAAATTAGGCCAAATGCTTCGTTTTTGTGTTTTTTTAACGCAAATGGAGTAATTTCGTATACGTATAAAATGCCATAAAACAGAAATCATTCCTTTGACGTTACACATTTTAAGTGTTTTTCGTTATATAATTGTTGCATATTCAATCAAAAGTTTTAAATATATAATAATTTAATTAAATAGTTGTGTTTTCGCCAAAAAAAATGTACTGTTTTTTTCTTGATTGTACTGTTTTTTTGTGTTCAATGTACTGTTTTAGGTTAGGTTAGGTTGAAAGGCTGGTGTGAAGTCTCCTTCACACCCTCACCCAGAGACCAGTATGGTCCATTGTGACGCCTTAATTAGAGAAAGATATGTAAAGAAGGAAAATAGGTGAAATAAAACAGCGAAAGCACAAGTCAGAAAAGAAAGATGGATAGAAAAGAATGTTTCGGACCAGCCCCGAAAGAAATCCTGACCAACCAAATTCGACCTACGTGTGGCCAGCACCCAGCCTCCTCTCGCGCAGCCAGGCCATCCCCATTACGAATCCTATCAGACTCCCAAGTCCACAACCCGGGACATCCCCTAATTCGTTCAGGAATCTACTGCCCAGCCACCTCAGCCTGCTGCCCTGCAACCTGGGACAGTGGCACAGAAAGTGCTCAACTGTCTCTAACTCCTCAGGGTCCTCACACAACCTGCACATATCCGATAATTCGGATCCCATCCTCACCGCCATCCTGCCTATCATACAGTGGCCCGTGATCATTCCTATCATGGTCCTCACGCTGACCCTACTCATGCCCAGCAGCAACCCCGAATCGGACTTGCTAAGCACCGGCCACAGCGTCCGTGATACCCGGCAGTCCGTCCGGTTCCCCCAGGCCCGATTGGTCGCGCCCAGAATCCACTCCCTGATCCTTCCAAAATAGAAGCCTATTGGAGGTCTAACCGCCTCCATACAGTTAGGGTCCTCCATCTCTGAGCCCTGTCTTGCTAACCCGTCAGCAACTTCATTGCCACCTATGTCGCAGTGACCCGGCACCCAGCACAACCTTAGCGTATACTCCCCTAAGACTTCTTCCAAAGCCCTCCTACAATCATCAACTAGCTTTGAGTTCACATAACAGCCCCTTACGGCCATAAGAGCCGCCTGGCTGTCCACATATATAGTGACCTCAGAGCCCCTATCAATGTTGTCCCTCATAAGTTCCACGGCCCTCAATACCCCCAGAACCTCCGCCTGAAAGACACTACAGTCGTTAGGAAGCCTATATGACCTTCTGATGTCCAGATCCTCAATGTAGACTCCCGCACCCGTGCCCCTCATCTTCGAGCCATCAGTGAAAATAGCAAATCCACTAAATAATCTGCTCCTACCTGACCAGCTCTCCCTAGAAGGCACTATTACCTCCGGCGACCGCCCAAAGTCCACCCTGGTGCCCACATAATCAGTGGAGCCGGGTAGTCCCAGGCAATAGCCACAATCCTCAATCACACTCAGGATCCGTGAGTGACCCTGCGTGACATTCCCTATCAATCCTAACTCCCTCAGTCTAAGAATGCTCCTGGCCGCCATTCCCATCACATACTGCTCAATAGGCAGAAGATGTAGAATGACGTCCAGGGCAGCCTGAGGAGTACTTCTCATGGCACCTGTCATGCCAATTGAATCGCACCTCTGAGCCTTAGAAAGAAGGTTCCTACGACTAGCAAATCCCAATGACTCCCACCAAACACAGCATCCATACGTAAGAATGGGTCTAACCACCGAAGTGTACAGCCATCCCACTACTGACGGCCGGAGTCCCCAGCTCCTACCTATCGATGATCTGCAAGCATAGTAGGCATTGAGACCCCTCTTAAGTCTCTCCTGAGTATTTCTTCCCCATGACAGCTTGCTGTCCAGAAATACCCCCAGATATTTAGCACAATCAGACAATCTAAGCTCCAATCCTCCCAGTACCGGTAGCCTGAAATTCTCCACCTTGTACCTCCTAGTGAAAAGAACCAACTCCGTCTTCTCCGGATTAACTCCCAATCCCTTATCATTGGCCCATGCCGATAGTTCGCCCAGCGCCCCTTGCATGATGTCGCTTATTGTCGGCAGAAACTTGCCCGACACCAATATAACTACATCATCCGCGTAGGCCACGACCTTCTGACCCATTCTGTCAAAACGTCTCAGAACGACATTGACGGCCAAGAGCCACAATAAGGGAGAGAGAACTCCCCCCTGTGGGGTCCCCCTAGTCACCGATTTTCTTAAGCGTTCACTTCCCCAGTCAGAGTGAATAACTCTGCTGCTAAGCATCATAGTTATCCACTCGACCAAGAACAGCGGAACCCCTAGGTCAACCAGTGCCTGCCTGATAGCCTCTATCCTCAAATTGTTAAAGGCGCCCTCTATATCCAGGAATGCCGCCAAGGTGTATTCCTTGTTTCGCAAACCCCGCTCCACATAACCAACCACATCATGCAGCGCACTCTCAACAGACCTACCCTTAAGATAGGCGTGTTGAGCACCGCTGACGATGCCGGCGTCAATCTTCGTCCTCAAATGTAGATCAATCAGTCTTTCCAAAGTCTTCAATAGAAAAGACGACAAGCTGATTGGTCTAAAATCCTTGGGTTTAGAGTGACCGGTTCTACCCGCCTTTGGTATAAAGACAACCCTAACCTCCCTCCACCTTCTTGGAATGTACCCGTTCAGCACACATACCCTAAACAGTTCCACCAACAACAGGAGTGATGATTTCCCGATATTCTGTAACATCGCCGGAAAGATACCATCTGGTCCCGCCGATTTGTAGGACCCAAAGGTATTTACCGCCCATGTTACCTTATCCAAGGTAATCATCTCCCCCACCGTCTCCCTTTCCTCAACGCCCGAGCCTGACCCAGAGAAGGGGTCACCACATACAGCCTGTTCTCCCGACCCCGGATCCACGCACCCCGGAAAGTGAGTCTCCATTAGCAAACAGAGAGATTCAGAGCCAGATTCCGTCCATGAGCCGTCCGGTCTCTGAATAAATCCAGGGACTACCGGGTCCTTGGATAAAATTCTCCTGAACCTAGACATCTCATTCACGGATTCGACTGACTCGCTAAACTTAATCCACGAGTCCCTTTTCGCCCTTCTAATATCTCCCTTATACTTCCCGTAACTTACCCTGAAGTTACTCCAATCTTCCTCCCTACGCGTATACTTCGCCCTATTGAACAGCCTTCTGACAGTGGACCTTTGAGTCCTCAACTCGTCTGTCCACCATCTTGGCTGTGTGCGTCTGCCCGGAAAATTTAACGGACAGGATCGCTCATAGCTACTGGTCAATACACCCGTGAAGGTGTCTACCAGTTGCTCCACACCGGCCGGATTCGACCCCCAGTTCCGTGTAACCCTAAGGTTCCTTTGCACCAGTCCCGAAAACGAATCCCAATCCGTCCTTCTCGGATTCCTATACGGATACCCTTTCGACCTCTCAAACATTAGACTAAAGGACAGACGACTATGGTCAGAGAAGGAAAAATCCAAAGCCACCCTCCAGTCCTCTACTAATTCCCTACAGTTCGTCAATGTTATATCTATCACTGCCTCTCTATCCCTAGTTCTGAACGTTGGCGTATTCCCCCTATTACAGATAAAGAGATTGCTGGCAATAATAAAATCAAACATAGACTCACCTCTTTTGTTGATGTCGGCACTTCCCCATTGGGTGTGGTGTGCATTGGCGTCACAACCCAGTACCAGTCTCGAGCCGCTTCTGCCCGAGTGCTCCACCAACTCCCGTACTTTATCACCAGGTGGATCGGTAGCCTCGTACGGCAAGTACACCGATGCCAGTGCCAGAACCGTTCTGTCCCTGGCCTCTCCTGTCACGACCGTGAGGTCTCCATTACTGAAAGAATAAGAAATCATAAATTTAAACTCAGTTCTTGCCAGTATACAAGTTCGTACCTTATCATCTGTGTGGGGTACGAACAAGGTATACCCCGTGACCTTTAATCCAACTACCCGGTTTTTATTAATCCAGGGCTCTTGGATTAAGGTCACGTCCACGTTGTTGTCAATGAGGTGGGTTGCTAATTCGGTTGAGGCTGCTTCGCAGTGGTGCAGGTTTATCTGCACCACTTTCAGCCTCTTAGGGTCTATCATCTTTAGGAAACCTAAATTTGATAGACCCCAACCCGAACACAGCAACCCCTCCCATTGACTTCAGCCTTTTGAGAGACTCCTGATCTACTGCGAACCTGAAGTCTCTCCCTTGGTTCTCCTTACAGCCCAGTGAAGCTATCAATTTCCACTGGCCTGTAGTGAGACCATCGTTCTGGTTGTCCAGTAACCCCAGTATGACCTCCACCGGTTTTATAGGTGGAGGTATCCACACCGTGACTACTGGCCTCAATGGCAACTCAGACGCTAGTATGACGTCCAATCTGGCTTCAGGGAAAGCGCTGCCACACCTGCCAATTGCAGCCTTTAAAAACTCAAAGGTTTTTTGATTGCCGCAACTGACAGTTTTGACACCTCTTGCCCAGTCAGCCCCTTTGAACGATACTTCGTCCGGCCTTCCTTTCACGCTGAAGATTTCGTCGAGTAGTTTGTTCTCTAGCACCTGCCATTTCTCGACACTGATCCTTCCATCGGGATCCATACGATCAATGACAGCCGCCAGAATACCGTCCTTACCCGACGACTCCTTCAGCTTCCTTGACGTGGAGGACTGGTCCTCTCTGGAGACAGTCCTCTTAGTGGTCTCCTTGCGGAGATCCTTAAGAGGGCCGGCACCAGCCTGACTAGTCCTCTTAGCCGCTGGAGATTTCTGGTCATCACCAGACCTAACTCTCTTGACAACCCCTTTATTGGGGGGCTTAGCAGAGTTCTGTCGGTGATCACCCGATTTCCCTGCAGATGTTGACTGGTTTGTCCCGGTAATTCCTTTAGTGACTCCCTTTTGGGGGTGACTATCGGAGATTATCAGGACTTTCCCAGTCCTCATCGCGCGACTAGTACTGGGTGTTTCGTCCGCAGTCTTAGCTCCTTTAGCCGTGACCATGCTGTCACGGTTAAGAGGAACAGGTGCGGACTTATTACCCTCCTTTTTTCCTTTCACTCCTTTTTTGGAGGATTCCTCAGCAAGGGTCGGTGAGGATTCGTTGTCTTTACTGACAACTTTTGAGTCCTCAGCAGCCCTTGCTGTGTATCCCGCAGGATAGGGAATGCCTAGGATATCACCGACAGAACCGTGGATTCGTTCGAATCTAGCAACGTTCTTCCGGTGCTTCCTCAGCAGATGCCTATCCCGCCCATCGTGCAGTGAGGAGTCTTTCTTAGCTATCTTTTCTAGAAAGGCTAAGGAGGCTCTCACACCACTCTTGGCTTTTTCTAAACTCGTTCGGCTATCTGATGTGACCTGTTCTGTCGCATCCTGCCGAACAATGTGTTTTGATGCACTCGCCAATCCACTTTCCATCTCGAGTGTAACCTCAGAGGCCGCTGGTCCAGCCCTTTGGCCCTGATCATCAGCCGAAATCATTATTATTTCGTGCTCATCATCAGAGCCCAGAGTTAGATCACCGAGCCTTTCCGAAGCACCTGTTCGAGATGGGGAGCCGACTAGTGAGTCCATCGCGTCCGTCTCTGTCAGTTCTGTTGCTAACTGACTTTCCTGCAGCAGAATATCCCTGTGAATACTCAGCCAGTCTGAGTCCATATCTGACTCAGAGTCTGCCGAGTTGTCAGAGACATTCCCTGCACCACGTCCTAAGACCGCGTCCTTCTTTTTGGTTTTTTCAATTTCGTCCAGTTTTTGGTCCCACGAGTATGCACGTAATGAAAAGGACCGTCGCGCGCAGTGACGGCTTGCGCGGACTAGGCAAAGTTACAACTGACCCTTGCCATCGGCATCAGAGGGAAGCTGTTCACGACCAGTTTATTTAACCACTAACTAGCCATCCAGGTCCTCGGCACTGCTGTCAACCACCTTGACCTTAAAAGTGGGGGAAGTGGGAAACAAAAAGGGGGGGATAGGATTATAGGTATTGGGATATGGGATGGATGGATGGATAACCCTTAGTCATACCGGCCTTAGAGCTTATGCATTATAACCAGTTTCGGCTAGACTTACCGACTCAGGTTATAAGGCATATACTACAGCCGGCATTTAAGCCACCACATCGCGGCAAGATAGTTATCCAGGTGGTGGTACTGTTTTACCGAATTTAAAATCTGGCTACCCTATACCAAGATTACCTGGGATGAATTCGCCTTGTTAATGACAAATCATGGCCCAATTAGTAGGTCTACGCACAACTACAACAGTGCAACAATAGAAAAAACAACACTGGTTTTGTTTGTGCATTCAAATCAAGGTATATTTACACAAGGTAAACTCGTTGGCCCATATGTTTGTCAGCTGTTTGCCTAAGTTGGAACACCAATGTCAAATTCCGTGTATATGAGCCAAAATTTGTACATGTGTGCGTTAAATTTATATGAAGACAATTTTGACAATTCCGTTCCACTCGGTTATTTTTATAGAGCAGCATGTCTACACTCCCAAATGAGTCTACCTTGTGTAAATATACCTTGCATTCAAATCAAGGCGAATTGATAACAGGTAAGTCCAACTCTACAACTACAAAAAGCCCCATGTAATTTGTTTTTGCAATTTAATGGTAAGCTGTCAAAATGTTTTTATTGCAAATTAATATTATCACTTTTTTATAAAAGAAATTATTAAATTCACTTCAATCATTCGCAGTTTTGAAATTTTTTTATTATGAAAATAATATTTTTAGCACTTTTCAATCAACTTCTCAAAACAAAATCATATTTTGACGTTTCACCATTTTTTTTAATTCGCCGTGGAACCAGCTGATGAACGGCTGACGAGATGAGTTTACCTGTTTGAAATCGCCTTGATTCAAATGGTAAAAATGTCAGATAGTTGTCAGCCAAGGCAAATTCAAACAGGTAAACTCATCTCGTCAGCTGTTTCCACGGCGAATTAAAAAAAATGGTGAAACGTCAAAATATGATTTTGTTTTGAGAAGTTTGGTTGAAAAGTGCTAAAAATATTATTTTTATAATAAAAAAATTTCAGAACTGCGAATGATGGAAGTGAATTTAATAATTTATTTCATAAAAAAGTGATAATTTTCATTTGCAATAAAAAAATGTTGACAGCTAGTATCTCCCCAGTAATGATACAGCAGCGCAAATGTATTTATTATTTTAGGCTTAGACCCCTTTCAAACTCGGCAAGTTAGTTGCGCAAGTAACTTGCCGAGTACAAAAAAGTCTGTACTAAATATTTTTTTCCTAACCCCGACCTTGCCGCTGACGTCTACAAACAAAGAGTTGCGCACGTAACTTGCCGAGTGTGAAAGGGGTCTTAAAGTGCCATGTCCAGATCATGGTCCAATTAGTAGGTCTGCTTGAAACGCCTGCTGATTTTTTGAAGAGTTTTTTTTTTACGTGCAATTGTTTTTGTAGCAATTGTTTTTGACATTTCAACCATTTTTTACACAAACAATTGCTTTTGTTCTTGACATCTTTATCATTTTTTACACAAACAAAATGCGTGTGTTTTTTTCTATTGTTGTAGTTGCGCGCAGACCTACTTATTGGGCCATGGTCCAGATCATCTTAAAGGCCTATTAGACACGCATACTTGTCTTAAGACATGTACGATGGCATACCAAATTTCACTGTGTAACAGCATGTATGACGAGTATGTGTTACGAACCGTTTGGTCTGGCGAGGTTTCCCACTAGCTTTTGTGCATTTTTTCTCGGGGGGTTCCAACCCTCCTCACCAGCCACGCATTCGAACACGAAAAAACTAAGAAAACAAAAAAAAACTGAACAACACAACAATCCATCACCACATAAAGAATTTTGAGACTGATGTTGGTCTCATTTTGCCCTCCCAACCATGTCATGAATGCATCCGCATAAATTCTGTCACATGACCCAAAATCCACTTGACCTTTCTCTCCACTTACCACTCCATCATTACCTGTACCTTTCTAAAAAAAAGTCTAACTTCTCAAATTAAAATTTACATTATTTATTATACAAATGTTCAATAATTAAAAAATAAAAATATTTACAATAATATAAATTGAAACATAAAAGAAACACAAAATACGACACTACACATATATACTTCCCTCAAGATCTATGCGTTGTTTTCTTTTGTTTTTTTTTATCTTTTTTGTTTTGAACTATTAAATTTATTTATATATGTTTTTTGTAATTAGGGTTTTTTCCCTTCTTTTTGTTTTCCTATAATCCATTTCTTTTTTTTTTATGTATCTTTTTTTTTTCTTTAACTTTTTTCTAAATCTACCTATATCTTAAAGAGCTCCCTGAGATATAATTGCTGCATTTAAATTTTATTTTTTTTTTTATTTAATTTTAAACTTCTACATATATATAAATTAATTCAAGTACAAAAAATACCGGCATACGAGGATTATGTGTATATATATATAAACACATGGTGAAATAACTAGAAGGTGGCAGCACTAGGAGTTGTTGTACAACAATACAACAAAAACAGGCAAATTTGTTTGTGTAAAGTAGTCCATCGTGTCAAAATATGGATTTTCACCACACCAAAATATTATTGCTTTTGAAACGTTGCAAACAAGTTTTTCTTTAAATAAAATCTAAAAAACTAAATTCTACCAAAACATAAATGAAGAATACAAAGATATACATTCATAAGGAAGAAAACTTAAAGCATTATATGAAAGTGATGTTATACTACATAAAAACCAATTAGAAAATCAAAGAATCAGAGAATTATTAGGACGGGAACAAGCAAGAAAGACTAAATTGTACAAGAAGTTAGAAAACGAAGACGAGAACTTAACGGAAACTAGACAATCTTTAAAAAGGTTAAAATTAAAACAAAAACCTACATACATATAATCACGCTAGATAATGTTAATTTGAAGCAATTTCTTCTAAAAGTTCTAGCCAACAAAATGCAGAAATTATGAAACTAGAAGAACGTGTTATACAATTGCAACAACAACAAAGCGATTTCTAAGAACATGAAGCCTTAAGATTAACGTTTGAATTTTTCCCATAAAATTATGAACTTACAAAAAAATAAAATGCAAAATCTAAAACATCAACAGGACTGAGAGGAAATTTTAATATCTCTTTGCAAAGGTCAATCTTTGGAACAGGCAACACTCAAAGAATAAATTATTTATTTTTTTTTAGCTTATACAACAATCTGCTGCAGCCACTAAACTCCTCTCCACTAGCTCATTTTTGGAATTAGCAATCAATGTGTGCCAAATTACAATAAAACGAATTCAACTTTGAGGGTTTGCATTGTGAACTTCACAACATTTTGACGAGTTATAATCATAAAATACCAGCCACTTCACTTATAGCTGCTGCTCCTTTAAGTGTCCTTCCGTCATTGTTGGATGAGTTCAGAGCAGCATTTAAAGAATTGTAAAATTTTACTTTTTTCGATTGCTTTTTGCCCTAGTTAGCCTAAACTAAATTTCTCTTATTTTTTATTGGTTTTTAAAAATAA
The DNA here is from genome assembly GCA_949318255.1 of Pollenia labialis. NCBI lineage: Eukaryota > Metazoa > Arthropoda > Insecta > Diptera > Polleniidae > Pollenia > Pollenia labialis. Next base: position 45,784,164 of record OX439142.1, on the reverse strand, counting down.
AGATGTTTTGTACCACAATTAATAACAAAATCGAGTGGTATAGTTTTGTTCTATTTGTAAAGCTGATTACAATAATTTGAAGCAATAATAGACGAATTTGGATAAAAACTAAATATCCTATACTAAAGAAATCAAAACACTTGCACTTAAATTTAGTAGCATGTATGAATGCCGTGTATTTATTTGTATTGAAGTGCGAAACTGATTAAATATAACGAATTTTAAAAAGTGATATTTTCGTTTTTTTGTTTAGGATTTCTGATAAATGTGACGTGATGGGAGAAAACTGTACTCATATTTGGCCATAGCATTCTAAAAAACATAAGAATCTGGTGGAATAGGCAAATAAACTTCTAAAAAAAATTTTAAAACCTGTGCAATACAAAGTCTTAAATAAATCAAAGAAAATTTATTCAAAAAGAAAAGTACAAGAAATATATATTACTTAATGTATGTAAGGTGCTGAATGGGTTAAGTTCCCGTTACTAAATATTCACCACACCTACATATGAAGGAATAAGATAAAAGCAGCTAAAGGGATTCAGTTAGTAAAGAAGTAGTCAAAGTCGTGAACGGTCGAGAAGTTGTTCTTAAAAGTTGCCTAACCATTGTTAAAGTTGTTTAATTATCGTTGATAAAAGTTGTTTAACAAATTTAAAACTAAAGTCGTTGAAGATCGGTGGAAATCTGTTACTTAATGATTTTTATGTTAATTTTCTAAAATTATTTTATACCTACTCGCTTAAATTACAACTAAACTTAAAATATTTCTAAATTGAAAAGCTATATATTAATGTTATTAAATAAATTTATGAAATCCAATATTTCGGTGTTTAATTAATAACCAATCTTAAATGTATATATAAAACAAATTACACAAATATCTTCTAATTGCTGCAACAATGTCAGAATTCAAAAAACATGTTTGGCAGAAAATGAGTTTAACGTTTTTGAATTACCAAAACATTAAAGAAAATATTCAATATTTTTTATTTTTCGAATTTATTCTATGAGTTAAATTTCAGTTATGTATTTTTATAAAGCTTTTTTTGTAATAGTCAATTTCCTTCAATTTTCAGAAATGACTTTATACACTACCAGACTATTATATTGTATTTTCTTGTTACATTTTACCTTAGCTTTCCTTTGGAAAGCAATGAGGTATATTGTATGTAAAGAAAAATTTACAATTATTAGACACCAGCAGAATGTAATGCATTTTTTGGCCCGCTACGGCCTTCGTCAGCATTCTTGTGTCACACTGGATAGTGATAATTTATAAATTGAATGTATTTAACTCAACAATTTTAACAAATAGAAACTGGGAATTATTTCCTTCCGAAGGTTACTTTATATTATATTCACAAAGAATGCTGACGAAGGCCGTAGCGGGCCAGAAAATGCATTACATTCTGCTGGTGTCTAATAATTCGAAAAATAAAAAATATTGAATATAATATAAAGTAAGGTGACCATACGTACTCTTTTTTAGAGGACAATCATCTATTTTAACTGGCTGTCATCTATAAAATTTGTGTCCTCTTTTATCATCTTTTTTTCATAATCTGTCATCTTTGTCCTCTTTATTTTTAAATGCATAATCAATATTTGTTTTTATTTTTATAAACTAAAATAAATTTTATTTCACGGCGATCGCCGGTTTTTTCCTGTCAAATCGTATGGAAAATGTCGTGCCGTGCTTATTCTTTTCATACTTCTACTGAACTCTTATTTACTTGCAGTATACAATTTTGAATAAGTTAGTGCAATGCATTTTAATTTTCGTTATTTTTTTTAGTAATTTTACTTATTTATAAGTAAACGTAAATGTGTATATATCGCTGGCTGAATATGCAAGCAAACCTACTAAGCCCCTTTCAACAAATTTTACAGGAAATCTTTTTTTCCCAATTTGCTGCTTGAAAGGAAAACCAAAAATATAGTTGATTTGACACACTTCAAGACTCAAATTAAAGGAAAACTACATGGTGGTCGACGAGGAATATCTTTCTCTACCACACGGCATCAAAATCTCCATTTACTTAAAAATTGGATTTAACAGGTTTGCATTTTGAGGGATATGTTATTTTTTTTTTAATTTACTTAACATATGTATGTGAATGTGGGAATGCAAATTTGTCAGTAAAATATGTAAAAAAAATCTTAAATTTTTAACTTTTTTTCTTTTTGTCCTCTATTTTTATTTTCAAAATCTGGTCGCCTTATATAAAGTAACCTTCGGAAGGAAATAATTCCCAGTTTATATTTATTAAAGAAAAAATTTTATAAAAATAACTTCTCGAGAGAAATATTTATTTTAATTTTTTCAACAAATGAGCCATAAGTATTTATGTATATTGTAATACGATCAATTGTTTTTTAGTGCATATAATTACTACATATATGTTTTTTTTGTTATGTTTTTATACCATTTATAAAATGTTATTTAAAATTATAATAAATAGAAAAAAAACGTAAAAAATACATAATGTGGTGTACTTATTTTAATTTGAAAAATTGTGCCACTTTTTTTATAAAAATCCCCTTTTCGGTGCCACTTTTTTTTAGATATCCTCTTTTTTTGGTACTTATTGAAAATATCCGACGGTAACACTGCATACCAACATATGCACCCTTATCGTGGTTGGCGTATTTAAAATACGCCTGCGACTGTTTCGTAATAGATTAAAGAGAAGGTGAACTTATTTTCTTTAATCTATTACCAAACAGTCGTAGGCGTATTTTAAATACGCCAACCACGATAAGGGTGATGTACTCATCTAATAGCGTGTCCGTCATTCTTCATACAAAAATTCAGTTTGCTTTTTGCCGCTGCTGTGTGCATATCGCCAATTTTAAAAATGAAATAGAAAAAAATGCAACTATTGACATGGTAAAAAAAAAATAAATAATTTACGTGGCTGTTACCGGAGGGAGCTCAAAAAGGTTCGCCAATCTGAAAAATTTGGAGCAGGCGTAGACGTATTATACGTACAACTTTCCGCTTCATTACCATGTTTTCGCTTTAAAAATTTCTGTGTACTGAAGAATGCCGTCAGCGTTCGACAGTGTAATAGCTAAACCAAAGTATGCCATCATACATGTCTTAAGGCAAGTATGCAGGCTGGTTCACCCACAAGTTTCTGAAACATTTTTGGTTCGGACAAATTTATTGTTTACTGAGAGTTTTCTACACCATGGTTCACCCATTTCAGAAACTTGGTTCGTAAAAACAGTGCTGCCATATATAATTAAAAATGACGTAAATACATATGTGCATAAATTAATTAAATTATAAACTAAATTGCATTAATATTACAACTTACCTAATATATAATTTTTCAATTTTAAATTGTGTTTCCAAGTTTTTTATTTTTGCCGCCAATACTTCTTTTTCTTTATATGTTTTTTTCTTTTTTGCTTTTTGTTTACATTCTTTAGTTTACCATACTGAATTTTTAATACAAATTCCAAACAATATGGCATGTCTCTTGTACAAATTTTACTTGGTGTGGCAACCTTTTCTAAAATGGTTCGGACCAAATTTATAATTAATTTAATTCACACAGAGTCGTTCGCACAAAATAATTTCTCTCGCTCTCTGAGAGAAACGTCAAACTACATATAAAAAAAATTTTGTGCGAACCAAAAATGTTTCAGAAACTTGTGGGTGAACCAGCACTGCGTGTCTAATAGGCCTTTTACAAACAAAAATGAATTTGGAGATAATCATTTGAACAGCACACTAAAGACTGCTTACTTACCTCTTTCGCCATCATATGGGTGTGAAGAAAACAACGGAAATGCTTTACCCGATATAGAAGAAGTGTCCCCTTGGTCAACATGTTCGTCTGTGGAAATTACTCTACTGTTATTGAAATAAAAAATGTTGATACTGATGCTGTTTTCTTCACACCATATACAGGCGGCGGAGGAAAATAAGCAGTTTTTAATGTGCTGTTCAAATGATTTTCCCCAGATTAATTTTTGTTTATTGAATCGTTCATACCAAATAGATTCTGTAACATGCTTTCGGCATCAAATGATAAATTCATTGGCGCTGCTGTATCATCACTCTTAGTTTTTTATTTTTTACTTAAATACATATGTATATTTTTTTATTATTAAAATTATTTAAAATTGTTGTTCACAATTTTTGTCATCACAATTATTAAATTTAATTTATATTTTCACAATAAGAAAAATAATTTTTTGAAATAAAAAATCATATTAAAAAAGTAAAAAATTTTCAAATAAACACAATGGCGTTATAAAAATGTAAACATCTTTTGACATTTTGCCCATTTATGCCTGTGTATTATATTAAAAACACAACTCAGCAAAAAATCAGCAGGCGTTTCGAGCAGACCTACGAATTGGGCCATGTGACAAATCAAAAGCGCAACAACGTGTATTTTTAATCGTGCGTGGTTTATTTAATCAAATTAAATAAAAAAACATGAAAACAGCTTTTTGTTTTGTTTGCTACAAAAAGGAAAGCCTATTGGGGTAACAATCCCAAATTAAATATACCAAAAACAGATGAAGTTCCTGTAACACGTGCTAAAGCTGGGATCACACGATTGCCGCAAATGCACCAATATGACACAATTATTATTTTGCTTTATTGACGCACAATAATGAAATTGCCCCAACCAAGTTTTCTGAAATCACACGATTGCCCTGTTTTATACAAATTTAATTGCCGCTAGTTGGTACAAAGCGATATGGTTACAACAATTGCCGCAGAACAGTCACACGATTGTTCTTACTTATGTATATTAACTGCGAAAACAGCTGTTGTGGTAGTTTTTTATTTGTTTGAAAGTTCTTGTTGGATTGTTCATTGAAAAAAATTAAATGATAAATAATACAAATCATATACTTAAACAAATTATTGTTGAATAGTTTTATTTAATTTTTTAAGATATTCCAAAAATTAACAGTCTGTTCAACAATTTCGTATGTTTAGGTTCGAATAGAAATATCTTTAATAAAAATATTCGCACAATAATTAATTAAAAAAATTTAAATGCAAAATAAATAAATACATACATATTTATTTTCATTACCTACTAAAAGAAACACAAAAAAGTAAATCTAATAAAAAAAGGCAAATATTGGCGCGTATTGTGTTGTTTGATTGCCGCAGAAGAACACAATAAATATTGGCGCATTTTTGTCATTTTTATTGATGCGCGGTTGCATAGCAAACAGTCACACGATTGCCGCACCAGGGTTGCATTTGATTGGTAAAAGTAAGCACAATATTGTCCTCGATTGGTACATGAGCCATTTGGTTGTGCGGTCACACGATTGGGGTATTAAAAAGTGTGAAAATTGGTGCATTGCGGCAATCGTGTGATCGCAGCTTAATAGTTTTCGTTTATTGGCCGATACCGAGGAAACTGAAAAAATAATTGTGGATTCTACTCATAAGTTTTCGGATGTACATAATTGGGTTTTTAGGTGAATAATACACCTTTAAGAAAATATCTGTTGGTACAAACATAATGTCCAGCACATTGGTGCTACACGAAGCGGCTTTGGTTATTCTCATTATTATACACATGAAGTAAAGGATTTATAGAATTTTAAAATGGTTCTCTTTGGGTTATGCCGATTTACTACTGAAATGAATTCAATAAACCACCTGCAAGCGTTTCGGAAATAAAAACATAAAACCTTCTGCTGATGATGCATTTTACATGATTAAATTCAATAGTTAACTCGTATCGAATAGTGAAGTTGTAAAAATTAAATATATTATTATCGCAGTGTGCTAGAGAAGGTGACTTAAGGGTAATAGGGGTCCTACTCAATGCTCGAAATGCTCTTTGCACAAATTCTCCAAAAATTTAATCAATTAAAGAATTAATCAATAATAAAATCAGCTCTAATTAAAAATTAAATCATGGGAATTAAGCGTGTAATCAAGTGATTTTCAGTTTAATCAAGTGAATTAAAAGTTTAATTGATACTATTAATTGGTTCACTGGTGCAAATTTAGTTTATTTTTTAATTAATATCGCAAATTTTTTAATTGATATCAATTTTTATTTTTTCTGTGTGTAGTAAAAAACTGTCATAGAATTGTTGCAGCACAGGCTGCCGGGAATCATGATTACGCTGAATGTAAGTTGAACAAAAGTTCGCATAATACTAGTGTGGTGTTTATGTGTCACAACTGGGTATAAACAGGCTTTATGCTTGTTAATCTTTAAGCGGGTGACCATGCCGTCAGGTTAACTTGAGATCCGACAACGTATTACTTCTAACTCCACACCAGTTAGTAAACGAACCCATACGTCATCCTTCAACATTGATGATGTTCCAAAAAAAAACCATGTCAGTAAAAATGACGATGACATCTCCAACGAGTCCCTGCTACAAATAGGATTTGATAAGTCCCGTAAATTACGTTTTTTAACACGCTCATTGTTTAAATGCTGTTTTCTTAAATTAATTACTGCCAATAAAGTAGCTCCCGGCATTTTTGTTTTCTAATTTTTCACTTTTTTTTTCAATAATAATGTAACAATGTAAACAAACGGAGCACAAAACTAAAAAGTCAGCTGTTTTCTCGTGTTTTCGAAAAATTAAAACCACGCCGAAAACCGTAAAATCACGTGATTTGAAGGACAGCATAAAATCGTCTGCGTGATTTCAAAACGGTGCGTGATTTGAAACCACGCGATTTTCAGAACAGACCTGATTTAATAAAGTTATGAAAAATTTAAATCAAATAGCTTATTCTGTATTATGTACTATGTATTATCAATTTAAATAGTTTTAAATATTTTTACACACACAAAAAAAATAATCTAGGGTATTTTACAAATGCGTTCATAGGTAATTTATTTTTATATAAAAACAAAAAACTAAGTTTAGTTGCCTAAGATAATTGGTAATTTATAAAAAAAGTTTTGCCTAAAATTTTTGTTATTATTACTAATTGGGTTAGGTATCTTCTTCGAATTTTTTAATATATGTATGTATGTAGGTTTATTTGATTTTTTCTTTCAATTGGAAATTTTTTTGTGAAAAAAGTTCAATTTAAAATTTTTGAATTTAAAATAAATTAAAAACTATTCGATAGAGTATAAAGATTCAACGTATTTATGTGAGTATATTATAAACATAATATCTCCACTGAACTTTTTACAAAAAAATTCCAATAGGTTTAAAAAATATATCGCTCATCCAAAATATGATATTTTGGAGTTAATGAAGCAGAATTGTTCGCTATGAATTTATTTTGTGTGTAAATTTTGTCTTTATATCTTTTATACTTTCCCCGTTTGACGAAAATAAATAGAATATTACAATGAAATCAAATTAATTTTATTTAAAGTATGTAACCAAAAAAAGTATATAGTAAATTTACCTAAAATCTATGGTACAAAATTAAACTTAGATAATTTTCCAAAAATAAAAATATAAAATAACTTTGCTATCATTGGTAAATTTAAGTAATTTTAACAAAATAATTAGATACTTTTTCGAACATAGAAATTACCTAAGTTAATAGTTTTATTAGCTAAGAAACTTAGATACTGCCATGCTACCTTTGCGCTTAGTTAATTTTATACCATATACATATTTAGGTAATTTTACCTATGATTTTTTTTGTGTGCATAAAATTAAAATACATATGTATGTATTAATTTTATTATCCTCTTCTTAACTTATCCTCAAATCCAATATTAAAGCTATTGCAAACAACAGAAAAATTTAATACTAAAACCTAAATTATTAACACAACCGAATTAAATTTAATACTCGTATAAAACCTACTACCATCATGTTGTTTTTGACTCGTCATTCTTTTTCAACTTGACCCACATAGGAAACAACAACAATGGCAACAGACAGATGTAACATTAATGTATCCTTTTATTTGCGCTTCTCATACCCTCTGTTGCATTACATATATTTAATAAATTCTATTCGTGCCACTGCATATTGAAACGCTGCTCGAATGTATGGCGATTGTAAATACCAATATCAGCCAATTTATCCAAATCAGTACAGTAGGAGAGTCTTCGTATATCGGCCATGGCTAAATCAAACTTTTTCTTCCAGGTATCCCAGTCCTGAGCGTTCATTTGTGATAAAAGTTGTGGGCTGGGTATATCTAGAGCAGCTATTAAACGATCGAATGCTTCGGCAACAGGACCAATAGATAAATTTGCCCAATAGTCTTCAGGGAAACGACGATTTTGACAAAATGGTGCTGGATGTCTGAGTATACATGCTGACATTAGAATTTCAAAGCGTTCTGCAGGTTCATAAAAACGTTTTGTACGAGTTTTTTCTACAAAATCAATTAAACGAAAGAATGGGGTATACTTTTGTAAATGCATTAGAGGCTCCCTATGTGTCCAAACATATTCACCACCACCACCAGGAATAGGGGCAGTAGTTGCTGGTCGCAAGCAATTTGTTTCTTCTGTCATATTGTTAGCTGTTTTTCTTAGTATTTCTCCTACGAAAGAACTTTCAATTTAATAAAAGCAATTACTGTCTTTTACCTCTTAATTTGTTTACTTCCTTTTATTTTTAGTTGAATTTATTCAACGAAATTAGATGACAAATCTTCACAGCCTTCTGTTTATAACATGGCCTCGTAAAATTTCATCGCTTTAATTGTCCGTTGGAAATTTCCAAGTTTATCAAAATAATAATAAATTCGACATTTTTTTGTCAATTTACAGTTGTACAAAAACAATTGCCTTGCAATGCACAGTTGCATATAACAGTATTTAAAGGAGCAAAAAATGCATTGCTTTTAAAAATAACGGTAATGAAGGACTTTTACTTTACAGTGCAGCCACACGATCAAGATTTTCTTGATAGTCTTTTACATATACTGATTGTCAAAATATGCAAAAGTTGACAGGTGTGACGTAGGCTGCACGCAAGTTGAAAGCAATTTAGTTTTTCAAGATGTCGTCGCCGAGAAAACAACTCAAAATGTTTGCCTCACTTAAAGTTTTTTCATGGCTTCTGTACAGCTCTATGAATCGCAGAACATCATTTTGCTTATTAATTTTATTAATAAACATATTTCACTATTTTTTTAGGTTTTTAGTTAAAATTTTAAAATTCCCGCAACAATTTGTAAAAAAAAAGAACTTCAGCTTTTGCCGGCAAAATATTTGTGAAAAATGTAATTGGTAGCGCCAAAAAGAACCTATTGGAAATTGAAATCCAAAAATGGGGATCATGGGTAGATACACGGGAAAATTTCTAGATGCAGAATATAGTAATAACGGGCAAAATCGCCATTTGTGATACAACAAGCAGCGAATACGGGTGCAAATTTTTATAAATTGTAAAATAAAAATAAAGTTTTCTTTAGACATATTTGAAAAGAAGTAAATTCTGTTTAAGACACAGAATAAATTTTTGAAGGCTTAAATTGCATATAATTTTGTTGTGTGGAATTTTGTGGGGACAAACTGTTAAGTAAGTAGTAGAGCAATTTTATTTTTGTGTAGAACGAACAAGTTCTGACAAGAAAATTTGTTTTGTTAATAATAGAGGGCAAGAGCAAGACAAGTGGTGGGAGGCACAAGGGCTATAGTCAGGAGCCATCCCCACGAGCAGTGTCCTGGTTGGGGGTGAGACGGAGAAAAGACACCCAACAGAGAAAACCCCCCAGATAAAAAAAAGAAGAAAATAAAAGAGGTTACCATAATTAAGCCGCCAAATAGTAGTGTTTTAGAAGTGTAACGGCCAGTTTGGATTAAAAAACGGCCATATTGTGTTTGGTTAAGGAATTGCGAAGAAAAGCCCTGTATATGAATTGATGCCCCATTATAACAATAGGAAAAGGAAAAATTAGATAAATAATTGAAATAAATTAAATAATATGAAAGAAAACAGGAAAATTTTAAATTTAAATAGAAAAAAAGGAAATAGTCATATATAGTTTTAAGAAAAGATAAGTCTTAGTGTAGTTGTGTTATATTTTTTTTTATGTAGGTTAATTATGTATCATTAGTGTTAGTGAATATAATTGTATAAAATGTTCTTTTATTATGTTATTTTGTTTAGTCCTAAATTTGTTTTTTTTTATATCTTGAAATAAGTAGCCTAGCAGTTTCTGTCGCCTTCCAGCAGGAAATGTGTGAAAGTTAAATTCGTTTTTTTTTTGTTGTATTTTATATTCCGTTCCCTCGGTTATAATTGGGGAAACAGACAGCCTAAGTGAGCTCCTTTAGGTAGGATTTTGTATTAAGAAAAATAAAAGAAAACCTCACAGATTTTGTGAACAGAAGGATATAGAAATTGTTTTTTTTTTAAGGCAAACATTTTTTTGTGTGTAATAATTTAGGCAAAACAATTTAGCCAAGAACATTATAGTAATATAATTTTTTTTTTATTTTTATGTGTATTAAATTTTATTTCAGAATTAGAAAAGTTCTTTTCTCTACATATATATAAATTTTTTTTTATTATAATATTTTGTTTTACCCTTTTTAATTAAATAAAGAATGTGAATAATATTTAAGTGTTAAACAGAAGTATGTTTGTGTGTTAAGCCTTTTGAGTTGGGATTTGGTGAAATTGTGAGGTAAGTGAATTGAGTGAGTGGTTGTGTAGGGGACACAAGTGTAGTTAGTAGGGGTAATATGTGTCCAAGGTTGGGAGGGCAAGTGGAGGGCAAAAATCATCTCGTCCTTCCTCATAAGTGTTTCCGATGTCTGGTTTAATATAGTTTGTGTTTTATTCAGTTTACCTTTTTATGTTTTATTCGTTCGTTTCCGGTTGCTGTGTTTAAGGGTCGGAACCTGCCCTGAGGATGCTTGTGGAGCTAGTTGGCATCACAATCATAGCGACGTTGGGATGATGTGAAGATAGTGGCGGCCGATTGTTTCGGAAAAAATAACCCGGATTGAATATGGCGCCAAACATCCCGTGAGTTACGTAACACACGTGCTAATAGTTTTCGTTTATTGGCCGATACCGAGGAAACTGAAAAAATATGTGTAAGGAAAAATAATCCACCAATAATTGTGGTTTCTACTCATAAGTTTTCGGATGTACAAAATTGGTTTATTAGGTTAATAATACACCTTTAAGAAAATATCTGTTGGTACAAACATAATGTCCAGCACATTGGTGCTACACGAAGCGGCTTTGGTTATTCTCATTATTATACGCATGAAGTAAAGGATTTGAAGAATTTTAAAATGGTTATCTTTGGGTTACGCCGATTTACTACTGAAATAATGAAATGAATTCAATGTAACGCCTGCAAGCGTTTCGGAAATAAAAACAAAAAACCTTCTGCTGATTATGCATTTTACATGATTAAATTCAATCGTTAACTCGTATCGAAAAGTGAAGTTGTTAAAATTAAATATATTTTTATCGCAGTGTACTGGAGAAGGTGACTTAAGGGTAATAGGGGTTCTACTCAATGCTCTTTGCACAAATTCTCCAAAACTTTAATTAATTAAAGAAATAATCAATAATAAAATCAGCTCTAATTAAAAACAAGTAAGAGTGCTATATTCGGCTATGCCGAATCTTAAATACCCTTCACCATGGTGAGATAAGAACAAGAAGTTTTTAAAAAGAATATGACAAAATCAAAAAATTTATGTATATATCTAAGTCCGTTTCCTCTTTTGCCAAAGTTGATGTTTGAAATTCGTTATATAAATTTTTATTTAATCTTAAAATCGTGTATAAAAAAATTTAATAAAAATAAAAAAAAAATTTATTTTTGAGACTTGAACTCGCAATCTTACGAGCCTTAAGAAAGAACTTAGACAACTCAGCTACGAACGGTTTTATTGAAGAAGCGTTAAATTAAAATATATTGAGAGAATTTTATGAACATACATACATGTGTATGCGTAAAAAACACATTAAAATCCACCACTTGTGGTGAAGATTAAAAAAAAAACCACAAAAAAACCAGAAAAATGCAAGAAGAAATCAACGTAGCAACAGCTTATTAGACGAAACACAACAACAACAATTACTACAGCAATCCCTAAAGGCATTGCAATAAGAGATAAAAATAAAATGCAACAACAACAATTACGAAAGCAATGCCTTTATACATAAATAACTTTTGCTCATTCATACATACTCATGTGCATACATATGTATGTCTTTGCAAAGCTAGGTTAACCTACAAGTTAGTATGGATTTAATTAAATTACATACAACTTTTTATGTACATATGTATGTAGGTATATGCTTGCCGAAATAAAATAAAACACTGTGTCATTGCCAATGAAATGAAAATATCGAAAAGCTTTATAGGTAATTTTAAAATCGTTTTTAGGACATTAACAAATTAAATAAAAAACAAATATGTAGGTATAAAATATGATTTTTGTTTTACATGTAAGTTAAGCGAACGATTAATATTTACATTGTCAAAAAAATCAAAAATTGCTGAATTATTTTAAAATCGTTTATAGAATATAATAAAAGTTAAAAAAAAATTTTTTTTGAAAAGGTGGATGCCGAGATTTGAACCCCGGCAACTACTAACAACGCTGCGTTGACCAACCGCCCAGACAACTCAGCCATTAACGCTTATCCAAATAAAGAATTAAAGTAGAATATATTCCGTCACTTTGTTTGTTTAATATGTATGTAGGTACGTATTTTTCAATTTAAGCGAACAATCATGTACAAACATGTGTGTGTTTGATATGCCTAACATTCACCACGTTCGAATAAAGCACAAACAAAAAAAAACAACAACCACAAGGGATTTTTTGAAAAAATTAGAGGCAGTCGTGGTTTTTTGGTCATATCTCAGCCAATTGTGGACCGATCTTGCTGAATTTCAATAGCAAGAAATGGTGGTCTATATGCAACATAAATATAAAAGAACCTGGAGGCTCCGGACTACAATAGGCGGTAAGTAAGGAGAATAAAGATTTGCAGGGTAACGTTTGGGACATCCTCAAGCCTTGATGTCATGGCGGGATCATCCATCCCGAGTGGGAGGGTAATCGCTGGCGCAACACCAGCCAGCCAAATTGTTCGCTAGGTAATTCAGCAGGGAGATGAGAATTGACCTACTCGGTGCCCCTTTCCTTTTTAATTTTCATGAAATTGCTGATATGATTTTTTGTGTGTGTGTGTGTGTGTGTAGGCATGCGCAGAGTCCAAGCCCGGCAAACGTACCACACACTACAAAATAGCATTCTCTTTTCCCTTCTCTCCTAAAAGCTCAAAACTTGACGGCTAGAACTTGAAGAGTGTGAACCAGCTCAAACTTCACCATAAAATTAAACTCGGAGGCTATAAAATATACAGAAAAGCCCGACCTACCACTGGCGGAGGTGTGCTTATAACGCAATCAAAATATTCAATACAAATTATTACCTAGATTTAAAACGCGCTCTATTGAGAATATTTTAATACAAATTAAGATTACAGAATAGCCGTTTTTTTAACTTCAGCGTATATGCCGCTGGCCAACTCAGTCGACTTAATAACGGATATGGAATTACTAACCAACTCTACCGCCGATTTGTTTAAATTTGGTGATCTGAACAATGCTTTTGGGAATGAGCTGTTCAATCATTGTCTGCGTTCTAGCTACTATGTGTCGTCACCTAAAACTAAAAAGGTTCTAACTATCTAAACATCGACTTTTCAACACACATGTCCACAAAAAATGTTGGAATTTTTCGACCGAAATTAGCGCTAAGCGCTAATATGCAACATTGGCAATTATCACAACAACTGGTAAATTTTACAAGAAAAATATGTAGATAAAATATATATTATAAACCGTTTAAAGCAATTTATCATTTTAAATGGTTTTTGCTTCTGTCAAATTTTCAAAATGTTAGATAGAGCCTTTTGCGTTTTTCGACCAAAATTAGCGCTAAACGGCCTAACTAACAGTTTGCATAATATGCAACATTGGCAATTATCAAAACAGCTGGTAGATTTTACATGCAGCTAGAGTTTTTTCCCGGAGTTTTTCGATTCCCGGTAAACGGGAATTTTTTTAAATTTCCCGGGATCCCGCTCCATATAAATAATACCTACAAAGTAAATTTGTTTAAAAATAATATAAAAAAATTTTTTTTAAAAAAGCGTATGGGAACTTGTTTACAAAGTAAGTAAAAGAAATGCCTTAATACTACAAAAATTAATTAAAGGTTGAAAGAGGAACTTGAATTATTGTTACCTTACGCTTTTATATGTAAATTTCGTATAATTATGCTCTCGATACAAAATAAAAAGATAACATAAACATAACAATTTAATTCATAAAACAACAATAAAAACAAACAAAAATTGTGGTACTCAAGTTATGAGATCAAAAAGTAAATTCATAAAATAGATAAAATATTTTAAATAAATATATTAACATTTTTAACAGCTTAGGAAATAACATTAATACACACTCAATGCGTTTAGAAAGTCGGCAAAGAGTATATTTCTTATTTTATTTACTTATTACCATGTTTCCGAAAAATTTCGTTCACTTTTTTACCGAGATTGGACAAATAGTTTAAAGTGAAAAAGTTTAAAGTTGTTGCATAATTCTAATTCACAATCCGAAGTAATTTTTCTTTTTTATAAACAACGTCTATATCAGTCAAATGTATGGTCAAGGTTGATGCAAAAAATAGCAGCAAGCGGACTTCTTCTTACAAGATCCACCTGTAATCTTTAGGACAATTAGGGAATTTACATGGTATACTATTGTGTTGTATTTATCGTATGTGCTAAAAGTTTACCATAGTTGTAAATATGTTGTTGGTATTTTTCATGTTTATATATTTTACCAGAATACAAACTGAGGTTGTCTGTTTTTCATGTGTACTATGTAGTATGCTCAGTGTCAGTTGTTAATTGTTTACCGTTTTGTATTTTTTTATTCCTCTGTTTTGAAATAATTTTGCAAACTTCTAAACAATTAATATTAATTTAATTAGTAAATACTAAAAAAAGCAGGGAAGTTATTTAAATTTATAAAATGTAAGTAAAAGAATCTATTTCGGTAAGTTTTTGTGCACAAAAAAAGAAAAGCATTAATTAACTGCTGTTACAGATAATGCCAAAGCGGGTTAGAAAAAATCCCACAAGGAAGTGGTCTGTGGCCGAAGAAAATGCGCTTGTTGACTTTTTAATGGACAATCTTGATGTAGAGGTTTGTTCATGTGTAAGAATTTAGCAAAAAACATCTTAAAAGCATTAAAATTATAAAATCTTTAGAGACCAACGGCACAATCATATTATAGGCGATTCGCGGCGGAAAAAGGTGTTGCTATTAAGTGGAATCTTGTGCGCTCAAAAGTACGGAACATGCGTGTAAGTTACAATAAAGCTAAAGCTTGGGAAGGTTCAACAGGCACTGGCAGTATGGATGGGAACACTGTAAAAAGTAAGTTTTTGAAATTTATTAATACTAATTGTAGATGTTTTTATTGATACCAAATCGAATTTCTTTTAAGATACTCTACTTAAAATATGCAGTTTTTATGACGAGTTTGATCAAGTTTTTGGAAGCAGATGTCATTGAAGAGACCTTACAGACAATCAATGACATAACAGAGAACTATGACATAACTCACATCGAAACAAATGAGACCTTAATAGCGGCAGAAGGCACACCAATTGATTGTGAAATTTTACCTTCCACAAGCCGTAAAGGTATTTATTCTAGAACCGCCGTGTCCGACATCATGCAGATCCAATCGGAGATGGTAGCTATAAAAAAGCAAAAATTGGACCAAGAACTTGCAATGAAGGAAAGAGAAATGGTTATTAGGGAGAGGGAAGTAGTTACAAAAGAAATAGAAATTAACTTAAAAGAAAAGGAGATTTATAGTAATGCAAAGTTAAAAGAAAAGGAGATTTCTAGTAATGAAAAGTTAAAATTGCTTGAGCTAGAAATGAAAGAAAGGCTAGCAATGGAAGAGCTCAAGCTCAAGTATAAATAACTTTAATGTTGCCTTTTTATTTTATATAACTTTCTGTCCTGTGAATTAAAATTAACATTTTTTTTTTGTGATTTATATAATAAGCTTTTTTTATTAATGTTTAAATGGTTGTTTTGTAAATTAAATGACAGTTTCTTTCTTATTTTAAGAATAAGTTTTATTTGTAAATAAACTTACAAATGCAACTATATACATGTACAAATTTTGAAATGTATGTATGTATAACTAAATATAAGGTGACCATACGTACTCTTTTTTAGAGGACAATCATCTATTTTAACTGGCTGTCATCTATAAAATTTGTGTCCTCTTTTATCATCTTTTTTTCATAATCTGTCATCTTTGTCCTCTTTATTTTTAAATGCATAATCAATATTTGTTTTTATTTTTATAAACTAAAATAAATTTTATTTCACGGCGATCGCCGGTTTTTTCCTGTCAAATCGTATGGAAAATGTCGTGCCGTGCTTATTCTTTTCATACTTCTACTGAACTCTTATTCACTTGCAGTATACAATTTTGAATAAGTTAGTGCAATGCATTTTAATTTTCGTTATTTTTTTTTAGTAATTTTACTTATTTATAAGTAAACGTAAATGTGTATATATCGCTGGCTGAATATGCAAGCAAACCTACTAAGTCCCTTTCAACAAATTTTACAGGAAAACTTTTTCCCCCAATTTGCTGCTTGAAAGGAAAACCAAAAATATAGTTGATTTGACACACTTCAAGACTCAAATTAAAGGAAAACTACATGGTGGTCGACGAGGAATATCTTTCTCTACCACACGGCATCAAAATCTCCATTTACTTGAAAATTGGATTTAACAGGTTTGCATTTTAAGGGATATGTTATTTTTTTTTAATTTACTTAACATATGTGAATGTGGGAATGCAAATTTGTCAGTAAAATATGGAAAAAAAATCTTAAATTTTTAACTTTTTTTCTTTTTGTCCTCTATTTTTATTTTCAAAAACTGGTCGCCTTACTAAATATATGTACATATAAACACCATTTGTGTTCAATATAATTAAAATAAAAAATAGAAATATTTTGTTTGCATTTCAAATTGTTTTATTTTATTAACAGCTATGATAAGTACATAAAAGTAATTTCATGTTTCTCTGATTTTGTATAAAATTGAGTAAACTATTTCTAGTATTAGCGGATGGTGATATATTGGAATTGGGTTGGAATGTTTCATCGTCTTTTAAACTTTGAAGAATGTTATGCAGAATACAACACACCATAATCCAGTCGTTACATGACTTTTTATTTTGTTTAGTTAACATTCTGAATGAAAGCTGTTTTAGGCTACTGAATTTTTCTTTTAGTAATCCAAAACAATTTTCAATCCTTACACGATATTTGGAAAAATACTTGTTGAATTCTTCTCTATCCTCTTTTGTATGCTCTGTACTATTTTTTCTAAATGGTGTCAATAAAAATGATTTTAATGGATAAGCACTATCGCCGGCAATCCATTGGGACCCAGATAAAAAGCGTTCTGGATGTTTAGCTAGAGGACAATTCGAAAAAATTTTGGCGTCATGGACGCTCCCTTTGTAACCAATTGTAAGTTGTCTTATACGCAGTTTATGGTCACAAACAGCTTGTAGTTTAACAGAGTATTGGCGTTTGCGGGACCAATATAATTGATGGCGCTTAGTGGGCGATTCAGCTAGGCTTACTTCAGATCCATCAATATAACCGACGCACCCGGGCATCTCGTGGCCTGTGGCTGAAATTAATTGCAATCTTTCAGTTTCATTAGGCCAGTATAAAAATCTGTCCTGTAACTTGAGAATGGCTTTAAAAACACGCCTGGTTACTTTTTGAATAGTTCCGCCATCCCCAATACCAAAAAGAGCTGATATTTTACGAATAGATATATGTACCTGAAGAACCAAGTCGAAAAAGCACAATTTTAAGCTGTAACTCGATTGGAAGTTGTGCTGTACGTGGACTTGTGTTAAAACCATCGTCCTCTTTTATTAAATTTAAAATGTAAGAAAATTCTTCTGGGCGTACGCGAACCATTTGGTTATATCTATTGCTGTCGTAGTTTCTCAACACCTTTTGCTGCCAGAGGGAAGATTTTGGCAATCCCAGATGAACACTTCTTCGATTCAACATCAAGCAAATCATGTTTATCCTAAAATTTTCATAAATATCGTCTTCCTCTTCTTCATCGCCTAAAAATAAACTATTTTATTTAAAAAATAAAAACAAACAATTGAATTCTTACTTGTTTCAACCATTAGTATGTCGGATGCAAACTTTTCACACAAAACTGTAAAAATTTTATCTTTTTCGCTTTTTGCCGGCATTTTTAATATTTTTTTTTTTTTTTGCTTTGACGTCGATTTGACGTTTTTATGACTTATGATTTAGAAAATACAACATGCTACTCACATATGTACAATTTTTTCAAATATGACTTTACGACTTATGACTCTAAGCCACCATGTGAATATCCTAAATGTGTTTTTAAAATTGTATATTGTAGTATCTTACACGAGTTTCCATAGTTTTTGTTTATTTCGGTATCCCAACACTTCGCGGTTATATAAGCCGTCACAAAATGAAATAAATTTATGTTTATCACCTTATAAACATATCGCCATATCTCAAAAAATTTTAATTAATTTTAAGTTAATTAAGCAAAGTGTTCCTTCATACTTTCTCGTACCAAAAAATCGGTATTTAATCTAAAACTGAACCGAAGTTATAGCAAAATATGTCTTTAAATCGGTACATTTTGAAAACTTTAATCGCATTTTGCCAAGCTCGATTTTTATTTGTAGATTTGGCTTTGCTGTAATAAAGGATCGATATTTTTGCATATCTCCTATTTTTAAGACTTGTCCATGGACAATTAAAATTTACTGCCTGCATCTTATTTTGAATTTATGTTCTTTATTAACTCTTCACTTTACTAAATTTATTAATTATCAACTGTTGCACGGCACATTCTGCTTTTGACAGATTTATTATGTCAGTTAACATTGATTTACGAACGTACTCACTTCTTGTTATTGATCTAATCGACAACCCATCAACAGATGCAAATTTTTAGAGAATATAAAACTAAATCTCAAAGTATAAATAGCTTTTTTCTGATACTATGAGGAACTTTTATTTCCCGGGATACCGGGAAAAAACCATACATGCAGCCCAATTATGAGTAAAAATTCCCCGGGAGTTTTC
This sequence comes from Pollenia labialis, assembly GCA_949318255.1. NCBI lineage: Eukaryota > Metazoa > Arthropoda > Insecta > Diptera > Polleniidae > Pollenia > Pollenia labialis. The sequence continues at coordinate 45,765,006 of OX439142.1, read as the reverse complement.
TCCCTTCTCCCATTTTGCTTATGTAAATTGATTCGAAAAATGGGAAAAGGGAAAAAACTCCCAGGGAATGAAAAATATGTAGATAAAAAATAAATTATAAACCGTTTAAAGCAATTTATCATTTTAAATGGTTTTTGCTTCTCCTGTAAAATGTTCAACATGTTAGATATGGCTTTTTGCGTTTTAGGTGACGATATACTACCAGGTTCCTTCACACGATTTTATCATAATTTAGGACAAGTTCAGCCCTCTACGGTAGATATTTTGTGCCCATTCACATTATACGATTTTTGTCGTTGCGATTCTTACCTTATGCTAGAAACACAACTGGGACGAACGACGAATAATTCGCAACGAGTATTCGTCGTCAGAAATAGAACACATTGTTATGTATGAGAATACACACAATCGTTGCGTAGACCGAAATTCGTCATGCATAACGAACACTGCGATAGGTTTATTTCTATTTCTTACGCAGACGAACGACGAATAAATTGGGACAGAGACAGCTAACCGCAGCTAAATCATGAAAGCTGTAAAGAATCACAGGGAAAACTCGTTTCTAATGCGAACTTGGCTAAAATTTGCAAATCGCGAAAATTTTTAATATTTCAAACAAGCCATAAAATTGATTAAAAGCCCCTAAAACTATAAGGAATGGCAAAAATTCGATAAAAACATTGTCTAATATTTTCTAAAAATCGTTAAACCTGTAAAGAATCATAACCCTTATAGATAAAAATCGCTTATATCGCGAACATAGCTAAAATTCGCAAAAATTTCAATATTTAAACAAACACAAAAATTTATTTGAAATCGCTAAATCAGTTTAAAATATCAAAATATCCGAAATTAACATAAAAAAGTTTGCAAAAATAGCGAAAATTTTTCGTTTTTCAAAGAACCCATAAAATTGATTAAAAGTCCCTTAGACTATTAGGAATGGCAAAAATTCGTAAAAAATTGCTAATTTAGCGGAAATTCGCAAAAATTTGCTAACAGCGGCATGATAGTAAAGTCTACTATTAATTATAAATCGTTAAAGCTGTAAAGAATCAGACAACTTACAGACACTAATCGCGAAAATGGCTGAAATTCGCGAAAAATTGCAAAATTAGAAACAAACCCAAAAACTAATTTGAGTTTGCTAAATCGAAATGAAGAACACCAAAAATGCTTAAGTAATCCACTTAATAGTTTTTTGTTTTTTTTTTTTTTTTTGTTGAAATATGGTCAACCTATGACTTGATAAATGTTAGCAAACAAAGAAATTTTAATAAATTTTAATTAAATTATTGCTAGTTAAAGAAGATGAAAATTTATGAAAATGTTTATATAATCAAGCGTCCAAGGTATTTATTTTTATAAATTAAAAAAAATTCAAGTCTTATTTATACTTGGAATTAATGCACTTATTGTGTCTCATTTGACGAATTTACGCAACGAATTCTTGCCGACGAGTTCGTCGTCCTATGCGAAGTTCGTCGTTCGTCCTAGTTGTGTTTATACCATTGTGGACGAGAGGGGAGAGAGGAATTAAAATGAGTACACAAGTGAGTGTACTGTTCGATTCATTTTGTTCGCTCATTCGTTCTCTCATTTGACGAAAAATGTATTGAAGTTCGGTTGCAAAAGAAAAAGTCGTAACGACAAAAATCGTGCAATTTAAACAGCAGACCTACTTTAAAGAGGAAACGACAAAAATCGTATAATGTGAATTGGGACTTTATTAACGAACTCCAGTGTCGGGTTTTTGCACTTTGGAAACCCATCCTAACATACTTCAGTCAAATCATGGCCCAAGCACATGTTCTATTTTTGGTCAGATTCAGAATATGATAGAGACAGTTCCCTTGTGCTATCGTACAGACTGGCCTGTTGTGATGGTGTAATGAAAACGCGGTGAAGTTAAAGAATATAAAAGCGTATTTTATTCAATGTGTTTAATTGCAAAGGCGTACAAAAAGGAAGTAAAAGTAATAGTAGATACATAGGTAATAGTAGTACACAAGCGAGTGTACTGTTCGATTCATTTTGTTCGCTCATTCGTTCTCTCATTTGACGAAAAATGTATTGAAGTTCGGTTGCAAAAGAAAAAGTCGTAACGACAAAAATCGTGCAATTTAAACAGCAGACCTACTTAAAAGAGGAAACGACAAAAATCGTATAATGTGAATTGGGACTTTATTAACGAACTCCAGTGTCGGGTTTTTGCACTTTGGAAACCCATCCTAACATACTTCAGTCAAATCATGGCCCAAGCACATGTTCTATTTTTGGTCAGATTCAGAATATGATAGAGACAGTTCCCTTGTGCTATCGTACAGACTGGCCTGTTGTGATGGTGTAATGAAAACGCGGTGAAGTTAAAGAATATAAAAGCGTATTTTATTCAATGTGTTTAATTGCAAAAGCGTACAAAAAGGAAGTAAAAGTAATAGTAGATACATAGGTATAAAAAAGAGTTTTAATTGAAAGGAGTCAGACCGTGTGGCCAGATTTTTATAACAGCACCTCCACTAAAAGCTAGCTAAACGAATGAAAGCCCCAATACTGCCGCACATCTCATGTGTTTCTCCCTTCGTAGGGGTTTCGTTAGGAAATCGGCTGCCATATTTTCCCATGTGTCATATTCTAGAAGTATATGACCATCATTTACTTTTTCCCGCACAAAGTGATGAAACACATCTATGTATATGCTTGGAATGACCATGGTTGTTGCTAGATTTAATGCACTCTTGTTATCACAATAAAGCAAAATATTATTTTCAAAAAGATCTCCAAACAAATCGTGTTGAAACTGTCAAAGCCATTCTGCTTCCTGTACAGCCGCAGCCATGGCCATGTATTCGGCCTCTGTTGTTAAGAGGGCCACTGTTGTCTGTCGCATAACCGGTACAAGATATTCTGTCAGAAACGTCGCCTGCGTAGTCTCCATCACAAAATCCATCTATTTTAAAAGCGTCACTTTTCTTGTATACAATTTTTGCATTTATTGTACCCTTTAGGTACCTGAATACTCTTTTCACTGCTGCCCAGTGAGAACAGTTAAAACCATTATTAAACTTACTTAGATAGTTCACCGCATAGGCAATATCTGGACGTGTTCCCTAGACCAATTAGAGTAAGCAGCCAATTACCTCTTGATATGGAATCCTTTCAACTGGTTTAGAATTTGGTGACGATTTTGACAATTTAACATTGCAATCAAAAGGTGTAGAAGCCGGTTTGCATTCACTCATGCCAAAACGTTTTAAAAACTCCCTCGTATGCACTGACTGGTCGATATAGATTTCGCCTTTCTCACGCCCTCTGGTTATGCGTAAACCAACAAATCTTTAATCGCAAATAATTTCATGAGTTGCGATTTCAGTGTTGAATTATTTGAAAAAATTAACAGATCATCTACGTAAACTGAGATGAATAATATTTTGTCACCACATATATCAAAAAATGCATGGGTCCAGCTTTGACTGTTGTAAATTTAAACTCTTTAAAGCGGCATCTAATTTTTTATTCCATTGGCGACTTGCCTGTCTCAGCCCATAGATAGCCATATTGAGTTTGCATACCTTTCTATCAACTATGCCTCCAACGCCCTCTGGTGGTTCCATAAATATTTCCTCTCTTAGATCGCCCTGCAGAAAAGCTGTAACCGCATCCATGTGATCTATGTCCAGATTAAACTGAGCTGCAACTGATAGAAGATATCGTATGGACGAATAACGCACGACTGGTGAATATGTTTCCTGAAAATCTATACCGGGTTTCTGCGAGCACCCCTTGATCACCAATCGGGCCTTGTGACGTTAGACATTCCCATCTTCATCTCTTTTTCTCTTGAATACCCATATGCTCTTTATGGGCTTTACACCAGGAAGCAAGTCAACTAGTGCCCAAGTATTATTTTTCACCAAAGACATGTATTCATCATTCATCGCTAGCCTGTACTGGTCGCCATCAACACCATTGAGAGCCTCATCAACTGTAAACGGCTCACTAGCACTTTCTGCCTCCACTAAATATAAATGATAGTTATCCATGTTAACGGGTTTTGGTATACGGTTCGTGCGTCTGACATTTCCATCTTGATTGATTGATACACTGGGAAATATAACACTTTCATCACTTGCCACGGTTTCATCAGGTTCATAAAATACCCTAGAATCATCGCTTTCATCATCAGTAGTCAACTCATCTCCATCATTCATACAATCACTTTTATTTTGGGTATTCGCTATTATTAATGCCATCTCTATCATAAAATAAATAACATTCATCGATTGAGGCATGGTGAAATAAACAGGTGGCAGCACTACGCCAGATGACGATTTTTTGCTCCTGCATTGTTTGTCTAGGTTTATGTCAAAGTTTTGTTTATGTTTATAAAAAGTCCACGTTTTGTGCTGAGATTATTGTATTTTTTTTTTTTTTTTTTTTTTTTTTATTTATTAAGTCTATGGATTACTTCCTTACAGACTATACAATGTGACATAAAAAAAAAATTTACATATGTAGAATAATAAAAAAAAATATACAGTTTTTTGTTTAAGTGTTTAAATAAATTATTATGTTCCGTTTTACAATTGTAGTGGTTAGTGAGAAATCAATTAATTTATACAAGTCATTAAAATCTTTTCCAACTCTCCGCCATGGATCAGCATTTGCGTAATTGCTGCGAACAAATGGTAATGCTATGGGGCAAAAGTAACGAGTAGGTCTTTGAGGGACATTGAAAGTAATATTTTCCAAAAGAAACTCAGATGAAATATCGCCATTAATTATATTTAACATGAAGGATACATTTAGCATAATTCTTCGGCTTTTTAAAGTTGGTAGTTTGATTAGACTAAGTCTACTTTGATATGATGGTAGATTTATAGACGGATTCCATTGTAAACCTCGCAGACAAAACAGAAGAAATTGTTTTTGAACAGATTCGATATGGTTACTATGTACGTTGTATTGCGGGTCCCAAATTACGGATCCATATTCAAGGATCGGTCTTACAAGTGAGGTATACAGCTGTTTTGTAATATCGGGATCGGTAAACTCATTTGCCCATCGTTTGATAAAGGCAAGAACACCTCTGGCTTTATTGACGGTCATATGAATATGTGGAACAAAACTCAGTTTTGGATCGAGTAAAACTCCAAGATCGAGAAAAACATCAACTAGATCCAGTTTATGCTCTCCTAAAACGTAATGAACATTAACGCAGTTTCTCCTAAAGAATCGCATATATTTGCACTTTTTTAGATTAAGATCCATAAGATTAGATTTACACCACTGATAAAAATTATCAAGATCGTTTTGAAGAAAAATATGTTCGTATGGGTTTTTATAGCTAAAGAAAATTTTGACATCATCAGCGTACAATAAAATGTTACAGTATTTTATTATTGTTGGAAGATCATTAATAAACAAGCTAAAAAGAATAGGTCCAAGATGGCTTCCTTGAGGTACTCCAGAAATAACATGTATGATCTTAGAAGATTTATTTTTAAATCGGACAGTCTGTGTTCGATCACACAGGTATGTTTTGATCCAATTAGGGCTGTTCGAATTAAGACCAAGTGAGTCCAGTTTACAGAGAAGAAGGTTATGATTGACTTTATCAAAAGCTTTACTGAAGTCAGTGTAAACCGCATCCGTTTGTTGTCCCTTAACAAATCCTCGATTAACATGTGTTGTAAGATTCAAAAGGTTAGTAGTTGTTGAGCAACCTTTGCGAAAACCATGCTGAAAAGGTGATAATGTAGATTTTACTTGATGACAGAAAAAATCTGTAACAATTTTTTCGAAAACTTTTGGAATAGCACTAAGTTTGGCAATGCCCCTATAATTTATCACATTCGACTTAGATCCAGATTTAAATAATGGTATTATATACGATTTTCTCCAAAGCTTAGGAAAATAACCGTGCTTGATTGAAACGTTAAATATGTACGATAAAGGAGTGGTAAGACTTTCGGCACATTTATTTAATATGCAACTTGGAACTCCATCAGGTCCATGATTAAAAGATATTTTTAAATTTTTTAAGTTTTGAGAAATCAGTGAATGTTCAATGGAAGGAAAACATTTGATTTGTTGAACGCAGAGGATATGGATAATTATCAGATAGGTTATATTTGACATCAGTATAGGTTTTAGCAAAAAAATCAGCAAACATGTTGCTTATGATAGCAGCGTCATCAGATTCTTGACCTTCAAATTTCATAGCAGGTGGAAATTCTTGGCATCTTCTTTTGGAATTCACAAAATTATAAAAAGATTTAGGATTAAGTTTGAAATCGTTTTTTAGGTTATTTATATAGTTGTTGTACAGCGATGTGTTCAGCAAATTATATTCCGCACGGCAGATTGAGTAATTTCCAAAATCAATAAGTGAATTAGATTGTTTGTGTTTTTTATAGAGTTTGTTCTTCTTATTTTTAAGTTTTGATAGTTGTTTGGAGCTCCAAGGGGGACCAGATTGCCTGTGAGTTACAATTTTTGGCACACATTTATCCATAATATCAAAAAGAGTTTTATAAAAAGTATCGATCATTAAATCAATAGCCAAATGGCTGGTATTAGACAAATATAGCAGGTCTTGCCAATTTGTATTAATAATAAGATTGTTAAGCATATTATAGTTTGACTTTTTGAAACAAAATATTCTCTCGTTATCGTTGTCACTTTGTGGCTCCGGGCCCAGCTGTATAGAACATCTTAAATCCAAAGTCGGGTGGTAAGGATCTTCAGGTGTTGTTACAGGGCTAGATCTTTTTATTGAATCATTGACAAATACTAAGTCTAATATTTTGCCTTTATTGTTTTGTATATAATTCATTTGAAATAGACAGAGATCCGATAACTCATTTAGGAAATTATCACTATGCAAATTTGTATAAATTGGAACCAAGTTTGGTGTGTCAGGTAAATAATTCCAAGAGACTGATGGTAAGTTAAAATCACCAAAAACAAAAATAGAATCAGTATAATTGGCTGCAAGTACAACATTTTTTATAGCATGTAAGTGATCATCATAGACAGATTGTATAGATTTAGGTGGAATGTATGAGCATGTTATATAGACGTTTTTATTTTTTAGTTTTATTAAAACACTGATAAACTCCAAATCTAGTGTAGAATCAGACAATAATAGTTCTGAATGAAAACGATTGTATACCGCAATGAGTACCCCACCGCCCTTACGAATAGTACGTTCAGTAGAAACCGCAGCATCATCTTCAGTACTTAAAGCAGATCTGTTGCGCCTATAGATTTGATATTTGTTACATAGTATTTCCATGTTAAAAACGTCGTCTGTTAACCATGTTTCGGTAAATACTATAATATGATAGTTAAAATCGAAGCTTTTTTTATATAATTTGGATAGTTTGGTGTTTAAACCTCGAACATTTTGATATATGATATACAGTTGGTTATGAGGTAAATTACTTAGTTTTTTGAATTTGTTGGATTATTTAGCGGTAATTGAACAATATTATTTCTAGTTCTACGAGGGTTTTCTTTAAGTTCATACTTACGAACTAATGCGTTATCGGGCCAGAAGTTAGAATCCAAAATTTGTTCGAAGAGATCAGCAGGAACAGTTAATTTAAAAGATGTTATATCTCTAGGTTGAGAATACTTAAATTTTTTAACTAAAATTGTTGAATCACATTTCAGTTTATTAGTAATAAAACTATTGATCTGGTCTTCAGACGTATCGTATGCAAATCGAGAAATAAATATAGATTTTTTTGGAGGAATGATTTTTAATTGTGTACTTTGTTCGGCTATGTTACGCTGTTGTGAAGTATTTTGGTGTTGAACAGATGATGAAGCAGAGTTTAAATCATTTTCAGTTTCCATTTCATTGGATAACTCAGACTGGTTTAAATTTAAAATTTGACTATCAACTTGATTTTTTATTTTAGTTTGATTGTTGGAGTTTCATCAGGTTTGGCGGTTTGGTTGTTAGATGCAGTTTGTTTGTAAGATTCGGGTTGTATTGGCGTTTCGTTAGATTTAGCAGCGATTCGTTTAGATGCCCTCTTAGGCTTTGGCGATTCAGAAGGTGATTTACAAAGTTTATCAAATGATTTAAAATTTTTAAAAATTTCTTCGTATTCAACAAGTTTATTTGAAATAACAGAAAACTCCCTTTTTATGTCATTAAACTGGTTGCGATTCGATTTTACAAATTTATAAAAATCAATATCAATTTGTTTGCAGTCAGCACAGCACCACCGTAAACCTCTGTTACCAGCAAGGACGTCAGCAACACGACCAGGAATATCAATGCATTTTATGTGAAACAAGTTATCACATATCCAGCAATCGATCATTGTAGCATTTGCTTCTCTAGTTTTGCAGTTTAATATAGAACAAAACATTTTTGGAAAATTTTGTATAATCGAATGGGATTAATTTTTAAAATATATATCTGGCAACTCTTTATTAATGTTCTTATTATAATCAACGTACGGAACTTATATTTTCTTGTTTGTTGTTGTTATTTTTGTCTATTTCTTTTTATGCTTTATTCTGTTGTGTTAAATGATATTATTGCTTAGCAGGTTTATTATTGTTGTAATATGTTCAGAAATTGAATATTTAGTTTTTTTATTGTTGTTGATTTTATGTATGTAAAAAAAAGAATATATTTTTTAGAAAACAATTGTTTTAAAAACACTTATTTTTTTTTATTTATTTTTATATGCGAATGATAGTTTTTTTTTTGGAGGATTTTTAAGTATAAAACACAGATTTTATAATGATTATTATCACAAGTTATTAACAAAAAACACGGAGCGAATTTTTCAATGCGTTTATATTGCACGGTTTCTCTTCGAAAAGATTTTGATCATTTTAAATTAAAATAAATAAGATATTGACTGTAATAATTTAAAAATTGGCTAAAAATTTATTTATTTCATCACGTTCAGCGGCCCGCTTTGATTTTTGTTAAAAGTATTTTTTTGACGTAAACGGTGATGTAATTTCCAATTTTGTTGTAATGTTGTATTTGTTGCCGTAACGATGCCACCTGCTTATTCCACCATGGATTGAGGCAATATTTTGCTGAATATTTAGTTGCCATTCTCAAAACATTTTACGTCTCAACTCTTTGTTAATCTCAAGCTGCCTGGTTCAAGTAAACGATAGCCTTTTGTGTTCTCGCAAAGCCAACAAATATAAAATCTTTTACCTTCGAATCCCATTTATTTCTTTTATCCTTTAGTACATAAGAAACAGTTTGAAAGCCAAATACACGAAGATGCGATAAATTAACTTTAGAGCCGGACTATTTTTCTTGTGGAATATTTTTTGCAATTGCGGCAGAAACGGAGCAATTGAGGACATAAACAGCATTTGCAACAGTCTCAGCCCAAAATTTCTTTGGAAATTCAGCATGAAGAAGCATACAGCGAACCTTTTCAACAATCGAACGATTCATGCGTTCCGCAACGCCAATTTGTTGGGGGTTGTATGGCATAGTAGTCTGATGACGTATGCCACTCTTGTCCAGTATCGTTAATAGCTCTCTGTTGCAAAATTCTGTGCCGTTGTCCGTACGTAAGCATTTTTTTTTAGAGCCGGTCTCATTTTCGACCATGGTCTTAAATTTAACGAAAAATGCTGGTACCTCCGTTTTTGCCTGCAAAAAATAAACAAATACAGTCAAATCCCGATAATTCGTAAACGCAAGGGACCGGCCGTTTATTACGAATTATAGGGGTTTTCGATTTAACGGGGTTAAAAACAAATAAATACGAATTAACGGGGGTTTCCAATTTATTTACTAAAACGATGCGTGTGCTTTGACTTTTTTCTTTATGATTCATGTAACAAACTAATCTTAAGAAAATAAACACACACACAAGCAAAAACCCACACAAAAAAATAGCGGCAAACAAAATATCATTCTTTCCATGTTTTTGTTGTTTTTATTACGAATTATAAGTGGTAGTTAGCAAACAATTACGATTTATAAGTGGTAAAGAAGATTTTATTTGGAAAAAAAATTACGATTTTGCGAGGGGACCAAAATGTATGGAAATTTTACGAATTAACGAGATTTTTTCAATGGACCGACTGTTTAATACTAATTATCGGAAATTACGATTTATCGGGGTACGAATTATCGGGATTTGACTGTACTTTGTGTGTAAAGTCATCAATGTAATTTAACGAAAAATGCTGGTACCTCCGTTTTTGCCTGCAAAAATAAACAAATACTTTGTAAAGTCATCCATGAAAGACAAGAAATACGTAGCTCCACTTATAGATGGTTTCTCCATAGGACCACATAGGCCAGAGTGCACAAGCTCAAGTATTCCGTTGGAACGAGAATCAGAAGATTTAAAGGCTTTTCTAGACATCTTACCCCTAAGCCATGGCAAACAATTTTTTGTCTGAGACTTCTGAAACTCCATACCATTAACCCACCTGTTGAGTCTTTGACAAGTCTGAATAGTTTAAATGTGCCATATACATATCAATATTTAAATTTGTCGCCACCATACACGTATGTTTTGTGCTGCCACTAGACTGGCTGTTGCTATTATTTCACCATGCCGCTCAATCACACATTTGTCACCAAAAAATGTTACGCTATAACCTTTGTGTGTAATTCTGCTCACAGACAGGAGATTTACAATCAAGTCTGGTATATAAAGCACATCGAAAAATTGTATGTCAAACACTTTACCATGCTTCTTATGCTGGATGTCAATGCTGCCCATGCCCTCAACTTTTCCCTGTTTGCTACATACATATATTTCCTTTACCTGTGAAGGCTTTATATCCACAAACCAGTCTTTTCGCATAGTCATGTGTAGGCTTGCACCTGAGTCCACAAACCAATCACTGGCATTAATTTCACCTGCCACATACAGTGTACAAAAACCATGTTCTTTATTTTCCGACTTCTTTTTATCACGACAATCCTTTTCTATGTGACCAAAACGGTTGCAGTTGTAGCAACGGGGAGATTTTTTATTGTTACTGTTGTATTTCTTCCTATTTTTCCCGGCGAAGTAAGCGGCATTGTTGTCAACATTGGCTTTTTTAATATGTTGCAAAAGTTTTGTCTTGATCGAATCGCACGATATTTTTACCTCTGAGCTTTCTATACCCATAATCATAGGGGAATACTCCTCTGGTAAACCTGCGAGAAGCAGCGTGCTGGTCCATTCGTCATTCACAGGCATATTGACTTCCTTCAGTTTATGAGCCGTAGAAACAATTTTGCTTTCGTATTCCTCAGTACTTTCACATGATGAAAGATTTGTGGTTATGAGTTGACGAAGCAATCCAACAGGGCGCGTGAGACCCGAATCTTGAAACGCAGCTTTTAGGATGTCCCATACTTCCTTTGGCGTTCCAGAACTCTTAATGTGGACATAATTAATTTTATCAACTAGCAAAATGATCTTTGTTTTGTTTTTGGTGTCCAACTTCGCATTCATTCCGGTTGTAGGATAATCTCCCCGGGCGGCATCCCACAATTTTTCATGCTGAAGCGGTTTTTCATGGCAAATGCCCACGATGCATAATTTTCCCTGCCAAGTAATTTTTCCACACTGAAGCTTATAGTATAACTCATCATTATTATCAAATATTATTACACTACACTTTTACGACGGTTCCATTAATTCCATTAAGCCCACTCTGGGCCCATAACCTGTTGTGATGGTGAAATTAAATAATATAAAAGTGTATTTTATCCAATGTGTTTAATTGCCAAGGCGTTCAAAAAGGAAGTAAAAGTAATAATAGCTAGGTATAAAAAAAGAGTTGTAATTGAAAGTAGTTTTACGAACCCGTTTGTCCTCGAGACCATTTTTACCCTGCTACTCTGCGGCTTCTTCTCATAGGGTGGTTCTCAACCCTTGACCCAGGTTTGCAACAAGAAAAAAAAAAACCTGAAACAATACTACATTCAACACAAAAAACTTACTCTGTCGCTTTAATGCCAATCAATAGGGAGGTGAATGTTAACCCCCAATCGCCCATTTCCCAACCATGACTGCGGGATATCCTAAAAACATTAGACTTAAAACTTAATTTTAGTATTTAATTAACTTTTTCTATTTCTATTAAATTAAAATCTATTTAAGTATATATGGGCCGTAACTCTTTCTTTTCTATTATCTATATCTCACAAAAAAAATCTTTTTCTCTCTATTTGTACTTTTTTTCTCTCAAAGCACTCGAATTTTTTTTATATCCGCACTACCGGATGTTCGCTTTTTTATTAAAACTTTCTACGTCTGAAGGAGCTCCTTAAAAACGTATTTCTAAAAACACTTTTGCCTTCACTTAAGATTTATTCTTAATTATTCCGCCTAAGTTGAGTACCTAATTTTTTTATTTTTATGTTCTATTTTTTTTTGGTTGTTTCTTTTTTTTCTGAGATATCTTGCTCTTTTTTCCTAGGTTTTTACCCGGGCCTACGGGTAAAACATCAAAACATTAAAACATTACACCACATTCTCAAAGGACACAATTTTTTCCACACTATCACTTCTTAACACTATCTTAAATACTATTATTTTAATTTAAACGAACTATTTTTTTTTCCTGTTTAAAGTATGTATATGTAAATAAATTCTTTTGTTTTCTAATATATATTTACTAATTTTCTTTTCAATAACTTTCGAAAACTTTTAAAATATTTTTTTTGCAATAAACTTATAAAACTTTAAAAATTATTTTTTTCTAATTTGGTATGGTACCTTAATATTCCACGTTCATTAATGGCACAGCCAGGTCTTTCAAATATATTCCGGTTTTACATTTATTGTTGAGTTTCCTTAATTTAAATTTTTTATTTTATTTATTCCATTCTTTCAATACAAAGAAAGCCTATAAGGCCAATTATACATGTATTGCTGTTAACATCTATCCATGATTTACAAATACAATTTTATATAAATATTTATCAATATAGGTACAATATGTAATTTCTAATTTAATATTATGGCTCTCCAACCACATAAGTATTACAAAATAAAAATTTAAATATTAACGTTTTATTTTTTTCCCTTATGCCAGAAATATATCATTCATAAGTATTTCCACTATAAAATCTTAAAAGCTCCCTTTTAAAAGTGTTATATGAGTACGTAAACCGTCTAAAAGTTATAGGCAAATTATTCCAGATTCGGCATATCCTGATTTGAAAAGAGCGTTAAAAAATGGAATGATGTATTTGTGGTATTTCAAGTTGCATATTACGAGTTGAGTGCATAAAAGTGAATTCATCCACTACCTGAATAGGCAGTCCAAATAATCTTGTAGAACTGAAGCAAAAGGCGTAAATGTAAAAAGTTATGAAAAGAACAACCTAGTAATTGCGGGACTAGTTCAGTGGTTATATTGTGGTCTCCAACAGAAATATTATATATATATCACACAATTCGTCTGAAAATCCGTTCTAGATAATCTAAATTTCTAGAAAGAGTTCCAGTAAATATTTCAAGGCAGTAAATGAGTTTGGACATAAGCAGGGCATGTGCTAAACGATATCTTATGCACTTTCTTCTTAATAAACAAGAATTTTCCGCGGGTATTTCCCCGACTAGGTATCCTCCGGAATTCAATTTTCAATATACAGCTTTCCGCAAAAATTCGCCTGGCTATTTCTCCCTCGATTCCGATTATGGACTTTTCCTCCGGACGAGACTATAGCCAGCTAATGCACAAACGCAAAGAAACAAATAACACGCACAACACATTACCATTGGTATTCTATTTTCTTTAGAATATCCATGAACAAATCATCAGGTTAAGTTTAATTAAATTTTACCATATTCATAATTATTTTACTTTTTTTCCACAAATTATTTTTTTATCAATATGATCTTTTTACACTTTATTTGTTCATGAATACTAAACTAACAATTCTTTAACAACACTTACGCTCAATATTATAACGACGAGGATTAAAAACAAAATTTTCTTAAACTTTCTTAAGGATTTCTTCACTCTGTATCCCTTTTAACTCTAGGGTTTAAATTAGATAATTTATGCACTGAGACTATATACTTTTTGCCTGTTCACTTAAGCACCTTTTTACTTATTAAGCTCTATCTCTCAAATTTTCTCCTTTTGCCGGTTAAAAATTTCCCACCTCTCATTTCCATCCTTAATATATTCTTACATCTATATATATTTACCATTTTCCCACCAAGTAATATTGTTCATATAATATGTAACAATTTTCCCGCGAAAGTTTTTCTCTCTAACATTTTTCTCTATTTTTTTTGTATATCTACTTGTAATTGCCTCTTTCCTCATAATAAAATAACTATTCTTATTAAAAACAAATAAACCAAAAGTTACAAAAGCTATAATTATTTATCTCAAATAAAAAACTCTTGTCAACACCGAAAGAAAAAATTATGATTTTCCTAGCTCTTCTATTCCCCATATCTTGCTTATCCCTACGATACCAGGCTATCAGAAATTTTAGCTGCATGCATATTTTCATTCATTATTTTCAAAATTAAATTTTCCTATTTAATTTTCTTCCTGTTTTGAATGAAAATGCCGACCCTATTATTTTACACACTGTGTGGGACGTCACTACTACGTATACTATGCTCACTAAACATAACTCAAAAGATGCATTCACACAAGCAGCTGTCAACAAAAATTACACATGGTCAACAAATGCATAGAAGACGGTAGGTATTTTATTAACTTCTTTATATTTTATTTCTTTTTCTTTCAGGAATCTCCAGCTAACTTTTCATTAGGATGTGGTAAATATGTATCGTTTCTTTTTTTTATTAGAACATTTTATTAATATTATTTTTCATTTCAGCTAACAACTCAATAAATACCACCGGAACATGGGTTGGAGATGGTGGACTCCACATGGATAAAACCCCTCCCTATTTCATTAAAATAAAACAAATCCACTGGAAAAGGTCTGGAGTAGTGGCTCCCTAAGCATAAAGTGGCCTTTTCCCATTTATAAATATTCAAATCCGAGGCATTGGAATGTTCAGCCTCGTTATGCACATTCGCCCCAAGCGCACGCCAAATTTTTTTTCATGGTCAGGCATTATAAGGTTTTCAGCCATCATCCGTGGCCGCAACAGGAGTCAGACCGTTTGACCAGATTTTTATAACATGACCAGCAATCAGAAACTGGGTTGATAGCGAATTAAGAAACCAGCACATAGACCAAACCGTAAGTAATGCTAATAGCTTACAGCAGTCCTTAGGTAAATAAACTTCAATTGCTAGCAATGCTTTTAATCAAAATCATATAGGTTCAAATTGTTGGAAGAGAGACATCTCTGAAACAAGCATGTTTTTAATCAGACAGAGAAACAAATACAACCTCAGGTTTCAAAGATGTAGGGATTTAAACCAAAGAATACAAATAGTTTGCATATTAAAGCAACTGAATATACTTATTAATTACCACCTTAACAGGGACAGAATTGAATGCTGGTCAAAATGTATGCCCCAAATTGCCTACCGGATCTTGAAAATTTTTTGGAAACTATCAAAAGCTCTAAGAGGTAACAAATCTCCTTACGCAGACTTAAAAAAATTATTCATGTGAGAATGTAACACTTCTGTGGTGGCAATAACATTTTACGGGAACTTTAAGAAACTATGGCAGATCGCAAGCAAAACGCACGAGTTTCAGAACACCATATAATCAATCAGGCGTTTTGCGATTTCAACTCGTGCGATTGTCAGAACATGGCCGATATCGGTTGAAAAGAGTTGTAAGCTTTATCGAAAATAATAAGTTTAATCGTAAAAGCACTGGTGTCTTGATATTGAGAAAGTCTTTGACTTCATCTGGCATGATGGCCTGGTATTTAAACTCAATTCTTTTGGCTTTCCGATTTACCTCTAAAAGATTATTAACTTTATTCAATATATACGTCAGATACTGTAATATATGAACATCTTCGCTGGCGATAGCGCGTTTATTTTTTGCTGTACAGTCTCAAATGCGATAATTAATAGAATGCAGAACTGGGCAATCGGCTCAGAGGTACTTCGATAAATAGAAAATTAATGTCAACGATCTTAAAACGCAGGCTATTATACATACAAATACCTACCCACCATCTCAGATCTCAAGGAATAACTATTCCTCTAATATCTAAAATATTTAGAGTTTAAGGCCAAACAATGGGGAAATAATAAAGGTGGCAGCACTACGCCAGATGACAATTTTTTGCTCTTGCAATGTTTGTCTAGTCTTATGTCGAAGTTTTGTTTATGTTTACAAAAAGTCCACGTAGTATGCTGTAATTATTGTATTTCATTTAAGTTTTTGATCATTTTTAATTAAAAAAAATAAGATATTGTCGATAATTAAATAAAAATTGTTTAAAGTATTTTTTGACATAAACGGTGATATCATTTTAATTTTTGTTGTAATGTTGTATATGTTGCCGTAACTATGCTACAGTACTTTTCGCTTATAGTCCACTACTATAGTTGCACAACTTTTGTGGACTATAAGCGAATTTGGACTATAACCGATTTTTTTTATAAGCCATTTAATGGCTTATAAGTGTATAATCCACGTTTTGGACTTTATTAAATTATTTTCTTCAATAAAACTGCTCTTTTTTAAATAAAACAAAAGTTTATTTAAAACATAACCAAATTTTGATTTAATTTAAATAAATAGTTAAAACAAAAAATAATACAATAAAAACAAAAATGGTCAGATGAAGACACCATGTTATGAAATATAAATTGCGAAATTTGGTATTTATAATAGTTACCAGAAATGTAAATAAAAACATGTTACAAGTTGATTAAAAAAATATTATTAAGCGAACATTTTTGCATAAAGAATTATATTCGTATGCTAAGAAAATGTGGCTTTTAAACGAAAATGGACTTCATGCGAAATGGACCTTAAGACAAATAATTTGTATGAAATTCGAAAAAATCTGCATGTGAATATGACAGTTTTGGCTTATATCCGTTTTTGGCCTTTAAGCGGAATGGACTATAAGCGAAAAATACTGTACCTACTTATTCCACCATAGGATAGATAAATGGATTCAAAAATCTTATCAGGAAGGCCAAGAGACAGTCATGGAGGAAATTCTGCAGCGACGTGGAAAAATTCTCAGAGACAAGTCGGCTACGTAAGATTTTATCCTCTTCCATCATATATACAGAATATAGATGGATCCTGGACCACAAACAGTCGAGATACCCTTGAGGTCCTGATGAATACACACTTCCGAGGTTGCACTGATGATGTGCCTAGGGAAGAAACATTTAGTGGCGCTCGGGATTTCTCTAATAATCCGATAACTCGCCATCGTGTGGGATTGGCGGGCAAAAGCTTCCATCCCTTAAATCTCCAGGCCCGTATGGCATAATCCCAGCGGTTCTTCAAAAGAACCTGAGAATATTGATGCCATGGCTCTTGGCATTATTAAGAGCCTGCTTGAGTCGGTCACATGTCCCATCAACTTGGGCAACATATAAGATCGTCTTCATCCCCAAGGGTGGGAAGACATCTCACACTATGGCTAAAGACTTTAGACCAATTAGTCTATCCTCCTTTATACTGAAAAGCCTGGGGAAGATTTTGTATATTTATATTTAGTTCCATTTCTCGATATTAAGGGAGCTTTCAAAACGTTAGACCTGAATCGGTTATTAACGCTATGAGACTTTTGGGAATCGACCCAGCGATCATTCAATTTGTCAACAGTATCTTGCACTTCAGGTGTATCGAATCCAACTTGGGCGCGTCGAAAATTTCCAAGGTTACGACTAGGGCCACCCCGGAAGGTGATGTACTGTCACCTTTACTATGGAATCTGAATATAAATTCCCTACTCAGGGCCTTGGAAAGGACGTGCTGCAGAACGGCTGCGGATGCGGATGACGTTGAAGTTGTGGCTATGGGTAAAGATCCCAGCCTATTGTGTGCACTTATCGAGTCCGCATTGGACGTCCTAACAAAATGGTGCCAGGGATGTGGATATAAATCCTGCCAAAACAGAATTGATACTTTTCACAAGGAGATACAAAATTCCCAAATTTGATACCCCGAGCATAAAGGGGGTCTCACTGAAACTGTCTGACAGTGCCAAGTATCTTGAGCTTATATTGGGCAGCAAACTGAACTGGAGGATGAACACCATTTCCAGGAACACTACTGCGGCTTCTGCATTATATTGCTGCAAAAGGGCCATTGGCCTAAACTGGGGAATTAACCCGAGGAATGTATACTGGCAATTAAACCCATTCTACGGGGCAGTTGTTTGGTGGCCGGCGCTCAAGGTGAGGAGTCATCAAACAAGGTTATAACGTACAATGATAATGGTGGCTATTAAGGTATCAGGTGTCATTAGAACAACCCCCTCTAAGGCATTGTTTACGATTTTGAACTGGGATTACAATATTGGACATGCTAATATTATGAACGAAATTAATTGGCACATGGATGTTGATTATGTCACACCCGAGCCAATCTTTGATCCTGGCTTCACGGTAAGCATTTTGGATAACGTGGTCCACTATGACCTACAAATTCTCGCGAATGCGATTCGAATATTCACAGACGGGTCTAAAACACTGTATGGTGTCGGTTCTGGCATATACTCCGAGCAGCTAAACTGGAGCATTCCTATAACGCTGCCGGACCACTGCAGTGTCATTCTGGCCAAGATAATGGCCATCAACACAGCCGCGCGACGCAACCAGTACGGTGAAATATCTGGAAGGAATATTCACATTATTACCGATAGCAAGGCGGCCATAAGATCCTTGGAGAACGTGTTCATCACATCGAGAATTGTCCGAGAATGCCAGGAAAACTGCATGGCAGATTCGTTGGCGTATGCAGGCGCCACCTTGAATCGAGACGATTCCACATATAATGTAGGTGTTTCACTCCCAAGGAGTAAGCAACTTATAGCGCACAAGTTTCATCTTATATCCAGTCAGAGGTGGCACGATGAAGCTACCTGTGGGGAAAAAAGGAAAATCCGGCCCATCATAGATGATAAAGGACACGGCAGGCATTACAGCTGTCCAGACATCACATAAGAAACATAATTGCGGTTATAATTAGCCACTGGGGTTCCTTTTATAATTTATTTAAGAATGTTTATTGAACTTGTTTAAATATTATATTTAATTCCGTATGAGATCTAGGTATAATAAATTTTATTTTTCCTTATAACTAAAAAAGTACTTTTAAATGATTATTGAGTTTTTTAAGCGAGGTTTTTATAAATGCGTTGATTGAGCATTTATCCGGGTTATCGGTTGAATGATTCCCGGTTTAAATGCGTAGAAAACTGAACATTTTTCGATGCTCACTTAAGCGGGCACTACTGTAAACCAAAAAACAATTTAAAATACTTACTAAAAAATAATGTTCAGCTTAAAAGGTAATTAGCAATTTGACAGTTTTCTAAATATTATATATGTATGTATATTCGAATCTGGGAATTTATTTCCCATGGTGAGTAACATTTATAATAGAAGTGTGCGTAAAAAATCGTTTCAATTTAAAAGCTTTTCATAAAAAAAACAATAATCCTTTCAAAAATTTGATCGGATTGGCAACAAACGGCGCTAACGCCATCACTGGTAATGTTGGTAAGCTTAATCTTACTTAGCAATGCAAAAAGCATAAAACTTCGTTCACAAATTGTGATGGGCAAAATACATGGTTTGCAGTATTTAAAATCCAAAATACTTGCTAGTCATGTATTTAAAATACACAGTACAAGATACTTTCAGGTTATGTATTTAAATAACAAAATACTTCCACTTATTGTACGTATTTCAAATACAAAATACTTCCACGACATGTACATGTATGTATATAAAATACGTAATATACCATTTTTATTCAAACCAAAAAAATACATTAGCTAAAACTAATTAACAAAACAATTGTTTCCTTTCATAAATATAAGATTTTTGAATGTAGCTTTAGACAAACAGTTTCTTGTTGGAGAATAATGAAACCTGCTGAATATGAATACTCTTTTTGTATTTGGATAGCTCTTGTCACTGAGGAAACCGACAGATTCCAACTCCAAATTTGATGTCATAGATTCACCATCATTCCTATCTACGAAAACAACAACTTCTGATATTTCCATATTCTGATAGTTAAATTTTTAAGCGATTTCAGTTTTTGGTAGATCAAAATGCAAACAACCATCAATAAACTGACAACATATATTTGGTAAACTACGCACAGAAAAAATTATTGCCGAATTATTTTCAATACGTATTTTAAATACAAATAGGTACGTAATTAAACAAAAACAATTTGCATTGTGTGTAAACTTATAGAAATTTTATTATTGTTGTTGTTAACAAACAAATAATTAAAATATTTTTTTCTTTTAAATTTTCACTTTAGTTTTATTATATTTCAATTTAAAAAATGAAAATAATCACTTATCTTTTAAAAGCACCAATGCAGAATCAATAAATGGAGAAAATTTTAATAATTTTAACAAAATTTTAATATGAACGCGCTTTTAAGAAAACATCCTAAGCAATGCATGCCTAAA
The DNA here is from genome assembly GCA_949318255.1 of Pollenia labialis. Lineage (NCBI taxonomy): Eukaryota > Metazoa > Arthropoda > Insecta > Diptera > Polleniidae > Pollenia > Pollenia labialis. The sequence goes on along the minus strand of OX439142.1, from coordinate 45,744,451 downwards.
CTATTTTAAAGAAATTTCGAATAGATAAGTAGATACAGGAGGCTTATTCTGAATTGCGATGCGAAAATACATAAATGCGAACAATTGCTATTCTGTATTGCGATATTCGCAGTTTTTTTTAATCGTCGGTGTTCTACATTGCGAAAACAAATGTCAAACACATGTCAAATTCGCAAAATGTATTCGACAACAAAATAGCATTCGCAAAGTACTTTAAGAAACAATTTTTAAAATAAAAACATTCTTTTAATTTCCTTGCTACTTAGTCGAAATTAAAGTATGGTTTAAATTGAACCGACTTTAACTGGGTGCCACCTCAAATATAGAAAATTTTTGGCATTGCGTTTTACACATACATACATATGTATTTTGTGTTTCTTTCCATAAAAGTTTTCCGCCAAATCATTAATAATAACAAAATATCGGTCAATATCTTGTAACATAAACATTTTTAACTTTTTGCAAGTACTTTTTTAGTTGGCGAAAAACAGCTGATGCTATTGTTAAATGAGTTCAACTTCTGCTGGTTTTAATTTTTAAAGATCAATTCGTAGCAAATGGTACTACCTAACAATAAAGGTGGTTCGAAAAAAAAGTTGAGCCAGTCACCCCTAGGATTAAAGATTAGGGGTACGTTCGAAAATGCATGAAAACTGTGCATCACTGCTGCAGAGACAACTGGATTTGAACTTCGCTTTTCATAAGGACCCAGAATATATATAGGGTGTAGGATCAATATTGTAGAAATTACAAACGGAATGACAAACTTATATATACCCTTTTACCTTCGGTGAAGGGTATAAACACTACTAAATTGCCAATGGTAATTAATAATAGCGACAAACTTCACTATTAAACGAGCTGTCAAAATCGGGTTCTTGACATGAAAGACTCGTTAGATAATCTTTACCCACGTCTTAAACGATTCCCGCAACGTTTGAAGAAGCGTCTTTCGCTGTACTATGGAAGAATCTCAGTCGTGTTACAGTTTTTTCCGTGTGAGTATTCTTCTACGATTAAAAAAGGCGGTCATCGACGATCAAAGACGTAAATAAATAGCTTGGTATGAAGTAATTATGTTTTTGTTTGAATTTTTTTTTATAAAAATCGAAAAAGTACTGTTAAAAAAAACTACATTTTTAGTTATTAGATTTTTTTGACGTTTTTTCGAAACGTGAAAGACGATTTTTATATTTTTTCTCAGGAAATTGACGATTTCCTCACAAATTTTTCTGGCAGCCCTGATCGTACCCCTAATGTCCAATTTTTTGCATGTGGCAAGAAAGCCCTTCTAATACTTTTTTGTATGCATAGGATTTATGGCGATTTCTTTTCTGAGAAATATGTTGCATTAATGTAACATGTTCTACATTTTTGTGTTCGTTTGTCCAAAAAATACAACTGTGGGAAAAATGTTCCAGGTCTTTTGTGAATATGTTGATGAAAAAAAATGCAAAGCATGTTGCATATTTTACCCTTACTTTTACTTAAGGTGTTCATACTGCCCTGTTTTACAACTTTGGTACTTACTACTTTGTTTGTACAACCAATGTTTTATTTTGCTTGTCATAATTCATACCGCTCATAATTTTGTAAAAAAAATTGTTTTAAAACAATATATAAAAATATTTACACATTAAAATCAATCTTCTAATTTTTCTTAGCCATTAGTGATGCCCATATTTGTTTCCAAACTGTAATAGCGTGCAGAAACCGCTCAAATAGCTTTAAAAACCGCTCATGAAGTACATTAATGATGAAAGTGTAATAGTTGTAAATAAAAGAAGCTAATTGTGGTCTATTGAAATTGCCCAGCATGAAACACTTTGAGTGATTATAGGAAATTGCCCAGCATGAATCCCTTTGAGTGATTATAGGTAACATTAGAAAGTGTAACATGTACATATAAGCTGTAACATATTTTTCTCAGAAAAGAAATCGCTATTAATTTGCTCACTTTTATGCCACGCCCCATTTTTTTCTTTTGTACATAAATATTATATTAAACCAAGAAAATTGCATCAGTCGGGATGAAATTTTATATCAATGTAAAATAGAGTTATAAATTTCTGAAGTAATTTTCATTTTGTTTATTTTTTTACTTATAAATAACACTGGAAACAGTCATTTTGCGGCCTGGAACTTTATTGCAAATTTTATTAATTTGAGGTCGCTGATTTCAAATCAAACCAAAAACATGAGCAATGGAAGAAATATATAAATAAATTGAATATTATACTTTAATAAGTTATCAAGCTTCCCTATTCCGTATTCGAAATTTGACAATAAATGGAAAAATAAAAGATGGAAAAATAAATTTTAAAAATTCAATTAACAAAATTATCATAATAAATTTAAAATTCCATTCTAAAAACTTTAAACAAAAAGACAAACAAACAAAAAAGGAAAAACAAAATTTCAAATATATTCAAAGCCTAAAACCTATTTTAATGTCCCTTTCCGTCAATAGTTATTTTTATTTAATAAATGTTCACTAACTGAGCTATGCCATCTGAAATTCATTTTACAAACAATCAAGGACAAATACCTATTTATAAATATCCCTTCCATCAACCTATTTATTTTTATTCAATAAATGTCTATAAATCTGAGCTAAGCCCTCAGTATCTTTTTTAAGATTAATTCTTGTTTCAAATGGAACATTATTTATCTGCAACATTTCTAATATATATCTACGTTTTTTAAAACTTTCCGTATTCAAAACTGATGTGTTTTCAAAATCAGGATAATGATTTAAAACCCTACAATGGATTGATAACGGCGTTCCATGGGCCGAATTTTAATTCCTATATTATTGGTCATCTCCCGAATTTTAGAGGCTGCTTCATATAAACTTCTTCAGAAAGATCGCTATTCAAATATGCCGTGCAAACGTCCATCTGATGCAGGTACATTTTAATTTCTGCTGCGAGACCAAGAGCCATACGTGCTGTTTCATACCTAGGGTTGCCAGATGGGCCTTATTTGGCCTGATTGTCAAGTGTTTTAATGCGCGTCAAGTGTCAAGTGAAAAAGTGATTTGTCAAGCTTTTTTGCAAGTTCATTTTTTTTCTCAAATTTATTCTAGCTATGTAATAATACTTAAAAAAAGTAAAAAGATATTTTTTACAAAAAGGCAAGAAAAATTGCTGAAAAGTTCTTTGGGAATTCGTAGCACGTGAAGATGATGAATGCACAATTGAATGTTTATCCGAGGCATATTTATATTTCATTCATAATGTGATGCACGAGTTCCAAGTTGCTACATTAGTTTTAGAAAGTGACTCCTGCACAATTGTAGAACTACATAAAGTAATGGCCAAACTTATGAACAGTATTCAAAGCCGTATGAATGATAATTTTTATGGAAGCAAAGTTGCTACAATTATGAAATCCCTTTCCCCTGATGAACAAGTTCGAAGCAAATGAGTTTCTTAAAAGAGCTACCAGTTATTTAGCTGAACGGTATGATTTTGGAGAAACATCAATATGCAATCAAATTTCTTGTTTAAATATAAAAAAGTCCCTTGTTACTTGGAATAAGCTGTTAGAGCTTCCGCAATTATTAGGTATATCAAATGACTTTGACAATAATAAACTGTATACCGATTACTGTGTTCTTCGAGAAGTTAACGATATTTTACCAAATGATAAAATATGTTCATATTTTTTAAAAAAGTAATCAGAAAGCAATTTTCAAAATTTAAAAAAGTTGATCTCATTTGTGTTTTCTATCCCAATAAGCAATGCCTTTTGTGAAAAAGCATTTAGTGTTCTAAATAATTTATATACCAAAGATAGGAATAGAATGTCCTTCAATCTATTAAATGCCGAACTATTAATATGAATAAATTTTAATAAGGATTGCAAAAACTTTAAAAAATTTTAAAAACCCCCGATGGTAGAGAATTAATTAATTATGTATCTAAGAATACGAAATATATGTGGCAAAATAAATAGAACCTATGTATTTTTAAAATATATAAAGACTGAATTTTTATTGTTTTTTGTTTCTTTTAAGTTCCGTCTGTTATTTTTATTCTAATAAATTTTATGAAAAAAATAATAAAAAATTAAATAAAAAACAAAAGTGAGTGTGTTTATAATTCTTATTCGCTTTAGGGTTTTATTTGTATAATATTTTTGGCCTTTCTAAAATCTTTGGAAAAGGTTTCCTGGCTGGCCTAAGCAACCAGTGAAATGCGCATATAAGCTAGCTTTCCCTTAACAATAAATTTCAGTGTATTTATCAAATATGAAAAATTGGAAATTTAGCTCGTCATACGGAAATCATATTAATAATAGATTTTGTATTCCCGAAAATAACTTTGATAATATACATACTTGCATGTGCCCGTGCAAAAAACTGAATTGGCAAATTGGTTTTTTTTTGTTGTTTTCTTACGAAGACAGTAGAATGAAGCAGTTTGTTTTTTAATTTTGTTTTTTCTTTTTGCCCACTTACAACTGCAATTCGAGTCGGAAAGAACCCAACCAATTGTAGGGGAATGTAAGAAAAGATAAACTCACTGTTTATTGTTGGTGTTTTGTTTTTGGCTTTGATATTGTTACAAGTAAGACTTTGAGTGTTTATAATTCTTATTCGCTTTAGGGTTTTATTTGTATAATATTTTTGGCCTTTCTAAAATCTTTGGAAAAGGTTTCCTGATGAGCTGGCCTAAGCAACCCGTGAAATGCGCATAGAAGCTAGCTTTCCTTTAACAATAAATTTCAGTGTATTTATCAAATATGAAAAATTGGTAATTTAGCACGTCGGAAATCGTATTAATAATGAGTGTTTTTATTTGTCAAGTTTGTTTGCAAAATCAATTTTTTTTTCTTCAATGTCAAGCTTTTTGCCAAATTAGATCTGGCAAGCCTATTCATACCTGATGAGGATGTTTCCGTGTAGTTCACACCAAACTGTTTACTGCACCCCTTAGCAACCAAACGTGATTTGAAGTTATCGATATTCACGATAAACACCCATCTTAAACCTATAGCTTTTTTGTAATTAAGAAGTTTGACCAATGACCTCGTATTATTTGCAATAATTGCATCATATTAATCTTGCATTAAATTTTTCTATTTTAAAGAAAAGGAACCGCTTCTTCCACAGTATTTTGACTTCCGAATCACTTTCCATTGCATTTAAAACGTTTCGCAATTTTCTTGGTCGACCTGGCTTTCCCATGCGCACTACTTTAGGTCTACCAATACTTACATGATCAACGTTCTCCTCCACATTTGATACCTTTGTATTCTCGTTACTATTTCGGCATTCTTCATTACCTGAATAACCATCGAATCCAAAGAACTCATCTTCGCTAGTATTTTCATCCAATGATTCTGGATTTGATTTACAGTTATTTAGCCTATAGTACACGTAATCTAAAAAGCCACATGCGCATGTGGTTCTGACGTAATTTTGACAACACTACAAAGCTACAATAGCAAGTTCGTGTTAAGTGATGACGAAAACATTACGTCAGAACGACTTGCGCATGTAGCTTTTTACATTCCGTGTACTATAGGCTTTATATTCATCTTCATTCTTATCTACAACAAAATCATCCACATCAACAGAGTCCTTAGTGGTTACTTTTACAGGTTCTATAAACATTACATCACGTTTTTTGACAACCACACGTTTTTCAGCATCGTGAAGTCGATAAGCTTTTGAGGTTTATGAGTAACCCGATATTATGTTCTCACTTCCCTTTGGTTGAAATTTTTGGTGGACCCTCTTGTGCAAAGCTACGGCTGCTGAGCCAAAAACGCGAAAATGTTCATATGAAGGTATTTTACCAGTGAATAACTCATAAGGTGTAGCGTTCTCAATTATTTTTTTAGGTGAGCGACATCTCGACAATTGTTCGATGAGCACGTTCGGCCACGCCGTTTTGTTGAGGTGTATACGGCAACGTCAATTCCCGAACTATACCGTTTTTTTTTTCAAATATTTATTAAATTGTCCATTTACGAATTCACCACCAAAAAACCGTTCATATTTGCAATTAATTAAAAATAATTCTCATATTTACAAAAAACATTTTGCTGCATCACATATGCGCAGTCGCGCCACTATCCACTTCAACACGACTACTTACGTCTGCTGCAGCAAGTACTGTATACTGCTGCTCGCCTTGACATCTTTCAGACTTTTTTTGTTTGTTTGTCAATTTATAGCACTAAAAATTGTGTTTTCCCTTATTCTTTTTTACATTATTTTATTTTCCTTTGCGACTACTATTTGTTTGCCATGTATGCGTGTCATTCTCCGTTGCTGTCTCTTACTGTGCTCTGACTTTTTCTCTCTGCCTCTTCAATAAGCTTTACTTTCAAAATTTGAAACAGCGGTAACGAAACTCTAGTTTCCATGGCAACCACAAACGGCTCAATTAATTCATCTTGCAACTCAATGCTACTACTACTGCATTTTAAAATTCGTCTAGAAAACAAGACATATCTTCACAGTCTGACATAAGGAAGTTCAGTAACTTCGTGTACAGTGTCACTTTTCTCACCGGCTCACCACGATGAACACATTCTACTTACTTCAAGCCCCGCTAGATGTTTTGGTTAGTTTCAGGTGATTCAACTGCGATGGCTTAACACTAAGTGTTATTGTAGCCAAAGCCCTCTCAACGAGTTGATTCGAGATTCTTCTACCTTGGCAGCTTCAGCCCTTTTCAATTTCACGCATACGACATTCCACATTCCCGAGTGTATCAGAACACTTCATCTGTATACACCACGTCCTTCTTTAATAACCTGGGCCCAGTACCGGTTTGAGCAGGATTTCTTTCTAAAAGTAAATCGTTTTCCGGACAAAAAAGGCGATGCGAATTTTGTAACGGGATTTCTTGGGAGTGTTTTTAAAAAAAATTATAAAATAACTACGATAAAATAAACTAGGCTCAACTGTGGATATTTTACAACTGACTTTATTTTATTTCTTTAATAGGTATTTATTGGACTTATTTTTAACACGAGTTTTTGTTAATTCGGCTTAAAATGCATTTTACAATTTTTGCTTGCTTATGCTAAATATTGACATTATTTCTTAATTATTTTATATTGATATTTTACGGTTGCAATTCTTGGAATTGCGACCGAAAAATAATTTTGTTTTCTGTACATAAACGGAAATGAGTTTGCTGTTACATATATTTTTGTTTTTATTTTAATTTTATTTTGTGCTTATTATATTTTCAATAAATTCATCAATAGTGTCATTTTTTATGTAAGTGTGTGTATTTGAATTTGTGTATGTAACTTCTCCCCCCTTTGGATTGGAATTCTCCTGAATTCTTTTGTTCAAATTTATTTTAATATATTTTAACTTTGTTCTCCAAAGTAAAATTATTAATATTATTGTAAGTATTAGAAAGAAGTTACATCCGTATATTACTTTATTATGGGTTTTCAAATTAGAAATGTTTTTAAAATTTATTTCATTTTTTTCATCTAATTGTTCGAACGTAAGTTTTTCTGTAAAATTATGTTTATCGTTGTATCGCAAACTCATAATATTTCCTTCAAACTTTTCAGCTAAATTAGAATAGTAATAATCATTAATTTTTATAGAACAATTGTTAAACTGAATTACATAATTTCCATTTAGAATAGTGTTATTATTTTTATTACATGTAGTGTTAACAAACAATTTTATTGCGTTTTTAACCAGGATTGTATTTTCATCCAGTGCTATAAGTTCTAATGCTCTGTTTGTTATTAGTTTACAGTTTTTTGTTAGTATACAATGGTTACTGGATTTTAATTGTCTGAAATATTTACTTTCTTCAAACTTCATAGTTTTATTTTTATATGTGAAGACTTCTTCTATTCTGGATTCTATTTCTTTTTGATTTTTATCCGGTAATGGTATAATTTTCCTTATTTTTACTTGTATGAACAATTTTGGTATTCTAAGGCTTAATATTAGATAAGTATCATTACAAGTTGCGGTACCTAATTGCAAATATTTTAATTTATTAAAGTCAATATTATATTTTTCAATTTCGTGATTTGTCAAAATATTTGGGTGAACTAACCCGTATTTGGCTGAAACTACATTGTCTTGAATTTGTTCTATTTTGCTTTTTAATAATTGGATTTTTGTCATTTGTTGTAAGTACATGTGTTGTTGATATTCTTCATCTACAATTTTATTTATAGTATTAATGCCTCTTTCAATTTCTTTTCTATCATCTTTTACAATATTTCTTATTTGATTTATCGCTAAATTATAATGATTATTTATATGTACCTGTTCGTCTAGTGTCTTCTCAGTCTGTGATAAATGTTTTTGTATCGTTTGTCTGTCTTCATCGTCCATTGTTCCGATTGTCCATTTGGCTACAGTACCTATTGCATTTATAAGTCCTCGTTTTTGTCTTTTTTCTGCTGGTATTAAAGTTAGTAATTTATTCCTTGCTTCTAGTAGTTCGGCTTGTAATATGTCCTTGTTACTTGTTTTCGCTAATACAATGTTATCCATCATTTCGTTAATAATATTTTCTATTTGTTTAACGTCAATTATGTGTAGTACTAAGTCGCTGTCCTTTACTATTTCCTGGTCTCTTATTTGTAGGTCAACAAATCCTGTTTGGTCTACTAGTTCGGTTATAGTCATTGTGCCATTACTCGGTTGCGTCCACGTTGCCAGAACAAGTATCATAATTATTATCTGAAAATTTAAGTAATATTTAATTCCTGGGTTGATTGAGTTTCTACATTGTTTTTGTGTTTTGTTTTTATTTCTTTTAAACGTTGGGACAAGTATTCGAAATCAATGTCATCGTCTTCATTGTTAGTGTCCGAGAATTTATACGGTCTTTTAATATTGTTTGGGTGTACTTTTTCTAGTTTTGCTTTCTTATATTTAGGTTGTTCTTTATGTCTGACGGCCTTATAATTCTTAATATATCCTTCCTCTCTAATTTCTTTGTATTCTTCTCTGGTTTTATTAAGTCTTTCTATGACCTTTCTTTTGTTACTTTCTAGATTCTTCCTAACTTTTTCTTTTTCTATTTTTCCATATTGAACTTCATTCGGGGTATATTGGGTGCTTGAGTGATAACGATCATTATAATTTCTTATTGCTCTTTGGATTAATTGTTTTATCGGAAGTTCCTTGTCTGTTTGATATAAAATTCTAAATTTTTCTGCTAGTGAACTATGCAGCCTTTCTATATCTGCATTACCCGTATGACTATTGGGTTTTGTTAAATGCAGTTGAATACCTTCTTGGCTCAAGAATTCCTGAATTCGTGCTGCTTTAAATTCGTTATCAGCTATAATTTTATCTGGTTTACCAATTTTTGCAAAGTGTTCTTCTAACTGTTCAATTATTGTAATCGGATTTCTATCGTTCAGTGAGTAAGCTGCCCCAAATTTTGAGAATTTGTCTATTGTTGTTAAAAAACGATTACCTTTAATTACATACGTATCAATGTGTATTATTTGGTTTTTATCTGAGGGTGTTTCTGTAAATTGAAATTTATTTTTAATCGGTCTTCTATCGTATTTTACTTGTTGGCAGAGGTCGCATTGATTTATTACGATTTGAATTAGTTCCATAAGTTTTGGGTAATATATTTTATTTTTAATGTTGTTATACGTTTCTATTATTCCTGAATGTATACTTTCTCTAACATGATATAATGAAATTTGTTTTATGGCTTCAACTTCTGTCTCAATGTCTAATGCTCTCATGGTAGATTTTATGAATTTAATTTGATTATCGCCTGAATACATACTTATTAATTTTTGCTGCACCAAATTATAGCTATGCTCTGATAACTCTGAATAAATGCCTATTTTACCTTTGGAAATATATCTTCTAAAAATATCTCCCATTTGTTCAAAGTCGCATTCTGAAATAAAAATAATTCTCTTCCCATGTATTTCTTTACATTCTTCTGTTTTGTTATTTGTTAAAATTATTTGAGTTTTGTATTTATTCACGATTTCTTCTTTTATAAAAAAATGATCACCTAAGTCTTCTTGTGCTGAGTGTATTGTTGCCATAGTTATGTCGTCTTCAATATTATTAATTGAAAAAGTATCAGAGTCTTTACCTCCCTCCTTTTCCGAGATAGTGTCCTCACTACTTTCTAATCTACTTAAAAAATCTGCTACCTTGTTCTCTTTCCCTTTTAGATATTCGCTATCGAACTGGTATTCACCTAATTTTAATAGCCATCGCTGGTGCCTGGGCGACATGTCTTTTCCTTTGTATTTGGAATGGAGATATTTGATTGGCTGGTGATCAGTAAGAATTTTAAATTTTTTACCATATATGTAAGGCCTAAAATAATTTACACTCCACATTATTGCTAGGAATTCTTTATCCGTCGCAGAGTAGTTTTTCTCATGATTATTTAATGTTCTTGAAGCGTAGCACACTGGGTGACCTTCTTGTGACAATACTGCACCAATCGCATAATTGGATGCATCCGTCGTCAACGTGAATTGTTTATGGAAATCGGGATAACGTAAAACTGGATGTGTACTTATTAAAGTTTTTAACTTTTCGAAAGCTTCAATGTATGTTGGATCTTTCACATTAATTTTTGTGCCTTTCTTTAAATATTTTGTTATAGGTTGAGCTACTTTCGCATAATCCTTAATGAATTTGCGATAATAACCCGTTATTCCCAAAAAACTTTTTATCTGTTTTTCGGTTTGTGGTAATTCTAAATTTTGAATAGTTGCAATTTTATTTGGGTTTGGTTTCATGCCATCCTTTGTTAAGATGTGTCCTAAATATTCAGTTTCCTTTTTCAGAAAATTGCATTTATCAATTTGTATCTTCAAATTTTTACTTTCGAGAATTTTGAAAATGTCTCCTATTGCTTTAATATGCTCAGTTAGAGATGTGCTAAAGATCAAAATATCATCTAAGTATACTACACAGGTTTTATTTATGTAGTCTCTTAAAATTTCATTCATCAGCCGTTGGAATGTGGCTGGCGCGTTCTTAAGGCCAAATGGCATCCTTACAAATTCATATAAACCATGTGGGGTTACGAAGGCAGTTTTTTCTCTATCCTCCTCCTTTACTAAAATTTGATGATAACCTTTTGCCAAGTCTAATGTGGTAAAATACTGCGCTCTACCTAATTTATCTAGAATTGAATCTATGTTGGGTAAAGGGTATTTATCGTCTATAGTTATTTCATTTAGCTTTCTATAGTCTATTACTATTCGATACTTTCTTTCGCCTGAATTATCCGTTTTCTTAGGTACGACTATAAGTGGACTGGCATATCTTGAATGACTTTTTCTTATTATACCCTGCTCTTCCATTTCTCTAATCTGTTTCCTTACCTCCGCTTCGTGTTGAGGTGGATACCTATATAGTTTTGAATAAATTTGCTGTTGTGTAATGGTTTTTATCTCATGCTGAATTTCTGTTGTATTAGTTAGTAAATCTCCTTCCCTAAACAATAATTTGTTATATCGGTTTAATAATTTTATAATTCCTCTACGCTCCTCATGATTTAAATGATTTAATTGAAGTCTTTCAATTTTAGGATCACTAGCTTCAAGCGTGTAAATTTGATTAAATTTGTATGGGTTATTAAGAAAATATGATACCTTTCCATTTAGTGTTATTTGTCCTTTCTCTATATTTATTTGTGCATTTAAAAAGTTTAATATATCGATACCTATAATGAAATCATAAGTTCTTCCTCTTAATGGAGTGATCTTCCAACGAATCCTGGCATTGTTAGGTAAATTAAATTGCTCTGGGCTTTTTGTGTGTATTTCATAATTTATTGTGTCTTTATTCGTGATAGTACTAAATGTTATGGGGTATTTCAATTTATATATTTTAAAATCATTTATTTCTTTATTAATTAAACTAAGACTAGCACCTGTGTCTATTAGTGCTACGTATTCTCTATTTTCAATATTTAATTTTATCTTTGGTAGGCATTCTGAGGCTGCCTCGTAAAAAAAACGGTATTATTAATTTCAGGTCCTTCTGGGCTTTGCCTATCCAGGTTTAAGCGATTTTGGCCAAACCTGTGATTAGGGTGTCCTGCCTCCTGAGGATTATTGTAATTTCTTTCTACATTGTCAATTTCCATGGGTTCAGGTTGGTTATTTTTATAACGATTCCAACGAACTTGGTTGGAATTTGGTCTTGAGTTCCCTAATTGTTGAAATTGTCCTGAAAATTTGTCATCTCTCACATTATTTTGAAATCTATATCTTCCAGAATTATTATTACTATTATTATTACTATTTTTATTAAAACTGTTCTGTTCTTCACGTCTATAAAAATTTGGGTTCCATTTATTTCTATCCTGATTTTGTCGCTTATTAGTTTCTTCCCTACCATGATATGTCCTGTCAATATTTTGTTTATTTTGGTACTGGTTTCTATGTCTTTCTTCTTTCCAATATGTCTTGTATTCTGGTCTTATGCATGTATCTTCAAATCGTCTTTGGTTCATTATGTGTAAAATATTTTTTAATTCTCTCTGTTCATAAATCTTGTCTAATAATGTCCCTTGTGTTATTTCTTTGATGGTATTTACTAACAAACTATCTATATTTGTTAAGTCTATTCCACATTCACCATTATAGTAAACTATTAATTCATCTGTCTTATATTTTATTTTTTGAATCTTATCAATTAATTCACTTACTGTATTAACTCGTAAATTGGAAATTCTTCTATAAATTTGGTGAGGCTCGGTGTCAGGCTTGTATCTCAACTTTAATGTGTCCTTAATAAGTTTCCAGTTATCCGGCTCGGGAATATTGATAATTGAATTTTTTGCTTCACCTTGGATGGTTTTATAGTATATGGCTCTAACAACCTCCTTCTTATGTTCTTCGTATTGTAACGTTGATATTAGGTATTCCACGCCGCTAAAAAATGAGTTGACGGTTACGTCTCCTACTCCTGTGAATACTGGAAGATGATTAACATTTTTCAGTGTCCTGTCCAGAATGTCATGGTTTTGCTGTTGTCTTTGCTGTAATTCAACATAAGCGAGTCTGAGTTGTTCCAGCTGCTGCTCCCTTCTTGCAAGCTGCTCCACAATATCCACATTGGCTATTTCTTGTTGTATTTGCTCCATTCTTCTTGCGTCAAATCTCCTTTGCCTTGCTTGTCGAATTTTGACTTTTTGATTTTTACTTTGCCTTTGGGGCTTTTACTGATGTTTTGTTGCACTTTCACTAGATTTGTATAGTTATTTTATTTATTTTATAGTGGTTCGTACACCGATTTGCCGTGTGTCGTTACTACACTATTGTGGAAAATAGCTATTTTTTATTTAATTAATTAGCGGTTCGTACACCGATTTAAAGTATGTCGTCACTGCACTAATATGGAAAATAACTATTTTTTAATTTATTTAATTAATTTATTAGTGGTTCGTACACCGATTTAAAGTATGTCGTCACTGCACTAATATATTTATTTCGTTTCACTCTCCTTTCTTTAAAAAAAAGGAGTACCGACTGCGCCAATTTTGTAACGGGATTTCTTGGGAGTGTTTTTAAAAAAAATTATAAAATAACTACGATAAAATAAACTAGGCTCAACTGTGGATATTTTACAACTGACTTTATTTTATTTCTTTAATAGGTATTTATTGGACTTATTTTTAACACGAGTTTTTGTTAATTCGGCTTAAAATGCATTTTACAATTTTTGCTTGCTTATGCTAAATATTGACATTATTTCTTAATTATTTTATATTGATATTTTACGGTTGCAATTCTTGGAATTGCGACCGAAAAATAATTTTGTTTTCTGTACATAAACGGAAATGAGTTTGCTGTTACATATATTTTTGTTTTTATTTTAATTTTATTTTGTGCTTATTATATTTTCAATAAATTCATCAATAGTGTCATTTTTTATGTAAGTGTGTGTATTTGAATTTGTGTATGTAACTTGCGTGCAAAAAATCGTTAGTTCCCGAGATATTTGGGTGCATACCAAATTTTTTTTTTTCATTTTTTATTTATTGAATCTTCCTATATTTAATATGAACTAACAATAATTAATCAAATCTTATCGTAATACATTATATATGTCCAGCCAGTGCCAGACAAAATTTCGTCATAACGGTTTATGTTCACATATGTGGGTGTTTATAGCCTTTGAATTTTTTCGATATAACATGCCGAGGCAGTGCCCCATAGTTGATAGCAGATAGGCTTCAAGATAGAGTTGTAAAGTAGAAGCTTGCAATCGAGACTAAGGACAGAGTTTCTTCCAATAAGCCAATGAATTTGAATGGCTTTAAGTTTCATTTGAGTTAATTTTGCCTCTATATGGCAGTTCCACGTGAATCGCCGATCCAGATGTATACCGAGATATTTTACATGCGAATGTTGAGGAATTATTTGATTATTGATTGTAATAGGTGGGAAAGATTCCCGGCGCAAGGTAAATGTTATACATATATACGCATTTTTGCTAATTTACCATTATCCTCCATTGTCTTAGCCATATTTCTAGTTGAGTTATATGATCCTGTAAATAACGAGATGCTTCATAACTGTTTTCGTGGAAGCTTAGAAAAGCTGTATCGTCTGCAAATGTTGAAGTTTGTGTGTAGTTGCTCGTTGGCATGTCCGAAGTAAAAATTAAGTATAATAGAGGCCCCAGGATGCTGCCTTGTGGGACTCCAGCGCCAATTGGCTGAGGTGAGCTTAAGAACTTTCCTTCTTTTATAATAAATTGGCAACCGACTAAGTAGCTTTCTAGCAACTTGTGTGTGTTTGCTGGTAAATTTTGCTTCAATTTATATAACAAGCCTTCATGTTAGACTTTATCAAAAGCTTGAGAAACATCGATGAAGAGAGCGGAACAATATTTTCTTTCTTCAAAGGCTTTTCTTATGGCGTTAACTATTCGATGGGTTTGTTCAATTGTGCTGTGTTCTCTTCTAAAGCCGAATTGATGGTTAGGTATACACCCATTGTTATTTAAAATTGGGGTCAATTTTGACGCTTAGAGCTTCTCAAACAGCTTTGATATATTAGATAATAAGCTAATAGGCCTATATGACTCAACTTTTGTGTGATCTTTTCCTGGCTTTGGTATCATCGTAACTAAGGAGACCTTCCATTCTTGAGGGTAGTATTCAAGGCGTAAAATAGCATTAAAAATATAAAGAATAATTTTCTTTGCTATGCGAGGTAGCTCAAAAAGAATTTTGTTGCTTATCTTATCAAAACCAGGGGCTTTCTTGGGGTTTAAATCACAAATAGCCTTTTCGATCTCTCTTAACTCAAATCTTAGGGGAGCAGCTGCCCTAGCAGCAACAGGTGGCAACTCTACTGCTATATCGTGAGATATATTTGGGGTAAAAAAGTTTTTCAAATGATTAACAAACAGATTTCCTTTTTCATTATCATTTCTTGCCCAACTTCCATTCAAGTTTCTTAATGGTGGCTTAGAGACAACTGGCCTTTTGAGATTTCTAGCTGCACGCCATAATGATTAGTCTGATTGTGGAGTTGCATCAAGTTCCTTAAGATATTTTTCAAGAGAAGCTGTTTTCTGAGTCTGCAATAGCTTTCTTAGCCTTTTTGTACACTCTTTTAGTAATTTCTTAAGTTGAGGGGATCTGTGCAATTGCCACTCTCTTCGAGCTCTCCTTTTTTCAGACAAAAGGCGCTCGATATCTGTGGAAAATATTTTAATATTTTTTGTTTTTTTTGGGGGCAGTACTAGAATATTGAACAGCTAGTTTCAGAAAACTGTCAAAATTAACAATAGAGCGATCTACATTCTCCGGTGTACTAAGCGGAATATTTTCTGTGCAGTGGGTACTAAGATATTTTTTATATTTTAACCAATTAATTTGTGTATCTGACACCGCAAAATAACCAGTCGGAGATACAATTATATTGGGGCTCATTAACGTAACAACTGTAGGTGTGTGGTCGGAGGATTATTCTAAGGAAGCTTCAACATGGATCGTTTCCATGGGGATGTTGTTAACGACGCCGAAATCGATGACATCGGGAATTTTTTGCTGATCAGTAGGCCAATATATTGGTTGTCCGCTTGCTACCACATTCAAATCCATTTTAGAAATTGTATTAAATAAAACACGACCCTTTGGTGTTATAAGTCGTGACTAGGGTTGCCAACTTTTTTTGTTGCAATTAAAGTACATTGATGATAAAAGGTTTAAAAAAAAAAGTACACAGTATAATTATAAAGTACAAATTATTTCTCTTTATTGTTACTTTTAAAAACGTATTTTTTAGTGCTTTTCGCGACTTTTATTAAATAATTATCATTGCTAAAGAATTGCACAGCCTCTTTACAGTCTATACTTAAATTAAAGTAAATAATTAATTCATTTTTTATCAGATTCAGAGACGCTTTGTTTCTTTCGTCTCGCCATTTGCTTTTCATTACAGAAAAAACTCTCTCTGTGAATGCTGACGTGGCAGGAATAGAAAGTAAAAATGAAATTACTTTATACAAATTTGGTAAATTATTATCAGTCTTATTAAATACTAGCTGCCATTTACTTGCAGTAGATAATTCCGCAAAACCTTCAGTACTGTATATCTGATCATAAAGTTTATTTAATAACGCAATTTCTCCGTAAATATCATCCATATTTATATTAAGTTTTTGCAGATTTAAATCTTCGATTATGTTAACAATATTATCGAATTCAACATATCTCTTTAAATTTATATTGCTAATTGTAAACAACCAGTTTGTGTTTTTAAAATCAAACCATTTATTCAGGTACTCTAAGGCTTTATCAGTAAATAATAAAAAATTCGTATGAATTTCGCTAGTCAGTTCCGGTGAAGACAACAGTTTAACTTTTTTGCTTGTTTGATATCCAAAGAAGAGATCTTGTTTTCTTTTTAATAGTCCATCTCTCAAATTTACCATTATCCCATAAATATCTATAATTGTTATGCAATTGCCTTCTAGACATTTTACAGCTTTATTAAATAAATTTAAAATGTGACTGCAAAAATGGAAATAAATTTCAATTATATCATTTTCAGTGTTGTTCAGCATCAATAAATTTTGCAAAATTTTTGAACAGTTATCTAAGCTTACAAAATAACTTCTAATAGGTGACCAATTTAATAGTAATGTATCAATGCATGGCAAAAGAGAGAGCCATCTTGTTCCCACATGGCGTTTTACTTCATGGAAGTCTCCATCTACTGTTGCTATAAATCTTTTCAACTCATCTCTTCTTACAGCAGAATGTGAGAAATGAGCATAAATTTTCAAAATTACATTTTCTATGTCATATGATAAAAAACCCATGGCATGTTTCACGCAATTATGCACTATGTGTGCATGACAGTTTCCTTTTATTAAACCTGGTACCAAACCTCTCATGTTTGTAAATAAAGAATGGTTGATACCAAAATTTGCATTTGTGTTGTCTGCGCTTAGCGCAGATACATAATCAAAAGATAATTGGTATTGGTCCAATGAGTTTTTAATTGCTTCAAACATACCATCAGCAGACTCGTTGCTATTTTCGTAAAAATCTACCAACTTGTTTTGAATGCCATTTTGTGCCGTAAAATATTGTATCACTAATGGGAACAGTTTTATATTTTTTTTGTTCGAAGCGTCTGTTTGTAAGCAGTAATATAAATTCTCTGTATTTATATCATTAATTACATTTTGCATAGCAAATGGTCCCAACACATTTGTAACTAGTGCTTCCATTTTTGTTCTAGCTAAACGAATTTCTGTAGCTGCACTTGAATTGACATAAATAGTCTTATTCAGTTTTATAGTGCAATCCATGCAATTGTAGGATAAATTATGTTTAACAGTGTGGTATGTTAAGGCTAAAGCTGAAGGTCCACACCATGCGTTTATGCGTCTGTCCTTTTTATGCATTTGACAAAAAAGTTGAAACAGTGTAATTGCATATGACAAGTTACACACCAAAATGCATAGAATGCATAGACGTATGAACGCATCAAAGTAGGTTTACTTTCTACTTTTGTATCCGTCGCATGTGTGGTGAATAAAAGTCAGCTGTTATTGATGGCCATGGATGACAAATCATATTTTATTTTCAATGTTATCGATAAATATGTTTGTGTGGTGGATTACTTTTTACTATTTTTTTGCATTAAAAAAGGTTTTTAATAAGAGAAAACGCTTTCGTTATTAAGATTGTATAAACTTTAAAGAATAAAATACATTAAAATTAATTTTAAGCACAATTTTACCACGAACAAAATTTGCCATTCTAGTTATCGATTACTTTTATGTTCTGAGTGTCATCTTTGTTGTGTTTATTATATATATTTTTTTTTTTTAACAAATGCCATGAACTGGAAACTTATTAATACCGTGAACAATCACGAATATTTTTATAATAAAAGCTTACTTTTTTATGAATTCTTTTAAATAAATTCTATTAAAATATCAATTTCACTTTCCATTTTAGGCAAAGTTGCTTTTAATTGATAAACATATTAGCACAACAGCTGATAAAAAAAAACAAATTTGGCGCATAAAACGCATGGCATGTAACTTGAATTTAGAAACGCATAAAATGCATAGAAAGTATCATACGCATCTACGCATGAACGCATGGTGTGGACCTTCAGCTTAACTCAGCTGCAACATTTTCTTTATCACTACAGCATGAACTTTTGGACGATGTGGAAGCAGAAGAAGTGCCTAGAAACTTCTCAAGTAGTCCAGATGTTTTCTTCGTTTCTGATTTTAATTTGTGTTGTTTTGTTTGCAGATGTTGTTTAACCTTAAAATTATAAGAAGAATCCCTTCATTTTTTACATTCATCATTTACATTTTTACCACAAACGCACTTACCTGTCCTATTCCAGCTGAAGCAATCGTAAATATTATTCCACACAATTTGCATTTTCCGTTGTATTCGTTTTGAGGATCATAAGTTAACCAATCACCATGTTCAATTTCCCAATGATTTTTATACTTCTGCAATCGTTTGTTCTTTTGTTTCATTATATCATTTTTTTTGACGCATTTTTCTGGTGTAACATATTCACTATCTATTTGATCCGTTTCGTTATCAATATTTCGTTTTGTAGGATTATTTTGCTTTTTAAAATTGTCTCCGTCCATGGTTTATTTATTTTATCATAAATCTATAAAACTTATTTAACGTATTCTTATAGTAATCAAACAAAACAAATAAGTGAAATAGTGCTGCCAGATTATCTTTTTTCAAAAAATCGTCATGACATGACATAAAAAACATCAACAAATAGCCCTGACTAATAGTTATAACCTGAATCTATTTTAAATTTTAGATAAATCTAATCATGCGAAATAAAGTATTTTCGCGTACTTTATTATTCTCATAAAGTATAGAGTACAATTACTCGAAATAACGTACAATACTTTATTATAAAGTACGGTTGGCAACCCTAGTCGTGACCCCCAGAAGGTATGCTTAGCGTTAGATTCGCTAGCGGCTAGGAAACAGGGTCCTTATGATTTAAAATATTTATAATATTGGCTTTCTGATATTGAAAATCTAGGTGGGGAGTACTTATAACGATGATATTACTAGGTTTCTATTTAATTCCTCAACGCAAATGTTCGTTGCTTGGAGATAATCTTCACGATTATCACGATTACCTCCACAAGCTCTATCTCTAGGGCCCTTGGTATCATATAGTGTAAAACCATTCATTTCAAACGTGTTTCGTGAGGTCAAATGAGTTTCAGAAACCATCATGACATCAATTTGTTTCTTTTTAAGAAAGTATTCTAATTTATTTTTATGTTGGCGGATGCCGTTTGCGTTCCAAAAACAAATCTTTAAACAGTTCATGGCTTGTTTATTACAGCTTGCAATAACATCGATTGCATTCTAAGAATTTCCTGCATCATATTACCCATTGTGTTTGTAAAATTATTTACTGTTTGCACTAATGTTTCGATGGTTTTTTTAAGCGACTTAAATTTGAAATAGGAGTTTCATCATTACAAGCACCTTGCATTGGCACATGGTTTGATTTTAAGACGTTAGCATAAGAGATTCTGTTATTACTAGCCTGCGCAGCCCGAATGTCATTAGTGTTTACTTGATTTGTTACCTGCGTTTGAGGGGGGTTAGTTTTCGGCCCAGAAGACTGCTTGACGATAGTGTATACAGGTCATCCTCTATAATTGGCAGTGCGGTTACCGCCACAATTGCTGCATTTGTTTACGTTGGGATCGGTTTTAGACTTATCGCAAAGAACTATACCATGTAATTCACCACATACTACACAAACAGGGGGTAAGTAGCAGTATGCCTTAGTATGACCAAATTCTTGGCAGTTTAAACACTGAACGGGTCCATTTCTTTTGTGCGGCTTCTCTATCGTGATTTTCCTATACAGGATATATTTCAAGCTGTATATAGGATGGGTTTCGTTTTTTTTTAGCTTAACATCGCATCCAAAATGGTCAGTAAAAAGCGTTGCTGATTTATTCCATGAAACACAGGCTTTTGCACGGTATAAACTGTATATATTCTGAAAGTAAATCGTTTTCCGTACAAAACAAGCGATTCGTGCAAAAAATCGTTCGGTTAGTTTCCGAGATATTTGGGTGCATCCAAAATGGTCAGTAAAAAGCGTTGCTGATTTATTCCATAGAACACAGGCTTTTGCACGGTATAAACTGTATATATTCTGAAAGTAAATCGTTTTCCGGACAAAATAAGCGTTGCGTGCAAAAAATCGTTCGGTTGGTTCCCGAGATATTTGGGTCCATCCAAAATGGTCAGTTAAAAGCGTTGCTGATTTATCCCATGAAACACAGACTTTTGCACGGTATAAACTGTATATATTCCTAAAGTAAATAGTTTTCTGCACAAAATGAGCGATTCGTGCAAAAAATCGTTCGGTAAGTTACCGAGATATTTGGGTTCATCCAAAATGGTCAGTAAAAAGCGTTGCTGATTTATCTCATGGAACACAGGCTTTTTCATGGTATAAACTGTATATATTCCGAAAGATGCCCTGCTGTGGGATTATTGTGGTTTTCCTCAAGGACGCGATTTCTGTGTTGAGAGGCCACACATAGCTTCCACGGAGTACTGTCCTCGGGTTCTTGTGTACCTCCCGAACCAGCCTGTCGAGCCATTTGCATTGGATGGGGGGCTGGTCTCACACGTGGCCAGGTTGGCGTTCTCACGTCGCTGGTGAGACAACGCATCGGTGTTGTCAATTACCTTTCCACATGTTGCGGGTCTATGCACGGGCTGGGGGCGAGGGTTTGTGTTCCAGCGTCATCACTGGAGTAGTTCAGCGTCAGGCCGGCAATTTGTATACTAGTATCGAACTTTCGAAGGAACTCCAGTCCCAAGATATCCTCTTCACTCGCATTGGACATCACGAGGTAATTACACTTCCTCGTCTGATCTCCCAATACTGTCAGTAGCTCTATGGATCTTGGGACCAGGCACCCGGTTCCATTGGCTAGCATTATGTCGAGTTCTTCCTGGTGATACGTCGGGGAGGGTGTGAGACGTCGGATGATGTTTTGGTGGATGAAATTTCGGCTAGCGCCGGTGTCCAACACAGCTTTAATGGCAATGTTGTTTATTAAAATCGTAGCCGTTAACGGCGTCTCTTCGCGTTGTATGCGGGACACGTTGGTAGAGGATCTAACTTTTGTTGCGGGAAGGCAGATAGGACAACGATTTTCGTAGTGACCCTGTTCTCCGTAATTGTGACAGTGCTCCAGGGCAGGTGAGGTTACGCCTGGTTTACTCTCCAGGTGCTCTGCCATACGTATCAATTCGTCGAGGGACCCAAAATCTTTTCGCCTAATATATAATTTATATTTCTCCTGGGCGTTCTGAAAGATGCGTTGTAGCTTCTGGTCCATTGTGAATCCTGCATGCCGCATCAGGGTTTGGATTTCTAACAGATTGTCCTTGAATGGCTCCTCCAGTTGTTGTACTCTGGCTCTAATCTCGTCTTCTAGGCGCTCAAAGTACCGGGTAGTGAGAAAGAAAGTAGTTGGTCCAACGTGGCCTCATAAATTTCCGCCAGTTCCTCCACACGCTCAATGAAAGAGGTTCGCTGTAGCCATGTAGCCATGGTCTATCAGATTGCTCCTACTGCTCATCAAATTCGCATTTAGGATGGTGGAATTTCCTGCTGATTTGAGGACTTCTGCCGGGTTTTCCTCGATGGCTTGGTTCGTCGTTGGCGAGTTCCAGGTACTACTACCAGGCACCTTCAGCATAGTTTCCACTTCAAACTGTTTTTCTTATTTTCACAAGAATCTTCCGTGACGCGTGTACACAAATTGTTTGTTTTTTTCTTCTTTTAATTTAATTCATGGGATCTTTCCCTAGTTTATATTTTATTTTTTATTGATTTTTTTTCGACACTTTTTTCCGTTTCGCGACTCACGCGATTACCGAATTTAACCGATAGTGTTTTTTTAAAGAGGTCCCTGCTCGGGCGCCAACTGTAACGAACCTTCTTGCTGGGGTATAACTCGCCGGTTATCCAGGGTTCACTCACAATAAATTTATTATTTATTCGAGACCTCTTCAAGAAAGAACACATCGCCAACTCTTTTTGAGAACACGACTTTATTTACGTATATATAACCTGCGGGATAACCACGGAATTTGCAATCTGGCCTACACACACACTCTCTATACTGTGGCCCAGTGAAGCCACCAGACACACAGGAATCAGCGGGACAACCACGGGCACACTACTACGCTCGGCTTTTGATGTTAGTGTAGCACGAAATTGAAAACCTGCGGGACAACCACGGAATCTTCAATTTGGTCCACGCAACCACCAATACAGCTAACTAAACAAATTACCAAAATATACAGCGGGATAACCACCGTACTAAACCACTTACCTACAACTGTGTTCAACACCGACTGATGTCGATTTTACTTTTTGCTCGATTACAACAACCACATGCAGTACTTATTACCACTACGTGCCGTTAGTGGTTCTCAGACACCAGTAAGTAAGTTCAAATTTAAATCATAAATGTAATATAAATCATAAGTATCAATTCAATTCAATATTAAATATCCACAAACGAAAACATATTCAAAAATATCACATGCAAAAATAACTCAATATAAATGGTAAATTAGTATAATAATATAAATGGTGGGGGTGGAAACGAGGTTCACCGTTCAATGGGATAAATCGTGCAATAGCCTGTGTTCCATGGGATAAATCAGCAACGCTTTTTACTGACCATTTTGGATGCACCCAAATATCTCGGGAACAGACCAAACGATTTTTTGCACGCATCGCTTATTTTGTCCGGAAAACGATTTGCTTTTAGAATATATACAGTTTATTCCGTGCAAAAGCTGTGTTCCCAAATTCGACGCTATTTCGTCGACGCTATCTTGGCCGACGTTGTGTGTGAAACGGTAGCAAAGTACTCATGAAAGTAACATTTTGACACTTTTGAGGTGAATACAATTTTACTAGCCGTGGGGGCAAGCTAGGGTTGCCATACGTACTGTTTTTAACACTACATGTACTGATTTTTTGCAATTGTACTGTTTTATGCACAATGTTCAAAACAGTACGCATATGTACTGTTTTTTACACTTTGTACTGTTTTTTTGTTGTTCAGTCTACAAAAAACCAAGGTATTAAGAAAAACCCTGTTAAAGTCATATTTTGAAAATATTCTAATATTTAACAGTACATAGCTTTAAAAAAATGTTGCGTTCCAAACAAAAAAACTCTTCAATAATAAGACTTTTTACGCTGTGGTCATTGTTTTCTCATAAACACGAAGTAGATATCTTAATTATAATGGATGACTCGCAGCAGTTGTATATTTTCATGTTATTATTTTGAAGACATCTGATGTTATAGCTACCTCTTCCAAGGGCCATTATTACAACTTGCCAATAGTTAAAAGTCGGATTTTGTGGGACCGATAAATAGCTTTAAGTATTTTTGTATTCAATCAAAAGTTTAAAATATATAATAATTTAAATAAATAGTTGTGTTTTCGCCAAAAAAATGTACTGTTTTGTTCATGATTGTGCTTTTTTTTGTGTTCAATGTACTGTTTTTCCAAATTTAAAATGTGGCTACCCTAGGGCAAGTATAAATTTTGGCATTAAAGCTGGAGGTACATATCACGCGTTTTCGCCTCCACGCAGTGCGTGCTTTTATAACCTTACTTGCGTTTTACATTTCAAGTTACATGCAACGCTATTTATACAGCAGCAGCACAAGTAAAAATAAAATTTAATTTGTCAAAATCAGCTGATTTGTTCGAACGCTGCTTGTGACGCTTACAAAAGTAGAAAGTAAAAAAGGACCTCCAGCTTAAAGTAGAAATTCTTGGCAATTTTAATTAACCATAGAACTTTGCAACCGTTTCACGCACACCTTTACTAAATTTTACTGCAAAAACTTCTGCAGTAAAAATTTGTAAATACTTAGACAAGAACTGTCACTTTTTACTCTCAATTTGTGTTCTCATTTACTGTATATTGTGTACGCGAATGCAATTTAGTAAAATACAGTAAAGTTCAGTAAAAAATAGTAAAAACTTTTGTGTTCTCGAACGCAGCTACTGCTGGGGTAACATTAGTTAACAATAAAAAAATTATTTGTTTATACTCATATTTCAAAACCATTAAACATTGTTCTATTAAAGCTTTTTTACAAAAAAAATTTAACAAAGGAATGAAGATAAAGACTAATTCATTGTAAATTAAAACAAAAATACAAATCTTTATTTAATACAGCAAATAACATAAAATCAAACATTTTTAGAGTGATGGACGTTTTTGTGTCTAGTTAAAATTTGACTTATAGCAAACGATTTATCGCACTCATCGCATGCCCATTTTTGTTTCGGTAAATTATCATTGTGGGCATTGCGTATATGTTTTGTTAGACTGTTTTTAGCAGAGAATTTTGTTTTGCATATTTTGCATTGATATGCTTGTGGATCCACATGAATGCGAATGTGTTCCAATACATCGGAAATTCGGGACATCTTTCTTTGACAACAAGAAATGAAACACTTTTCTCCTGGATGTTCATAATAGAAATGAGCACGCATTAAGGAGTAATACGAGAAATTAGATTCGCATATTTCGCACGTAAGTTCTTTTTTCCACATAGCAATAAGAGCATCATCTTTTAATATTTTCTTTTTACGCTGACAACATACATTTCTATCGTATTGAGACCCGTCACATTTATTTTCGGCTAGTAATTCTTGAGCTCTTTTACAGTAACACTGGTGTAGATGATAGGCACTTCTGTTATCAGTATGAACTTGGCGTTTATGGGAGCTTAAACCTTTTCTACTCGTAAAACATTTGCCACAATCAGGACACTCAAAAGCTGTTGGATTTTTATGATATTGGAAGTGCTCCGTTATACTTTTGCCGCCAAATAACTTCATTTGACAACAACTGATAAAACAACGTTCTTTGGGATGTTCGGATGCAAAATGCTCGTTAAGCTGCGAATAATTGCTTATGTGTTTATTGCATCTGGGACATTCCAATTGTACTTGTTTTTCTTCTTCATTCGAGTTCAAATCATTAGAGTAATCATTGTTTGGTAATTTTGATGTATCGAATTCACTTTCCCCATCCGATAAAAATTCTCTCTTTATATCAACAATATCCAAAGCAGGCATTTGTATTTGCCCATTGGGTTGTATGTCGGTAGATGATAATTTTACCTTAAAATTCAATGCGTCATTTGTATTACCATTTTCTTCTTCTGTTATTGAAGATTGCGTATTATAAAGAGTTTGTGCAGAACTTTGTTGGTTATTATTATTTTCATTTGAAATTTCTGAAATAATTTGATCCAAAAGAGAATCTGTTTCGCTATCATTTGTTCCTTCAATGTTTATTTTTACAAATTCTTCATCATGCTTTTTTTCTTGTTCATTACATTGTGGTAATTTAGTTTTTAATTCATCGTTATACTTAGAATTATGAACTTTACATTTATGCCTTTCTAAAACTGCTCGGGATTTAAATGTTTTATTGCAATGTTTGCATACACATTTAAATAATGATTGAAGGGTATGCTTTCTCCGAATATGTCTTCTTAAATTTGTATATTGTGAAAACGATGCTCCGCATGTTTCACATTTTAAACGTTTTGCCCCAAGTTCTTCGTTCAAATTTGGGTGAAATTTTCGAAAATGTATATCTAACGATAAAAAATTTGAAAATGTTTCTTTACATTTAAAACATTTAAATTTTCCATTAATTTTAGCAAATAAAACATCATCTGTTTTGTCATCTGCCAAATCGAATGAATTTGTAATAGATTTATTCGAGTCAATTGAATTTGTTGTAGTTGTATCAATATTAAAATCAGAAATGTCCGAAGTCGACATTTGTTCATCTGGCTTTACTATATGTACAAAGAATTCTAAATCTTTTTGATGTCCTTGAGCGTCTAGAATCCATTGTTGAAAATTATGAAAATCACTAATGTGTTGCCAACATTTGAGGCATATAACCCTTGAGGTTGGTTTGGTTTTTAAGTCGAAAAAAAGCTGAAAATAGTTTAGACAAATTAAATATGTATGTACATATGCATGTAAGTATATTTATGTAGGTTTTTCTTTTTAACTACTAATGGCCAGTTCAACGAGTTGAAACAAAGACTTCGTTCGCTTAACTTACATGTAAAACAAAAAAAAAATATTTTATAATTTGTTTTGTTTCAAAAGTAACAGTAACCTTACCGTAAAAAAGTAAGACCAATCTATTTATTACAGATTGAGACGTAACATCTTACTGCTAACTTTAATCATTCTAATTGCTTTACATACAACAAAATGAAGCAGATGATTTGCAACGTTACTGTTACTCCCGGCTAACTGAGCCTTAACCCATGGTAAAACATAAACATTGCCAATAGGATCATAGAAATCAATATGCGTATAAACATTGTCAAATTCATCGCTCATTTGCATAATGAGAATGAAAATATTGAAGTCAATGGGGTATGTTATTTCTGGAAGGGCGAATAGAAACAGAAAGCTTAACATTACGAAGTAGGAATTCTGAAACAATTTCGTTATTAAACAAATTGTGCATTAAGGAGAAATTTAATTTATCATATTTAATAACATTTTTTACAGTTGTATACCCTTTATCAGCCGTGGTGTTGAAGGGATACTTCGCTTATCATTCTATGTGAATCTTTTTTTTAATCAGCCTTATTCCGGTTGTCGTTGTCGTAATCGCTCAAGCCTTTTTTGAAAGAGATTAAAGTAACACACAACCAGTGTTCTTTAATCTCTTACAAAAAACGACTTGATCGATTACGATAACCGGAACACAGACTACTAACAGAACTGTAAAAAGTGACGTGTAAAAAGTGCCCAAATCAGTTGCGAAGGCAGCTTTCAAAAAAAAAGACAAAACGCTTTTTTGGTAGTGAAGGGGCAATGTGTAAAAACAGGTTGCAACAATCAACACAAATGGCGTGATCAAAACAAAAATAACAAAACACAAACCACGTTAAACAAACGTTAGTTTTGTGCAGAAAAAATGTATTTAGTAATATTGTTTTGTTTTATAATGTTATTTACTTACTTAAATATTATTTACTCGTGTTGTGGTTAACTTAAAAGTTAATTTTTACAACAGTTTTGTAAATAAATCTCAACTTAATAAATTTGTGTTAATTGTATTGCGGCATAAACGATGATGCAAAGAGAAATGCAAAAGGGCAGCTTTCTTAGAAAGAGACAAAAAAACGCAAAATCTTCCGTCTCGTGACAGTTCTGTTAGTATTCTGTGACCGGAATAATGCTGAATATTCACCGAAGATCCCATAAAGTTTATATATTCTGGGTCTTTAGTAATTCTAAGTCGATTTAGCCGTTTGGGTTTTAAATTGTTTCTAGTTCTTCAAAGATGTTGTTATTAGAAAAAGAGTTATGCTTCCAAATGTGAAACTTCCTCCCTAAAAACTCCTTTCTTTACTTTCTATCCACTATATTATTATTTTGTATTTATTATCTTATTTGTCAATTCCCTAGCTACCTAATTTTAAGTTTGTGTGGCAATCAATAATATGTTTCGATAGGGGTAAGAACAACCCCATTTTCCACTAGCACGGCCGGTAATAAAGGTAGCACAACCAAATATGGTCGGTCCATGTTAACTCAAAATCTAAAAAATTTCAGTAGAAACAAAACAATATTTAATTTTATATTAAAGATATATGAAAAATAAATTTTAAGCTTACAGCTATAACTTGTAGTTAATTATAACTGAACTTGCTGAAATAAGCCGTTAAAAGTATCAAAAATAAAAAACTGATCCAAAGGATTTTGGTTAACAAGTTTGGTCGAATAGAAAATTTTCAGTGGAAACGCTAATCTGCAATAAATAAAACAAAACATATTATGAAAAAATTACTAAAATATTCAAAGTTAAAACTTTAATTTGAAATAAAAACAATTGTTTTTCCACTTTTTCTTCATTACAAGTTCTTTGGAGGTTTAAAGAAAATGTCCCACAAGTGCATATGGGAATTTCCATTATGACGTGCCGTGATATTTGTACCATAAAATGTAAAAAAATTAAATGAAGAAGTCAAATTTGTTAAAAGGGTTTTTATATACATATACAAAGTAATGAAGTAGTACTATATTCAGAAAAAACATTACAGTTATCGACGCTAAGGATTTGCAGATGTAAGCAAAAATCTGCGCTGGCGTGACGGATTTTTGTATGGAGGTGAGGAAAAAAATATATTTGTCAAAAAATTTAATGATTTCATCACAAATTTAGTTTTATTTATATAGTAATACACAAAAGTAATCAAAATAAAGAAATTTAAAGAAATGTATATCGCTGCCTACAATATAAAAAGCCCTTACTAACAAAAAAATTTAAATATTTTTAATTTGTTATTTAGTTTAAATCTATTTTTAATTTATTATTCTAAAAGAATATATCACTATGCTTTTTCTGTCTAAATGAAGGAGTCAAGTGCGAGATCATGGGATCTGATGTTACCAATTCGACTGCATTTTCTGGAGTGTCTAAGGCGATATTTTTTATTGTCTTTGTTACGACTTTCCTGAGCCTCTTCGGATAGTAAGCCTACAGGAAAAATCCACTTTTCAATTATATATTTTCCATGAATCAGAATTTTGTGGAGTGTAGGTGGTATATTGTACCACTCGTAAAGTGCAACAAACTCTTTTGCCGCCTCCAGACAAAATTCACCAAATTTTTTCGAATCTACTGCCTCGGTAATTGTTATAGCTTCGAGAATTATTGAAAACCTCTTGATTGTGTCTTCATCAAGACCCGTGATTTCGGAAATCAAAGCAGGATTAGTAAAGAATCTTCGTGACGTATTTCCTGAATTTGTCGTACCAGAGCCTTGCTTAACAGTATCAACCTGTATTCCAATTTAGTTTACGCTTTATCAAACATTTTCGTGCTTCTTTTATCGGACGAGTATTTAAGTCGACTCTTCCACGTTTAAATTCAATATTGTAAGCTACATGAGAAAGACACTCCAATAGCGCATGAAGTGGTGACATACCAAATTGCAGTGCTTGTTCATTTACGGGCATTGCTTGAACTTCTTCGATTTTATTCATCTTGGATGTTGTGGTTCCACAAATAAAACAAGAGGATGCTGCTGGTGTTTCTGTTACTGATTGTGCCGTCAATCATTGTAAAATTTAATTCATGTTTTACTTTAAAGTTACGATTATTTACTGTTAACTCAAATTCTTTTAGTTAAGATATCTCCTCATCGACTTCTCTTTTTTCTTCTCGTATAACTTGAGGTGTCTCTTTAACGTATGCAAACTGTAGTGTTCTACAATACTGTGTGGAAGAAGGTTTATTGTTGTGTCATACTAATTTATTTATGTCATCACTTAATGATTTTTTTGGGGCCCTATGCTCCTTATAGGATCTTCGGGAACATATATATATATATATATATACATATATATATCACTTAATGATAATTTTAGTGGTACAACTGATGTCATATATAAATGAGTCAGAAATTTGATCATCTGAAAACCTCTGTTGGTATTTGCTTTGACAAGATGCCCCATCACATCCCCGTTTATAGTACATTGTTAGATTTCCGCTTTAAATTTTATTTATTTTCTTTACTGACTTGGTCTCTAGGACTCTTTTAGCAGTATGATCCAACAGATTTTGCAGAGGTACAATGCCTGAAATTTCAGTAATTGAAATTCCTTGAGGATAACTGTTAGTTTTTTCTTTCGTTAGTTGTGTGTATGATAGCAGTAAGTTATATCTTTCATTTTGTAACCAATGCATTAGATACTAGTATTTTTCTTTTGTAAGTTCAAGCTTTGTAAACATCCCCAAAGTTTTTAATGTCCAAATTTTGTGGTTGGTTTTTGAAATACTAGAAGAAAAATCAATAACTTCTTGAGGAAACATAGCATGTACTTCATCCCTTTTGTATCGTTTGGCGCGATCACAGCACTCCTCAAACGATTTGCGTGGCCGACCAAGTGCGGAACTGGTAGAACATTCAGCCTCAGTAAACTTAATTGTAAATGTGTCTTTACAAATTGCATTCTTTTTTTTCAAATCGCGACTTCGTACGATTAGAATCCTGCCATCTTTGTTTGAAGTAAGAGTCAAAGCTTTTATATATTGTATCCAAAATTTCACATGCTCTAGTATCGTTAAAGACAACGTGCGATTGTTGCAAAAACTGTTTTAATTTTGTTCTGTCTTTGTCAAACTCCAGAAGATTCGAGCATTAAATCCCATGAGAAATAGAAAAACTTTCCATTGCCGTAAAAATCTTGGGCCTTAGTTTCAGTTATAATTAAAAAACCGGAGAAAAATCGGTTGTACTTTTCGCGTTCGTCAGCAATTCTTGAAATACAAAAATCGACCAATGAATACCTATAAATACTACGTATTTTTCAATATTTTACTAACAGGTACGTTCCAAAACATGCTCATGCACTAATAGATGGGTGGACTTTCTGTAAAAAAAATTATACAGGTAGCCAACGGTAAGACCCAAATAATTAAGAATGTGCACTTTCCTTTCAATTGTCCACGCATATAAATCAAATAACCTTTTGTTTTTTAATTTTTTTTTATTCTGAGAATCATAAAAAAAGTCATAAATGTTTTTTCCAAAGAATTTTGTGCATATCTCTAGCAAATTTTTAAAATGCATACCTTCACTAAATTGTGAATAAAAGCGAAACGCATTCATCGATTTTTATGATTTATGTCTCATTTTGTTCATAGGACTTGAATGTTTGGAGAAAAAAGGGATTTTTGTTATATGTTCATAAAAAGAAACAAAAGAAAATAACTTAAGTCTCTGCAGATTTTTTTTTTTTTTTCAATTTAAGTATACTGAAATATCCTACTTTAAATAAAAAATAAAAAGAAAAACGTTAGCTCACATAATAAAATAATATTCGTTTTTAAATTCTTAGGTTTAAATTAAGTTGGTTCGGTAAAACATACAAGTACTGAGTTTGAGACGGATATAAAAAAAAACTGGCGTCAGATCGGAGTAATACTTTTTGATTTGATTGTTTAGCCTAAAATTTCAAAATATCACTGCATATTGCACGAAGAGTATTTTGACAATTTGACTTTTTTCCGCGAAATCCCCAGTGTGTGACGTTAAAAAACGGATGCGGATTTTGACTTAAATTGCAAAACTGAATAAGACTGCGAATTGAGCAAGATGTTTTGTATAAAACTTTTTTTAGTAAACTTTAGACTAATACAGATTTATTTTTCAAGCTATACAATTCATAAATCTTTGCTCGTTTTAAGGTAAATATGGGCATTTTCAGTCTACTTTTTTAATGTGACGCCAGATTTTCAAATAAGGTTGTATTTTCGGACCATGTTGTTCAATCGTTATCATTTTTGTTACTATTTTTAGAGCTAGTTGCGCTTTACACCAAAATATAAAAAGTAAACTATACATATAAAATTTTTTGAGAAACAATTTAAAATACTTCAGACGTTACGTTACAAAAGTAGACTTTTCGCTGGAAATGCCCATATCAAAAATAAACGCATTTTTCAAACGTACACACGCCGTGGTCACATACACAATTGTTTTTGTGTTTATTTATTATTAAAAAAAAAACTATTAGCACAACTGAAGATGCACATGTAAAAACCAAATACGATTAATTTTTTCAAATATTTTAATATTTATGCAAAATTTTCATTTAAAACCCCCCAAAAATGATTTTTTTTTTAAGTTTAGATTAAGAAGGGTTATGTGCCCAAGGGAACACTTCCACTCGAAGACCAATGCGGTGCATTGTGAATCCCATCAATGAAAAAAGGTATAGAAAGAGAAAAGTAAAGAAAAGAAGTATGAGGTGGATAGAATTAAGAAAGTTAGAAAGTTAGTAGGTACCACGTAGAACTATTACCCTCTCTACAGTCCCCTCTACAGAAACAGACGCACTATTTCCCTGACAAACCCCTGTAGATCAGCCGGATTCCATGCAGCGATTCACCCCAGTTCGTCGTGAAATCTATCTCCTAGCCACTTCTGTATGAGACCCTGCATCCTAGGACAATGGCACAATACATGCTCGATCGTCTCCAGCTCTTCAGAATCATAGCATAATCTGCAGAAGTCCGGTATGGTGTTGTCCCATTTGCCCGTAAAAGCCCTAACAGGACAATGACCCGTCAAGAACCCTATAAGTGTTCTAAGATCACCCCTATCCAATCCCAGTAGAACCCTGGTTGCCCCCGCGTCCAATCTGGGCCATAGTGCCCTAGACACCCTGCAATCCGTTCTGTTCCCCCAGGATCGGTTAACTTCATCACGGAATTAGTAGTAACATAGTGGGGCTTTACCCCCTGTTCCTTACCACTAAGTCCAGATTCGAACCCCCTCTCGCGAGTTCGTCCGCCACCTCATTTCCATCAACCATGCAGTGTCCAGGTACCCAACACAGCCTTACATTGAATGCCTCCATGAGTTCCCTAAGAGCATTCCTACACCGAGCGACCCGGCACGATCGCACTGTATAATTTGTCAATGCCCTAAGCGCCGCCTGACTATCGACGTAAATTGTCACCACAGATCCAACCACGATGTAATCCAGTATCACTTCCGACGCCCTCCAGATCGCTAGGATCTCAGCCTGGTAGTCGCTGCACTCATCAGGGAGCCTGAATGACCTTTTGCCTTCGGTGACCGCGATATATACACCGGTACTAATGCCGGTTTCCATCTTGGATCCATCCGTAAATACTGCCCTCGCCTCAAACAGTCCATTGGATCCACGCCAAATTTCCCTATCCGGGAACTCCACTGGTGGTGTTACACCGAAGTCCAGGGTCATTCTCTTCATTCATTTCTTTTTTTCTTTCTTTAGTTCTATTTGCATCCATACATGATCTAGAAACTAAATCCGCAAAAGAAAAAATTTAATACCCATATTGCTCTATTTAAAACGAAGGATTGCCAACCCATAACATTTCTGTCAAAACGCGAACTAGCACGAATTTCCAAAAAAGCGGAAACACGTATTTAATTAAATCGACTAAAGATTAAAATATGTTAATTTGGCATTTTTATTACAAACAACCCCGAACAAAAAACTCGAAAACCGTTTTTTATTAAAGAAAATCCTTAAAAAAAAGGACGCGCCTTAAAAACCCCTTTCTTACGATACCCAATTTGTATATGTTGCTAAGGAAACGAATTCTCAAATTAACAAAACATGCAAAAATAGACCCTTTTTAAAAATGGTCCAGCTCACGAGAAATTTCCCCCCCCTAAATTATAAAAATGTGTTTGGTTTATCTCGATAATACAAGAACAATAATATTTTTTTATATGCACAAAATTTTAGGAAATCCCAGCAAGGTTTTTTTTTGTTTTTTTTTTTTTTATTGAATCTAACGAAATTTTCAATAAGTATCCAAATCTTAATTCTAATAGTTATTTATTAGATATTTCCAATGAATCATCTAGTTTACTGTATTCAAATACTTATTATTCTACATTCAATCCCAGCAGGTGCCATCTATATCCAACGAATAAACGTTTGACTTGAAAATGCGTGCGGTTGAATTATTAATAAGCCTTAGGATATGGAATATTTATGTATATATTTGTTATATGAATCAAAATTATATTTGATAATTTTTGACGGAAACACAGATTTGTCGGGGAAAACCCAGATTTCCTTATATTAAAGATATTTCAACATACAACAAAAAGTTGTTAGGAAAGCATTAATTGGCTTTGTTGTAAACGCATTTGAAGAGGCTTCAAAGGATATTGATAATGACGTTGATGGGTCAATTGATGCGAAGGCACTATCATCAATAGTTCTAAAAGCTTTGACAAGTTTTAGTCTTGGCCAAAAAATTGTGTAGGAAATGGAACATATGGGTGTCCTCTGATGTCATCAGAAAATGGAGCTGTTATATAATTCTGGACAAATGCAAAACAAACGCATTGCTATTCCCATAAATCAAACAACTCAATTTTAAAAAGAAACAAAGTGCCATTAATACACTTAAACAAACGACAATTTTTTTTATATATAATCATCCCAAGCGAAAAGCAGTTTTAGCAAAGTATTTGGGAGCCAAACTCTCTACATTATGTGAGACAAGATGGTTGGACTGTCACGACTCAATTTAACACTTTGCTACAAGTGTACATCATATAGTAGAAGCTTTGGAAAAAATATCTGAGTGGAAAGGTAGAGAAACTTCATCAAAAGCCTTATATTAAGGAACTCGCTTAGTACTTTTGAATTCATTTACGGAATAAAAATATTAAGTGTGATACTTATTGTATCACAGCTGCTTAGTATCATTTTACAAAATCACGATATAGATCTTCAAAAAGGAGCAAGCCTTATCAAAACTTAAATCATGTGCCTTGAAGAGAAAATAAATAAAGCCGAAGAACTATTTAAAGCGATTTTTGAAAAAGTTAAAATTATCTGCGTTCAAATCGAGGTTCCAATCACATTCAAAATGTTGAAGATTACTACCGAGTTGTAGGTTACATTCCTCTTATTGAATTTATTTTAGAAGATCTCAAAACACGTTTCCCAATAGGTATCCTAAATGTATTGAACATACCTAAACTTCTACCTCAAAGTGTAATCAAGTCAAATACAGATACAAAACTTTTAAAATCACAACTAGCTGATGAGCTGATTATGTTTGATAAAAGAGATAGATAAACACCTACTAACATTTAAACTTGAGTCTGAACTGTTGCATTGGCAAAAAACATGGAAAATATCTGAAAATCTATCAGATAACGTTGTAGATGCTTTAATAAACTGTGATGAAGATATCTACCGATATCTAAGAAAAATATTTCAAATTTTCGTTTCAATGCTCGTCAGCAGGGCAAGTTTGAAATGGCACGAAAAATAGCTGGCAAAATGGCACAAAATTATAAATTATAAAAAATGGCACGAAAAATTTATTTTATTAAGTTTTTATTGTAAGTACAATAGTATGTTTCTTCAAATTGTCAAAAAAAAAAATACTGGGGGACAAAACGCAAGAATTTGGAAGTTGTTTTTAATACACTTTTAATCTAATTTTTGTTATAAAATTCTGTTACATAAAGAAATATTTTTATAACATTTGTCATAAAAATTTTTTTATCAGGGAAATCTTATTAAAAAACGACGTTAAAAATTCTTGCGTATTGCGTCTTCGATTTCTAGAACACCCCTGATAATCTCCTGTTATCACATAACACAGTTCTATAAATGAAAAACACTCTTTCAACATCGCAAGATGTAACTGGAGCATATTTGAACACTAAAAGTTCAGATTGAGAGGGGTTGTCAATAAATTCATCCGTCTCACTTTCATTAAAACAAAATTGTGAGAAAATCGATTAAAACACTTTCTTTAAATTGAAATGCCAAGCCATATATATTTTTCAGGAGTATTGGATAATTTACCACACGTATTACGATCTAAAACGTTTTTAAAACTTTTCAACAAAATCTTTTTGACTGACATCTATTATTATGTTCCTTAGCACTGTCAATTAAGCCAAAGCTTTCATTCATAGAAATCCCTTTCGTTTGTACCTTCAAGAGGCTTGACCAGATGCATTGAAAGTACTTTTTACGTCCGATTTTTGCATTATTCAATTAGCATTTCGAATAGATTCTGCCTCATATTCGCTACGTGCTGATGTTCATGTTCTGATTGACCACAACTTTTGTTGTTGTGGCGTTTGGTTGTATACAGAAAATGCATTGTATGGCCAACATCATGGCGCACATGGATGCTAAGACGAATGTTGAGCACGGGTGTATGACTGCTTCTTTATTTTTTAAGATTTTATTTACGTATTTTTCGTAGGTGCACTGAACAAAATAAATTGTTAAATTATGGCATGAAAAAAATATTTTATGATTAAAAATGCTTTTGGTAAAATGCAATGCCTGTTTTGTCATAAGTCATTAAAACAATGAAAGAAAGTGTTTTAAAAAGACATTTTGATAGCTTTCATAGCATTACTATGAAAAGTTTAGTGAAAAAAAAATGTTTTTCATTTTTATAAAGTATTTATCAAAAATAATTTATTTAAAAGTTTACTTTTTCTTTTATATTTAATTTATTTTCAAAACAAAAAAAATTACAAAATTTTTCACACCGTAAAAAAAAACAACAGTTCTTTTAAATTTCACAACTTTTCTCCCAGTGCACCTGTGGTTTTGTCATTGTATTGGTGAGAGAATTTAGTTTTGCGCACGGGTGTATGACTGCTTCTTTATTTTTTAAGATTTTATTTACGTATTTTTCGTAGGTGCACTGAACAAAATAAATTGTTTAATTATGGCATGAAAAAAATATTTTATGATTAAAAATGCTTTTGGTAAAATGCAATGCCTGTTTTGTCATAAGTCATTAAAACAATGAAAGAAAGTGTTTTAAAAAGACATTTTGATAGCTTTCATAGCATTACTATGAAAAGTTTAGTGAAAAAAAAATGTTTTTCATTTTTATAAAGTATTTATCAAAAATAATTTATTTAAAAGTTTACTTTTTCTTTTATATTTAATTTATTTTCAAAACAAAAAAAATTACAAAATTTTTCACACCGTAAAAAAAAACAACAGTTCTTTTAAATTTCACAACTTTTCTCCCAGTGCACCTGTGGTTTTGTCATTGTATTGGTGAGAGAATTTAGTTTTGCGCATCACTGGTTTAGGAGCTCATCTTCATATGAAATCTTAATAGCCTTTTCACACTTGTCAAAATTTAACATTTAACATTCATTTGCGAAGATGTTGGAATTTTCCCATAAGAAATACATAGGGCTAAAAATCAAAATTTTTCAACATTTTTACAGAATGTTACTATCTCATTTTGTTCCCTTTTACATTTTGCGATTTTTTTAGTGTCTTCACTAGATAAACTGACATTGAAAATGACATTTAAGTTCCATCACTAACAAAACTGACATTTATTGTCAACAAAAAATATTTTAACAAACAAAATGAGCGGCGGTACATGTAAGTATTTTTAATTTAATTTTTTGTAATATATTTATAAAATATGTTTCCAATTTAAGTGAAGAAGAACACTAGTCACCGAATTGTTTGGACAGCGGAGCAAGTAGGCATGTTTCTAGATCTCTGGGAGGAAAAGATTGAGGAATTTAGAGGGTCCCGAAAAAATTCACATGTTTACCAAGAAATGGCAGCAGCATTGCAGAATGCAGGTTTCAATGGTACTTGGACAGATATAAGAACAAAAGTCGATAATCTGACAAGGAAGTATAAGTTAGTAAGTGTAAAAAATCCTTTTTCGTGGCATAAAGTATTAAAGATTATTTTAAATTAATTCAGGATTGAAAAGAACAAAATAGGGCCGACAGGAGGAACACCATCTAATTGGGAACTCTACAGTAAAGTGCATAATATATTAGGATCATTCAAGCTTCATTATATAGAATTATCTATGCACGAAAGCACTGGTAAGTTAAAATTGTGAGTGCATTTAGCCACAAATTAAAAAGTTGTTTATATTTTCATATGTATATACATAAGTACTTATTTTTATAACTACCTTCTGTTTTCGGTAGCTTTATATGGTGCAAAATAATGGCTTACTTTTTCTGATTTACAGATATGTCTTCGCTAATAACCGAAGCTGAAGATTTGATTGAGTACGAGCCTAATGCCTCTTGCAGCAGTTTTTGTCAAAGTTATTTTGAAGCCACCCAAACACCACCGCCCAAAAGAAAAAGAGTTGATACCAATACGAAGCTTTTAAAATTTGCCAAAGAACGTATTGACATACTTAAGAAGCAACAGGAAGTAAAGCAAAATCAAGTTA
The DNA here is from genome assembly GCA_949318255.1 of Pollenia labialis. Lineage (NCBI taxonomy): Eukaryota > Metazoa > Arthropoda > Insecta > Diptera > Polleniidae > Pollenia > Pollenia labialis. The sequence continues at coordinate 45,706,079 of OX439142.1, read as the reverse complement.
ATGAAATGTTAAAGAGGCTAGACACCATTTCAAGTCAAAATGCTGAATTCCAGACCAAGTTACTGTCAATTCTAAAAGAAAAATATTAAATAACATATCGTTACTTTAATATATAAAAGCCCTAACTAATGTTTTCCTTACTTTACAGGAGAAGGAATCAACTTAATAAAAATTATAGTCTTGCAGTCACGATTTTTTTTAAACGCAGTTTTTTGTTCAATTCTCTAAAATCTAAAGGAAAATATTAGTTAGGGCTTTGTTATTTAATGTAACGATATGTACATATAAATTATGTATATGGTTCCCGTGAAATGTGAATTGTTGTGTTCCTTATTAAATATTTTTTTTCAAGAAAAAAATACTTTAATATATGTACATATATTTATTTATTTTCACATTACCTATAACCTAGCCTTTAAAGGCCATAATCGGTTACATGTATTATTATTATGTATTTATTTATAAAATCAAATGAACTGATGTATCTGAATTGTTGTGATCCTTTTTTTAGCGTTTTATTTTTCTTTTTTTAACTTTTTATTTTTAATATATACTATATCAAACTATGTAACTAATGTATAATATACATATTATTAAATATTGTGTTCCTTTAAATAAATAAAAAAAAATAAATTTAGCACATTTAAACGAAACCTTGTAAATTAATTTTTTGAATTTTTGATAATCTGCCCAATTATGAATAAAAATTTACCGGGAGTTTTTTCCCTTTTCCCATTTTTGCAATAGAATTTACATAGGAAAAATGGGAGAAGGGAGAAAACTTCCGGGGAATTTTTATTCATAATTGGGCTGTATATATTAATTTTATTTCTTTTAATTATTGTAATGTAAGGATTGTACAAATGTTTATCTACATATATGTATGTGTATATGAAATTGTAACGTTAAGGGGAATTCAAGGTTTTCTATTGTAGACCTTGTACTACTTGATTTAAAACATGGCAAAAAAATGCATACATATTAAATTTGCTAGACCAATTCACAATCTTGTGCAAATGGTCTTGCATCGCATGTTTTAAATCAAGATTACTAAATCTTTTTTAAAATTCATTTTAATTTTTAAAAGCGGCGTGGTGTTTGATTATTTTGACAACTGAAATAATGTTAAATGTTAAATGTTGCAAGTGTGAATGTCTGTTTCACAATTTCAACATATCCCATGCGTTCCTCCGAAATGTATGCAAGTGTACAAAGGGTGTAAGGGTTCTTAATTTAATATTATATTTGTTGACACCGTTCTTATATCGAATGCATTTTGAGAAAATTGCATTTAAAAAGAGCTCATTGAAAATATTTGGATTTTCTTAAGTAGTTTCTTTAAGTGTTAGTAACCCTTTTAAAAAGATATTCTTACGCACTTATGTTTATATACATACATACTTTGTTTAAAAATTATCATAAACATGGAATGTAGAATTTTCAAACTAAAAGCTTCTTAAGGTCCAATAGTTTTACCTTTTGGTACTAAATTCCTGAACTTTTTTGTTCTTTAATATATGAAACTTAGGGGGTAATTTTGTTGTTCACTTCACCTTGCGTTGAGAAAATTTTCATATACAATTTTTTGAATTTTTGAAAATTTTAAAAATTTAATATGAAACTTTTCTCAACGCAAGGTGAAGTGAACAACAAAATTACACCCTTAATAAGAATGCCTTTTTTCTTTTCACAAATAATTTTTTTTATCAGTATTCCAAAAATGAACAACTGTTAATCTAAGATGCTTTTTTAATATTTTGTATGCCCAGAAATAATGATGTATTTTTGCGAATGCCAGACAATGGGTGCAAAACCAATAGTTAGACAACAAATATGATACAAAACCTAATTGTTTTAAAAATTTAAAAAACTGTAAAAAACTTAAAAGTTTAAAATCTTTATTTCTAAAAATAAAAAATATTAAATTAAAAAAAAAATCATCAAATCTTATTTTGGTCAAAAAATCTTTAAAAATAAGATAAAATCTTAATTCTGGCAACGCTGCTACCGAGTTTAAAATTATGGTGAGGTTTTAAAATTGACTTATTTATTAGTAGAATTTCAACCCCTTTGTTACGTAATTCTTGCTCCAGCTGCGAAGTTGCTGACTCAGTCGTTATGCCTTGCGCATTCCAGTGCATAACATGATCATTTCGTATAACAGTTGAATTATATGGCATATTTAAGCAAATTACCCAAAACTCTTAGTTTGTCATGACATTTTTGAAGTGCGTCTACTGCATCAAAAAATGATTATTTCTGGGAACATATGAATGCTGCTTACTTCCTAGGAAGAGGGAATTACGTGTGTCATTGGCACGTGCTTGGTTTGGCAATTGAGGAAAATTCTCATCATCAATGTTAAAGGATGACGTATTAGTACGGTTACTAACCGGACTAGACTTAGAGGTAATACGTTGTCTGATCTGATCCTGACGGCATGGACACCTGGGATAGTCCGCCTTATGATTAACATGCATAAATCCTTTTGTTACGCAGTTGTGACACTAAAACACCACACTAGTGTCATGCGAACTTTTATTCAACTTACTTCAGCGTAGTCATGATTTCCTGCACAGGCTGCACAGGCTGAACAAACTACAATTCTATGACAGTTTCTTGCTCCATGACCATACATTGAGCATTTCGACCATTGAGTAGGACCCCTATTACCCTTAAGTGGTCTTCTCCAATACACAGCGATGTTGCAAAAATATTTAATTTTTAAAACTTCATTTTTCGAAACGTGTTGACGATTGAATTCAATCATGTAAAGATTTGTTTGTTTTAATTTCCGAAACGCTTACAGGTGTTATGTTGAATTCATGCTTGATAATTTCAGTAGTTAAGTGGGGTAACCCAAAGGGCACCATTTTAAAATTCTTTACTTCATGTGTATAATAATGAAGATTCGCTTTTTTGAGGCTATCTTAAGCCGCTTCGTATAGGACCGATGAGCTGGACATAATTTTTGTACCAACTGACATCCTCATAAAGGTATACTGTTCACCTAATAAACCAATCACAAATGAAAACTTATGAGTAGAATCTACAATTATTGGTGGAACTTTTTCTTTTACAGAAATTTTTTCAGTTTCCTCGGTATCGGCCAATAAACGAAATCTATTAGAGCTTGTAACTGGACCTTCGTTTGTTTTTGGTATCTTAAATTTGGGAGAGTTACCCCAAAACGCTTTCCTTTTTGTAGCAAACATATCAAAAAGCAATTAAATGCTTAAATAATTAATTAAATAAAACACGCACGATAATAAAAACACGTTGTTACGCTTAAGGGCAGAGATGCCAGAATGAGTCAGTTTAACAAATTTTCTTGGAATCGGTCTATATTTGACCATAGCTCCCATACATATACTTCTCCCGAAAATAGCTTTAATTGTCACAACTTCCTTATAAATGTTGGTTTGGCAACGATAATTTTAATAATAGCTACTATGTCAAGACAAAATTTTGTACTGGTAGGAACAAAATTCATAATCGGTCCCACCTTAACCGCCTCTCATAAATAGCTTTAAGACACAAAAGTTCCATGTTAATGTTGATATTTAAATAATATTTGGTAAAAAGAACTCTTATGTACATACATATATTGATCTAAACCAGTGATGCGCAAAACTAAATTCTCTCACCAATACAATGACAAAACCACAGGTGCACTGGGAGAAAAGTTGTGAAATTTAAAAGAACTGTTGTTATTTTTTTACGGTGTGAAAAATTTTGTAATTTTTTTTGTTTTGAAAATAAATTAAATATAAAAGAAAAAGTAAACTTTTAAATAAATTATTTTTGATAAATACTTTATAAAAATGAAAAACATTTTTTTTTTCACTAAACTTTTCATAGTAATGCTATGAAAGCTATCAAAATGTCTTTTTAAAACACTTTCTTTCATTATTTTAAATGACATGACAAGACAGGCATTGCATTTTACCAAAAGCATTTGTAATCATAAAATATTTTTTTCATGCCATTATTAAACAATTTATTTTGTTCAGTGCACCTACAAAAAATACGTAAATAAAATCTGAAAAAATAAAGAAGCAGTCATACACCCGAGCTCATGTACATACGACGTTGTCTCGTTGAGTCGACAATCGCTACTAACCAAAAGAGCATAAGAATGTGTGTGATTTGATTTTGAACAATTGTTCTATGGTTTGCGCACCATTGCCCTAAACTAATATTTGCCCAAAATTTATGTATCTCTACCCTCGCCTGGGTAACTATCTTGTCGAGATGCGAGGGCTTAAGTGCACTCTACGGTTCTGATCTCATGGGTTGATGTATGTGATGAATACGTCCTCGCGGGAGGTCAAGAACACTGAAGGGGTGTGCAACTAAAGGTTACTCATCTTGTCAGGATAATGAGGCGGTAGTGGAATGCACACTTCCGGACCATTATCAGTACATATAGCACGGCGTGTCAGCCCGCGGGTTCGCCCTATCCCTGGAGAAAGCAGGTGGATGAAGTCGCCGGCCCGGACACTACTCAAAAGAGTACAGGGTCGCTGGAGTCGTCAACCTGCCGTGGAGAGAGGAAGAAAGGAGGGGTTGCCCCAATTACCAAAGCGCTCATGTCTTCGGAACGAGCTGTGGAGGATAAGGGGGCGATACCCAAGAAGGTCGGCAAAGTGGCTAAGGCAGTGGCCACGGGGAAGAAGGCTGCTAATCCTCCGTCCGATTCCACTAGTGGCTCTCGTAAGGAGGCCAGTAGAGGAAAAGGTGCGGGCAGGAACAAGCCTTCTAAACTAGTCGTGCCGAAGTCATCAAGCTCATTGAAGAGGGTTGGTACATCTCCGGCTGAAGCTCCTAATGGCTCTAATAAGGAGACCATTAAGAGGATCAGATCTGGAGATGGTCAGCCTTCTTCATCGAACAAAAGACAGAAGAAGTCGTTGAGCCTGGAGGGTCATCTGCAAGTAGCTGTCATCGATCGGAATGATCCGGATGGGAGGATCAGTGCCGAGCTATGGCAGTTAGTGGAGGCTAGGCTTATCGACGAGCTGGCAGCATTCAAGGTTAAAGAGGAGGACGTATCCTTCAATGGTGCGGACTGGGTTAAGGGAGTGAAAGTTGTCAATTGTGGTAACAAGAATTCTTTGGAATTCTTAAGGACTACAATTGACAAATGCAGCGACATTAACCCGGGCGCAAGGTTTGAAGTAATACTAGCCTCCGATTTGCCAATTAGGTCCATAGTGACAGTATGGATTCCACCACCCGTACGCCCGGTGGAAACTATACTGGCAGTATTGGGCAACCAGAATAACAGGCTTCTTACCGACCAATGGAGGCTAGTGACCTCACTAGTGTGTAAGGAGAACACCGGCAGGGACTTCCGCTTCGCGGTGGATCGGAAGTCCATGGAATTCTTGGAGGAGGTGGGGGGGGGGGTTGTTAAGTTTGGCTTAGGTAACGTCAGGTTTCGGTATCCGAAACATGACAGGACTAAAGAGGTTGTCAGTGGTGCACCACTGTGAAGCAGCCTCAGCCGAACTAGCAACCTTCCTCACCAGCACCCGGACGGACGTAGCCCTAATCCAAGAACCTTGGATTAATAAAAATAAGGTTTGCGGTTTAGGGGTTGCGGGATACACTCTGTTTGTCCCGTCCACGGAGGACAAGGTAAGAACGTGTATATTAGCGAGGAATGAATTGAATTTTCTCAAATCTCATTCTTTCAGGTGCGGTGATTTAACCGTAGTAAATGGAGAAGCCAAAGGTAAGCGTATGCAAGGAGGAAGGGTGCAATCCTTGTATTGGGCTGCGATGCCAATGCTCATCATAGCCAATAGGGGAGTGCAGACATAAACAAAAGGGGTGAGTTAATGTTTGATTTTATAACTACTAACAATCTTATTATCTGTAATATGGGTAACACGCCGACGTTCTGAAATAAAGATAGGCAGGCAGTGATAGATCTGACATTGCTGAACCGTGACGAACAACTTGTTGTTGATTGGAGGGTGGCAACGGACTGTACATTTTCAGACTATAGCCGTATTATCTTCACATTGAATTTTGACCCACCTGGGGTTGCTCTATTTAGGAACCCTAGGGGGACAAAATGGGACTCCTTTAAGGAAAGAGTCCGAATTGGATTGGCGCAAAGGGCCTTGGGCGACTTGCTGCCAACTGATCTGGAGGGTGTTGTGCACAGGTTCACTCATCTTCTAAGGGAAAGCTATGAGCAGTCCTGCCCGGTTACATTCCCGGGTAGGCGTAAACAGCCCAAATGGTGGACCAGGGAACTTCACGTTCATAGGTCTACGGTTAGGAGACTGTTTAATAGGGCCAAGCTTACCAGAGGATTGGAACAATCACAGGGTGCAGTTCAACAGGTATAAGGCGGATCTGAAAAGGGCAAAGCGACTATCATGGAGGCAATTTTGTGCATCCATTGATAATGTCAACGAGTTGTCAAGATTTCGACGGATTTTATCCAAGGACCCTAAGGCCCTTGGTTACATCCAAAGGAATGACGGCTCATGGACTGAGTCTAGCTCTAAGACCCTAACCTTACTTATGGAGACGCACTTTCCCGGGTGCAGGGAAACCGGAGGTATGGAAGATGGTCAATGGGACGTGACGTCCATGACATCGGATTATACTTCCGCCTGCGTCGAGGAAATGGTCACAAGAGAGAAGCTGGCGTGGGCGGTCAATACTTTCGACCCATATAAATCACCGGGTCCGGACGGCATTTTTCCGGCCATGCTCTGCAACATTCCGGACGATGCATCTGCTGGTGAATGTATTCAAGAAGTGCCTCAGTGGGAGGTATCTGCCTAAGGGGTGGAGAGAGGTTAGGGTGATTTTTATACCCAAGGCTGGTAAAGCGGGCCACTCGAAACCGGGGGATTTTAGACCTATTAGTCTGTCTTCATTTTTGTTGAAGACTCTTGAGAGGCTAATAGATTTCTATCTCAGGAGCAATATTGAGACCCGCCTTATTAGCAACGCTCAACATGCTTACCTTAAGGGTAAATTGGTTGAGAGCGCGGTACATGAGGTGGTGGGTTGTATTGAGCACGGTCTGAGGCATAAGGAATATACTCTCGCCGTGTTTCTGGACATAGGAGCCTTTAATAACATTAGGATTGAGGCGATTAGAGATACGTTGTTGGAGTTGGGAGTAGAGGACTTTCTGGTGGAGTGGATAGTCTGCATGCTTGGCAGTAGGATTATAAACTCGGGCCTGGGGGATCATGTGATAAGGAGGAGGGTTATCAGGGGGACACCACAAGGGGGGTTCTATCACCTCTACTGTGGTTGCTTGCGGTCAACGGGATTCTTAGGTCATTTGATTCCATGGGTAGGAAAGTTGTTGCCTATGCAGACGACATAGTTCTGCTGGTCATGGGAAAATTTTTGTTCACGATCGGGGAAATTATGCAGGTGATGCTAGGTGAACTCTCGGCTTGGGCAAAGGATAGGGGACTGGGTGTTAACCCTGTGAAGACTGAGCTGGTGCTATTTACCAGAAGGTATAGGATAGAGGAATTTAGGAGGCCAGTGCTAGATGGCGTCGAGCTACCTCTATCGGACGGAGCAAAGTATTTGGGTAACTTTCTGGACTGCAAACTGTCTTGGAAGAGAAATACTCAAGAAAGGATGAGAAGGGGACTCAATGCATACTACACATGCACTACACATTGGTAAGAACTGGGGTCTGAGGCCGGATATGGTAAACTGGATTTACACATCGGTTGTTAGGCCTATACTTACCTATGGATGCACTGTTTGGTGGGGTGCGTTGGGAGTGGATAGCTATAGGAAGATGCTCAGCAAGGTTCAAAGAAGTGCACCTCTTGGCATCACAGGCGCAAGGAGAAGCACTCCGCAGGCAGCGCTGGACATCCTACTATATCTGTCACCTATTGAGCATTACGTAAGGAGTGTGGCCGCTAGGAACTTAATCAGACTTTACGAGTCTTCCTTAGTTAGACCTAGGCGGGATGATCACACGAGAATCTTGTACGAGGTGGGTCTGCTTGATCGGGATATTACTCTCGGGAGAATTTCGGATCATAGGACTATGACCCTGGACTTCGGCAAAACACCACCAGTGGAGTTCCCGGATAGGGAAGTTTGGAGTGGATCCAATGGACTGTTTGAGGGGTGGGCAGTATTTACGGATGGATCCAAGATGGAAACCGGCACTGGTGCCGGTGTGTATATAGCGGACACCGAGGTGAAGAGGTCATTCAGACTCCCCGATCTGGATCTGGAAGGCGATCTGGAGGGCGACGGAGGTGATACTGGAACACATCGTGGGTGGATCTGTGGTGACAATTTACGTCGATAGTCAGGCGGCGCTAAGGGCATTGACGAATTATACGGTGCGATCGTGCCTGGTCGCTCGGTGTAGGAATGCTCTTGGTGGACTCATGGAGGCATTCAATGTGAGGCTGTGTTGGGTACCTGGACACTGCATGGTTGAGGGAAATGAGGTGGCGGACGAACTCGCGAGAGGGTTCGAATCTGGACTTAGTGGTAAGGGACAGGGGGGTAAAGCCTCCCCTATGTTACTACTATGGTGTGATACGGGAGAAATTCCGTGATGACGTTAACCGGTCCTGGGGGGACAGAGTGGATTGCAGGGTGTCTAGGGCATTATGGCCCGGATTGGACGCGGGGGCAACCAGGGTTCTACTGGGATTGGATAGGAGTAGTCTTAAAACGCTTATAGGGTTCTTGACGGGTCATTGTCCGGTCAGGGCTTTTGAGAGCAGATGGGACAACGTCATACCGGACTTCTGCAGATTGTGCGAGGATTCGGAGGAGCTGGAGACGATCGAGCATGTAGTTTGCCATTGTCCCAGGATGCAGGGTCTCAGACAGAAGTGGCTAGGAAGTAGGTTTCACGACGAACTGGGGTGCATCGCTGGATGTAGTCTGGCTGATCTACTGGGGTTTGTCAGGGAAATAGTGCGGTTGTTTCTGTTAAGGGGACGGTAGAGAGGGAATTTGTTCTTCACTGTACCTACTAACTTTCCTATTTTCTATACTCTATCCACCTCATACTTCTTTTCTTAACCTTTCTCTTTTTCTATCTTCTTTATCTTTCTTTCTTCATGTTGAAGGGATTCACAATGGACCGTACTGGTCTCCGAGTGGAAGTGTGCCCTTGGGCACATAACCCTTCTGAACCTAACCTAACCTATGTATCTCTAATTTTAGAGTTTACTTACATTGAATGAAACTTCTTTATTTAGATGGACTTTTTTAAGTTCTTATTAAGTAATTAAAAATTAAATGGATTTCAAATGTATTTTTAGAAAGAATTTTATGGAAAATATAGCTAAAAACACAATTGAAACCTACAATCTAATTTTGTATAAATACCGCAATTATGTATTTCGATTTAAATAGTTTCCATAATAAGAAGTGTTGTTTAAAAAAATTAATAATTTCTACTTTCTTGCCCTTGTTATAAAAACATTCAAGATTTTTCTCTTCAAAATAAGATTTTTTTTGGACAAATGAAGATTTTCCTTCCAAATGTTCTGGCAACGCTGCTCGGTGGTAATAAAATATACAGAGAAGATCGACCTACCCCTGGCGGAGGTGTACTTATCGCAATCAAAAGTAATATTCAGCACAAATTATTACCTAGGTTTAAAACACGCTCTATTGAGAATATTTCAGTACGAATCATGATTAACGGAAGACCTGCAATTTAAACTTCAACATATATTTCGCCGGCCAACTCTGTCGACATTAAAGCGGATATGGATTTGCTAACCAACTCTACTAGCGACTTTTTTATATTTGGTGATCTGAATGCATATTGGAATTGCGTAACGAGCAATGCTATTGGAAATGAGTTGTATAATCATTGTCTGCGTTCCAACTACTATATATACCACCCAGGTGCCTTTACACGTTTTGGTCGGAATTTAGGCGCAGTTTAGCCCTCTACGGTAGACATCCTATTAACGAACTCAAGTGTTAGATTTTCCACCTTGGACACCCATCCCAGCATTCTTCAGTCAGATCATGTTCCAATCACATGTACAATTTTGGTCAGGTTAAGAATATGACAGAGACAGTTCCCTTGTGCTATCTTGCAGACTGGTCAGCAATCAGAAACTGGGTTGATGGCGAAATAAGGAACCGACACATTGACCAAGCCGTGAGTAATGCTGATAGCCTAGAGCAGTCCTTAGGTTAATTAACTTCTATTGCTAGCGAGGTTTTTAATCAAATTTCTACGGGTACAAGAAATTGTTGGCAGAAAGATATCTCTGTGACTAGCTTATTTTTAATCAGACAGAGAAACAAATACAACCGCAAGTTTCAAAGATGTGGGGATTTGAACCAAAGAATACAAATAGTTTGCATATTAAAGCAACTGAACAGGCTTATTAACTAGCACCTTAACAGGGACAGAAATGAAAGCTGGACTAAATTTATTTCCAAATTGCCCACCGGTTTTAAAAATTTTTGGAAGCTATCCAAAGCCCTAAGGAATAACAAATCTCCTTACGCGGACTTACTGGTGAATAATAACACACTAAAAACTAGTTCTGAAAAGGCAACTTCATTTGCAGACGTTTTCGGGAGCTCACATTCCATAACTATAAATAATGCGTCACCTCTGCACATAAGGGTCTCTAATTATATCCATTGCTTCAATAGTGTATTAGATGGGGCAGATGTCGTTCTAACGGAGGTAACATCACAAGTCTTTCTGCTAAAAAGCAATAAAGCTCCTGGCCTGGATGGTATTAATTCTATTATTCTCAAAAAAAAATCAGGCATATGATTACTTCTTTGAAACATTAAAAAACGGATACTTTCCTCACATTTTTAAGAAGGCTAAAGTAATCCCTATCCTGATAGCGGGGAAAAACCCCAAGCTACCTACTAGCTATAGAGCAATAAGCATCTTGGGCTTAATGGACAAGATCTTTGGGAAGATTGTTCATGTGAGATTGTTACACTTCTGTGATGACAATAACATTATAGAGTCGTCAATTTGGTTTTCGTAAGGAACACTCCACTACACATAAGCTAAAAACAGTCGGAAACTTTATCGAAAATAACAAGCGTAACCGTAGAAGTACTGGGGTCTTGTTTCTTGATATTGAGAAAGCCTTTGACTCTATCTGGCATGATGGCCTTGTGTTTAAACTCAACTCTTTTGGCTTTCCGATTTACCTCCTAAAGATAATTAAAAGTTTTTTAGAAGGTCGCAAGTTCATAGTTTGCGTCGAAGATACATTTTCTAGCGAGAGGCGAATACCTCCTGGTTTACCACAGGGGTCGGTGTTATCCCCCACACTTTACTCAATATATACGTCAGATATTGTTATACATAAAGGGCATGAAGCAGCCTTCTACGCTGACGATAACGCGTTTATTTGTTGCGGTAAAGTCTCAAATGCGATAATTAAAAGAATGCAGAACTGTCTGCAATCAGCTCAAAGGTACTTTGACAAATGGAAAATTAAGGTCAATGACCTTAAAACGCAGGATATTATATTTCCCTACAATAATTCACCTAAACCTATACCTACCCTACCTCTAGGATCTCAAGGAATTTCTATCCCGCTTAAGGAAGATATTAAATATCTAGGAGTTGTTCCTGACAAGACTTAGTTTCAGACAACACGTAACCTATATATGTGATAAGTCAATTAAGTGCGGTCGCGCGCTGTATCCCTTGCTCTTCAGAAGATCGAAGCTCAACTTAAAAAACAAGATCCTATTATATAATATGTGCATTCGTCCAATCATGTCCTACGCTTGCCAGGTATGGTTTCATAAAGCTGCTAAAACACACACAAAGAGACTCCAGGTAATACAGAACAAGAATCTAAAAATAATACATAGACTATCTCCGAGATACTGAACTAGGTTGCTGCACAAAAATTTTTATCATAGAACTGACGCTGTCATTCAATGAAAAATGCAGAAGGTCTGAATCTGAAACTATAAGAAATTTGGTAAGCAACCACTGAGATTCTTTCGTACGAAAGAATCTAGTAAGTGATTGTTACTTTAAATTTCTTATACTTATTTTTCTTTGTGTTTACACAAGGTTTTTTTATAAACAATTTTTCCCTAATACTGTGATATTTTTACTATTGTCTTCATATTGATTTATTTAGTTTTTAATTGCTGTAATACCTTTTCGTAAAATCTCATAACTTGTACACTTGTTAATTACTAATTAGATTTAATCAAGAACATTAAATTAAAAAAAAAAATTGTTAAACTGATTCAAATTGAAATAAAATAAGATTAAACTAAATTTAATATAGATACGAACATAATACATAATATGCTTTATGGTTACAAAGACTCTATTCCGGAAGCAGTTTGTATGGGGACTATGTGCAATTATGGACTGATTCTCACCATTTGAATAGGATTGGGCCTTAGGAGTTCATACCTTATTTTACTTTTAAGACAGACTTTACTTTTGCGCACAAGATTTACATGCAAATCCATCCAAGTAGCTGGACAGACGAATTCAGAAATTCTAAGTAAAACGGTATACTAAAAGATGGGTCCAGATAAAATATTTTTTGTTTTGCACACATCTAGAGGTTCGCGGTCGGTTTAATTCGAAACCGAAACCGTGGGTTTTTTAAGCCCTAAAACCGAAACCGACAAAAATAAGTCGGTTTTACTTTTAAATTTTCCCCGGTTTTTATAGCAATTTTATATATGCTACCCTTGTTAAGATGGTTTGCCAAAATAACATGGTGTTCCATAAAACAATTAAATTCGTAATAACGGAAAATCCACAGAATTTTGGGACTTTCTAAGGTTTTTTCTTCAAAGTTTTAGTAACACTGTTAACAGTTTGAATGAAAAACAAACAAAAAACAAGTGAAACGTTTAACACAAGCAAACATTTACTTACAACATATTTGTAAAAGTTTTTTTTTGTTTGTTGAGTGAGTTTATGAAATCACATTGATATTAAACAATATATTATTTTTAAAATGTCGGAATTGAAGTCGGAAGTGTGGAAACATTTTAAAAATTCTGAAAACGAGTCGAATAAAGCAGATTTGATAAAAAAAATTTACAAATTCAAAAGGGTCTACATGTTCAATGACAATAAATTTAAGTAAACTTTTTGTTTGATTCAGTTAAATTATTTGTTTGAAAAAATCAGTGTTTTTTTTCAATAAACAACATGCAAATAAATTGTTTGAATATGAAAATGTGTTTATTGGACCGATTTCAGACAAAAAATGTTTTGATTCTACAAATTTTTTGTTTGAATTGGAAAAATAATTTTTTCTGTGTAACGATCAAACCATCTTCTACAGAATGTGTAAGGGCCTTTTCAGTAGCTGGGAATTATTAGTTGTTTTTGTTTGGCTGCAGCAGGACCAAGTAATAAATTAAAATTAAAAACTTGTGAGTTTTGTTTCCTATTTTTATTCCCAATGTTTCGGTAAGCGTCGCTAACCATCTTCAGGGGTATGTAAACAATTAAAAAATAATCACAAAACTTCACAAAAACACTTGATTTTCTTGCTAAAGGATTTTCCCAACTGGCGATTTTTGCACAAAGATAATATCAAGTTTTAGCCATTCTCTGCTAAATGCCTTAATATTTTTTAAGTTCAATTATTTACAAAATTAGCAATGAGCGATATGCGTTTGTATTTTTATTTATTAATTTACTTTAAATAAAAAATGTGATGTGAAACTGAATTAAAAATAAGTTACTTTTCGTTATGTTTTAATTCCTTAGCAATATTTTTTAAATTCCAAAAAAAAAACCGAAAACGCGGTTTTAAGAATTTTGAAAAACCGAAACCGCGGTTTTCAAATTTGACGGTTTTTGCGAACCTCTACACACATCACCACAACCGTATAATAACACTGTGTGGCAAAAGATTCCCGCCCTAAATTGTATTATTTTTGTGTTTCTTGTACAATTACCTTTAATTTGAGTACCCACACATTCTACTAAGTGGGCGGGGCGGTTTTTTGGATCCAGGGGGGCCCACGAGCCTCAGCCCCCTTAAATTTTAATTTTTGTTTTTTTCTTTTTTTATTCTGAAACGGGTAGCATATTTTTTTATTTTTTTTCGTACGCCCCTTAAAGTGCATTTTAGCCAAAAAATGTTACATACAACCTTGTAATAAGCCAGCGATTTGTTGACGGCTATAATGTATACAAACTCAGCAATTGCAAAAAGTATACCTATGTGTGTATGAACATACGTTATTTTTTTATATTACTTACCGATGGATTGAAATATTTGACTGCAACTCGATACACATCACTCGTTTCACCATTTTCTTGAAATAAACATTGAAATTCGCTGCAACTTGAACTACATAAGCGGCAAGGGAAGTCCATGTTTTACTAGATATACAAATTTAATTAAATACATACATTACCATACATATAACATAATACTTTTAATTTTACGTACCGCAAAAATTCTTAAGGCTTAATATTTCATAAAATAAAAATAAGTATTATCCAAATATATTATATACTTTACAAATCAATTTATAAATTTTCCAAATAATTGTTTGTTTACAAATATATTGAGCTGTGTTGTCAGGTTATTTTTTTCTCCCCCAACAAAACTTTAAAAACATCAAGTTCAGATTGTACCAGAATGCAGGGCTGTCAGATGTGGCGAATTATAAACCTAATTGGCGACGCATTTTTTTCAAAAAAATTTGCGGTTATTTTGGCGATTTCTAAAACGCGTTTTATCTGTTTTTCATATTTATATGAAAAAATGCATGTGCACTGGATAATATTTTTCTTAGAATTTTTAAGAAATTTAAAATCGCAATACGAATGCGGTTGTTTAAGGTGATAAATTGATAATATTGCCAGGCACATTAGATTGAAAACATGAAAAAATTGTTTCCAAAGAAATCTTAAGGCCCAAATACACTGATCAAAGTAGAGATGAGCGATATTTCCGTACCTGTGATTTAATCACTGTTACTGAAAAATCACGAATCACAGTTGTGACCAAATCTGTTAAGTAACAGGTACTTGCTAAGTTGTTATTTTCTTATTTTGTTTCATACACAAATTTATGATATTTCACTGTTTGTGTGGGTAAAAGCGTTTTTTGCACTCATGAATGTAATTGTTGCTATTTTTTCTTTTGTTCTCTCTTCTTCCTTATTAGAATTTTTTTTAAAGCCAATGTTTATTTGTTCAAGTATGTCCAACTAAACAGGTGATCGTTTTTGTTGCCTTATTTCTTTGTCAAACTCCATAGCAAAAAATTTTCAAATATCCTAGAACAAAAATAAAAGTTGTGATCACAATCACAGTTTTAAATAACAGTGATTTTAAAATCACGTTCACTAATCACGATGTTCCTTAAAAATCACGGAATCGCTCATCTCTAGATCAAAGTACTCATCAAGCATTGTGGTAGTATAAGTGAAAATGTGTTTGTATGTGTGACACCGACAACGCTTGATGAAAAATTAAAAAAATTTAGATATGACGGCGAATATTACGTCCAGCACCCGTACACGTTTAATTCGCCGTCTGGACAAGCATTTGACAAGTATATTTGGCCCTTTAGATTTTTGCACATTTTCCTTATCAGAAGTTATCAATAAATCAAATCTTTACCGAAAAACTTATTTTGCAAAATAAATTTTAAAAACTCCTATGATTTGCAGGGAAAGAACAAAAACAATGATCATCAGGCTTCTTGCGCAGACCTGTTCAATGGGCCTTGTGTAGAACAATTTAGCACTTTTATTTTGTCGATTTAGCACTTTTAATTTAAATTCTTCTGGCAAGCCTGCATATTAATTATTGTTGCAATTAATACCACAAAGCATATGTCTGTGATTAATACTAAATAATTTTATAAATCCTTTTTCATGTTGTTACATTTTATTATTTGCGCTATTTCGTTAAAAGCTTCTACAACTTTTGGTCTTACAATTTAAACATAAATTAAAAAAAAACATGAATTTAAAAGAAAAAATATTTTGGAATGAGTTTCTTGAATTATACGAGACAATGCCGTGCTTGTGGAAAATAAAAAGTGCTGAATATTGTAATCGTAAGCTTAAGAGCAAATGCTATGAGAAAATGGTTACAAAATTAAAGGAAATAGATCCAGATGCCAGTAGAATAAAAGTAATAAAAAAAATTAATGCTTTCCGCACTAATTATAAGCGCGATTTAAAGAAAGTGAAAAATAGTAAAAAATCTGAAGCAGGAGTAGAAAACGTATTTGAATCTTCGTTGTGGTACTATGATAAACTCAAATTTTTAGATGATCAGAAATGTTCCAGAGAAGGAAAATGTGCCATGGATACAAAAGGCATCAATGTAAATTCATATAACTATATTACCTATAAAATTTATCAAATTTTTTTTATAAACAGGACGAGTCTAGCGATGACACGTTAGTGATACCATCTTCCAAAAAACGAAAAGTGTCTGCAGAAGACAATTTATTAAAAAAAGCTTGTCAAAAATTAGTTAGCAGAGACGATGCAACATCATTTTTAGCAAAAGAATGGGCAACGCAGTATGAGGAGCTGTCGAAAGAACAAAAAGCTTTTACAAGAACGATAATTTCAGATGTTCTTTTCCACGGATATCTGGATAAGCTTACAGAAAAATCTGTTGAGGATATACACAATGTTTTAAATGGATATTTGTCTCAGAGAGAAAGACCATATTTATCAGGCACGTCAACATCATCATATATTGATGAATATACATATACATATTCTCCCCAATCATGCTCCTCATCAAACTAGTATTTTGATCAACCGCTTTTCGCCCCAACAGATACAAACGTTTGTTAGATCTACAAACTAAAATAATCTTCAAGGTTTTAATAATCATCAAGTCAACCCAAAACGATGCAACGGCATCCGTCTTCAATGATGCATGTACATATATGATGAAAATGTATAGTTTTCAACTCAATAGTATGGAACAGGTTTGATTCCTGCTGATTTTGACAATTAGTTTTGAGCAAATCTCAAACTACTGACTTTTTAAAAGCGCATTAGATCAACACTATAATATAACTTTGGAAATAAATTCATTGCAAAAGATTGAAAAAATTTAAAAATTATTTACAAAACGACTATAAATAGCAAAAAGACGAAATTGACATGTGGTATCATTGTTGCCAACTTTTTATGAAGACTTCCCGTCAAATCGCACTTCAAAAACCGCTAGAAACCGCAAAATTTTTTATTTAGCTTAAAATGTTTAAAAATATCGCTAAAATCTAAATATAATGTGAAATGTTTATACAAATCTAGATATAGGTTGCTTTTTTAAAGGTGTATGTCTTTCAATTAAAATTATATTGTAAGGTTTTTAAT
Organism: Pollenia labialis; assembly: GCA_949318255.1. Lineage (NCBI taxonomy): Eukaryota > Metazoa > Arthropoda > Insecta > Diptera > Polleniidae > Pollenia > Pollenia labialis. The sequence continues at coordinate 45,688,733 of OX439142.1, read as the reverse complement.
TTCACTGACTCCTTTAGTTCCGCGAACGTACAAAATGTGAATATTCATTAACAATTCATGGATTTGTATTGCTTGAAATCTATCCCGACATTAGAGTTACATAAGTGCACTTAATATAGCTTTGGTAATGATGCTACAAATTTTAGACCGTAGACCAAGATTAAAAAAATCTTAAAAGAAAAGAAGGAAGAAATTGCAAGACAATCGATTTGAAATTTAACACTAATTTTTATTTGATATATGTATGTATGTATATGTACTTACATTTACTTTCTGAGGGACATTAATTTAAAAAGGTTGAATAAACATATCGAGCCTTTGCTGCAAAAGAGTAATATCTTAATTTTGAATTTTCTAACACCTTACAATTTAATTCTCCTGTCAAGAGTTGAGTATATAACATATTTGTATGAAATTTTTACACAATATGAAGAATCGATATGGCGATTTACTCAACATATTTTGTCTGTAGGCGGCCCTATATTCTTCTGGGAATTAAAGAATCAAATACATTAGCTCAAATATTTGGTTTTTTCAGTTATTACTCTATTGCAGCAAAGGCTCGATATGTATGGGTATATGGATAACATAGCCACTACTGCTTTAAAACGTTTATAATTTTTAAAAGTTTTTGCTGGCCATTATTTTAAAGATTCATGCTTGAAAACTGTTTACAATCCTAACAAACGAATAGATAATTTTTGTTTCACTCCGAAGACTTCGCTTCGATTAATACAAATTATTTTTACTTTTTTAGGAAAACTAGAAATAAGGTTTGTATCCGTGAACTTAAATAAAAAATATAGAAGAATTTTGGCATATCTAGTTACAAGCTTGCTTATACTAAACAGCATACTTATATGAGCTTAGGCAAAGGCGTAAAATGGCGCTTTCTTGTTTTTTTGAAAGCATCACAAACGGTATTTCTTGAATTCTCGAATTACAGTACATTGTTTGGAATTAGGTTTGACAGCCGTATGGAAGTTTTATCCGAGGGATAATAAAAAATACTTTTAATTTTTGGTTGCTTAAGTGCTTTAATATAAACATTGATTTGCTGAAGACAACACCCTTTTAACTTTAGCTTTGACTATAGATTATATTTTGATCGAAAAAAGTTGATAACACTGGTCTACCGTAAAAATTGTTTTAAATAAATTCAAGTCCGTTCTCAGTTTTTTTCTATCACGTCTAATTTTTTTTTGGGCAGGACAAATATTTCGCTCGAAATAAGGCTCTTCTGTTAATACATTTCAATTTAACTTCCTAATAAGAAAATTTATAAAATCTGCGTAAAACGTTGTAAATTTTTTTTTTGCGGAAACAAATTAAATTTCCACAAAATTTAATTACTTTAATTGAAAACAAATCTCATATTTTGAGATAAAAGTTGTAATTTTCAAATGCCTAGAACAAAAATTGTATTTTCTAATGATATTAAAAAAACCGCCAGATATCCCGCTAACCGCCAAAACGGAAATTTTACCCCGTTGAACACGTAAAAACCGCTAGAATCGTGGTAAACCCGTCAAATTGGCAACAGTGTGTGGTATAAACGTAAGTCTGAGTTTAGACGGTTCATTCTTTACTGAAAAGATTCTTCCTTTTTCTTCTTTGAACAAGAATTGGCGTTCAAATGATTCATGTCATGTTGAAGACATGTTTTTTATTTTGTATAGTCGTGCGTATGAATGTGTGCTCTTTGATATTGAAAACAAAAACAAAATTAAGCAACGAATGAAAAAGCAAAGCGTACTGACAGTACAGACATGTGTGTACTCGTTTCTTTTCCCCTCTCGCCAATAAAGTAGCAATCTTTTCAGTAAAGAATGAACCGTATAAACACAGACTAATACCATGTTCACACGGACAGCAATATTCGTGTTTCGCTCTCTTATTCCTGTTTCGCGCCCCAAACATGATTGAAACGACTTGTTTTCCCATACAAAATTTTGAGAGCGAAACAGGTCGTTTCATTTTGAAACAGGCTGCGAAACATGAAAAATGTACTATCATCTCCAATTTTGATAACAGTTATCGTTAGTTTATCTGAACTAGCTCTCAAAAAATATCAAAACAAAGAAAAAAACAAAATAAAAATTGATTTTTAATAAAATAAAGTGATAATTATATATTCTTAAGTTTTATTTACTTTTGTATCTATTTAAAAAAAATCACACTAACAACACAAAAAAAATGTCAAAATGAAACAGGAATAAATCGTATGAACAGCATGTTTGGCAATCTAGTTTCAGAGAGCGAAACCAGTGGTTTCTATCATCGTATGAACATAGCATAATGATTCATCTCAGACTCTATTAGGCAGTGATGCCAGGAGAAATTTCAACAATTCCCTAATTGTCTAAGAAATCCCCTTTTTCCCCTACAACTAAAAAGATATTCGCTACGTTAAAAATTTAGGCCCTAATTTTGTAAAACACAACGCAACGACAAAGAATAACATTGAAAGCAAAAACAAATTCATAAATATTTTGTAATTTTTTTGTTGCCTCTAACAGAAATTCACATTGGTTTTTAAGATTTCATACGCCTCATTGCTTGTGGGGTTGAAAATTTTAAAACGGTAAATAAATTTCTGTACAAAGCAACAATAAAATTACAAAATATTTATGAATTTGTTTTTGCTTTCAATATAATACTTTGGCGTGCGTTGTGTTTTACAAAATTAGGGCCTTGTGCCCAATTTTCAGGATTGTATTTAAATCTATATTAAGTTAATTTTCATAAAAACTTAAGTCGTATTTAAATACAGATTGGTTTTTTGGGTTTTATTTGAAGTCTTATTTAATTAAGATAAAAGTATGGTAGCACTACTTAATACAAAAAACAATAAAATTACAAAATATTTATGAATTTGTTTTTGCTTTCAATATAATACTTTGGCGTGCGTTGTGTTTTACAAAATTAGGGCCTTGTGCCCAATTTTCAGGATTGTATTTAAATCTATATTAAGTTAATTTTCATAAAAACTTAAGTCGTATTTAAATACAGATTGGTTTTTTGGGTTTTATTTGAAGTCTTATTTAATTAAGATAAAAGTATGGTAGCACTACTTAATACAAAAAAAATACACAAGTGTATTTATTTACAAGGTGGTTTGAAAAAACAGCTGACTGTTAAAGCTTTGCCTGTTGTTGTTGTATTGTTTTGATATTGAGACCACCTTACTAAGATATTACAATAGAAACTTCCCTACAAGGCGAATTCAGACAGGTAAACTCATCTCTACAACTACAAAAAGCCCCATGTATTTTGTTTATACAATTTTATGGTTGATTGTCAAAATTTTTTTATTGCAAATTAAAATTATCACTTTTTTATAAAAGAAATTAATAAATTCACTTCAATCATTAGCAGTTTTGAAATTTTTTTATTATAAAAATAATATTTTTAACACTTTTCATTCAACTTCTTCTCAAAGCAAAATCATATTTTGACGTTTGACCATATTTTTTAATTCGCCTTGGAAACAGCTGATGAACGGCTGACGAGATGAGTTTACCTGTTTGAATTCGCCTTGCTTCCCTACAAGAAGACTACCGGTCATTTTACTAGTTATAAGGGCCAAATACACTTGTCAAATGCTTGTCCAGCCGGCGAATTCAACGTGTACTGGACGTAATATTCGCCGTCATATCTAAATTTTTTGATTTTTCATCAAGCGTTGTCGGTCACACATACAAACACATTTTCACTAATACTACCACAATGCTTGATGAGTATTTTGATCACTGTATTTGGGCCTTAATAGTAATTTTTTTAGTTTTGGTTATGCATTTCTTGTAGGGTTAAGTTGAAATTAAGTGTACCAGATCGGTGACTTAAGTTCCACTTAAGTTTTTAGTGAAGAAGAGAATTTTGTATTTAAAACGATTTTAAAAATAAATATGTTTTAAAATCAATCCTGAAAATTGGCCATTATTGTTTTTAGCAACAGGCAAATAAACGCATAATTTGTTAAAATTTTGTAAATATTATAATAAAAGCATTTATTAGCAACAAGAGAAAAAAAACAATAAATATGTAAATGTCATACACGCACAGGCCGAGTCCCATGGAATCTGCTGTAGTTTATACGTTGTTTTTTATACACCACCACCACTAGTCGTGAATTTTTTTGTTATTATTCATCTCAGACCAAGGTCTATCCCAAGGTATATTTATATCAGGTAGCCGCGAGATTACAATTACAATTGGGCAATAAAACAAACTTTTGATTGTTGTTTTGTGATACAAACTGTCAAAAAGCAAAGGGGCTGATAAGAGACAAAAGATAAAGGCAAAAAACTTGTTTACTATACAAAATTTGACAGTTCGTATCGCAAAACATGCAAATAAAAATAAACAGCTGACTTTTCGAGACTACCTGGTATAAATTTACCTTGCAGTAGTCATATCTAGACACCAGGGTTGTTAAATAGATTTTGACCTTTTTCGCCAAATTCAAAGACAAAAATCCTCAAAGCCTTAACAGGCCGTCTATATTAGACATCGCTATGTTAAAACAACAAACAATTTCTTGTGCACACATGAATTTGGATAGTGAAGACTGCTGTTGTCGGTGTTTTGTTCTTGTTTAAACAGCGTTGTTAAAACAATTGTTTGCACAACTATGTCTAACATCACTGCAGTATTGCCATATAATTAAACGCCATATTGATTGCTATTGTTGCTTTTTATATGGTTTTTCTTGCCATACGTTTTCACCGCATAGAAGAACATAAACAATTGTACGTCGCTAATTCTGCCATCGTTTTGTTCTTGAGCAAACATAACAATGGAAAGTCTGGACGGCGTGTAATTTGTAGTTTTTGACAGTAAAATACATATTTTTTAAATTATTTAAAATAATTTTTTAAGGCCTAAAAAAATCAATTTCTTCCGTATTGCTAAAATACGCCAAAAATTCAAGAAAAGTCGCCGTGATATACATATATTTTGTTCGATTTTTATTTAGAAACAAAAATGGTACACTGTTTACTATAAAAGTTTACAGAAGTCTACTTAAAGTAAAAAAAAAAAATTTTCTGTAAGTATTAACCCAGCGGGAAAATAAGGAATTAATTACATAAATAACTAAAAAAATAATGTATTATTTCCGATCGATTAATAAGGCATTCATTGGAAGCGAGAAAATGATTTTATTGACACAAAAATTATGCATTGATTACCACGTATGTATATTCCCACATCTGTAGAACAAGTAATGAATTGTTTCTGTTCGTAACAATTATACGTATTTTTTAGAATTTTAATTTTTTGTCTTTCCTTTTGAATACATTGTGAGGGTATTACGATTCAAGAAGTTCTAATTGCATTCTACTTCGAATGCGAGTTTTAGTGGAGTTCTTTGTTTCAACATAGGCATTACTTGTTGTAATTTCCAGCATATAAACAACAGTCAAAGCAAGTTCCTTAAAATGGGTACATACCTGACGTATATTTGTAGCTTTAGAATTTTGACCAAAACTGATTTAAATTAAATGGAATATCATCATTAAAATACTCTTTCCAATTAACAAACTGTAATTTTTTCCATTGTGTTTCATAAACACCCAAAGGTACGTTAGGATTCATAAAAATCTTTAAAATATCTTTATTTATTTTTTTATTTATTTATAATACGAGAAGATGTGAAGGAAAACTTTGCTAAAGTTACTTAAAATTTTTGATTGGTTGGGATATGACTATGATGCAATGAAGGAGCGATATGTTTATTATATGATAAACACACATTTTTTCAATTTGTGTTGGTTTATATAAACCTTGACATGCATTTGACTGATATAGACGTTGTTTATAAAAAAGAAAAAATTGCTTCTGCTTGTGAATCCGAAGCATGCTACAACGGTGCACTTTTAACTATTTGTCCAACCTCGGTAAAAATGAACGAAATTTTTCGGTAACATGGTAATTTGTAAATTAAATCAGGCATATACTTTTTGACGACTTACTAAGAGCTTTGAGTGTGTCATAAAGTTATTTCCTAAGCCGTTAAAATGCTACATATCGATGTCTTACTTTCTCAAACTTGTATCTTAAAAAAAATAAAATTTTTCAGGAGAGAAAAAAAACGTTTCATCCTTGTATACTTTGGTGTTTGGGTTAAAGTTAAAATGGAATTATTAAAGAATTGATTACATCAATGTATGTATATTGTATTGAGATAATAAGTTGTTACAGTATTAGAACACAAAAATAGCAGTCGTTTGATATGAAAAAGTCAAAACCGTATTTTTTAAGTTACGAGGTTGAGGAAGTAAGGCATCGATATGTATTTATTTAAAATATTTTATCTATTTTATTAAATAACTTTTTGATCTCATATCTTGAGTACCTCAATTTTTATTTTGTTTTTATTATTGTTTTATGAATTAAATTGTTATGTTTCTGTTATTTTTTTATCTTGTATCTAGAGCATAATAATACGGAATAAAAGCATAATAATAGGTAATAAAAGCGTGAGGTAATAATAATTCAAGTTCCTATTTCAATCTTCAATTAATTTTTAAGTATTGAACCATTTCTTTTACTTTCTATGTAAACAAGTTCCCTTACGTATTTTTATAAAAGTTTTTTTTCATTAATTAAAAACAAAATTTACTTAGTATTATTTATATGGAGCGGGAACCCGGGATCCCGGGAAATTTAAAAAAAATTCCCGCTTTCCCGGGTATCGAAAAAGTCCGGGGAAAAAAACTCTACTCAGGACCAATAACCAAAATATAGAAAAAAACTAAACAAAAAGACTTAACTTCACAATTGAACAATTTTACTTTCGGCGTAATTATAAATAAATGAACTTTTTAAGCAAACAAAAAAAAACACATATTTTTAGGCGGTACTAAATTTTAATTACTATTTAACCAAACCGTTCACTGTACTATATAAAATTATAGCACTAAACGTTAAAAATTGATAATAAAAGAAATAAATTAAAATTAATACAAACTACACTTTACGATATCAATATCAATATTAAATTCAATAACTTTCCACTTAATCTGCCAAATTTTATATTATTTTCTTATTTGTTTTCTTTTTTTTATCCTTTTTTCTTTTAATGAATACTAATCCTTTTTTTTTTTTTTGTTAATGAATATTAGTCCTTTTTTTTTATTTGTAAGCTATAACACCATCCTTCCGAAGACTTTTTATGTATAAACTTGAAAATATTGTTACCTGGATGTGGTAGCAGTAATTACCCTTTAGGATCACACACTAGAACATTATCCTTAACTCCAGGGAAACTATTAACTTTCCTGCCTCTATTTGCACAGGTAATTTATTTTTTCTCTCCCCAGCCAGCTAAATAAAAAAAAACCATTTTCTTTATTTTACTTCTATAAACATTTCACCAACTAATCCTTACGTTTTATCTTGTATCTTCAAAGATTAAATTTCCACTTTAACTTCAATATGTCTCCCAGGACTCTTGAGTAAAACTCGCACTTTGTCTTTACACACAGTTTGCAAAAACTTGATTTAAAAAAACTTGTTTAAGAAAAAACTTTGTAGGTGTGATCACTTCGACTGACTTTTTCCATCTGATCTGTAATGCAATTTTCTTCCAATCTTTTTCCTACAGATTTTCCAAACTTTCCCTAGCCTTCCAAAGTTTTCCATCACATCGCCATATTTTCTTTTTTCACCGAATTTTCTAGGCCTTTATAGTTGCCGCCAAATGTCCATCTTTTTTATTTAAATATACCTTTTATAATCTTATCTAGATTTTCATCCAATTACTTTTTCTTAAAATGTTCCTTTCAATAAGCCTGTCCTGCTTGACCTTCATCCATACATTCCCTGGTTAAATCTCTAAGCTACAGGTTTTTCCTCTACCAGGCTTTCATGCGTAACAGAAAGTATAATTTGCCCATTCATAAATTTTTAAATTCAAAATTAACACTTTTTCTCACAGCGTTTCCCTTCAACTTGAATGAAAATGCCATCCATGAAAATGCCAGTATTTCGGCTTTTAACAAGATAACAAAGTAAAACCGAAAATGTTATTTATATAATAATAAATAATTAAACTATTGCGACAAACTATTTGAAAAACTAATATATTTAAATTAGTTTACAAATGTTTGTGTTGGATTCCTTAAAAAATAAATATATTTTAAGTTACAAAAAAATAACTTTCTATTAAACTTCACTAATTGTTTACTTTTGGCCATGGGGCCAAATTTAGGACTTCTGACTAACTTCTGTGAATTGGGCGTTGTAGCGGGCCACCTTAGCTACAATTTGATATACATTTCATTTTGGGCGCTAGTTTTTTGTAGAACAAAGTTTTCAAAAAACTATTTCTAGCCAATTCACTCATTTTACTTATTTGACCCTGGGGTCAAATTTAGGACTTCTGATTAACTTCTGTGAATTGGGCGTTGTAGCGGGCCACCTTAGCTACAATTTGACATACATTTCATTTTGGGCGCTAGTTTTTTGTAGAACAAAGTTTTCAAAAAACTATTTCTATCCAATTCACTCATTTTACTTATTTGACCCTGGGGCCAAATTTAGGACTTCTGACTAACTTCTGTGAATTGGGCGTTGTAGCGGGCCACCTTAGCTACAATTTGACATACATTTCATTTTGGGCGCTAGTTTTTTGTAGAACAAAGTTTTCAAAAAACTATTTCTAGCCAATTCACTCATTTTACTTATTTGACCCTGGGGCCAAATTTAGGACTTCTGACTAACTTCTGTGAATTGGGCGTTGTAGCGGGCCACCTTAGCTACAATTTGACATACATTTCATTTTGGGCGCTAGTTTTTTGTAGAACAAAGTTTTCAAAAAACTATTTCTAGCCAATTCACTCATTTTACTTATTTGACCCTGGGGCCAAATTTAGGACTTCTGACTAACTTCTGTGAATTGGGCGTTGTAGCGGGCCACCTTAGCTACAATTTGACATACATTTCATTTTGGGCGCTAGTTTTTTGTAGAACAAAGTTTTCAAAAAACTATTTCTAGCCAATTCACTCATTTTACTTATTTGACCCTGGGGCCAAATTTAGGACTTCTGACTAACTTCTGTGAATTGGGCGTTGTAGCGGGCCACCTTAGCTACAATTTGACATACATTTCATTTTGGGCGCTAGTTTTTTGTAGAACAAAGTTTTCAAAAAACTATTTCTAGCCAATTCACTCATTTTACTTATTTGACCCTGGGGCCAAATTTAGGACTTCTGACTAACCTCTGTGAATTGGGCGTTGTAGCGGGCCACCTTAGCTACAATTTGATATACATTTCATTTGACCTCTGCATAGTAAGGTTTTAGTGTTTTTTTCCTGTAATAATGCCTATATGGTAGTTTATAAAAATAAAATGCAAGATTTATAAACTTAAAATTTTATTCGAAAAAAAAATTTAAATTCGATACATACATACATATGTACGTACATTAATATATTATAAAAAATAAAATAAAAAAATTCATTCGAAAAATAAAATAAATAGTTCGGTTTTAAGATGGTGTAGGTGGTTGTGGAGACGGTATTAAATAATTAAAATAAAAAAATGCATTCGAAAAATAAAATAAAGATTTTGTTTTTAAGATGGTGCAGGTGGTTGTGGAGACTGTATTGGTGGTTGAGCTGCTGATACATTCGGTATTGGTGGATGTGAAGATGGATGTGGTTGGTAAACAATCGGTTGTTGATAAGCAAATTGTGTCTGTTGCTGGTGGCTTCCTGGGTTTTGAACATATTGTGGGTTTTGAACATATTGTGGTTGCTGTGGAACATAATGCTGACTTTGGTCAACCGGATAGGGCGTTATAGGACTGAAATTTGTAAAATATTTTATCTATATCTCTTTAGCTTTAAAAAGAAAAATTATTCAAAGTGTTTTTCACATGGCGATTAACCAATTTAGAGCCAATTTAATATCTATATTAGTATTCCGTGGCTGATTTTTAATACAAAATTAGCTTTTAAAATATAAATAATATCGATATAGCAATTATTATCTAACCCTTAGATATTTGCTTAATAACGTTTTGCGGGTTTTCAGCGTTGCGGAACACTTATTAATTATGTACACATTGCAATAATTAAATTTGTAACTAGTACATTAATTACTACCACATATATATTTTTACTCAATAAATTCAGTAGTTTTCCAAGATATAATTTTTTAAACCTTAATAAATTTAAAATTTTACATGATGGAGTTACTAATATGTAATATGTTTGATTAAATATTTTGACAAAATTTTAAGTGTTGTTGAAAAATCTATCAAGAAATATTAATATTTGAAATTGGTTCTTAACAGGCTTATAAATCGGAATTTTTAATTCATCATGTGAAAGATATTTCGAAGTAGTTTCTTATAATACCAATACTATTTAGATCCAGTTTTCAAAGTTATTGATAAGGGGAACGTTCGTAAATGCAGTTGTTGGGTGTCTCTGGCGCAGAAGTAAAGTTTAATGTTCATAAAAGCATCACTTGTAAGAAACTTGGCATCACTCTCATATTTCAAAAGTTTTTTTATGCTGTCATGCCGCAGCTCTGCAGCAAATTTTTTTCTGATGCAATAAATTTTGACATAAAAAAAAATCGTTTTATTTTTCTTTTGTGATGCTTTTTCTTGTAATTTATAAGAACACTGCCACTTTTTTCAATATTTTCAATAGAATTTGTCATCGATATTGTTGATAACATTTATTTATTATTTTATGTTTGCCCATTAAACTTTTGAAATTTAGCTCGTGTTCAAAAATTCAAACTTTGCACAGCTGTTGTGCAGTAAAAAAAAGTATTAAGGCCCAACCATAATGTGCTTAAGTTGGCTTAATCAAATGTGCGAAAACATGTAAATTAAATAATGTAAACCATATTGAACTTAAGGCAACTTTTTACTAAATTTAATGAAACTGTCTTTTGCTTAAGCAAGGTGCGAATCTAATTGCACATTCTGTACGGAATCAAATTTTTTTTATTTGTTGTTTTTTAAAGTACATTTGAGATACTTTTTGTTAATTTTTGACAGTAGGTTAAGCAAGGCTATGCATATTATGGTTGGGCCTTTAGCATTAGAAATGCAACTGGTAACCACGCATCCGCAACAACATTTTGCATCACTGCAGCTTTTATATATTTACGTACGTACTCAACGTGTTCTGAAACTTTTATGACGTGCGATGACGGAACAACATTTTTATTTTATAAGCAGTATATATTTTTTTATGTAATCTGCTGTTAAAATTATATTGTTTATTAGTTCCAAAAAAACAAACAAAATTAAAATATTTTTAATGATTTTTAATAAATTCGTTTGTTTTTACGCTATAAAATGTATTATAAATAAGTATTTATATATTTATTGGCTTAAATTAAGTTTGTTACGAGTCTTGAATAATGCATGTTTTTCCATTTCATAAAAGTTTAAAAAAATGATAGTGGCATCACTGAAATATAAATACACAATAAAAAAAACAGCTGTTTTTAATTTTTCAATTGTAGCTGTCGCCTTCAAAATAATTCAGTAGCTGTCTACACGACTGTAATTGCACCCAGCAGCATTTGTAGTCGTGTGTTCGTGTATCCTGCTGTGGTGAATGTGTTTAATGCATAACTCTTTCAGGTCGGAAATGAAAAAAATTTTATTAAAGTATCAAGGTGACAAAACAAGATTTTGTTGTCATTGTGGTTGCCTTAAAAAAATTAAATGCGATATATTTATCTGCAATAATTGTAGTTATTATATATGTCCAAATTGCAAATATAAGCACTACAGGAGTGATTCTAAGACTTGTAAATTAATTGAACAAAACATTTTTTCTGTATAGTCTAGTAAATTTTTATATCTGTGTATGAATATTAATTCAATTTTTACATTTAAGTTATGGTATGTAGGCCTACTGGGGATGCCAGCCATATAAAATAATTGGAAACGCACATCGCATAATACCTCTAGGGTTGTGTGGAAAGTTATGCAAAACTAACCCTGGTACACGGAAATATATATAGATTCTATTTTGTATACTTTATACTTTGAGTACCAATTATCTTTAAAAGAATAAATCTTAAAAACAGGAAAAACTAGTCCTTTTATAAAAAACAAATATGTCTAAGTAATTCATTTTCCAGTAAATTCGGATTCTAGAACACACCCTCTGATATTTTATTCAAGCGTAGCGAATATTCTTGTTTCTTAAATAAAAAAGCTTCGTTCACAATCAAAAAAACATCTTCACTTGGTGTTCATAATAAAGCAACAATTTCTTTTGCAACCACACATTTTGCATTAGGAACCGTTTGCAAATTTTAGCCACAACAATATTATGCATTTATTATTTTTAACAATATTTTTTATGTTAAAATTTTCATTCAAAACTAAATAAAATTATACATTTTTTATTTTTCGAATTTATTCTATGAGCTAAATTTCAGTTATGTATTTTATAAAGCTTTTTTTGTAATAGTCCTATTCCTTCAATTTTTCAGAAATGACTTTATATTGAAGGAATAGGACTATTACAAAAAAAGCTTTATAAAATACATAACTGAAATTTAGCTCATAGAATAAATTCGAAAAATAAAAAATGTTGAATATAAAGTAACATTCGGAAGGAAATAATTCCCAGTTTCTAAATAAAATTATTTTAAACGCCAGAAACAATTTCATTGTTGCTGAAGTTCTAGATGAGTCACTTGGACACAAACCCTAAAATATATTTGAAATTGATATATCTGTTAAAAAACAAAATGTCGGGGAAAAAACAGGAAAAAATGTTGCAAAAATAGCGAAAAATTTAGATATTTCAAACAAGCTCTGAAATTATTGAACAGATTTTAATAAAATATATATTGTGCACTTCTTTGAGTAAATACCTCTCAAATGGTGTCGTGCCCAGGTTTTGTCATGTATGTATTGATAACCAAGATATTCGTACTAAATTTTAAAACTTTAGCTCTTGTCGTTCTACAAATATACATGAATCCGCGTTAAAATATATAGCCTAAAGCAACTCCCAGACCATCAATAGTGTACTGTAAAAGTTTTATAAAGATAGGTTCAGCGGTTACGGAGATTACCATGGTGCACCTTCAAACAAACACAAAAACATTACCTCTTTATAATATTAGTATACATACATAGATTGAATGTATTTACAACTTGTATTTATTATAAAAAAAAGATTTTGGAACAGTTTATATTTTTGAAAAAAATAATTTTTTTTGATTTTTATATGCCGAAACGAGTTTTATAAAGTAAAAACGTTCCAATAAATAAATTAAACTTTATTTTTTTTATTGCAACGTCCGGTAGAAAATACAAAGAGAATGTTAATAGCTATCGATTGTTGTCAATGACGACTAAGAAAATACAATTATAGTTCCTTTGACTTTTATAATAGGTGTGAATATTATAGCTTACAATATTAACTTGTCCATTTTTTTTAGGGAAATAACAATTTTAACTGTGAAATAGAAATGTTTTTTAAATATACATATTTTATTTACAAAAAAAATTTGCCTTTTTTTAAAAAAATGCAATTTGGTGTCGATTTCTTAAAAATTTTGTTCCCGAAAAGCATGAGTTTTTTAGAATAAAACAAGCCACCCTTTTCGGGAGCAAAATTTTTAGGAAAAAGACACCAAATTGGATTTAAAAAAAAAAACAAAACAACAGTTGTGAAAACAAATTTGAATCTTTGTTGTTGTTTTTATTGTTAAAATAACATTCACATACATTTTAAAACGTGGAGGCGTGTGAGTGTTTAATGGGGAAATATTTTTTCGCTAGATAAATTGAAATAAAATTTAATTGAATATTTATTATTTCATAGCCAAATTTAGAAATTAGATTAAGTGTGTTTAAAACAACTTTCAAATTCTTGCGTTTTACGTTTTCGTTTTCCAGCACCCACTGGGGCGGATAAAGTCATGCCTTTTGAAAATTAAGCAGGACCCATGGGCCAATTAGTAATTGGACCATGGCAGGACCCTATAAGAAATGAATGAGCGAGTAGTCACATTTTTCATTTTGTTGTTAAGAAAATGATAGAAAGAAATGACCGAATGTGACCGTGAACTTGATTTCGGTCATTTCTTTCTATCATTTTCTTAACACCAAAATGAAAAATGTGACTATTCGCTTTCATTTCTTGCAGGGGAGTATCAATTTTCCCAGCTTTCAGTACTTTCGGATCATTAGGAGCATCATGAAAACAAGAAAAATTTATTACAATCTTCAATCTAAAAGGAGAAAGTTATAATGTTAAAAAAAATTATTCAGGAACATTTTCTTACTTAAGTAATTTGTCCCCTTATTTTTTTGGAACACTGAAGGCAAAACTATCAAATCAGCATGTTTTAGAGATTCTTTAATCAGCTGCCATTCATCGTTTACTACCATCACGATGCCCTTCCCGTCATCATATTTTATACCCATATTAGCACTTAATTAAAAAAAAGTAGAGTTAAGATTTTTCAATTTGTTTATATTCCTCCTAATACTTACTCCATTACATTGATTATTGTTTTAATTTTGGATAAACGCATTCTTACTCCTTTATAAACTTCAGGTAGAACTTTACCCGGCACTATAAACGGATATTACTATCATTATACTCGTCATCACTAATCTTTTTTTATGTAACAAAGACTTTTTCGGAACGCACTTCAACATCTTTTGGTGGTATGTAGACATCTTAAAAAAGTTCTTTTATAGGTCGAGTATGTCTGTGGTAGAAGGCTCCAGCAATAATGATTTTTATTATAATCGCCTTTTCACGATCCATCTAATGAACACGTTGGTAGGTGTTTTGCTTTTTTAAGTTATTGCGGCTAGAGGCGCAAATGATGCAAATAGCCAATAATATTTTGTGCTGCCAAGTTTACCATATTACTAAAAGTTTTTACATTTTTTGCACATGAATAATTTTGACCTTCTGGTTAGCCTAAATTATTTCTAAAGTTACAGACTTTCCTCTCTTATGGGATGAGAGAAGGAGAAGTCTGTAACTGCAACGAATCTTTAATTACTCCACGGAATAATTAAAGTAGTTGCAGATTATGGGATACAGAGACAATGCAGGTAAGTATTAGTGGAAGGGATAGTAGAACGAACTCAAATATGCTTACCCGAGGGATGGTTGTTGGCTTTGAGGGAATAGCCCAATCTTACTTTTCCAGTGTAACCACAGAATTATTAAAGTTAAAATTTCAATGTAACACAATTTTATTAAAGTTAAAGTTTCAATGCAAACACAAATTAAGTAAATTTAAATTTTCAATGCAAATACAAATTAAGTAAATTAAAATTTTCAATGCAAATACAAATTATGCAAATTTAAGTTTTCAATTATTATTTATTAAAAATACCGTGCTTACGCTGAGCGGACTTCTCCTTTTGAAGGTTGATTAAAAAGTGAAAAAGCGTTTTTATGATACGCGACTTAAGCGTCGCCCATCTTGATTTTTATTCTCCAAGCCAGGCTTGGAGAGTACTCAAGCGCGCATACATTTTTCAACCGCAGTGGTCATTTCAATCATTTCACTTCATTTTCTCAATTCACAATAATTCATGGGAAATTATTGAAATGACCGTTACGATTGATTTAAAAATACAAATTTTAAAATGGCTTATCTAAATAGTGCCATAGGTAGTATATTCAATTACAAATATATAATCCAAATAATGCAAAATAAATTCAAGTATAAATACAAATAGGTATTAGATTCAATTACAAATATATAATCCAAATAATTCAAAATAAATTCAAGTTTAAATACAAATAGGTATTAGATTCAATTACAAATATATATAAATCATGAGTGTACAATATAGATTGTACATGCTCCCGGGACTCGACCATGCCTCAACTCCCCTACTCTGTGCACAGTACCTCCGCTATAGACTTGATGGCAGCAATTAGTTTCCGCTGATCCGGTGCAGCTACGGTTGTTGGCTGCAACTCGTTACCTGCCGATGGTGTTGATTGATGACGATTACGCACCTGCTGCCGGTGCTGTTGTTGTTGCCGACTCCCTTGTCGCTGTGTCCTGCGCTGGTGTGAAGGGCGAGTCCTGCTTTGCTGCTGGCGAATCCTGCATTGCTGCTGGCGAGTTCTGCTTTGCTGCTGGCGAATCCTGCTTTGCTGCTGGCGAGTCCTGCGCTGCGGTTAGGGTTGCCATACGTACTGTTTTTAACAGTACATGTACTGATTTTTTGCAATTGTACTGTTTTATGCATAATGTCCAAAACAGTACGCAAATGTGCTGTTTTTTACACTTTGTACTGTTTTTTGTACTGTTTTTTTTGGTTCAGTCTACAAAAAACCAAGATATTAAGAAAAACCCTGTTTAAGTCATATTTTGAAAATATCCTATTATTTAACAGTACATATATTAAAAAAAAGGTTGTGTTCCAAACAAAAAAGCTCTAAAATAATAAGACTTTTTACGCTGTGGTCATTGTTTTCTCATAAACACGCAGTAGACATCTTAATTATAATGGGTGACTCGCAGCAGTTGTATATTTTCATGTTATTATTTTTAAGACATATGTATGATTTTATAGCTACATCTTCCAATAGTATTTTCCTTTAAACACCTGAGAAAGATAAAAACAAAATCGAAATTTTGTTAAAAATATTATATTTTTTAAATACTAACGTCTGTACTTATAAAAAATTTTTAAATTTAATAAAGGTTTACAAAACAAAATTTGAATAAAAATTCTCCTTAATAAACTGTTGTAAGATTTAATAATCGTTTATAAATACGGGGGTAAATAAATACTTATTCCAACACAACTATCGTTAATTCCTAGAATTTTATTTTTATATTCGGGCATGTTCTGGAAATCGAAATCACGTGAAATTGAAAAAAACGAACAAATTTAAAAAATTCTCCGGGCTCAAAATTTATAAAAATACCTAATTCCTTTCGGACCACTTTTCTCTACCTAAACTACTTTTGAAATAAAGAAAAGCTTCGTTAATTTTTACAAAAATTTTATTGAATATTTTCAGCGTATAAATTTTATTGAAACTTGTTTTTTACTATTTTAATATTTTCAGATTTTGTTAAATAAAAATACACCAAACTATGTTTTTTGGAATTTATAGATTATAGCTGAACTTGGTAAAATTGTCCGTAAATAGCTTAAAATTTTTTTGAAATTTGAAAATTAACTTGGACACATACATTTTTTCAAATTCTATTTGATTTGTGCAACTATGTGTGTGGTGAAAATTGCTTTAACTACCAGTATGCTTAAAGAAAGTCCTACTTACACAAATGGAGTAATTTCGTATACGTTTAAAATGCCATAAAACAGAAATCATTCCTTTGTCGTTACACATTTCAAGTGTTTTTCGTTATATAATTGTTGCATATTCAATCAAAAGTTTTAAATATATAATAATTTAAATAAATAGTTGTGTTTTCGCCAAAAAAAAAATGTACTGTTTTTTTCTTGATTGTACTGTTTTTTTGTGGTCAATGTACTGTTTTTCCGAATTTAAAATCTGGCTACCCTAGCTGCGGTGCTGGGCTAGTTCTGCGCTGCTGTGTACGCTGCGGCTGTTGACGTACGGGTTGTTGCCGCTGGGGTGGTGCCGGACGACGACTACGGGCCTGCTGCTGCTGTCGACCAGATGTAGCTCTGACTACCGCCAGCTCCTCTAGCTGCTCCCTACGAGAGGGAATGTGCAGTAGGGTGTGATGCATCTGGTCGCATCGTCTACAGGCTTCCTCCGACGTACAATAATTTTGCGAATGACTTCTCGCCAAACAGTTAAAACAATATCCCAGGCCTGACACCACCTTTCGTCTTCTTTCTACTGGCATCCTTTTGAATCGCCGGCAGAACCTTAAGCCATGGAAGCCGCGACATTTGTTTTTCTTAACCTACTTACAACTACAATTAATGTTGAGAGAATTTCAACTAATTGTAGCGGGGAATGTAAGATGAGATGAACGCACTGTTTATTGTTGATGTTGTTTTGTTTAAACTTTGATATTATTACAAGTAGAACTGTTGCTATAAGTCTTATACGTTTAAAATTTTTATTTGGTTTAATATCTTGAGTTTTTCTAAAATATTTATGGATGAAGTTTCCTGATGATCTGGCCTAAGCAACCAGTGAAATGCGCATAGGAATAGCTTATCCCATCAACAATAAATTTCAAGTGTTTTTATCAATAATAAAAACTGGGAATTTAGCACGAATAACAAAATCTTTTGAAATTTAAATTTTGTATTCCCAAAAATTGAAATTACTCTTTGATTTTTATTAATTGTTTTAGTAAAATAGTAAATTTAAAGAAAAGAAAAATATTGAAATACTATAATCGTGAATCCCAAGCAGTGTTACCGTCGGATATTTTCAATAAGTACCAAGAAAAGGGGATATCTAAAAAAAAGTGGCACCGAAAAGGGGATTTTTATAAAAAAAGTGGCACAACTTTTCAAATTAAAATGAGTACACCACATTATGTATTTTTTACGTTTTTTTTCTATTGATTATAATTTTAAATAACATTTTATAAATGGTATAAAAACATAACAAAAAAACATATGTGTAGTAATTATATGCACTAAATAACAATTGATCGTATTACAATAGACATACATACATACTTATTAAAATAAATATTTCTCTCGAGAAGTTATTTTTATAAAATATTTTCTTTAATAAATAGAAACTGGGAATTATTTCATTCCGAAGGTTACTTTATATTACATTCAATATTTTTTATTTTTCGAATTATTAGACACCAGTAGAATGTAATGCATTTTCTGGCCCGCTACGGCCTTCGTCAGCATTCTTTGTGAATATAATATAAAGTAACCTTCGGAAGGAAATAATTCCCAGTTTCTATTTGTTAAAATTGTTGAGTTAAATACATTCAATTTATAAAGTATCACTATCCAGTTTGACACAAAGAATGCTGACGAAGGCCGTAGCAGGCCAGAAAATGCATTACATTCTGCTGGTGCCTAATAATTGTAAATTTTTCTTTACATACAATATACCTCATTGCTTTCCAAAGGAAAGCTAAGGTAAAATGTAACAAGAAAATACAATATAACTAATAGTCTGGTAGTGTATAAAGTCATTTCTGAAAAATTGAAGGAATATGACTATTACAAAAAAGCTTTATAAAAATACATAACTGAAATTTAGCTCATAGAATAAATTCGAAAAATAAAAAATATTGAATATTTTCTTTAATGTTTTGGTAAATCAAAAACGTTAAACTCGTTTTCTGCCAAACATGTTTTTTGAATTCTGACATTGTTGCAGCAATTAGAAGATATTTATGTAATTTGTTTTATTAAGTAATATATTTCTTGTACTTTTCTTTCTGAATAAATTTTCTTTGATTTATTTAAGACATTGTATTGCACAGGTTTTAAAATTTTTTTAGAAGTTTATTTGCCTATTCCACCAGATTCTTATGTTTTTTAGAATGCTATGGCCAAATATGATTACAGTTTTCTCCCATCACGTCAGATTTATCAGAAATCCTAAACAAAAAAACGAAAATATCACTTTTTAAAATTCGTTATATTTAATCAGTTTCGCACTTTAATACAAATAAATACACGGCATTCATAAATGCTACTAAATTTAGGTGCAAGTGTTTTAATTTCTTTAGTATAGGATATTTAGTTTTTATCCAAATTCGTCTATTATTGCTTCAAATTATTGTAATCAGCTTTACAAATAGAACAAAACTATACCACTCGATTTTGTTATTAATTGTGGTACAAAACATCTTCCGAAATTACAATAATTGGTGTATCTGATAAATGTGACGTGATGGGAGAAAACTGTGCTCATTTTGTCTTAAGCATTCCAAAAAATATAAGAATCAGTTAGAATGGTTAAACAAACTTTTTCAATGTGTTATGTATTAATGGTTAGTTACATACATATTTTTTTACAATTAGTTGTTCTTAAAACGACTTCTACACTTTCGTAGAATGTCTTCACTTGGAACCCAATTTTCAAGGCTAGTATGGGAGTTAAAACAAAACAGAATGAAAAAAAGTATCTTTTCCTAACGTAAAAAGTATCAAAAAAGTGGCAAGAATTACAAAAAGTATCACATTTGGGTGCATTTTGTAAAAGTGGCCAAATAGTATCCAAGCAGTCGAAAAAGTGGCAAATTGCTACTTTAGTGGCACCAACGGTAACGCTGATCCCAAGAGCCGAGCCACACCATCGCCAACTCCATCCAGCGTGGGAGAAGCGGAGTAGCACCACCAATCCTGGGGTGTTTTGGTATTGTTAGGTTTTCCGACCCATACGGAACATTAACCCGAACTAGTGAGACGTACGAGTGAGCAGTTCCTTTATTTTTATATATATCTATTAACAAAAGAAACACAGCAAACAATAATATAATTAATAAAATAAATTAATAAGAGAAATTATATACATAGATTCAGGTGAGAACTTTCGGTTGTGTCGTTTTTCATTCCGCGGGGTAAGTTTTCTTTTAAAACCACGCGTGCGCGACTGGTTAGGGAGAGCTCTCGTCAACCAGGGGTAGAAGTACCGGTGATTGATAAGTTTGCCTGTAGTTATATGTAGTTTCCCTTAAAACAAAACAAACAAAGAAAAAAAAGAGAATAAAAAAAAACACATTTTATAAGTAAAAGAAAAAGGAATTCTTAGGAGTGAATTTGTTGTCAGACTAGGAATTACGCGGACTCCCGGACACAATACGGACGGACAGGAAAACCCAGCTTCATCCCTACTTTGCGCCTAAATAGCCGAATGGTCATAGGAGTAGTCCCGCTTGAATTTGAATCCTGAAAAAGAATGCTGTAGTTGCGTAGGAGTGAAACAAAAAAAAAACCGTATGCCAAATAAAAACTCAAACATTTCTTGTAAAAACAAAATTTATTTATTGAAAGAAATTAAGAAAATGGTAAAGTAAATTGGTAAAGAAACTAAATTTTGTTAAATTCAACTTAAAGCTAAACTGTAAAACTAAAAGCAGTTTTTGCGAATTAAAATCGAAAATTCGGAAATTTAAAGGCTTTAATTAATATAAAATTAAAAAGAATTTATAGTTAAAATTAGAAAATTAAATTAAATCACAGTTTGATTATTTATATTTCGATTTAATAAAAGAACAAAATTATCTTGAATTAAAGTAACGATAAAGATTTGGTAATTTGAAGATAAATTTGAAACTTTAAAATCATTTTTCTTGTTTTTTTTGTAAGAAAATATTTGTGATACTTAATTTTAATGCAGTTTTTATAAATAAAATAAAACATGAATTGTATAAATTTAAAAAGAATTTTAAAGCGTGTTATAATTAAAAATATGGACGAATAATTTGAATATCGGCAGTAAGTAGGGAAGGTAAGAATTTGCAGGGTTACTTTTGGGACATCCTTGAGCCTGGATGTCATGGCGGGATCATCCATCCCGAGTGGGAGGGTAACCGCTGGCGCAACACCAGCCAGCCAAATTGTTCGCTAGGTAATTTAGCAGGGAGATCAGCATCAACCTACTCGGTGCCCCTTTCCTTTTTTAATTTTCATGAAATTGCTGATATGATTTTTGTGTGTGTGTGTGTGTAGGTATGCACAGAGTGGTAGCAAGAACCACCCCCCATCCGGCGAGCTCCAAGCCCGGCAAACGCGAGCATATCAGCGCCGCTTCCCCTCTGGCAACACTCGTTTTGTTATGTTTTTGTATTGCCTACGTAATACCATGAACCGCCACCGCATTTCGTTGGTATTCGTAACCGTAGGTAGTCGTATTGAGCCGACCGCCAGCGCCTCCAAATTACGTTGGTAGCCGACTCAATGCAAACCAGTAGTTAATGTATTCTTACCAGTAGTGAATACGAACCAGCATTCAACCAGTAGTTAGTCGTATTCAGCCGACTGCCAGTGACCCCGAATGAAACCGTATTTAACCGAACCTGATTAACCAGAACCGTATTTAACCGAACCTGATTAAATGATACCGTATTTTACCGAACCTGATTAGCCGAAACCGTATTTAACCGAACCTGATTAACCGGAACCGTATTTAACCGAACCCGATTAAAAGAAACTGCATTTAACCAAACCTGATTAACCAATACCGTATTTAACCTAACCTGTTTAACCGAAACCGTATTTAATTGAACCTGATTAACCGAACCTTGTTTAACCGAACCTTATTTAGCCGAACGCTAAACAAACCCGTTTTTTTACCAGTAGTTAGTCGTATTTAGCCGACTGCCGGTGCCTCCGAATTCCGTTCGGTAGCCGACTAAATGCAAACCAGTAGTCAACGTATTCTTACCAGTAGTGAATACGAACCCGCATTCAACCAGTAGTTAGTCACACCATGGCCGGACAACCGTCGGCCACCGACTTATCCGAGGCCGTAGTTAGACGAACTCCCGAGGTTGCGAAATCCTCCCGTGTTCGAAGCGCTCGGTATAACTAGTCGAAGTAGTCAGTTGTGTGTACAGCCAGCTACGGAGCTCACCGAATGCTCTGTACTCGGCATAGTTTCGATCGTAGAAGTATATACTAACAAACTATAACCGAAACCCGTTTATTATCATCTTCTCTGCCAGATCGAATCCTCAGTAACTTAACGCTACCCCACGGATCGCCACCGTACGTGCCTAATGCCAACAACATCTAGCCGTTACCTAACGTCATCAGCCGTACGTGCACGAAATTACACTGCCTCAGCACCCGTTCCCGTCTACAGCCGCGCCGAATCAGCCGAAAGCCGTCGTAGTACTAAGTATTTAGCGTAGATTAAGATTTCGTAAATAAAGCTTTGTTAAATTATTGTAAGCAAACATACACGAAAACATCACGTGTTTCATTTCAAAGGAAGCAGACCTTCGAATTGACCCTGGACAGACTGAGTCATACCTCAGCTGGGAAAGTAAACTGCGTAACATCACTAGTTTTCTAATTTTTCTTTTCTCCTTAAACTTACTTCTTAATTTTCTAATTCTATTTGAAATTACTCTAGGTATTACTAATTCTTCCTTAAAAATTCTATTTCTTACTTTTTTATAATTATCTTGGAGTTTCTCAAGCGAATAATTATGACGCATTTGAGGGATAAACTTATTAAAATTTTCCACTACATATACTAAGTTAATTTTTCCTTCTTTCACAGCTGAGTCACAGGCGGGTTTTCCCTAGAACGATGGTTCCCCGCTGCTACCTCGTTCCTTGAAAAATTCCTATCTATACAATTGCTACAATTGGGAGATATAGTATTCGGTTTTCCACACCTGTAGCAAAATAAAGCTCTTTCAGAAGATGGACAGTCCATGAACATATGACCATTTGCCTGCAATTCCAGCAAATCAGAGGATTTCTGGATGCTTTATTTTTGTCAAGCTGGAGCTCAGCTGCTTCTTCACACAATTCAGGCATATCTACTTGTTGGGATTCATGGTAAAAAATTTCGTTTACCTGCCTATATCGCTGTGTCGGAACAGGTGGATGCAAATTTTTACTTTCCTTTCGACAAAATATTTGTTCTGCCTCTACACACTCTTGCCTAAGTTCCTCCACTGAGCAAACGGCAATGGGGTAAACTCTATTCCTAAGATCCTCCCTTAAATTCTTCTTAATTATTTTAATCATTTCCCTTTCAGGCATGGACATGAAGAAAAAGGCATCAATTCCTTCACCAGGCTGCTGTTTCCTTTCGACCATATCGTTCATCAGCTCTAAACTGGATCTGGTCGATTGATATTGTTTCAACAGAGCCTCTTTCAAAGTGTTCCATTCTGAGACATAATTCGTTTTAATATACATAGAGCCAATACCATTTTTCGGCCACACCTTTGACGAACAAATGAAAATTGTCTACAACCTCATCCCACGATACACCATTTTTTGCTGCAACCGTTCAACACGAAAGACAAAATCTTCTACGGCTAACCTGTTTGTGTTACCATCCAACTCAAGTCCCCATTTATCGATCCTCATCTTATGGTAAGTTCTACCAGAGCTCTCAATATTATTATTAATCCCTAGGTGAAATATTCATAGGTTCTGTATTGTTACTATTACTGGTTTTTGCTATTTCATCCCTAAGTTTTTTGTTCTCCTGCTGTGGATGTTGTAAAACTAGGCTTATCTTTCCTACAGCAGCTGTTAATTCAGCCATCTGTCTTTTCATGTCACCTACCTGTGACAAAACCCTTGTTCTACAGCTCCTTTAATAGTTTCTTCCATATCCTGCATATGTTGAGCATAAGCACTTGTGCTAGGGACATCAGCGTTTATTGTTTGGGACATATCGTATATTTGAGGCACACTATTTTCCGTACCCTGACTCATTTCTATTTCTATATTTCTGTTTTAGCTAAGCTTTCTGTTAGGGGTATTTAACTTATACGATTTTTCAAATGCACGAGGAGTGGACCTATTCAAATCAAATTGCACTTGCCTTGTTCTTTTTCTACTCTCTTTATCCTTAGGAATTTCAGGCATATCCCATAAAACATTCACTAAAGTATTTGGCTTCTTATGTTTCAAAATAGAAACCTTCTTAAATTTTGGAAAACTATAAAAAAAATTTTTGATTTCCGCACTTTCAGATCAAACGTTTAATTTCTAAGTAAAGTGATCAAAAAAACAAAATTTTTCTAAGTTTTATATACTATTATTTTCGAACAAATTTTAAAAAAAATATGTATCTATAAGTTTACTTTTTCTAAGCTATATATAATATTATTTTTAAATTGTTTAAAAAAAAAAGTATTTATCTATGTATATGTTTATTTTTTTCGGATTTGGCATGAAGATAAGTAGTGTTAATAATGCAGATCAGTGCCATCGCTAATCAGCTGTTGTCGTTTTATTGTTGTATTTATTCCTGTTTACTATTTATTAACAGGACAGTACGGCCAATATTTTAATGTGTTATTTAAATGTTAACATTAGTAGCCATCTTTTTTAGTTTCCAAAGACCAAAATTGTGATCGTATTTATATGTTGGTATCAATCAGTTTTTGTCGCCTAAGAGTGTAGATGTCCAACAAATGTAAGGATTGTCTTAAATTAATTAAGTATGTATATTTGTGAAATTAGCTAAATATGAATTTATATTTCTAGAGAATAAATTACTCAATATTTAACGAATTTGGGACGGAGTTTTTTATTTCTTTGGAGGACGACAATTTTATTCTATTTGGGCGAAATTATTGTTATAAATAAGTGGCGATTTCACCAATTATTTGGACTCTGTAGTGTTGTTTTCGTTGTTCGAGACATATATGGGACTAGTTTGTTTATGTACACGCCAAACTAATTGTTTTTCTTGTTTTACAACGTATGGAAGTTAATTCACCAAGAAAAAGTGAGCGGTCCAATAAAGGTGTGCCACCAAAACGATTTGTCGACATGGTAGAA
This sequence comes from Pollenia labialis, assembly GCA_949318255.1. Lineage (NCBI taxonomy): Eukaryota > Metazoa > Arthropoda > Insecta > Diptera > Polleniidae > Pollenia > Pollenia labialis. The sequence continues at coordinate 45,663,326 of OX439142.1, read as the reverse complement.
GTATTAGGAAAAAATTCTGTACCTGCAGGGTCTGCAGCCACAAGTAACGCTGTAGTGTCATCACCCGGCCAGTCTGGTGGAAGTAGATCAGATTCACGCACATCTCAGGCTGTCTTCTCGCGCATTGTTGCTGACATGCAGAAAGAAATGATGAGACAAATTGGTGCAGTAAATAAAAATTTACAGAATTTGATTATAGCACAGAAAGAACAGACGGCCGCCAGTATTGCATCGCTACACCAGGAAATTCAAATTGTATCACAAAATGCAGCACTCAGTACACAGACGCCTGTTTTAAATGGTATCGGAGCAGTCAAACCAAACGATCGAGCCTCAACATCAAGTTGAGTCCTTTGCTAATTATTCTTCCCACAGCCAAGTTTCAGCATCCGTAAGAGCCAAGAAAATATATCCCCTCCCAAAATTCAGCGGTCTACCAGAGGAATGGCCGACATTCAAAGAGGAATAAGAACAAACTACTACTGAGTTTGAATACAGCCCTTTGCAAAACATAATACGTATCCGTGAAGCTCTACATGGCTCTGCAAAGGATTCGGTGGAGTCTTTGTTATCAAGTTCAAAGAACACTGACATTATCATGCAGATTTTGAGTGAAACCTATGGCCGTCCTGAACAACTAATAAAGAGCCAAATACACAAAGTCGATGCCCTTGTATGTGTTCCCGAAGGAAAACTTGATTTATTGGTGCAATTTGCTACTAAGGTTACAAACATAGTGCGGTTTTTGCAGACAGCCAATGGCAACCATCACTTAAGTAACCCTACGTTGCTTGGCGAATTGGTCTCTAAACTGCCTTCTACCAAGCAAATGCAGTGGGCTGAGAAATGTATTACATTTGCGGAACCAGACAACTTATTGCAGTTTTCTGATTGGCTCGACGGTGTTAGAAAAGTCGCCAAGATGCTTTTCGATGGTTTGCCAGCGTCATCAGCTATAAAAAAGGCAAGTAAAAATAGATATGCGTTAACAACAAGCTCAGTGAAAAAATGTGAGGTCTGTTCCGAAAATTGTAATGTACTTACTGATTGTAAAGTTTTCAAAAACACTCCTGTTGAAGAACGCTGGAAAAAGGTCCGCGAATTACGTATCTGTTTTTCTTGTTTAAAGGGACGTCATCAAATCGGCAAATGTTACAAAAAGCAACGATGTGGAATAAATAATTGTGATAAATATCACAATCCACTATTGCATGCAACATATGATCAACAAAATAAACAAACCGATAAAGTTGCCATCGTCGACGAAATTGAAAATCCCAGGGAAGTCGTCAATTTACATGCCGGTACTCAAAATAGTGATATATTGTTTCAAATAATCCCAGTAAAGCTATATGGGCCCAAACAGTGTGTATCTATCAACGCATTTATAGACGACGGCGCTAAAGCCACAATGCTCGAATGGGATATCGGAAAACAAATTGGCTGAGTAGGCAAACGGGAAAGTTTGAAACTGCAATGGCTTAATGGGCACAGTAGTAGCCAGCAAACATAAACGGTTGCCTTGACAATAAATGGCTCGCAAGATGAAAGTAAAAAATATAGTATTTCAAATATTTATTTGGTAAAAAATCTAGAGTTGCCAACGCAGTCCTTTATGTTGCATGGAATAAATTCTAAAAGCCATCTGAATGATTTACCTCTTGTTGATTATTATAGAATCAAGCCGAAAATGATCATAAGTTTGAAGCATGCATTTTTAACAGTACCAGTAGAAATACCCAGATGCCCTGATGAAAATGGCCCTATAGCGGTGAGGACAAGACTGGGATGGGTAGTTTATGGCCCAACTGGTAAGGTAAATGAGCCAGTGGTCAAAAATGTGTTTATAGCAAGACAACAAGAAGCCAATGCTCATATGGAGCAGATGATGAAACAATATTTTGAAACAGAGTCGTGCTTAGTAAAACTTGAGGCAAAACCTGTCGTACCAAAAAACGAAGAAAAGGCACTTAAAATTTTGAAAACAACAACAAGATACTGTAATGGGCGATACGAATGTGGTCTTTTATGGAAAAATGATATAAGGTCGTTTCCGGATAGCTACAGTCAAGCTTGCAGAGCAAAAATGAATCACATTTTTAATAAAGGGTATGCCAGGCGAATTACGCCTGAAGAGGGAAAGGTTTGCTCGTCCAACACGTTCTATTTACCCCATTTTGCAGTATTTAACCCCAACAAGGAAAGTTTAAGATTAGTGTTTGATGCCGTTGCAAAGGTACAAGGAGTTGCCTTAAATGATCGTTTGATGCCTGGACCAGACTTGAATCAGCCCCTAATCAGTGTTTTATTTAAATTTCGCGAACAAAAAATAGCAGTCTGTGGCGATATAAAGGAAATGTTCTTGCAGGTGGGTATTCGTCAGGAAGATCAAGATTTTCAACGTTTTGTGTACCGCGAGAATACGAGCGGTGAAATTCAACAGTATGTAATGACAAGAGCTATTTTTGGAGCCACTTGTTCACCCAGCATAGCTCAATACGTTAAAAATTTAAATGCAAGAAAATTTGAAAATGAAAAGTCAAGAGCTGTTGAAGCTATTATCAAACGTCATTATGTTGACGATTACGTCGACTGTTTTAGTACTGTTGATGAAGCTATTAGCGTGGTTCAAGATGTTGTTAAAATTCATCATGCAGCGGGATTTACTATGCACAAAATTGTTTCTAATTCGAGCAAAATAAATGAGCACTTTAGCAATCCTGACGCAAGTACAATAAACATCAAAGCTGATAACACGGAAAAAATATTGGGAATGCAATGGTGTCCAGTAAAAGATATATTTATATTCAACCTCGAATTTAAACGTGTCTCTGCTGATATTTTGGAAAATAAACGGCCTCCTACAAAACGTGAAGTGCCAGATTTCTTGCGTAGGCCTTCAGAATTGTGGCCCTGCGCTCGTGAACCAATGGAAAGAGATTGCGATGAAGAATTACGACAAGGACGTTATGTGCTTTCAACACGATCCAATATTGTTTCAATTTTTGATTCCGGACGCTTCTCTAATTATCAAAGGCTTAAAAGATGTATAGCATGGGTGTTTAGATACGTAAGGAATATTAAAGGAAATTGTAAACAAACGCCCAAGGTAAAGGGTGATCTGTCGATCAAAGAAGAAGAATATGCAGAACGATTCATAATAAGGTCAGTACAGAGAACGGCATTTATAGAGGTGTATAACTGTATTTCAGAGAACAGGCCCCTATACCCCACCAGTCTTATAAAATCCCTCAACCCGTATATTGATGAGTCTGAAAATCTTCGTTGTGGTGGTAGAATTGATAATGCGCCCTTTGTTTCTCTCGGTACTAAATGGCCATACATTTTACCAAAAAATGATCGAGTGACACACCTGATAGTGAAGTGGTATCACGAGCGACAAAAGCACATTAATGACCAGACTGTGATTTGTGAAATACGCCTTAAATTTTGGATCCCATCAGTTCGCGTTGTATTGAAAAGTGTCAAGTCGGCCTGTTGCGAATGCAAATTGAGAAAATGTAAGCCGTCGCAGCCAATAATGGGTCCCCTTCCTGTCGACCGCTTAAGTTCTTACGTCCGTCCATTCTCATATACTGGCCTGGACTACTTCGGCCCTGTCTTGGTAGCTGTACGCCGCAGTCATGAAAAAAGTTGGGTGGCTTTGTTCACGTGTTTAACCACACGTGCTGTACACTTGGAGTTGTCCACAGATTTGTCAAGTGATTCGTGTTTGCTGTGTATTAGAAATTTCATAAATCGCCGTGGTGTCCCGATTAAAATTAGAAGCGACAACGGGACAAATTTTATTGGCATCAACAAGGAGCTCGGTAACGAACGCGATTTTATCGATTTTGCAAAAATAGATACTGGTCTGAGGCCTCTTGGAATCAAGTGGATATATAATACCCCATCCGATCGTAGCGCTGGTGGTTCTTGGGATCGTCTCGTTCAGTCTATTAAAAAAACTTTATATGCGACATTGAAGGAAAAAATACCGCGCCCAGAAACGCTGTACAGCCTGCTGGTAGAGTGCGAAAATATAGTGAATTCCAGGCCTCTTACCCATCTACCGGTTACTCCTGATGAGCCTGAGCCTCTGTCGCCCAATCATTTTTTATTAGGCTGCCCCAATTCGACGCAGACACCAGCTCCATATAACCCTAGATTTTGTTTGCTTAGAAAACAATGGAGAATTTTGCAAAATCTAAAGAATTGTTTGTGGAAACGATGGATGCTGGAATATTTGCCCGAGTTAACTCGAAGGACGATATGGCGTCTCCCCTCAAAACCTTTGTCTACAGGAGCCCTAGTTTTAATATGTGAAACTGACCAGCCAAGATCAAAACGGAGACGTGGACGTGTCGTTAAGCTGTTTGTAGGTAAGGACGGAGTAGCCCGATCGGCAGAAATTAATACATCGTCAAGTATATTGCGACGTCCTGTGTCAAAGCTTGCGGTGTTAGATGTTCAGGACATTGGTGAAGTGGACTCCTCCGGGTCCAATCACGGCGGCGGGGATGTTAATAATGCAGATCAGTGCCATCGCTAATCAGCTGTTGTCGTTTTATTGTTGTATTTATTCCTGTTTACTATTTGTTAACAGGACAGTAGGCCAATATTTTAATGTGTTATTTAAATGTTAACATTAGTAGCCATCTTTTTTAGTTTCCAAAGACCAAAATTGTGATCGTATTTATATGTTGGTATCAATCAGTTTTTGTCGCCTAAGAGTGTAGATGTCCAACAAATGTAAGGATTGTCTTAAATTAATTAAGTATATTTGTGAAATTAGCTACATATGAATTTATATTTCTAGAGAATAAATTACTCAATATTTAACGAATTTGGGACGGAGTTTTTTAATAGTTGAATTGTCCTAAAACATACGTAATTTAATCATTTGGAAAATACTTACATTGTGTTGTAATGTCAGCTGCATGTTTGCCTATGTTGATGTATTAAAAAAGTGTTGTTTTTTTTTGTACTAAAAATGTATAAGGTTGGCAGCGTAAAATTGTATGCTTACACAGTGTTGTAGTTTCATTCAAAAATACAAAATTGAAAATAAAATGAAACGATTATACGGCAAAATAGGATATTGTACTTATACATACATACATACATGATAAGTGGCAACAGATAGTTTCCAGTATATGGCAAGGAAACCGTTAAAATATAAAGTAAATATATTTGATGAAAAACAGGCGATCAGACATTAGCGATTTTAAAGTCTCCATAAAAGGACGTATTGTACAAATAAAATTAAGAAGTGTGTGTGTGCAAAATTTTCAAATTGTATATTTTTAAATTAATGAAAATATGTAATATAAAACGTAAGTTAGTGCAAAATGTAGTAAAAGTTTTTAGTATTTAGTCACACACACAGGAAAAGAAATAGCCAGGTAAACAATTTATTCTTATTTAAAAAAAAAATTGTTTCTAACCCAACAAAAAACCATTGCGAGCAAAATAAAATAATATAAAAGTTGGCAGAAGAAAAAAAGGTCTGCAAAGATGAAAGATGTGTTAAATTAAAAATGGGAGATAGTCGCTAGAAAGAGGAAAGATAAAATTTTGAAAAAAAACATAAAAAAACAGTAAAAAAATTTAACATTAAAAAAAAGGAGAAAAGAAAAATAGCAGACAAATAGTTCATAAAGAAAGAAAAAAAAAATATAAAAAAAAGAATAAATAAAAATAAATTTAAGTTAATTTTAAGTGTAGTTTTGTAATTTGTGAAAAACCTGTAAAGATAGTGTCAAGTGTAGTAGTTTGTGTGCACACAAAAAAAAATAATAGGTAAAATTACCTAAATATGTATATGGCATAAAATTAACTAAGCGCAAGGGTAGCATGGCAGTATCTAAGTTTCTTAGCTAATAAAACTATTAACTTAGGTAATTTCTATGTTCGAAAAAGTATATAATTATTTTGTTAAAATAAGTTAAAAACTTTGAAAATTTACCAATGATAGCAAAGTTATTTTATATTTTTATTTTTGGAAAATTATCTAAGTTTAATTTTGTACCATAGATTTTAGGTAAATTTACTATATACTTTTTTTGGTTACATACTTTAAATAAAATTAATTTAATTTCATTGTAATATTTTATTTATTTTCATCAAACGGGGAAAGTATAAAAGATATAAAGATAAAATTTACACACAAAATAAGCTCATAGCGAACAATTCTGCATCATTAACTCCAAAATATCATATTTTGGATGAGCGATATATATTTTTTAAACCTATTGGAATTTAACGATAAATTTGATTTATTAAATTGTCAAAATAGTGCATATTTAGTTTGTGTTTAAAGCAAAACAGGGCTGTATTAACGTCTCCAGCTCTGGGTTAAACTATTGTGACTTATTTCCTTTTTTTATTAATATTCGCCGCGTTGGAGCAAATTAATTTCGTACTTCTTTTTTGTATTCTGATCAGTTACTCTTGAACTACCGAATCAACCAGGCATCCTTCGGCTCCAACCTCAACATCAACAACAACTTCTTTTTTCCCTCATATTTGTACATTTAAAAATAAGCACTAAAATAAATACATATGGGTAATTCCATGTCAAATCGACCAAGAGTGGGACCCGACCCCTTTCGATTTGAATGAAATTTGGTGAGAAGGTTCCTTTTATCCTATAAGGAACATATATGAACGAAAAAAATTTTTAAAATTTTTTTTTCAAAAGTTACGTCATATTCAAAATGGCATAATTTCGCCGAATTAGTCGAATATGTTGAGTTTATTTTTTCTATATCTCAAAAACTACTGCACATACGAAGATGATTTGTATGTCATTTTAAAGAGAATACTTGGGGCTATAAGCAATATATTGAAGAAAAAATTTTTTTTGGAAAAAATGTAATATCTGCAAAATATTAAATTTTTAGAATGGACTAAGTCAAAAACCTAATTTTTTTTTTGCCTAATTTTTTTTTATATAATACCTCAAACTGTTCTTTAAAAATCCTAAAACTTTGAAGGAGGTGTTTTTTTTTTTTTTTTAGATATGAATTTTTTTCTTTCGCAACCTTTAAAAAAATAACCTAAAAATAAAATTTTAAAATTTTAATTTTGAGCAATAAGTATTTATAAAATCTGATTTGTTTGAAAAAGTAATATTATTGGTAAGGTTGTTTTTGTTTATTTGTTGCATCTTTTGTTGGGGCTCAATGTGGGCATTTTTTTAAGAAAAGTACACCTTTTGTTACGTTACGTCTTTGAAAGTCGTTTTTTCTTCGTCTCTTTTCCTACCGATAATTTTAATTTCGTCTCAGATCAACACATTCAACGTACTGAAAAAAAACTGGAAAATAGGTTTAAAAATGCTTCACCAGTTCAAGGAGTACGTTCCTGTCATGCCGCCATTCCTATTTCGAATAAATTTATTAAAATAAAAACTTTATCTTCATCTAGCGAAGGAGAGGATGTTAAATTGAACAATATCGACAAGATTCTGAGCGAACCAGGCTTTAAAACCAGGTAAAAAATAACGTTTTAATTCTTAATATTGTATTTACATTGAATAAGGCTTCAACATTCATAGCATTTTCATTTATTTTAGGTTAAGAAAAAGCAGCCCGGCATTAACGGTAGGAAAAGAGACGAAGAAAAAACGACTTTTAAAGACGTAACGTGACAAAAGGTGTACTTTTCTTAAAAAAATGCCCACATTGAGCCCCAACAAAAGATGCAACAAATAAACAAAAACAACCTTACCAATAATATTACTTTTTCAAACAAATCAGATTTTATAAATACTTATTGCTCAAAATTAAAATTTTAAAATTTTATTTTTAGGTTATTTTTTTAAAGGTTGCGAAAGAAAAAAATTCATATCTAAAAAAAAAAAAAAAACACCTCCTTCAAAGTTTTAGGATTTTTAAAGAACAGTTTGAGGTATTATATAAAAAAAAATTAGGCAAAAAAAAAATTAGGTTTTTGACTTAGTCCATTCTAAAAATTTAATATTTTGCAGATATTACATTTTTTCCAAAAAAAATTTTTTCTTCAATATACAGTGCACTCTGGAAAACGTCAACTAATTAAAACCGCGGGTGTTGACGTTTTACAAATTGTTGACGTTTACGAATGTAAAATTTTTATATAAAAAACATATCGATAATGTGCTTTTAAACGTTTTTATTAATTATAAACTAAATCCAAACATAAACAAATTCAAAAAGGAAATAAAAAAGGCATTCAACCTGACTAAAACCATAGAAGACAACTGGAACTAAAAGAATACATTTTAAATGAGATCATATTTTTAATTTTACATGCACACATATGCATTTAAAAAAAATCTGTTATTTTTTTCTGCTGTTTTTTTCTATCCAACACTTGGAAGAGAGCCTTCTCTCTTAAACGTCTTAATACATTTAAGTCATTTTGCTCAACATTCTCGCATTGAGCCCAATCCAAAGTCCTGTTAAATATTTCGACGGCTTCGCTTGGTTTTATTGTCTGCACATTTGTATCTAAATCGTTCTCCTCATCATCGATCACTTCCAACTCCTCAATTTCACACGAATTAGAAACATTATCCAGGTGGATCCCCAATTTCTGAATTGATTTCATAAAATAAATGTGTGTGTGTACAAATGTGTGTATTTTAACTGCTGCTAAATTCGAAATTTTATTTTATTCAGAGTTGACGTTTTAGAGCTTTATGGTTGGGTTGACGTTTTAGAGTAGGCAATGTAAAAAAAAAAGGGTTGACGTTTTGGGATGTTGACGTAAACGAGTGTTGACGTTTTCCCGAGTGCACTGTATTGCTTATAGCCCCAAGTATTCTCTTTAAAATGACATACAAATCATCTTCGTATGTGCAGTAGTTTTTGAGATATAGAAAAAATAAACTCAACATATTCGGCTAATTCGGCGAAATTATGCCATTTTGAATATGACGTAACTTTTGAAAAAAAAATTTTAAAAATTTTTTTCGTTCATATATGTTCCTTATAGGATAAAAGGAACCTTCTCACCAAATTTCATTCAAATCGAAAGGGGTCGGGTCCCACTCTTGGTCGATTTGACATGGAATTACCCATATGTAAGTAATGTGAATTCGAACCTGTGTAGCCGTTTTTTATTACAAACATAAAGAGTCCAGGAATCCCAAAATACCCGGAAAGCAGGAATCCCCTCCTGCCACTCTCTCTTTCTTTATACTCCCTTACGATAACGTTCCCCTATAGGCTCTTCTTTCCCTCTTCCGGAGGCTACGTGGTAGTGATATAATATTATAAGCCATTCCCATTCATTAGATAGCAAGTCAACTTCTGTTTTCTTTTTTTAATCTTGGATAACCCTTATCCCAAGTTTAAACATGGTCCTTTCTTGCCATAAAGATTAAAGAAAAATAATAAGTGGCCACCCTAAATATACAGTCCAAGCTCTCTCAGTAAAAGCTCAAAAAGCTTTTAAAATACAAACCACCAAAGGTTACGCACAAGAATTTTAGACAGTTTTTTGTGCGTTGATGGCTAAAGGCAGTAGTGGTTCATAGCATAGAAAAAAAGGCAGAAAAAAATCAAAAAGTGTTAATAATATAAAAACGCGCAGATTTTTATAAGTTTTTATAAATTTAACTACATTCAAAGTGCTTAAATTTTATTTTAAAGGAAGGAAAACTATAAGAAAAATTAAAGACCAATCGAAAATTATCGATAAAAACATTAAAAAACTGGGAGGAGTGTAAGCTAAATAATTTTGGAAAAAATTAAAATCAGAGCGATTTGGTACCTACGAGAATAAAGAGGACAAGGAGCCAAAAGGAATAGAAGGCATCAAAAACTGTGTGACACCAAGAAGAAACCGCAGCAGTTTGTGGCACAAGGCTAGGTTACGAAGGAAGCAACAACAAAACATTGGATTTCTGATGAACGTTTGTAGATACACACAGACATATGTATGTACGTATGTTTATGGAAAAGGTTAATAAAGCAAGGAACAGAAAAAACCGTGAGTAAACTCTGTTAATTTTTTGGTACAAACATACACACATCAAAACGAATCTTTGTTATAACCCAAATAAAGTTGCATAAAATCAAAAATTTTGCCAAAATAATAGCAACAAAATGTATTGAGAAAATTTACCGCAATCTCTGTGTAATTTGTTTTTGTATAAAAACCACCACCGCTTGTTATAAGAGAGTTTTATTGGTCGCATCATTATTTGCTCTTCACTTTTGGTTACTCTTGAAAGCTTTAAGACAGTTTGTTTTTTTTAATATTTGACTCTTTGGTGAAGATTATGATTTTCATCTAAAAGCTTTTACAAAAGAAAAAGTAGAGTGTTGCCAGTCGTTTTTTGAATCCTAGTAAAAAAATTAAACTTACACAACGCTTTGCAATTTACTGGAAATAGAACTTGTAAAAATATTTTAAACCAAAACTTAGCGAATCCCAGCTAACAAGAGATTTAAATAAACATTCACAAATCACGTGAATATTCATTAAAATTAAAGTAAAAGGCTTGTAAAATAAAAATATTTAAATCTTATATCGCGAATCCCAGCGAACAAAAGATTTAAATAAACACACAACCCGTGAATATTTTATTTGCTAATAAAAATTTTTTTTGCTCTAATAAAATATTTTTAAATCGAACTTCGCGAATCCCAGCGAACAAAAGATTTAAGCCAACTTACAATCCTGTGAATATATTTGATTAATATTGTATTAATGGCAAAAGGTTTATAAAATATAAATATTTAAATCCAATTTCGCAAATCCCAGCGAACAAAGATTTAAATAAACATTCACACATCCCGTGAATATTTTATTTAATTTACTAATAAAAAGTTTTCTACAAATTTAAATATTTAAATCCAATTTCGCAAATCCCAGCGAACAAAAGATTTAAATAAACACTCACACATCCCGTGAATATTTTATTTAATTTACTTAGAAAAAGTTTTCTGCAAATACAAATATTTTAAATCTAATTTCGCGAATCCCAGCGAACAAAAGATTTAAATAAACACTCACACGTCCCGTGAATATATTTAATTTAAATTACCAGTGAAAATTACATCGAATAAAAATATTTAATCTTAATTAAATCTAATTTCGCGAATCCAAGCGAACAAAAGATTTAAACCAACTCACAATCCCGTGAATATATTTGATTACTAGTAAAAGGGTTATAAAATATAATTATTTGAATCCAGTTTCGCAAATCCAAGCGAACAAAGATTTAAGTGAGCATTCACAAATCCTGTGAATATACATATTGGATTAATATAATATTACTAGTAAAAATTTTATAAAATAAAAATATTTAAATCCAAAGTTCGCAAATCCCAGCGAACAAAAGATTTAAGAAACCACAAATACCCGTGAGGTTTTATTTAAACTACTAGTGTGAAAATTGCATTGAATACAAATATTTAAATCTGATTTCGCGAATCCAAGCGAACAAAAGATTTAAATAACAACCCACAAATACCCGTGAATTATTTAGTACCATATTGTTTCCAATTAAATATTTAAATCTACTCTTACAAAAACCAGTGAATTGTTTATTGTTTTTAGGAACTATTAAAAACTTTATTTACGAATTAATTAATTTAGTTCAAAGCTCGCAAATCCCAGCGGAAGGAAAAAATTTTTTAACAAACACCCGTGAATATTTTTATTTAATTGAATTTAAAAAAAATTCTTTCAATATAATTATTTTAAAATTATAAATTGATAACTCGTAACAACAGTTACATTAACCCGTGATATTTGTTTTACTAGCAAAATTTGGTTGCCAGTGAAAATATTTAAATCCACTTTCGTGAATCCTAGCGAACAAAGATTTAAATAAACTCTCACAAATACTCGTGATTTTATTTCAAATTAAATCAAATTTTACATTTAAAATTTCAAAATTCAAAATTCGCAAATCCTAGCGAACAAAGATTTGAATAAGCCCTCACAAATCCAGTGAATATTTTATTTAAGTTATTAGCTATCATTTTCCACAAATACAATATTTAAATCTTATTTCGCGAATCCCAGCGAACAAAGAGGTTTAAATAAACACTTAATAAAATCTCTGCTCTTTCCCATTATTCTAAAACATTATTTAAATCTGATTTCGCGAATCCCAGCGAACAAAAAGGTTTAAATAAACACTTAATAAAATCTCTGTTTTGACCATTATTTGATCAAATTTTGTAAATCTGATTTCGCGAATCCCAGCGAACATAGGTTTAAATATACACTTAATAAAATCTCTGTCTTTTTACATTATTTTGAAAATATTTTAAATCTGATTTCGCAAATCCCAGCGAACAAAGAGGTTTAAATAAACACTTAATAAAATCTCTGCTCTTTCCCATTATTCTATAACATTATTTAAATCTGATTTCGCGAATCCCAGCGAACAAAAGGTTTAAATATACACTTAATAAAATCTCTGTCTTTTTATATTATTTTGAAAATATTTTAAATCTGATTTCGCGAATCCCAGCGAACAAAGAGGTTTAAATAAACACTTAATAAAATCTCTGCTCTTTCCCATTATTCTATAACATTATTTAAATCTGATTTCGCGAATCCCAGCGAACAAAAGGTTTAAATATACACTTAATAAAATCTCTGTCTTTTTACATTATTTTGAAAATATTTTAAATCTGATTTCGCGAATCCCAGCGAACAAAGAGGTTTAAATAAACACTTAACGAAATCTCTTTATAGTTGACAAAATTTTTTCCACTTATTTGAAGTATATTTCAATCTGGTTTCGCGAATCCCAGCGAACACAAGGTTACATATATTATTAAAATCTCAGTTTTTTCCCTTTGTTTGATAAAATTATTTTAACCAAATTTCGCGAATCCCAGCGAACAAAAGGTTTAAATATATTATTAAAATCTAAGCTTTTTCCCTTTATTTGATAAAATTATTGTAACCAAATTTCGCGAATCCCAGCGAACAAAAGGTTTAAATATTATTAAAATCTCTGCTTTTCCCTTTGTTTGATAAAATTATTTTAACCAAATTTCGCGAATCCCAGCGAACAAAAGGTTTAAATATATTATTAAAATCTAAGCTTTTTCCCTTTATTTGATAAAATTATTGTAACCAAATTTCGCGAATCCCAGCGAACACAAGGTTAAATATATTATTAAAATCTCTGCTTTTCCCTTTATTTGATAAAATTATTTTAACCAAATTTCGCGAATCCCAGCGAACAAAAGTTTTCGTTAAAATTTAAAATAAAGATTAGCACAAGAACCTTTGGGGACAATTGGGTTTAGCGTAGTTTAATAGTTAACCTATCACTCGGGTCCCTTAAGCGTTTTATTACTAAGACTCAAAATTGTGAAAACGAGATCTCAGAGAATTTCGAAGATGGCGGAAGAGTTTATTTTTGATTCAGATGATTTGGTCACCTTTTGCTCGGAGTTCGACGATATTCCATTGGGGGATATGACTGACTCATTTCTAGAGGTTAACCTCCAAGATCTTAACGATCGGTGGACAAACTTACAAAGATCGTATAGAGCGCTCTGTACGGATAAGGACGCGGAGGTAGCAAAAGATTTCTTCGAGTCCGTTCGGGCAAAACACTCCGTCTGTACACGAGCATATCACAAGTGTAAAGCGAAGATTCTGGATATTCGGAAATCGTTTGTGATAAACCAGCCCAATAGTAATTTTCAGCCCGCTGAAAACGAAGATAGCTTTGCCCACGTCAAAGTTCCTCCCTGTGATACGGACATCTTCTATGGAGGCTATGAGGAGTGGCCGTCCTTCCGCGATATGTTCACTGCCGTGTATGTAGATAATCCCAAAATACCCCCCGTACAGAAGCTGTACCACCTTAGATTGAAAGTTCAAGGTCAGGCAGGAAGTTTAATAAGGAAATATAAGTTGTGTGCGGAAAATTTCTCCCTTGCGTGGGAGACATTAAGAGACAGGTATGAGAATCAGAGAATTCTAGTAGAAAATCAGATTAAGATTCTCCTTAATCTGCCCTCTACAACTGTTGAAAGTAGTAAATCTCTGCAAACTCTTCAAATGACCATCAATGACTGTCTGTCCGCGATAAAAGCCCAGGACGTTGCGATTGAAGAATGGGACCCGTTTATAATCGTTTTATGCTCTAGCAAGCTTCCCGTGGAAACTCTTTCCTTATGGGAGCAATCGCTTGAGTCACATAGAAAGTTGGTCAAATGGGAAAAAATGGATAGGTTCCTTTCTCATAGATGTGAAGTTGTTGAACGGTTAGAGTCCCGTAAACAAGAGTCCCACGGTATTGCTCGAAAGAAGCAGACGGACAAGTTACCAAACCCTACTAGGTCTGAGCCTTCCCAATTTCCATGCAAGGTCTGTGGGGCTGGTCATCCCCTGAAAAATTGCTCCCAGTTCTTAAGTTTTGACCCCAAGGCCAGAAATCAGTTCGTTTCAAATAACAAGATATGCATCAACTGTTTAGCATACAGTCACCTGCGGAAAGACTGCCCGAGCAAGTACTCATGCTCTCAATGTCAAAAGAATCATCATACTCTTTTACACTTTCCTAAGCCTCTGGTGAACAACCAAAACTCTATCCCCCTCGACACTAATCCGAGTACCTCAGCACAAGCCAGAGCGAACACTTCTCGATCGGCGGCCGCTCACGTCGTGCAGACCCGTGACGGATCATGTGGGGAAAATGTCTTGCTTCCCACTGCAATGGTCCAAATAAGGCACCAAGGGGAAAACTTTAAAGCTCGTGCTTTTCTGGATCAGGGGTCAGAACGGACATTTATTTCAAAACGGCTTCAACAGCAATTAATGCTGCCGACAGAGAAAAAATGCTTCCAAATACATGGAATAGGAGGCGAGGTGGTAGGGAATTCCAACTCTCTGTGCAGATTAACCCTATATTCGGTTAAGCACACCCGTTTAGTTTCTATAGAGGCAATTGTTGTTCCAAAAATAACCCGCATGTTGCCTAAATATTCTATATCGAGGTCTGATATACCCTTGTCAGAGCTAGAGGAGCTTGATCTCGCTGACCCAGGTTTTTGTGTACCCAATCACGTCGACTTGCTCATTGGAAGTAATTTTCTTCCTCGAATTCTTCTCGAAGGACTCAAAACTGTTGCCCAGTCTCTAATGGCACAGGAGACAATCTTTGGTTGGGTTGTTAGTGGTCCAGTTGGCATAGAAACATGCCATTCGTTTTCAATTGAGGCAAGCGAAGTTTCAAGAGATCCAATTAGTGAGCAACTTAGGAAGTTTTGGGAGGAGGAAGAAATCCCTTGCCAACGGCCTCTTTCAAAAGAAGAGGAATTTTGCGAGGAGTTGTATACTCAAACCACGTTTCGTAATAGCGAAGGTCGCTATGTAGTGAAACTTCCTTTTAAATCAGAGTTTGCCCACGGTCTACGCCTCGGCTCCTCCCGACCTGCAGCAATGGCTCAGTACCTCAATTTGGAGCGATCACTAGGAAGGAAGGTGGAATTAGGATGCATTTATGCCAATGTGTTGAAAGAGTATATAACCCTGAATCATATGGAACCGACAGTTTCTTGCGAAAACATATCTATAGGCGGCTATAATTCCTTTTATTTGCCGCATCACGCAGTTCTTAAGCCCGAAAGTCGTAGTACTAAGGTCAGAGTTGTTTTCAATGCTTCCAAGAGAACTAGTTCGGGATTATCCCTCAATGATGTTCTGCATGTAGGGCCCACGCTACAAGCGGACTTAATGACCTTAGTCTTGAACTGGCGACTTTACAAATATGTTTTCAATGGTGATATAGAGAAAATGTATCGCCAAATTCTAGTTCATGAGGACGACATTCAGTTTCAGCGAATTCTCTTTCGTCCCGACTCTAACTCACCCGTTCAAGATTTCGCCTTGAAAACCGTCACGTTTGGGGTGAACTGCGCTCCCTATTTGGCTATTAGAACCCTAATTCAATTGGCTTACGACTCTGAAAATATTTTCCCAAAAGCAAGCTATATTCTCAAACATGAAGCGTATGTGGATGATATCTTATCTGGGGCACATGATGTAGATTCAGCGGTTGCTTCTTTGTCTCAGGTTATTCACTCTCTAAAATCGGCAGGGTTTGCATTGAAAAAGATCACGTCTAATAGCCCAACGGTTCTGGCGTCAGTCCCAAACGATGATATTTTAGATTCAGAGTTTCTCAAGCTCAGAGAGGCAAGCACCACAAAAACTCTTGGCATTCAATGGAATGCTTTGACTGATAAATTTTCGTACACCATTGATCCCATTAGCCCAAGTGACTCAATTACGAAAAGACAAATGCTTTCTAACGTGGCCAAACTGTTCGACCCCGCTGGCTGGATATCGCCAATTATCATACAAGCCAAAATCCTTCTGCAACAGCTCTGGCTAGAGGGCAATGGTTGGGATGACAAGGTTAAGCCTAGTACCTTAGAGAGGTGGAACAATTTTGTTCTAAATATCCCTTTAATATCGAAAGTGAGCATTCCGCGTTGGATTGATTTTGGCCCAACCCTGCTAACGCAAATTCACGGTTTTTGCGATGCATCAGAGAAGGCTTACTGCGCAGTGGTATACTTCCGGATACAGGCTGCGTCGGGTATAAGGACTCATCTGTTTGCCTCGAAAACAAAAGTAGCCCCCATTAGCCCGGTTAGTCTCCCACGGCTTGAGCTTTGTGGAGCTCTTCTATTGTCAAAGTTAGTGAGGCACGTAGTAAACTCCCTGCACCATAAGAATAGTGAACTTTTTCTCTGGACTGATTCATCTATTGTTCTCAGTTGGTTGGGAAAACCTCCAAATACTTGGAGGACTTACGTTGCTAACCGCACCGCGCAAATTATACGAAATGTGGGAAACTCCTCTTGGCGACATGTTCGGTCAGCAGATAATCCTGCCGACTTGGGCTACCGCGGCTGCGACACTGACCAGCTATTAAATAACTCCTTATGGTGGAGTGGGCCACCTTGGCTACAAAGAGCCCCCGAAGAATGGCCAAAGTCCATAGCAATAAACGAAAGTTCGCTGGAATTGAAACAGAAGGTTAACGTTCTCCATTTGTTCACTAGCGATGAGGACATACTTAACCGCTTCTCCGAGTGGGATAAGGCTGTAAGGGTAATGTCATACGCGCTTCGATTTATTGGTGCACTCAGAAAACGGTTGCAGACCAATGAGAGGTCACAATTAAAGCTCTTTTCCCAAACCCAAAAAGCATCTTCTGCAGAAGCGGTATCCTTCCTAAGTAGACACTGCTCGTCCATTACTCACGAGGAGTTTTTGAGAACAAAAACTCATCTGATCCACGTTGCTCAACTTACGCATTACCATAGGGAGCTCGGCTCCTTAAGTAAACGGCAAGTTATTGGCAGCAGGAGTTCTCTCCGCCCGTTAAACCCGTTTTTGGATCAGGATAATATCATCCGAGTAAATGGTAGAATTTCTAACTCCACCCTACCCTATGATGAAAGACACCCCATTATTCTCCCTGTCAGCTCAGTCTTCTGTAAACTGTTCATTGATTTTGTGCATAGGCTCCTTATGCACGCGGATACGAATTTGATGTTGAGAGCAGTAAGAGGAGAATATTTCGTCCCACGTTTAAGATCGGCGATTCGGCTCTGCATACGAAAATGTGTAACCTGCATCCGTTACAAACAGAAGGTAAAGTCTCAGCTCATGGGTGCCCTACCCCGGGAACGAAGTTCGTTTTCTTTACCTTTCACTCATACGGGGTTGGATTTTGCCGGCCCTTTCTCGATAAAGACCTCTATGTTAAGAAACGCCCCTTACCGGAAGGGGTATGTTTGCGTGTTTGTGTGCTTCTGCACGAGAGCTGTCCACTTAGAGTTATGCTCTGATCTCTCTACTAACGCTTTTCGAGCCGCCTTCACCAGATTCGTAAGCCGACGGGGTTTGCCAAAAAAAATTATGTCTGACAATGGCACTAACTTCGTCGGGGCAGAGCGAGCTTTGCGCCTAGAGTACGAGGAGTTTATTACCACAGCGTCGAAAGAACTCGTCGAGAAGTACTCCTCCCACGGGTTTCAGTGGCACTTTATTCCCCCGAATGCCCCTCACATGGGAGGGTTATGGGAGGCCGGTGTAAAATCGTTTAAAATGCACTTCAAGAAGGTCGCTCAAGGCAGTAAATACACCTTTGAAGAGTTCACCACGCTCTTAACTCGTATAGAGTCGGTTCTCAACTCAAGGCCCTTATCTCCCATGTCAGACGACCCCAATGAGCTGCTAGCGCTTACTCCCGGTCACTTTCTCCGGGGGGCTCCTCTCGTGGCCTCGCCGGAGACCTTAACGGAAACGCTTACGTTGAGGGACCGGTGGGAAAGATTGAAAGTGTTGCACCACCAGTTCGCTCAGAGATGGAAAGATGAGTATCTAAAAGAGATACAAAAAAGATATAAGTGGCAAAACTCCGAAGAGAACGTAACCGTAGGGCAACTCGCCGTAATAAAGGATGATTTGCTCCCGCCAAATGAGTGGCGGTTGGGTCGAGTTACCAGACTCTACACTGGCAATGACGGCTATGTGCGCATTGCGGACTTAAAAACGCAAGGAGGGATCGTCACGAGGCCAGTCGTCAAACTTTGCATTTTGCCCGTCCATACCTTAGACGATGAGTGAAAAGGGAAAAACTGTTGCCCAAAATCCTCCCTTCCAGATCCCCCTACTGTGCTTGTTTTGCCTTTCCTCCCCTCCTCTACTTTCTTACCCCTCACACGAACACTTCCAAGCAGGATTCCTCTTACAAGTTTTTTTTAACCTTATTTTTCTCCCGCAGGGCTCCACGAAATCCAGACGTCCACCAGTGCCTAATCTGCTCCCGATTTCACGCACTTCGGTTCTGCAGAAAGTTTTTAAGCATGAACGGGGCGGATCGCAGGCACCAG
Source organism: Pollenia labialis (assembly GCA_949318255.1). Lineage (NCBI taxonomy): Eukaryota > Metazoa > Arthropoda > Insecta > Diptera > Polleniidae > Pollenia > Pollenia labialis. Next base: position 45,644,439 of record OX439142.1, on the reverse strand, counting down.
GTCCGCATTCATGGCTATTGCAAGAACTGCCTGGCCAGGTCTCATGCCACCGACGACTGCACCTCTGCCGATGTGTGCCAAAAGTGCGGTTGGGCACACCACACCTTGCTTCATTTGTCTCCCGGGGCGCCAGTTCTCCACCAGGAGGGAGTAAGCCGTAATAGTCGTCCAGCCTCGCGGTCACGTGCAGCCGTGTCAACAACCCAACCGGAGAGGGCCAGCCGTAGAGGGCGTACAGCATCTCGTCCACGAGCGTCCGCACCAGCAGTCCGCCAGGAGGGCGCAAGCCGCAACGTGCGTACCTCATCGCGCCAACGTCAACCACGAGTTCGGGATCGCCTCGGCCCTTACCGACGTCCACCACAACCACCACGTAACCATAGCCAGACTACTCATCGTTCATCGAGAGGAGCTAATGCCAACCCGAAACGTATTTTACTGGGGGCAGTACGAGCCCTTGAACGTTTGGCAGCAAGCTTGTAACCATTTTTTTTATTTTTTTTTTTTTTTGTATCGATGTAATCAATTATGTTGATCTTGTTGATCAAGGGGCCGCAGGATGTTTAAAGCAAAACAGGGCTGTATTAACGTCTCCAGCTCTGGGTTAAACTATTGTGACTTATTTCCTTTTTTTATTAATATTCGCCGCGTTGGAGCAAATTAATTTCGTACTTCTTTTTTGTATTCTGATCAGTTACTCTTGAACTACCGAATCAACCAGGCATCCTTCGGCTCCAACCTCAACATCAACAACAACTCCTTTTTTCCCTCATATTTGTACATTTAAAAATAAGCACTAAAATAAATACATATGTAAGTAATGTGAATTCGAACCTGTGTAGCCGTTTTTTATTACAAACATAAAGAAAGCAGGAATCCCCTCCTGCCACTCTCTCTTTCTTTATACTCCCTTACGATAACGTTCCCCTATAGGCTCTTCTTTCCCTCTTCCGGAGGCTACGTGGTAGTGATATAATATTATAAGCCATTCCCATTCATTAGATAGCAAGTCAACTTCTGTTTTCTTTTTTTAATCTTGGATAACCCTTATCCCAAGTTTAAACAGTTTGCTTTCACTTATACTTGAATTTTGTGATTTTTTGTTTGTTTTAGTTGTAACAAGCGCATCCAGTGGTGTTTCTGTGGAACTCATAATTTTCATTAGGCTTTCCTTCATTTAATGCTTCTAAATCCTTTTTTTTACCTGTTTCTTTTCAATGGAATTTGTGTGATAAATAACGAAATGCTTCTTGGTAGTTTAAAATGCCACAATTGTTATATCAATATAATCCAATTTCACGTTAGGATTATAACTAATTTTGCCTTTAAAATAAATAATTATCCAGCATGGAAATGTTCGCTTCGTCCATATTAATCGTCATCAAAAAAAGTAATAAATAATTATTGTTTATATTTTTTTTATATGTACATTAGGGGTGGAATAGTGTTATATGGAAATCCTTAGCAACAAGAATTGCATACGCTAGAACCCCTTATTTTATGAGGTTTATAGAAAAAATGCATGAGCCAAAAAATTAGGCGGGTGGGATAGGGGTAAATGGCTCCTCATCGGGGTCAAAGCTAGGGGAAAACGAGACAAAATCTAAGAAAAGCTTCACAACTGTCCCTGAGTCGCTCCTAGAAGGGTAAAATGTAAGACTGACCACCACTAATATTTCCCCCCCTACATTTTGTATTAACATACTAACCCCCTATCTGCGCTCCTTAAGGGGGTTCCCATACTAAATATTATTTTTTATACGATTACCCGCCACAGCCCTAACTAGCCCCAGAGTGCCCCTAGAGGAGTAAAATATATGAAAGTCCCCCAATATTTTTGCTACCCAAGCATTTTTTTAGAACATACCTAGCCTCCATCTTTAATCATTAGGGTGGTCCCCATACGAAAATTTTTAGTTTCCAAAAAAAAATTTATAAAAAATATAAAAACATATTTTTATAATTAAATTAATTCATTTTTATTATGAGAGGGATATTTTTTTCTATTTTCAGCAACAACCTGAAGCAAAAATATTTTTTCTTCTTCATTACGGCATAATACGTTGTTATATTCTTCTATCAACTTCACGCCTCTTTCTGCAGCGTCATTCACAACATGTAGCAAAATTTCTTTCGCTTGCTGGTAGTCATCGCGTTCTTCCCATATTTCTGGCTCGGTAGCAATGAATTCCAACGGCAATCTAAAGCGCACAAAAAATTTAGATGTTTCAGCTGTTACGTATTGGCTTAAATCATTATTTATCCGGTTTTGGTTTATTTGTTTTTATGTCACGTTAATTCTTTTCACACCTCTTACTCCAAAAAAATGTGCTGAACGATTTTGATTGCCATTGCTACCGCAATGCTCTAAATTACCATCGCTCTCCTTTTCTAAGGCTTCATCCATGTCGTCTTTCTCCCTATTTTTGTTTTCCCCAAAGTTCTCTCTCTCCTCATTAAATGCTTTGATTGCGTTTGCCATTTTGCGTTTGGTGTCGTAGGGAACATTTTTATCAAATAATGCGAGAGAAATGGCTTCACCACTGAGATACCAAAGATGTCCAGAGAACCTCTTCCACACTCTTTGCGCCACATCTTCATCAATTAAAGCGTAATCAGAAATCGCTATCAAAAAATTAAAATCATTATACGGGGCTTCGATTGCACTAGTGGTGGTAAACCAAGCTTTTACGTAAAGTGTTACAATAAAAATGGTAATATCGTGAAGTCCACTTATTTCTTCTTTATTCAAGCCGAGATATTTTCGGATTAAAAATATTTTGTGGCAGTATATACCTTTCGCCATCCATCGAGCATGACTAATGGCTCCTGGTGGTCTAAAACGGTAACTTGGAATATTTTCACCAAGAAACAATAAAATAATTTCAAGAAACTCTTTATAATCATCTCTGGGTTGGTTTTCCTTCAGTTGCGCTAAGCAAAAAGACTTCATCTCCTCTTGAACTTTAGCTGGTATTTTTTCTGCAACCGTATTATCTTCTATGCCAGAACTATAAGGTTTATGTTTAATGTCGGCACTCCGGGCCCAGACATTTTACCGAATTTAGCTTCAAATGCTTCTTTTAATAGCAATTCGTAAATGTGATGTATACACGGTAGATAGAAAAGATCTCTTTCTAGTATTTGCTCCAACAAGTGTGCCGCGCCTTGAAATTGGCCAGTGTTTGTTGACGTGGTATCGAAGGAAATAGCTTGAACACGCTGAGTGAGTTTCCACTCAAGCAAAAGCCCGTAAACAGCATCGGCAATACGCTTACCTTTGCCTTTACCCGACGGTATCTTTGGCACGCCCAGTAGCTGCTCCTTTCCATCGTATGTGACGATTACAGGCAGTCGATCAACTTTTTTATCGCTGCCTTGCAAGTCCTGCAACATTTTGCCATCCCAGTGCACATTGAAAAATTTTGTTTCAGTCAACTGTAAATTTACTCGTGCTACGTTTTACAGATATATAAATTTTATTTTATATGGCTTACCTGTGGATTTTCCTTTAAAAATACAGCTACCTCCTGACGATTTTTAGTACGGGCTTGTCGAAGGGAATTTCGATTGATTATATATTTTCTTGGATCAAGTTGAAAAGCTCTTGCGGCAGCAATCAGTATACGAACTGCTGCTACATCTGATACCTTACATCTATCGAAAACAGACACGAGATCCGGAGTGATGCATTGCATTTTGCCTCTTGTTCCGTTTGGTATTCGCTTACAGGACAGCATTGCATCATCGACAGTTTCGAGCTCATTGTCTGATTCACTAGATTCAGTGCATGAAGTCTTGCCAACTGAAATTACACAGATCGCATTTGTAAATATCATAATTGCACTGTAAAATAATATTTATATTGTAATAATAATAGTTACCCGGTACTGCAGATTCATTTTGTATTTTTGCGCGTTTTCTTCGCTTATCTTCTAGCTCTTTTCGTTCCACTTGTCTTTTCTGTTTTTTACCTAGAATCATATCAACACCCGTCATGCATCCTTGACGCCCCTTTTCTCTCTGCAGTTGTAAAAAAGCCATATCTTCCGGGTTGGTCACCATATCGAGTACATTTGCATGTGCGATGTCAAAAAGATCATTCAATTTCGCGATAAATTCAGCTTCCCTTTTTCTTTGCGTTTCGCCACCTCTTAAAGTATTCTTTTGTATGGCTAACCATTCTGCGACCAAAGAATGCACCTTTTTTTCACATCGCCCCTGTGTTTAGTCGGAATAAACGCTTGGCGCCAAAAAACCATGACAGTGTCAGTTACCAAATAACCACTTTCGTCGGCACTTATTTTACGCTCTCCAGTACCATAAAAATACATTCTAAGCACTTGTTGTCTAGATGGTAACTTTGCTCCCGATATATTCGAGCATGGTTGTCCAATCAAAAATAGTCCGGTATGTGATCTTAGACTATTTGCAATGCCCGTGGATGTTGATGCCATTTTTTTACTCTGAAATCTAGGAATACACTTGTTTCTTTGTCTTCTTGTTTATTTATTATTACTTACCTTTATTTTTAACTTTTTTTTATTATTAACTTCAAATAAAACACAATTTCCCACTTTCAATATAAACACAATAATGTAAGTTTTTTTTTCACTGCCTACAAGTATGACTTTCCACTTCAAAACTCAATAAAAAGTACAAAATGTATGAAAAGATTTATGAATAAATCCAAGCAAATAATATGTGAATCCCCTAACTATTATTACAAAAAGAGAACTATGCTACCATATGCTAAGGTTTAAAAATACTATTATCAAGTTGTAAACGTTGCCCAAGGTATGTGGCAGCTCTTGTGAATTATAAATGTATAATCTATAAAAACTATATTGCGTAATTTATTATTATTATTTATATTATTTACTGCGTATTTGTACAGTAATTTGTCAATGACGTTGAATAAAAAATTTTTATAAAAAAATTTTAATTTTTGTATGGGGACCACCAAATAGTGCATATTTAGTTTGCTTTCACTTATACTTGAATTTTGTGATTTTTTGTTTGTTTTAGTTGTAACAAGCGCATCCAGTGGTGTTTCTGTGGAACTCATAATTTTCATTAGGCTTTCCTTCATTTAATGCTTCTAAATCCTTTTTTTTACCTGTTTCTTTTCAATGGAATTTGTGTGATAAATAACGAAATGCTTCTTGGTAGTTTAAAATGCCACAATTGTTATATCAATATAATCCAATTTCACGTTAGGATTATAACTAATTTTGCCTTTAAAATAAATAATTATCCAGCATGGAAATGTTCGCTTCGTCCATATTAATCGTCATCAAAAAAAGTAATAAATAATTATTGTTTATATTTTTTTTTATATGTACATTAGGGGTGGAATAGTGTTATATGGAAATCCTTAGCAACAAGAATTGGATACGCTAGAACCCCTCATTTTATGAGGTTTATAGTGGGATAGGGGTAAATGGCTCCTCATCGGGGTCAAAGCTAGGGGAAAACGAGACAAAATCTAAGAAAAGCTTCACAACTGTCCCTGAGTCGCTCCTAGAAGGGCAAAATGTAAGACTGACCACCACTAATATTTCCCCCCCTACATTTTGTATTAACATACTAACCCCCTATCTGCGCTCCTTAAGGGGGTTCCCATACTAAATATTATTTTTTATACAATTACCCGCCACAGCCCTAACTAGCCCCAGAGTGCCCCTAGAGGAGTAAAATATATGAAAGTCCCCCAATATTTTTGCTACCCAAGCATTTTTTTAGAACATACCTAGCCTCCATCTTTAATCATTAGGGTGGTCCCCATACGAAAATTTTTAGTTTCCAAAAAAAAATTTATAAAAAATATAAAAACATATTTTTATAATTAAATTAATTCATTTTTATTATGAGAGGGATATTTTTTTCTATTTTCAGCAACAACCTGAAGCAAAAATATTTTTTCTTCTTCATTACGGCATAATACGTTGTTATATTCTTCTATCAACTTCACGCCTCTTTCTGCAGCGTCATTCACAACATGTAGCAAAATTTCTTTCGCTTGCTGGTAGTCATCGCGTTCTTCCCATATTTCTGGCTCGGTAGCAATGAATTCCAACGGCAATCTAAAGCGCACAAAAAATTTAGATGTTTCAGCTGTTACGTATTGGCTTAAATCATTATTTATCCGGTTTTGGTTTATTTGTTTTTATGTCACGTTAATTCTTTTCACACCTCTTACCTACTCCAAAAAAATATGCTGAACGATTTTGATTGCCATTGCTACCGCAATGCTCTAAATTACCATCGCTCTCCTTTTCTAAGGCTTCATCCATGTCGTCTTTCTCCCTATTTTTGTTTTCCCCAAAGTTCTCTCTCTCCTCATTAAATGCTTTGATTGCGTTTGCCATTTTGCGTTTGGTGTCGTAGGGAACATTTTTATCAAATAATGCGAGAGAAATGACTTCACCACTGAGATACCAAAGATGTCCAGAGAACCTCTTCCACACTCTTTGCGCCACATCTTCATCAATTAAAGCGTAATCAGAAATCGCTATCAAAAAATTAAAATCATTATACGGGGCTTCGATTGCACTAGTGGTGGTAAACCAAGCTTTTACGTAAAGTGTTACAATAAAAATGGTAATATCGTGAAGTCCACTTATTTCTTCTTTATTCAAGCCGAGATATTTTCGGATTAAAAATATTTTGTGGCTGTATATACCTTTCGCCATCCATCGAGCATGACTAATGGCTCCTGGTGGTCTAAAACGGTAACTTGGAATATTTTCACCAAGAAACAATAAAATAATTTCAAGAAACTCTTTATAATCATCTCTGGGTTGGTTTTCCTTCAGTTGCGCTAAGCAAAAAGACTTCATCTCCTCTTGAACTTTAGCTGGTATTTTTTCTGCAACCGTATTATCTTCTATGCCAGAACTATAAGGTTTATGTTTAATGTCGGCACTCCGGGCCCAGACATTTTACCGAATTTAGCTTCAAATGCTTCTTTTAATAGCAATTCGTAAATGTGATGTATACACGGTAGATAGAAAAGATCTCTTTCTAGTATTTGCTCCAACAAGTGTGCCGCGCCTTGAAATTGGCCAGTGTTTGTTGACGTGGTATCGAAGGAAATAGCTTGAACACGCTGAGTGAGTTTCCACTCAAGCAAAAGCCCGTAAACAGCATCGGCAATACGCTTACCTTTGCCTTTACCCGACGGTATCTTTGGCACGCCCAGTAGCTGCTCCTTTCCATCATATGTGACGATTACAGGCAGTCGATCAACTTTTTCATCGCTGCCTTGCAAGTCCTGCAACATTTTGCCATCCCAGTGCACATTGAAAAATTTTGTTTCAGTCAACTGTAAATTTACTCGTGCTACGTTTTACAGATATATAAATTTTATTTTATATGGCTTACCTGTGGATTTTCCTTTAAAAATACAGCTACCTCCTGACGATTTTTAGTACGGGCTTGTCGAAGGGAATTTCGATTGATTATATATTTTCTTGGATCAAGTTGAAAAGCTCTTGCGGCAGCAATCAGTATACGAACTGCTGCTACATCTGATACCTTACATCTATCGAAAACAGACACGAGATCCGGAGTGATGCATTGCATTTTGCCTCTTGTTCCGTTTGGTATTCGCTTACAGGACAGCATTGCATCATCGACAGTTTCGAGCTCATTGTCTGATTCACTAGATTCAGTGGATGAAGTCTTGCCAACTGAAATTACACAGATCGCATTTGTAAATATCATAATTGCACTGTAAAATAATATTTATATTGTAATAATAATAGTTACCCGGTACTGCATATTCATTTTGTATTTTTGCGCGTTTTCTTCGCTTATCTTCTAGCTCTTTTCGTTCCACTTGTCTTTTCTGTTTTTTACCTAGAATCATATCAACACCCGTCATGCATCCTTGACGCCCCTTTTCTCTCTGCAGTTGTAAAAAAGCCATATCTTCCGGGTTGGTCACCATATCGAGTACATTTGCATGTGCGATGTCAAAAAGATCATTCAATTTCGCGATAAATTCAGCTTCCCTTTTTCTTTGCATTTCGCCACCTCTTAAAGTATTCTTTTGTATGGCTAACCATTCTGCGACCAAAGAATGCACCTTTTTTTTCACATCGCCCCTGTGTTTAGTCGGAATAAACGCTTGGCGCCAAAAAACCATGACAGTGTCAGTTACCAAATAACCACTTTCGTCGGCACTTATTTTACGCTCTCCAGTACCATAAAAATACATTCTAAGCACTTGTTGTCTAGATGGTAACTTTGCTCCCGATATATTCGAGCATGGTTGTCCAATCAAAAATAGTCCGGTATGTGATCTTAGACTATTTGCAATGCCCGTGGATGTTGATGCCATTTTTTTACTCTGAAATCTAGGAATACACTTGTTTCTTTGTCTTCTTGTTTATTTATTATTACTTACCTTTATTTTTAACTTTTTTTTTATTATTAACTTCAAATAAAACACAATTTCCCACTTTCAATATAAACACAATAATATAAGTTTTTTTTTCACTGCCTACAAGTATGACTTTCCACTTCAAAACTCAATAAAAAGTACAAAATGTATGAAAAGATTTATGAATAAATCCAAGCAAATAATATGTGAATCCCCTAACTTTTATTACAAAAAGAGAACTATGCTACCATATGCTAAGGTTTAAAAATACTATTATCAAGTTGTAAACGTTGCCCAAGGTATGTGGCAGCTCTTGTGAATTATAAATGTATCTATATATATAAAAATGAAAAATGTTTGTATGTTTGTGTGTTTGTTTGTTGGCTTATAGACTCCGAAACTACTGAACCGATTTTCTTGAAATTTTTACAGTAACATCACGTGAGCCCTAAAAATAAAATAGGCTACTTATTTTTTCGATAGGGGCAGGGGAATTGGTACCCCCCATAGGATGCCAATATTTATTATCGCATATCTTAAGAGCCGCTGACGGCATTTTGCTGAACTTTTTGTAGTAGGATCTTCTGAGCCCCGAAATTGAAATAAAATAGCAGCGGGGGAAGTGGTTCCCCCCATAGGACGCCAATGCTTAATATCGCATATCTTATGAACTGTTATAGTGAGAATGTTCAAACTTTGTGGAAGTCACTCTTATGGTATACTACACTTTTGAAAATAAAAATAAAGTGGGTAGGGGAGGGGGGGGGAAACCTCCCATAGGATGCATATATTAAATATCGCTTAACTGAAGAACTATTAAAGGGGGAGTCTTCAAACGTGGTTAAAGCTACTACTATGGCAAACTATAAATTTCAGTATAAAAATGGGCGGGGTAAACAGGGGAGGAGCAGTACCCCTCATAGATAGAAATATAAATAAGAGCCACTGCACGCATTTTGTTGAACTTTTGGTAGTAGGATCTTCTGAGCCCCGAAATTGAAATAAAGTAGCAGCGGGGGAAGTGGTTTTCCCCATAGGACGCCAATGTTTACCATCGCATATCTTAAGAACTGGGGAAATACCTCCCATAGGATGCATACATTAAATATCGCTCAACTGAAGAACTATTAAAGGGAGAGTCTTCAAACGTGGTTAAAGCCACTATTATAGTAAACTATAAATTTCAATATAAAAATGTGCGGGGTAGACAGGGGAGCAGCAGTACCCCTCATAGAAGACATATAAATAAGAGCAACTGCACGCATTTTGTTGAACTTTTGGTAGTAGGATCTTCTGAGCCCCAAAATTGGAATAAAATAGCAGCGGAGGAAGTGATGCCCATCATAGGACGCCAATGTTTAATATCGCATATCTTAAGAACTGTAATAGTGAGAATGTTCAAACTTTCTAGAAGTCACTCTTATGGTATACTACACTTTTGAAAATAAAAATAAAGCGGATAGGCGCAGGGGGGGAAATACCTCCCATAGGATGCATACATTAAATATCGCTCAACTGAAGAACTATTAAAGGGAGAGTCTTCAAACGTAGTTAAAGCTACTATTATGGTAAACTATAAATTTCAATATAGAAATGGGCGGGGTAGCCAGAGGAGGAGCAGTACCCCTCATAGATAGAAATATAAATAAGAGCCGCTGCAAGCAATTTGTTGAACTTTTGGTAGTAGGATTTTCTGAGCCCCAAAATTGAAATAAAATAGCAGCGGGGGAAGTGTTACCCACCATAGGACGCTAATGTTTAATATCGGATATCTTAAAAACTGTAATAGTGAGAAAGTTCAAACTTTGTAGAAGTCACTCTTATGGTATACTTTACTTTGAAAATAAAAATAAAGCGGGTAGGCGCAGGGGGGAACTACCTTCCATAGGATGCATATATTAAATATCTCTCAACCGATAAAGTGGTTAAAGCAGTGTAGCGAAGCGCACCGGGTTAAGCTAGTAATCTATAAAAACTATATTGCGTAATTTATTATTATTATTTATATTATTTACTGCGTATTTGTACAGTAATTTGTCAATGACGTTGAATAAAAAATTTTTATAAAAAAATTTTAATTTTTGTATGGGGACCACCCTAATGATTAAAGATGGAGGCTAGGTATGTTCTAAAAAAATGCTTGGGTAGCAAAAGTATTGGGGTCTTTCATATATTTTACTTCTCTAGGGGCACTCTGGGGCTAGTTAGTGCGGTGGCGGGTAATTGTATAAAAAATAATATTTAGTATGGGAGCCCCCTTAAGGAGCGCAGATAGGAGGTTAGTATGTTAATAAAAAATGTAGGGGGGGAAATATTAGTGGTAGTCAGTCTTACATTTTACCCTTCTACGAGCGACTCAGGGACAGTTGTGAAGCTTTTCTTAGATATTGTCTCGTTTTCCCCTAGCTTTGACCCCGATGAGGAGCCATTTACCCCTATCCCACCCGCCTAATTTTTTGGCTCATGCATTTTTTTCTATAAACCTCATAACATATCTAGCGTATCGAAATCAAAAAGTCGTGCACTATTCCACCCCTAATGTACATACATACATCTTTTTTGTAAAAACTTCAGTGGAGATCTTATGTTTATAATATACTCACATAAATACGTTGTAGCTTTATACTCTATTGAATAGTTTTTAATATACATATTTTAAATTCAAAAATGTTAAATTGAAATTTAAATTTTAACTTTTTTCACAAAAAAATTTCCAATTGAAAGAAAAAATCAAATAAACCTACATACATACATACATATGTATATTAAAAAAATCGAAGAAGATACCTAAACCAATTAGTAATAATAACAAAAATTTTAGGCAAAACTTTTTTTATAAATTACCAATTATCTTAGGCAACTAAACTTAGTTTTTTGTTTTTATATAAAAATAAATTACCTATGTACGCATTTGTAAAATACCCTAGATTATTTTTTTGTGTGCATGTCCTATGTGTTTTTATATATACACCTGATCCTCACTTGCCGGATATTTCAAATTATGATTATATATATATTTGTTTTGAGTATAAAAAAAGATCATTAAAGAAAGTTAAATCTTATTTCTCAGGGAGCTCCTTTAGATAAGATAAAAAAAAGAGTACGGCACAATAAGCATAAATTAGAGTAAAAAAAAAGAAAAAATTAAAATAAATATATAGATTTTGAAATTATAAAAAAAAGGTTAAATAGGACAAGGAAAAATTGAGGATAAATTATAGTTGTATATATTGGTGTTTTTATGTTTCTTTATGTATGAGTGTAATTATTATTATTATTATTAATTATAAAAAAAAATATTATTGAATAATAAATTATGTAAATTTTAATTTGAATATTTAGAATTTTGATTTAGCAAGGTACAGGCAATGATGGAGTGGTAAGTGAAGAAGTGGTCAAGTGGGTTTTGGGTCATGTGACTTAAATATGCGGATGCATCCATGACGTGGTTGGGAGGGCAAAATGAGACCAACATCAGTCTCAAAATTCTTTATGTGGTGGTAGATTGTTGTGTAGTTGTCAGTTTTCTTTGTTTTCATATTTTTTTCGTGTTCGGTTACGAGGCTGGTGAGGAGGGTTGGAACCCCCCGAGAAAAAAATGCACAAGAGCTAGTTGGAAACTTCGCCAGACCAAACGGTTCGTAACATACGCTGTAAAATGTGTAAATGACCACAGCAAAACAAAACAGACAATTAAAAACTAAAATTCATAAAACCATGACGTGCAAAAATACATACAGGCCAAATAAAATTAAACCTTAAATAACTAAATAATACATTTAAGGCAAAAAAAAAAAATTCTACACACCAGTCATATTACCTACTCATAGCAGAGTCTGTAGAAAATCACAATTAACCAAAACCAAATTTCTGGATAACAAAATGTGACGAATTCTTGGCGCTACAAAAAAATCCACCCGCAACAAATGGATTGCCACTCATGGCAATATGCGGTCTATACGTCGCAAATTTGACATGGGGTCTTGACCTGACAATTGTTTGTCATAACAAACGTCAAACTTCATATAAAAAAAAACCCTGACAAAAATTTTAGAGTTTTTTTATATAGACTTTGACGTTTGGTTTGACAAAAAATTGTCAGGTGAAGACCCCATGTGATGGAGCAATCAAATTTGACGTTTGCCGCAATAAATATTGCCACGTGGAGACCCGGGGTAAGGAGCATATAGACGACATGTTTTTTACATCTGAGTTGTCAACTTTGCAAATTACATGTAATTGTGCATGTCTGTCAAAATTGCTGTTTTACACAAGGTTTATAATATTGGGTCACAAACGTACATGTAATTTGCTTCTGATATTCAGCCTTATTGTGGTTGTCGCTTTCGTAAACAAACGTGTCGTTATATGTAGTAGATTAAAGAACACGTGTCGTGTATTACTTTAATCTATTATACAGTCGTATACGACAACGACAACCACAATAAGGCCGAATTAAGGCGAATTCATAAAGGAGATCGCATCATGAGATAGAGCTATGCTAGCTATCTCTTTTTTTAAATACATACTATGTATTTTGTTATTGTAAAAAGTTAGAGTAATTGTCAAAATTATTTGTTTATAAAATATACACAACTGCTTTAGAAGTTAAATTTTTTTTCCTGTATTGCAAATTTATTGTGGCTCCACTTATTCCTTTCGCCTTTTAAAATCCTTGTGTTTAAATTTTATGTTCACTTTTTTGTTCTATAACATTTAAATAGGTTTTTTTCATGAATTTATTTTTCTATTGAGTTTTAAATTTTAACAAATTTTTTCATAAAATGTAAACAACGCTTGACATTCAGTATACAAACAAGGAAATAAACATTAAGCAGATGATTCGAAAATGTCACCTTTATGAATTCGCCTTAGGCCGAATGTCTCTGTTTTTTTTCGCATAGTTATTGCAGAAATCTAAAAATTTTTGTGATACGAATTGAATAGAAATAATGTACATACATATATAAAAAACGTTTCATTATTATATCCATAATCTTTGAATTTAAAGAAAACATTTTAAAAATGGCTGAACTCTTTTACGGCAAAATTAAAAATTTTTGTGGCGGCCGCACGCTATTTTGAAACCGAGAACTACTTAGGTTTCTGCAATCTGTCAGAAGCAAATTATATGTATGTACGTTTGTGAGCCAATATTATAAACCTTGTGTAAAACAGCAATTTTGACAGACATGCACAATTACATGTGATTTGCAAAGTTGACAAGGCAGATGTAAAAAACATGTCGTCTTTATGCTCCTTTAATTCAATTTCTCTAGTATTTTGCAAAAAAAAAATCTGGTGTATCCCCCTTTGTGAAATAGGTATATAGGCCCAACCAGAACATGAATGAGGTCGCTTAAGTCTAAAACATATATATATGGCATATATGGCAAGCTACAATGTACTCAATGATACTTTTAGTCAAGTTTCGTCAAATGTCATTTGCTTAAGTGCCGGTTCACACAAGTCAAGTTTGACTCGTCAAGTCTTGAGCTTTTAGGAAAGAAGGGTAAAGAGAATGCCATTTCATTTCCCTTCTCTCCTAAAAACTCAAGACTTGACGAGTCAAACTTGACGTGTGTGAACCGCCACTAAGCAAAGTGCCAAACTGAACGCACATTCCGTACGAAAACAGCTGTGTAGGTATAACAATAAAAAATAAAATAAATTAAAATGAACTTTTACATATTTTAATTAATTTTCCATTTTTTTAAGACACTCACAAATTTGCTATTTTTAAATTTTTTACAAATTAAATAGCATAAAATAAACCAATACACGGTTGGACTTTTTGGTACTTTTTAATTTGAAGTACTCGCAAAAAAACAAAATATTGCACAAATATGCAACAGTGGTTAAATAGATATTAAGTACATTATGGCCACCTAAAAGTCTTTTTTTATTTGCTTATGCATTTGACAGACTTTTCGTTAATTTTTGACAGTTGCTTAAGCTAATACATGCATGTTCTGGTTGGGCCTTATAACTTTGCAAAATCATCTTAAACGATTTTGAAATCGAAAATCGATTATGGAATCCATTTACTATATTTTGATAATTTTTAAAATTACAAAAAAATGGCTGAAATGGTAGAAAAGTATTTGGGTTTATAGAATTTAAAACTTGCTTTAAACAAAGACTGTTTAATTAAACAACCCGGAAATGGGAACCCACAAAAACGGTGCATAAATTAATATATGTATCTGGGAACAAAGGAAGGTGATTCAGGATATTTTTTATTGGTGGCCAATAGCTTCCGAATTTTAAGCCCAAGATAGTGCGTTAGGAAACATATTAATATCAAGTTGTTTTTAGAATAATACTTTGAAGAAAGTAAAGAGCACGAAGTGCTTTTGACGAAGATGCAAGTAGGTGTTTCTATAGTGCTGAATAAAAGCAAAATTTGGTGCCAAGCAATAACCACAGACATAACCTAATTTATGAGAAACTTTCATCTAAAAGGAAAGAATGTATTTAATTTTAACGTTAATTAAAAAACCCTTACAGTATATCATTAAGTTTTTACAAGATTTTTTTTACCTATATTTTTACTGTTTTTATAACATTTTTTTAGTAAATGCAGCGGAACGTTATATGTTAGAGCAACAAAATGAAGATGTGGATCAAATCACTACAAATTTAATAAAAAAATGTAAGCTAACCCATCTGTGGCCATATCAAAAAAGCTCATAAGTCGACTAATTTACATACATATACACAGGGCTGAGCAGTATTTGAAATACATACCTGCATTTGAAATACGTATTTAAAATACAAGTACGTATTTTGTATTTGTATTTGAAATACTACATGTCTAGCAAGTATTTAGTATTTTAAATACATACAATAAATAGTAGTTATTTTGTATTTTAAGAACATAGTTTACAAAATATATTTTGTCAGTTTATTGATGGTTGTTTGCATTTTGATCTACCAAAAACTAGAATCGCTAAAAAATATCAGAAGTAGAAGCGCTAGTAAATAAGACTATGATTTTGTTGTTTTCGTAGATAGGAATGATGGTGAATCTAGGACATCAAATTTGGAGTTGGAATTTGTCAGTTTCCTCAGTGACAAGAGCTACCCAAATATAAAAAGAATATTAATAGAATTTAATACAAGTTTGTGCTCATAAGGATCTGTAGAAAGATTATTTTCTTCAGCATGTTTCATTTATTCTTCAACAAGAAACTGTTTGTCCTATTCTACAATCAAAAAACTGATATTTTTGAAATTAAACTATTGTTTTATTAAATAGTTTTATTTAATGTATACATATGTACATATTTTTGGTTTGAATAACAATGGTGTATTTCGTATTTTAAATACATATGTATGTACATGTACATGTTCATGACGTGGAAGTATTTTGTATTTGAAATACGTACAATAAATGGAAGTACAGTCAACGCCCGGTATAGCGAATGATATGTCACACCCATTCGTTATAGTGAAAAATTCGTTATACAGCAAAGTTTTTTTTTATATATGTATTTTATAAACATTCATATCTGTGGCATTTTGACAAAACATCTTAAGTCAAATTAAAAAAGTTGAAAAAAAAATTATGTTGACCATACGAATTTCCGTTAAAAAATCATTTTTGTCTACGTTTTTAAAATTTTGTATTATTAACGAAATTTTTCTTTAATTTTGGTTTATTTTATTATTTGATAAAAATAATTTTTTACAAAGTTTGGCTGACTTCATAAACGCACTATTACAATGCAACACTAAATGGAATAGCGTCATAAACTTCACAAATTTTCTGTAGACAATGCTTTGAATTCATTATAGCATGGTAACTGTATTCACTGCACAGCGGTTGCGAAATTTGTGCATTGCTTTTATTTGTAATGTCTTTTTAATAAAATGGCAGCTCATACTTACTGGACCCCTTTCACACTCGGAAAATTACTTGCGCAACTCTTTGTTTGTAGACGTCAGCGGTTAGGTCGGGGTAAGGAAAACAAATTTTGTAAAGACTTTGTTGTACTGAAAGGAATTCAGTTTGGTGCAAATGGTCTTGCGAAATAGAAAATGTAGTAGTAGTAGTAAGATTTTCTTTATTTACAATACATTTTTGTTTACAAATTTCATTTTTATTTATAAAATAAATTCTTATTGAAAATTAGAAAATTGAAAGTAATATTCGACAATGTTTTTTAAAACGTCTGTCGATAACCTTAAAAAATAAACTTTAAAATTATTTAACAAATTAGCTAATTATATTCTTGAATTAAAAAGTTTCGATAATGTAATGCTGACTTTAAATAATAAACCAATCTTTCCCAATCCGTTTTCTTTTCGCCATTAAGTATAGAAATCATTTCAGTGTAAAGTAAATACGGTTTTTCAAAACTAACAATTCGGAACTCCTTGAGGACTGGACAAACACCTAGGAAATGTTCAAATGTTTCCATTATACCCATATTACAAAGCTTGCATATCTTGTTCTCAGTTGTCGCCCCGAATGTGTTGTAATTTAGTTTAATGAGACCACATCTTGCTTTAAAGACCCACGTTATTTTTGATTGATTCATGTTGTCGATAAAATAATTTGAACCTCTTTCGAAATCTAAATCTTTATATATTCTTGAGGTTGCTGCTTTATTCTGTAACCACAGATTAAGCTGATGTTGTCTTATTCTTTTTGTTAGTTCATTACTTTGTGTGATCCATTGTTGTTTATTGGGTTGTGTACTGGACCATGGAGTATTTAGATTGTCTACAAACTTTTGCAATTCTTTAAAGCAAAACAAATTTTTTCTCGCAAGCATATGTGCAATTTGAAACGGTAACCTATTAGCCGGGTATTGAAACATAACTCGAAATAAGTACAGCAGATTTAGTTAAAATGTATATAAATGGTTGTTTACCGCGGCAGTTTCAAGCATCAGAGCATAATTAGGTGTAAAATCTGGCAGCATCAAAAATTTTTTCAGGAAATATCTTTGAAGTAAGTCAATCTCCTCAAAATAACCATAACCCCAAATTTGAGCTGCATATGATTGAATCGACCTGCAAACAGCTAAAAAGAGATTCCACTTTTGTCTCAATTGAATTTGTCTATTTGATATAAAGTTTTTCCAAGTACAATTAATAGCTGTTTTGGCATGTGCATTTCTACTTTCCACATGTTTGGTAAATTTCATTTTCGGTGTAAGAATTACTCCTAGGTACTTATACTCATTTGTGATTTTAATATTGTTTCCGTTGAACTGCCATTTTTCTTGCAATTTAATTCTACCACTATTTCTGAATACAACTATTTCAGATTTATTTAAGTTTACCTCTAGATTCCATAGATCGCAATATTTTTCCAGTTTAAAGATCATTTCTTGAAGAGTACCTATATCATCAGCTAGTATGACTATATCATCCGCATACATAAGTAACCGGATATTTATATCTTCGACTAGTATTCCACCACCTAGGGATTCGTGTAAATCGTTAATATAGAGTGAAAAAAGAAGTGGGGATAGTAAACATCCTTGCTTAACACCTGAATTGGTTTGAAAATACTCAGATAACTCTTCACCATTCCATACAGTGGATTTCGTATCTTTATAAATATCCTCCAATATTTTAACAAATTTGTAAGATATACCAATTGAATATAATTTATATATCAGTGATTTTCTTGCCACTTTATCGAAGGCTGCTTTAAAGTCGACAAAAAAAGCATATACCTTTTTCTTTTCGGCGAACTTTATATTAACGATACCAGCCAGATTGAATATGTTGTCAATTGTTGAATACTTTTTTCGGAAACCAGCTTGATATTCTGTTAAAACTTGATTCTCTTCCACCCAGTTATATAACCTGTTGTTTAAAATTCCCATCATAACTTTAGCTAATGTATTCATGAAGGATATGCCTCTATAGTTTTCTGGCGTATTCGGATCTCCTTTTTTAAATATAGGAAAAACCACTGTTTTACTAAAGACTTCATTTATTTTACCCTCATTATACATTTTGTTGAAACAATTTAACAGATGTATTTGGAAATCTTCTGTCGCGTTTATAATAAACTCGTATGTAATTCCATCTTCTCCAGGGGCTTTGTTTGTCTTTGCGTTTTTCAGTACGTGTTTTAACTCATCAAGTGTAAAATTTGAATCGAGTGTATCGTCTTTGATAAGTATGGGCGCATAAATAAACTCATGAGAAGTTATCGGTGGATTCAAAAGTTTTTTAAAGTAATTTTTAAAGGCATATGATGATATTTGAGTTCCAATTACATGATTCTGACCCCGTACTTCTCTCGCAAACATCCACCATTGCCTACTATCATTTATGTTATTAATTTTAAACGACAACCGTTGAAAATATTCTTCTCTGCTCTGTTTACATATTATTTTGTATAAATTCTGTTTTTTCTGGTAAATTTCTTTATCGGCTAAATTTTTGGAAGCCCTATACTTGTTGAAACATTCCATAGCCTTAACTCTGGCGTTATTACATTTAAAGTTGTACCATTTATTCTTCGGTTCAAATTTTCGGTAGTTGGGTTTGACCGCAGATGCTTTGATCATATCTTGCAATTCTTTTAAACTAAAGGTATGATTATTTGGATGTTGTTCTATTTTCGTATTCAGATTTGCTTTATATTTTGCCATTTCATTACAATACCATCTTAGTTTGGGTAATAAATTAATGCTCTTTATATAATTCTTATCCCAGGACAAGTTTAATGTTAATTTTATAGGAAAATGATCCGACCATACTTCATTGTCGACACAAAAATGCATTACATGTTTTAGATTTTCAAAATGAACTGCGCATATATCATTTACTGACTCACCAGCTGAGCTTACATATGTTAAGGAACCTTCATCATCTCCATCTGTTTGACCATTTAGCACAAATAAATTTTCATCTAAACAAAATTTCATAAACTGTCTTCCCTTATTGTTGTCAATAACATCTTTTGATCTTCTCAGTTCTCTTCCAGATTTAAACATTTCCATGTGCAAATCGTCTACATTTTGTTGAATACTACCGATTCTAATGTTAAGATCACCAATAATTAACGGGTTAGTTATATGATTTTCCTCAAAAAAGTTTTTAACAATATTAAACTCGTTTTGCCAGTTACACCCTCTCAGATACAATGGGATAAATGTAATTTGTGTGTCATGTATATATAATTTAGCTAATTTAACGTAACCTTCTTCGACAACGTCCATTCTAAAGCTTCCGCATTTTAAACTGTTTCTTATTCCATACAAGCACCCACCAACTGCCCTACCGTAACGACTAATTTTTATTGCTGGTATAGAGTACAATGTAAAACCCTGGAAATATTTCCGAATACTTTCCGTTTTTTCTTCAATTAAATGGGTTTCTATTAAAAAGAAAATGTCAGCCTTTTTTATATAATTAAAAAACGTAGGAAAAATAAGTTTATTTTCAATGCCATTTATATTATACGATATTATTGTTATATTTTGTTGTTCTAAATTAACGACATTGTTTTTTTGTTGACAGACATGTTTTAGTTTTTTGAATGGGTATTACTAAGCAGTGTTTCATAATTTAAATCTAATAATTTTACCTCATCCCCATATACTTTTGCCAAAGCTTCTATGCCATCTTCTTTACCACACACCAATTGGTTTTCCATATTCCATATAAACCATTTTTCTTCCACTTTGAGTTTATCGTCTCTTACCAAAACTTTATATCTTTTGTTCATCGCAACTAACTTTCTCTTTAATTGCAAGAAAACTAATTTCTTTTCTTGTTTAAATGGTATAAGATCACGTTCTACTATGATTGATGTGCCAGACAACTTTTTGGTATTGCGAAATATTATAATATATTATTATAATAGATTCAAACTCAACCGCAACATTGATTTTCTCATCTCTTTCATAAATTTTCCAAGCAGAAATAATATTAACATCAATATTTAATTTGTCTTTGCAAGTCTTTTGGATGGCAACTCTAGGGCTATTTTCTTTGGCTAAACCTTTAAAAATTAATTTTTTATTGCACGATTGTTTTTCAAGCCATACAATATTTTTTTTGCTGGTTTCCTTTTCTTTTTTTAAATTTTCCACCTCCATTTTTAATTGCTTATTTTCTCTTTTCAAAACTGCCATTTCATTATTTACTGCTCCTATCTCCTGTTTAATTTCCTCTACATCGGATTTGGTAGCTAGCAGTTTCATTTTTTCATCCAGATTGTTGTTAATGGTGTCTTTTATCATACCCATTAAATCATTTATCTGCATGGTTCCTACCAAATTACATTTTTCCGGTGACAATTCAAGGTTCTTTCTTTTTGCTTGCTGGGTTATGTTGTTTTGAGAGTCAGGCGTTCTTATATTATTCATTCACGGTTAACTTTTTTAATAAATAATTAGCAATGCTATTACTTTTTAGTGAATTGCAATGATATCTCTCAGCTGATGTTATTTATTATTATTATTCTTACGTGCGCCAAGATAGCGTCGATAGTTATCCACGAAAACGCAAAATCGTATTGGTGCTTTTGGGGATTGAATTGAAAATGGGAATTTAATGCTTTTGGGAGTTTTGCTTTTGGGAATTCAAAATTTAGGAATATAAGAATTAGGGTGTTCGAATAAAAATGAGAAATTGAAATTTTAAGCAAATAATTACGCAAAAATGGAGTAAAAAATTAATAAACAATAATAAAAATATAATATATATATATATAAAAGCATTCAAATAATTAAATGAAGTGTATTTATAATTAAAAACAAGCATTGTTACTAAACAAAGACTTCTTTATCATAAAAAGAAAATAATAAATATTTAATAAAAATATAAAGTATGTATTAATAAAACCGAATTTGGTGTTTTGTTTTTTTTTTTGGGGTAAGAGGTAACGTCAAGGAAAAAACTGCATAGATTATGAAAGTAGACGTGCTAAAGAATATAAATCGCTTTCCGTGCAAAAAATCTAAGGAACAGTTTTCCAGAAATCTGGGTTCCTCCAAAATGGTCAGTAAAAATTGGGATTTAATTTTTAAGGGTGTTAGAGGTAACGTCAAGGAAAAAACTGCATAGATTCTGAAAGAAGACGTACTAAAGAATATAAATCGCTTTCCGTGCAAAAAATCTAAGGAACAGTTTTCCAGAAATCTGGGTTCATCCAAAATGGTCAGTAAAACCTGGGATTTAATTTTTAAGGGTGTTAGAGGTAACGTCAAGGATAAAACTGCATAGATTCTGAAAAAGGACGTACTAAAGAATATAAATCGCTTTCCGTGCAAAAAATCTAAGGAACAGTTTTCCAGAAATCTGGGTTCATCCAAAATGGTCAGTAAAAACTGGGATTTAATTTTTAAGGGTGTTAAAGGTAACGTCAAGGAAAAAACTGCATAGATTCTGAAAGAAGACGTACTAAAGAATATAAATCGTTTTCCGTGCAAAAAATCTAAGGAACAGTTTTCCAGAAATCTGGGTTCCTCCAAAATGGTCAGTAAAAACTGGGATTTAATTTTTAAGGGTGTTAGAGGTAACGTCAAGGAAAAAACTGTATAGATTCTGAAAGAAGACGTACTAAAGAATATAAATCGCTTTCCGTGCAAAAAATCTAAGGAACAGTTTTCCAGAAATCTGGGTTCATCCAAAATGGTCAGTAAAAACTGGGATTTAATTTTTAAGGGTGTTAAAGGTAACGTCAAGGAAAAAGCTGCATAGATTCTGAAAGAAGACGTACTAAAGAATATAAATCGCTTTCCGTGCAAAAAATCTAAGGAACAGTTTTCCAGAAATCTGGGTTCATCCAAAATGGTCAGTAAAAACTGGGATTTAATTTTTAAGGGTGTTAAAGGTAACGTCAAGGAAAAAGCTGCATAGATTCTGAAAGAAGACGTACTAAAGAATATAAATCGCTTTCCGTGCAAAAAATCTAAGGAACAGTTTTCCAGAAATCTGGGTTCATCCAAAATGGTCAGTAAAAACTGGGATTTAATTTTTAAGGGTGTTAAAGGTAACGTCAAGGAAAAAGCTGCATAGATTCTGAAAGAAGACGTACTAAAGAATATAAATCGCTTTCCGTGCAAAAAATCTAAGGAACAGTTTTCCAGAAATCTGGGTTCCTCCAAAATGGTCAGTAAAAACTGGGATTTAATTTTTAAGGGTGTTAGAGGTAACGTCAAGGAAAAAACTGCATAGATTCTGAAAGAAGACGTACTAAAGAATATAAATCGCTTTCCGTGCAAAAAATCTAAAGAACAGTTTTCCAGAAATCTGGGTTCCTCCAAAATGGTCAGTAAAAACTGGGATTTAATTTTTAAGGGTGTTAGAGGTAACGTCAAGGAAAAAACTGCATTAATTATGAAAGTAGACGTGCTAAAGAATATAAATCGCTTTCCGTGCAAAAAATCTAAGGAACAGTTTTCCAGAAATCTGGGTTCCTCCAAAATGGTCAGTGAAAACTGGCATTTAATTTTTAAGGGTGTTAGAGGTAACGTCAAGGAAAAAACTGCATAGATTATGAAAGTAGGCGTGCTAAAGAATATAAATCGCTTTCCGTGCAAAAAATCTAAGGAACAGTTTTCCAGAAATCTGGGTTCCTCCAAAATGGTCAGTGAAAACTGGCATTTAATTTTTAAGGGTGTTAGAGGTAACGTCAAGGAAAAAACTGCATAGATTCTGAAAGAAGACGTACTAAAGAATATAACTCGCTTTCCGTGCAAAATATTTAAGGAACAGTTTTCCAGAAATCTGGGTTCATCCGAAATGGTCAGTTAAAACTGGGATTTAATTTTTATGGGTGTTAGAGGTAACGTCAAGGAAAAAACTGCATTAATTATGAAAGTAGACGTGCTAAAGAATATAAATCGCTTTCCGTGCAAAAAATCTAAGGAACAGTTTTCCAGAAATCTGGGTTCCTCCAAAATGGTCAGTAAATACTGGGATTTAATTTTTAAGGGTGTTAGAGGTAACGTCAAGGAAAAAACTGCATAGATTCTGAAAGAAGACGTACTAAAGAATATAACTCGCTTTCCGTGCAAAATATTTAAGGAACAGTTTTCCAGAAATCTGGGTTCATCCGAAATGGTCAGTTAAAACTGGGATTTAATTTTTATGGGTGTTAGAGGTAACGTCAAGGAAAAAACTGCATAGATTATGAAAGTAGGCGTGCTAATGAATATAAATCGCTTTCCGTGCAAAAAATCTAAGGAACAGTTTTCCAGAAATCTGGGTTCATCCAAAATGGTCAGTAAAAACTGGGATTTCATTTTGTATATAATTTATATGTAAAAAAGCGCTAAATTGGTACTATTTTTCTATCACAGACATGGCTTAAGGCGTCGTTTTCATTATTGGCGGGAAAAATTTCGTGCAGCTCTAAAAAAGGCGCTAAATATTTCTTCATCTAAAGTTGCCATACCAAATTGTTTTTTTAAACATTGTCCTCACGAGCTATGAATTTACAAAATTTTCACCAAATTGGAAAGATGACTGAACACTTTATACACCTAAAATACTCAACAAAAATAATAAAAGAAAAATTTCGCATAAATAGCGAAAGTTCGCGAAAATTTTTAATTTTTCAAACCCATCAAATTGGTGAAAAGTTCCTAAGACTATAAGGATTGGCAAAAATTCGATAAAAATTACTTAATTAAGTGATTTTAGAAAGGGGGCTTTTTTTAAAACTTATGGCTAATTTTGGACCTACCAGCACAACATTTTATCATGACATACTAGCATGACATACTTTGTCGTTATGCATTGAAACCTATGTACAAAATTTCATCGAATTACCTAAAATATAGCGACCTGGGGTCTAATCACCGCATACGATATCGAGCAAAATTGATCGAAATTATTTATTTTGGTATCATGAATCTCGATATAGAATGAAATTTATTGAATTTGAAATAATAGGCTTTACTTTTATATTTAAAGAAAATAAAAAAATATGCACAAAAATCGAATAAATTTTATTTTTTAAATATTATTTTTAATAATACATATATATATCGCCTTATCATAAAATATATTTCGGGAAAATAACAGGTTTAATAAACGAATTTCCAATGAAAATCTTTATACATTTATACTTTTTTTCCATCGATATGGAAATTTTAAAATGGCAGTCTTTTTCAATTGATAATTTATTTGTACTTATTTTTCCATCGATATGGAAATTTTATAATGACAGACTTTTTAAATTGATTATTTATTACATATGTGACATTTTGGCAAAACATCTTAAATCGAAATAAGGGCCGGGCCCCCTATTCCGGTTAACAACTCAACTCAGTTGAATTGTAATTAAGACAACTGGTCAGTTGTAATTTTCGTTATGTTTTTGTTCACCGCAATATAACAAAGTTGTAAACCATAATACAAAAATTATGAAATTACAACTTAACTGAGTTGAGTTGTAAACCGGAATAGCGGCCAAGATAGCAACAAATGGGTTTACATCAGGGATTTCCAAATTTTTTTTGGTTGTGTGTTAGTGAGTACCAGAGAGTAAGCAAATTGAGAGAATGCATTTATTTACAGCCGAAATAAAATTTTAGTAATATATTTTATAAGTTGTATAACACAAAGGTACAAAATTAAAAATTTTTTGTGTTGATAAAAAATTTGTAGCAATTCTTTACCAATTCAATGCCGCAGATTTTAAAACTACACTTTTTTTATTCGGAAGCTTTTTGACTCTAAATCAGTTTCAAATATCTTATCAAACAATTGTAAAAAATTAAAGATTTTTATGTTTTAAAAATTCATAAAAAATAAATATTGCACGCAAATCGCAGCTGATAGAAAAAAAGTGCAATTTTAAAATCAGCGACATTGAATTGGTAAAGAACTGCTACAAATTTTCTAGCAACACAAACAATTTTTAATTTTTTTCCCTTGTGTTCTACAAGTTATAAAATAAAATCTTCTAAATTTATACTTTTATGGCAGTTTTGTAATAGTAGAATGCTTTTCAAATGGGATGAACTTAATTTATTACGTTGCTTGGAACAAATAAATTTTAAATCCGAAAAAATTTGTTCGCATAGGTAAGTAGTGCCGAATGAATTTTTTTTAGTTCAGGATAGAAATGGTATTCACGGTGTTGGGTTGCTCATACTTCAAACATCTGTGCATACATTTTTATTCTAGCTAATGGTATATCATAACTTTTTAGAAAATACCAAATGTGCACATGAGTTTGCCTGCAAAAATGTATAAAGTCATTATAACAGGTCAAAGTTACGTTTAATAATTACCATAAATTAGTAAGATTAAAGGCAGAATTAGTCTTTACTTTCTGTTTATGTTCTGTTCCGTGCCGTTCTGTTTCAAAATTGTAAAAGTTTCTTTTTCTGTAGCAACTGTAGCCATTTATGACAAATTTATTAGTTTTGCACCATCCATTGTTTTATTTCAATAACTTTTATGCACATAAATTTGAAGAAATAAAATTTAATTAACGAATTTTTTATTATTTATTTTGCGGTAACTTACAATTACTTTACAAGTTCTTGATTTTATCAAACTGAACCGCAACAGAACAGAACAACAAATCAATTTCACAGGTTTTTTAAAAACAAAAACAAATCAGCTGGTTCGTAACAGACCAGAAAGTAAAGACTTACTGAGCCTTAACTCTTTGGGCTCGGTCAAATAATTGTAGCATAAAAAAGTAAGCAATAAAAATAGTGCGAAACAATAAAGTTTCATTAATACATCAATAAAACACATCTTCTTACCCAAACATTTTACCTACTGTCACATTTGCTTTTATGTGTACAGGTTATTTACACATAAATTGTAGCAAAACAAGACTTTTTTACTTGTTTTTTAAATATTTCTACTTACTTAAGAAAAGGGTTTTCAAAGAAAGAAAAAACCCAACGACGCAATTGGTATAGAAACCAAAATATTTTTACAAGCGAAATACCAACAAATTCTTTTGGCTATTTTTTTTCTTAATAATTTCTGCATTTAGGTACGTCTTTTTAAAGAAAGCAAAAGGGACCCTTTTACAGGTAGCAAAGAATTTTTTTTTCACAAACAAAACACATATCGTTAGCTTAAACGTTGCAGTAAATGTTATTGTTAAAAAAATTTACTAAATAAAATTTACGCTAGCTTTGCTGTTAAATATTTTCAACAATTTAAATTATGTTAAAATTAAATAGAAATGTTATATTACTCTGCATTTAAGTCTTAAAATTTAGACTCTAAATATTGCACGCAAGGCATTGGATGTTACAAAAAGCATTTTTGACCGCACAATATTTTTGAGTGTAAGCTGAAACAAAATAATATAGCATCCGCTAAACATGTGCACTTGTCGAAGTCACACCGACGACTGAATTGAAGAGCATAAAAATATGTGTTTGTAGTGGTTTGCACAATTGTGCAAAGAAATGGAAACCCCTGGTTTACATTATGAAAGTTAATAGTAAAATAATCCAATATTAAAAAAGTTCGTTTAAAATACCCAATAAGCAATTTTTTTGAAAATCAAGTATTTAAGTTCTAATTTCAAGGGTTTAGATATACTTTTGTTACACTTTATTTCAAAAGCATTTTCTCCAGTAAAATGAGAATTTGAAATCAAGTGAATATTAGTAACATATTTTTTTAATTGAATAGCATTTAAAAATACGTTTATTTGCAGTTAAATTTTAAGGACTTTTCTTTTTGAGTGATATTGGGTACAAAATTTTAAAAACGTGAACAAAAATGATTTTCAAATGAAAATTCGAATAATTAACAAAATTTTTTTCAACTTTTTAATTTGACCTAAGATGTTTGGCAAAAAACCACAAATATGTACTTATCAGTGGTGTTCTGGAAATCTGTGACATTTTGACAAAACATATTAAGTCAAATATAAAAAGTTATAATAAATGTTGTTAAACATTCGAATTTTCATTTATTTTTTCCTGGAATAAAGCGCTTGGCTGTAAGTTGGGAATAAATCCTCATCTATATTTTTTAATTGGTGGCGTGTTGTTAATTCATGTTGTTGAGTTGTTTTTTTTTTGTTCTTGGGTGTGCTGTGGTTGTTTTGTTGGTACTTCTTGATGCTGTTGGGTTTGTTTTGCACACATATGCGTTATGATATAAATTTTTCTATTATATTATTTATATTATTTACTAGTATTAATATCAAACTGGGCCCCTTTACAAATCTGAAATATCTCATGAATAATTATTCTTTGAATTTTTTTTATTCTTGATTCGTTTTTTTTAATATTTTATATTTTATAATATTTTTAAGACAAAATGTTAGCAAACTTTCGCTATCATGCAAATTTTTTCTTTTGTAATTTTTGTAAAGTAAGAGAAGACAGGATAAGATTCCTGTAGACAAATTTTCCATTCACATTTCTTTTCAGAATTATAAAGCCTAGTTTGCAATTTTAAAAATGTTCGCTATTTATGCAAAATTTTTCTTTTGTTATTTTTGTAAAGTTAAGCGGGTCATACACTAACAATAAAATTGTTCAGTTTTACGTATTGTACAATTATATCGACAATGTGTATGTGATATACGATGATGGCACAATATATTGGCAACAATCAAAATACTTTTGATTTTTATTGCACAACGAAGAGAAAGTGAAATGTGTTGGAAACATTGTACAATGCTGTTTATGTTATTTCTATAGGTTATGTTCACCTTTTTATTGAATATATGAAAACATATTGCGACTTATGGCTTAATATAGGACAAAATGGAAAAAATATGGCGAATATCAGATACAATAATATTGCAAGTGTATGGGCCGCTTAAGATAAGACAGGATAAGTATCCAGAAGATGACAAACTTACTTAAATTTAGGTATGTAAAGTGTTCAGTCATCTTTCCAATTTAGTAAAAATGTTGTAAATTCATAGCTCGTGAGGACAATGTTTAAAAAAACAATTTGGTATGGCAACTTTAGATGAAGAAATATTTAGCGCCTTTTTTAGAGCTGCACGAAATTTTTCCCGCCAATAATGAAAACGACGCCTTAAGCCATGTCTGTGATAGAAAAATAGTACCAATTTAGCGCTTTTTTACATATAAATTATATACAAAATGAAATCCCAGTTTTTACTGACCATTTTGGATGAACCCAGATTTCTGGAAAACTGTTCCTTAGATTTTTTGCACGGAAAGCGATTTATATTCATTAGCACGCCTACTTTCATAATCTATGCAGTTTTTTCCTTGACGTTACCTCTAACACCCATAAAAATTAAATCCCAGTTTTAACTGACCATTTCGGATGAACCCAGATTTCTGGAAAACTGTTCCTTAAATATTTTGCACGGAAAGCGAGTTATATTCTTTAGTACGTCTTCTTTCAGAATCTATGCAGTTTTTTCCTTGACGTTACCTCTAACACCCTTAAAAATTAAATCCCAGTATTTACTGACCATTTTGGAGGAACCCAGATTTCTGGAAAACTGTTCCTTAGATTTTTTGCACGGAAAGCGATTTATATTCTTTAGCACGTCTACTTTCATAATTAATGCAGTTTTTTCCTTGACGTTACCTCTAACACCCATAAAAATTAAATCCCAGTTTTAACTGACCATTTCGGATGAACCCAGATTTCTGGAAAACTGTTCCTTAAATATTTTGCACGGAAAGCGAGTTATATTCTTTAGTACGTCTTCTTTCAGAATCTATGCAGTTTTTTCCTTGACGTTACCTCTAACACCCTTAAAAATTAAATGCCAGTTTTCACTGACCATTTTGGAGGAACCCAGATTTCTGGAAAACTGTTCCTTAGATTTTTTGCACGGAAAGCGATTTATATTCTTTAGCACGCCTACTTTCATAATCTATGCAGTTTTTTCCTTGACGTTACCTCTAACACCCATAAAAATTAAATCCCAGTTTTAACTGACCATTTTGGATGAACCCAGATTTCTGGAAAACTGTTCCTTAAATATTTTGCACGGAAAGCGAGTTATATTCTTTAGTACGTCTTCTTTCAGAATCTATGCAGTTTTTTCCTTGACGTTACCTCTAACACCCTTAAAAATTAAATTCCAGGTTTTACTGACCATTTTGGATGAACCCAGATTTCTGGAAAACTGTTCCTTAGATTTTTTGCACGGAAAGCGATTTATATTCTTTAGTACGTCTTCTTTCAGAATCTATGCAGTTTTTTCCTTGACGTTACCTCTAACACCCTTAAAAATTAAATCCCAGTTTTTACTGACCATTTTGGAGGAACCCAGATTTCTGGAAAACTGTTCCTTAGATTTTTTGCACGGAAAGCGATTTATATTATTTAGTACGTCTTCTTTCAGAATCTATGCAGTTTTTTCCTTGACGTTACCTCTAACACCCTTAAAAATTAAATCCCAGTTTTTACTGACCATTTTGGATGAACCCAGATTTCTGGAAAACTGTTCCTTAGATTTTTTGCACGGAAAGCGATTTATATTCTTTAGTACGTCTTCTTTCAGAATCTATGCAGTTTTTTCCTTGACGTTACCTCTAACACCCTTAAAAATTAAATCCCAGTTTTTACTGACCATTTTGGAGGAACCCAGATTTCTGGAAAACTGTTCCTTAGATTTTTTGCACGGAAAGCGATTTATATTCTTTAGTACGTCTTCTTTCAGAATCTATGCAGTTTTTTCCTTGACGTTACCTCTAACACCCTTAAAAATTAAATCCCAGTTTTTACTGACCATTTTGGAGGAACCCAGATTTCTGGAAAACTGTTCCTTAGATTTTTTGCACGGAAAGCGATTTATATTCTTTAGTACGTCTTCTTTCAGAATCTATGCAGTTTTTTCCTTGACGTTACCTCTAACACCCTTAAAAATTAAATCCCAGTTTTTACTGACCATTTTGGAGGAACCCAGATTTCTGGAAAACTGTTCCTTAGATTTTTTGCACGGAAAGCGATTTATATTCTTTAGTACGTCTTCTTTCAGAATCTATGCAGTTTTTTCCTTGACGTTACCTCTAACACCCTTAAAAATTAAATCCCAGGTTTTACTGACCATTTTGGATGAACCCAGATTTCTGGAAAACTGTTCCTTAGATTTTTTGCACGGAAAGCGATTTATATTCTTTAGTACGTCTTCTTTCAGAATCTATGCAGTTTTTTCCTTGACGTTACCTCTAACACCCTTAAAAATTAAATCCCAGTTTTTACTGACCATTTTGGAGTAACCCAGATTTCTGGAAAACTGTTCCTTAGATTTTTTGCACGGAAAGCGATTTATATTCTTTAGTACGTCTTCTTTCAGAATCTATGCAGTTTTTTCCTTGACGTTACCTCTAACACCCTTAAAAATTAAATCCCAGTTTTTACTGACCATTTTGGAGGAACCCAGATTTCTGGAAAACTGTTCCTTAGATTTTTTGCACGGAAAGCGATTTATATTCTTTAGTACGTCTTCTTTCAGAATCTATGCAGTTTTTTCCTTGACGTTACCTCTAACACCCTTAAAAATTAAATCCCAGGTTTTACTGACCATTTTGGATGAACCCAGATTTCTGGAAAACTGTTCCTTAGATTTTTTGCACGGAAAGCGATTTATATTCTTTAGTACGTCTTCTTTCAGAATCTATGCAGTTTTTTCCTTGACGTTACCTCTAACACCCTTAAAAATTAAATCCCAGTTTTTACTGACCATTTTGGAGGAACCCAGATTTCTGGAAAACTGTTCCTTAGATTTTTTGCACGGAAAGCGATTTATATTCTTTAGCACGTCTACTTTCATAATCTATGCAGTTTTTTCCTTGACGTTACCTCTTACCCCAAAAAAAAAAACAAAACACCAAATTCGGTTTTATTAATACATACTTTATATTTTTATTAAATATTTATTATTTTCTTTTTATGATAAAGAAGTCTTTGTTTAGTAACAATGCTTGTTTTTAATTATAAATACACTTCATTTAATTATTTGAATGCTTTTATATATATATATATTATATTTTTATTATTGTTTATTAATTTTTTACTCCATTTTTGCGTAATTATTTGCTTAAAATTTCAATTTCTCATTTTTATTCGAACACCCTAATTCTTATATTCCTAAATTTTGAATTCCCAAAAGCAAAACTCCCAAAAGCATTAAATTCCCATTTTCAATTCAATCCCCAAAAGCACCAATACGATTTTGCGTTTTCGTGGATAACTATCGACGCTATCTTGGCGCACGTATTATTCTTTTTTCTATTTTCGGCAAATACATACATTAACTTCAGCTCTCCTTCCAGTGTTTGAGTGTTTTTTCCTTATTTTTTTTTTTTTGGCAAAATTAAAGAATTTAATTTATAATATTTTGTATTCAACAATGAAACAAACAAAAAAACTTCTAATGCATTCCGATCCAGACACCACAAACCGCCTCCAGTATGCCTACCGGCCGCTCTAGAAAATGCTAAACTCTGTGTATTTTGTTGCTGGATTTAACAAAACCGCTATGATATTTTGTATTTGCTCTTCTGCAAGACCATTTGCACCAAACACTGAACTCAGCTATTGTGAATATATTTTTTGTACTTGTTCATTAGACGGTTGCATAGACCACATTCTAAATTAATCATATATGGCCCTATGGGCTCGATTAAATAAAGAACATAATAATAAAAAAAAAAAATTAAGTATCAGCGGCAGCATATAAGCGTGCATTTTCTGATGATATCGACAAGTTTTTTAAAGATATAGGAAACTGCTTCTGCAATAGTTCTAGTAGAAGAGACAACTTCCGCTCATTTCATGATTATTTTGAATGGAAACTCATAATATTTTTAATAAATCGTCCACAAGTCAAAAAATCATCAACAGAATCTTGGAACAGTGGGAGCAACTCGATTATTATTTTACTCTAAATGTATTTGAAGGAGATTTTACAAGCGCTACATTAAATAAACCCAATTTTTTTGGTAAAGTTTTGGGAAAAAAATCGAATAATAAAAGCTAAGATTATAAGAAAATCATCTGGCACTGTACGATATTTTTGTATCGTAGATATTTAATCCAAAAATACATTTAGAGTATAATACTATTTAACATATTGCAAAGCATTAAGAAATAAAGTTTACTTCGACGACGAAATTTTAAACTGGCTAGCAAAATTTACTCCAGAAAATGGGATTTCAGTAAAAACCACCAGTATAGTACAGCTTTTGTTAAAAATATTTCCAAATGAAAGTGCAACTTATGATACTACGTGTTTCGAACGTTGTCGTGTTTTGGTCCAAAGTGACCACAATGAAAAATGAATTAGATCTGTTAATGTTTCCAGAGCTTAGTAGATTAACCAAAGGTATATTTTCCATTCCAGACTCTTCGGCGAATGTAGAAAGAAAATTTTCATGCTAAAATATTTTAAAAACAAAGGAACGAAATAGATTATACATTAGGGGTATAACTTTTGAACAATTTTTTAAATTATCAAAAAATACCTATCCATGCCATATAGACCATGAAAATCTATGATAAAATTTGGGGTCACTTTTTCGCGGGCGTTAAAAAAGTTCCCCCCCAAATCACTTTGAAGTTTAGTATTTGTATTTTTTTTGTTAATTAAAAATACAATATCTCTATTGTAAAAACAAAAAACATTCAGTTCTATTTTACTATTTCACAAATAAGCCTTATACCACCAATTATACTACATCCAAACAGTTAAAATTATGTTAAAATAACACGGAAACTCTTTTTTTGAACAAAATGGAAAAAACGGTTTGGTGGGGAGGTTTTTTATCCAAATTGATCTCAAAAAACTGTTTTCTTGATATATACATCAGTGGCCACCCCGTCGTGATAGGTATTTTTTTTGGTTATACCCCTATTATACATATGTGCCAAAAGACTTTCTGTTATAAAAAAAAATTGTTTTTAAATGATTTAGTACCATTGGGGTCGAAATAGTACGATTTGAAAACTTCATTGGTACGATAATGGTTTTCTTATTTATCATCCCTGGTACATTGCATAAAATGATTGATACAACTCTGTCTTTTAACTGCTTGTAAACAAATCTGCCGAAAAAAATACATTTTGTATTTACAAAATGCAAAAAATAGAGATTTTAATAAATCTTATTGAAGCGGTTAAAAATCATCCTAAACTTTTCATCAATTCAACACCGAACTTTGATGATGATAACAAAGAATGGACTGCGGTAGCCAATAAGTGCAATATAACAATAACAGAGGCACAAGATCAATGGAACCAACTTCTGATAGAATATGTTGAATATTTAAGGAGTAATCAAAATTTCAGCTTAGCTCAACAAATGGATTTTCTACAGCCATATTTTTTTACGATAAAGTAAGTTGCATTATAGGTATCGCTCCTTTATTGCAACATAGTCATATCTCAAAAAAAATCAAGCTTGGCAAAATGCGATTACGTTTTCAAAATGCACCTTTATACCATAGAATTTTCGATTTTTTGAGATATGACTATGTTGCAATAAAGGAGCGCTATGTATTCAGTGTTATATTGAAAGCAAAATTGAGTCAAGGGAACTTATTAGGAATGCTAATTCAATTAAGGGCGCCAGTATTGAGGTTCTTACCACAAACAAGCGGAAATTTTATTGTTGAAAAGTGTTGGGGTTATTAAATAATTTTTCAATAATCATTCAAAAAAGCAAATTTCGATCTACTAAAGGCTTAAATACAATTTGGTTTAAGGATTGATGTTTGACTATTGACGTCAGCAGTCGTCGATGGCTGCGAGTGTGAAGACGGCAATCCATTTGAGGAGATCGAGTGGTTGCGATCAGGGTTACCGTTGAGAATTTTGAAAAAGTCGCACAAAAAGTAGTTTTTAAAACAAAAAGTCGCACAAAAAAGTCGTTTTTTCAAATTTAAGTCTCGCACTTTTTTAATATTTTAATTGCCACCCGGGTGACAATTTTTTTTCTTTAGAAACTCTCTTAAATTTGCTTAACCGAAAAAAAGTTGTATGGCGATGACTTGTTCTCATCGCTTATAGACTTGCAGCAACAACCGGGTGGGTATTGGTAAACGATGAACATACAAATCTTTGGTAAACTGAACAAAACTAAGCAAAACGGAATTAACAATTTAAACGATATAAATAGATGAGAAATAAATCGTTAAAAATGTGTTTAAATACACTTATGTGTATTAATTTTACATTTGATTGATTTATAATAATGTTTTTTTAACTTTTTTTTTGTATTTTCGCACAAGTTCACCACTAGGCACATAACCTTCTATTTCAGTATCTAGAAAACTTAGAGTTGATAGAATGGACTCACAAGTTTCTACTTTTAACCTGTTGCTTAAGTTATTTTTTTATTAATTCTAATTTTGAAAAAAAAATTGTCAGCACACGCACTGTTGTGCGGAAGAGTTAATACATGCGCTGCTTATTCGTCTAAATTAAGTTACAATTGTTAATTATAAGCAATTTTAAAGCTTCCTACTGTATACCAAAAATGGTTAGCATTTTGTAACTTTTTTTTTGTAATTGTATGATTTATCATTCGATTTACTTTCTAACAACTCCAATTCGGTAATAAAAGCGTGTGCCATTTATAACATTTTTAAATAAAGATATGAGATCAATAGCGGTAAAAAAGTTGTCTTAAAACGCTTTAAATAATAATGCCGATCAACCCAGATTGGCATGGAAATTCAATGAACACGATACAAAACAAGTCATATACAATACGGTTCAGTAGTTGAAATTGTCTGGATACAAAATAATCACCTGATCAATCGAATGAGGTTACATATCCAAGGGAATGTTTAAAACAAAATTGATATGTTTAAGGGAAAATATGTGAAATTATGCATTTAAAAAAAAGTAATTCACTTACAAAAAGTGGCAAAAGTCGCAAATAGTTGGAAAAGTTGCAAAATTAGACGATTTCGAAAAAGTCGCACAAAAAGTGTCAGGGCGTCAAAAAGGTTGCAAATTGCAACTAAAGACGCACAACGGTAACGCTGGTTGCGATCGAAACATGTCAAGGTAACCAGCCGCCTGGGTTCGAATCTCAGGTCAGTCAAGAATGAATGATTATCAATAACAATTTTGATTAATTTTCATGTTGTGAAATTCCTTTCTTCATAAAAATAATTTAATGAAAATTAAATTTGATGAACTTAAGCCTGATTAAAATATTAAAAATTTGGTTTAAAAACCATAAATAGTTCAACAAAATACCCACAATTCTAATTAAACCATTATAGTTATATTTTGTAATTGCAACAGGTTGACTCAAAAGCAAATGCTTTTGTTAAAAACGTCTGCCAACCTACTAAAT
This sequence comes from Pollenia labialis, assembly GCA_949318255.1. Classification (NCBI taxonomy): domain Eukaryota; kingdom Metazoa; phylum Arthropoda; class Insecta; order Diptera; family Polleniidae; genus Pollenia; species Pollenia labialis. The sequence goes on along the minus strand of OX439142.1, from coordinate 45,608,818 downwards.
ATACAAAATATATCAATGTAATGACTTTTTCAATTTTTACCTTCGGCGAAGGGTATAATAAAATAATATTTTTAAGATAGTCATAGAATTACAGCATATACAACCAATATAACACCATAAAACACTTTGTCAATTGACTAATTAAAACACAAAGAAAATTAAATCCCTTAAAAGTTAAAAACAAAACCAACAAAAAATCAAGAAATTCGTTTGTGCAATTAACCGTGAAATTTTGTTCCATGCTAAATTTTTTTTAAGAAATATTAAACCCATTTATGAGTGTAACGCAGTTAAGCGGAATGCAATTAATGGAGTTTTTTTTTCTTCTCAAAAAAATACCACATTTTAAAAGGTGTATGTACATATGGGCATTTCCATTTTGGCGTGTCGTAATATTTGTACCACAAAATGTAAAAAAATTAAATGAAGTCAAATTTGTAAAAAGCGTTTTTATCCATACAAAGTAATGAAGTAGCACTATATTCAGAAAAAATTTGAGTTATCGACTCTAAGAATTTGCAGGTAAAAGCAAAAATCTGCGCTGGCGTGACGTTAAAAAAACGGAAGTAGATTTTGACTTGCAATACAAAACTGAATAACAGTTATATAAGACTTATATAGATTTATTTTTCAAGCTAACAAATTTAAAAATCTTTGCTCGCTTTAAGGTAAAAATGTCATGTTGGTAAGAAATAATTTAAATGATACTCAGCATACTACATCTACTGGAAACTTACTTTACGAAACCATTACGAATAGTGGTGAAGTGGACTTTCATATTACAAACGTATACAAGGAAAGTGAAGTGAACTTAACAAACACAATGGTTAACAACATCTCTCTAGTAAACGATGCCCATAATTTGTTTTTGGGAGACTTCAATTCGCAGAATGTCTTATGGAGTTCTGCTTCAAATTCACCAAATGGTAGCATTTTAGAAGATTTTGCTGATGATCAGGGTTTAGTAATTTTAAACGATGGATCTTCTACTTTACTAAGTACTAGAAATACTCTCACTGCTGTTGACGTTTCCATGTCTGGTGTTGACATAGCGCCCTGTCTCAACTGGGACTGTCTACCCATGCTGGAAGTTGAAGACCATTTTCCTATCAAGATTACAAACATATAAAGGGTATTCATTTCAAATTTTTTTTTGGTTGGAAAAATGGAAAAAAGAAAAATTCACTCTAATTGACGTGAACGGGTATCTTTACATACCTTTATTTTCGCAAATATTATCAATTTTTGTTAATGATGTGACAATTAAATAAATTAATTAATTAATTTTTTGAACTTATTTGGCATATTGAAAATATCAATTACCTCCACGAATTATTTGGCAGAATTTTTTTGACAGTTTGTACTTTTTACAAAAAAAAAAAAAAAAATAAAAAAAAAAAACCCGTTCACGTCAATAAGAGTGTAATTTTTTTTTCCATTTTTCCAACCAAAAAAAATTGAAATGAATACCCTTATTTATTTAAAATATTTTATCTATTTTATGAATTTTCTTTTTGATCTCATAACTTGAGTTCCATAAAATTTGTTTGTTTTTTTCAGGGACCGTAAATAACAGTTATTCGGAAAATTTAAACATAAAAACTTTTCATGTAAGAGCCAACGGAGACTTAAAGTGTCATATATCAATAGATTCGAACTGACGAGCTCTTTCAGAATCTGTGGTGATCTTAAAAAAAAAGAGTTTTATGTTTTCCTTAAAAAATAAAACTCATTTTAGGAGTTTTATTTTTTCCGTCTAAAATAAAACTCATTTTAGGAGTTTTATTTTTTCCGTCTAAAGTTAAACTCATTTTAGGATTTTATTTTTTCCCTCTAAAATAAAACTCATTTTAGGAGTTTTATTTTTTCCGTCTAAAGTAAAACTCATTTGAGGAGTTTTATTTTTTCCGTCTAAAGTAAAACTCATTTTAGGAGTTTTATTTTTTTCGTCTAAAATAAAACTCATTTCGCCTTCATAAAATAAAACTCTTTTGAAGAGATTAAATTTTTTGTCTTAATTAAAATTCATTTGTTTACTTTCTTCTTTTTTAACAGACTTTTTTTATTTGTTTAATTTAACAAACATTATTTTTTCCAAATTTTCAGGTGAAAGATTTGACACTTACACAAAGTACACCCAATCCTGTTTTAACACGGTATTTTTACATTTATATTTAAGGGTTTTTAGTAGCACTTCTTTTTATATTTTGGCCGCTATTACGGTTTATAACTCAACTCAGTTGAGTTTTTATTAAGACTACTGATTGTGATCAGTTGTAATTTTTGTTAATTGAAAAAAATCAGATTTTTGCAATGAACTTAGTGAAAAATAAATAGTATTAATATGCAAATTTGTTTCTGACGGAAAAAATAAAACTCCTAAACAGCGATGCCAGAAGTGCAGATTTATCTGCATTTTGCAGATTTTATTCCCAAAATTATCAAAATGCAGATTTGAAGATTTTTGGGATAAAATTGCAGATTTTTTATTTCTGTGAAAACTTCTTTACATTCAGGTCTTTTCTGAAAATCACGTGATTTCAAATAACATGTGATTTTGTGGTGTTATGTTAATCACACAGTTTTTCGGTGTGATTTTCAATTGTCGAAATCACAAGCAAACACAAAAAGTTTGTTCTACAAAAGGATAGCAAATTTTTTCACGCTCTTTAAGTTATTTTCCGACAATTGGTTTTTTAAACGATTTAGCGATCTTAAATAAGTTTTACGGTTTGCATAAATTTTGCAAAAAGTTGTTTACGTATGTAGCTGAACGTTTTGTTATCATAAAATAATATGCCCAGAACACGTTTATTGTGGTTTCAAATCACTTTCATAAAATGTGATTTGAATATTATTATTTGATATTTTTAATGTAAAAATATCGAAAAATTATCAGCCATGTTCTGAAAATTGCATTCGAGTGAAATTAAAATAGAAAACATTTTTAAAACTTTTCTGTGTTGAAAGTTTAATCAAATATTTCCTTTTTTATCCGTTATACCTCGAGGACCACTTATAGAAATTTACCATCGATTTAAAATTCCAGAACATGGCCGTATATTTTTTGAAATGAACTGTTATATTGTTTTCTAAATACATAACAAATGTAATAAATGTGTTTTGAAGATTTATTAAAGATTTTTTAAATCTTGACGCAGATTTTGCAGATTTTTCGATGAAAAATTATTGTTTTTTGCTGATTTTCGCTCTAAAAGTTCTGGCAACACTGCTCCTAAAATGAATTTTATTTTAGACGGAAAAAATAAAACTCCAAAAATGAGTTTTACTTTAGACGGAAAAAATAAAACTCCAAAAATGAGTTTTATTTTAGACGGAAAAAATAAAACTCATAAATGAGTTTTATTTTATGATGGCAAAATAAAACTTCATTTTTAAAAGTTTGTTTCGACCTTTTATTTTTACGTTGAAAAATAACTGTTAAAGATTGAGTTTTTTTTTAATTCTTAAAATAACTGTTATAAAATAACTTTTTTGATATCACTTATAACCGTTACGGTCCCAGGTTTTTTTTATTGTTTTATGAATTAAATTGTTATGTTTATGTTATCTTTTTATTTTGTATCTGGAGCATTATGATACGAAATTTACATATAAAAGCGTAAGGTGATAATAATTCGAGTTCCCCTTTCAACCGTTAATTAATTTTTGTAGTATTTAGGCATTTCTTTTCCTTACTTTGTAAGCAAGTTCCCTTGCGATTTTTTAAAAAAGTTTTTTTCATTAATTTAAAACAAATTTACTATCGCGGGATCCCGGGAATCGAAAAACTCCGGGGGAAAAAACTCTGATATACATACATAGTACAAATCAAGGCGAATTCATACAAGGTGGTCTTATTTTGAAAACGTTTACAACACTGTATAGTATTTTAACGTTTTGTTTTACACCACCTGGTGTAAATTCCCCTTGATACTTTTGTATAGAAATCTTAAAAATTATTAAAACTTTTAATTTCAAAAGTTTTTGTTATTCGTGCTCAATTCCCAGTTTTTATTCTTGATAAAAACACTTGAAATTTATTGTTGATGGGATAAGCTATTCCTATGCGCATTTCACTGGTTGCTTAGGCCAGATCATCAGGAAACTTCATCCATAAAGATTTTAGAAAAACTAAAGATATTAAACCAAATAAAAATGTTAAACGTATAAGACTTATAGCAACAGTTCTACTTGTAATAATATCAAAGCTTAAACAAAACAACATCAACAATAAACAGTGGCTTTATCTCATCTTACATTCCCCGCTACAATTAATGTTGAGAGAATTTCAACTAATTAATGTTGAGAGAATTTCAACTAATTGTAGCGGGGAATGTAAGATGAGATAAAGCCACTGTTTATTGTTGATGTTGTTTTGTTTAAGCTTTGATATTATTACAAGTAGAACTGTTGCTATAAGTCTTATACGTTTAACATTTTTATTTGGTTTAATATCTTTAGTTTTTCTAAAATCTTTATGGATGAAGTTTCCTGATGATCTGGCCTAAGCAACCAGTGAAATGCGCATAGGAATAGCTTATCCCATCAACAATAAATTTCAAGTGTTTTTATCAAGAATAAAAACTGGGAATTGAGCACGAATAACAAAAACTTTTGAAATTAAAAAATTTTGTATTCCCAAAAATTGAAATTACTTTTTGATAATAAACAGGCGGGTGCACGGCCTAAAAAACACTTAATTGACAACATCTTTTGTAAGTTGTTGTTGTTTTTATTTTGTTTTTCTTAACCTACTTACAACTACAATTAATGTTGAGAGAATTTCAACTAATTGTAACGGGGAATGTAAGATGAGATAAAGCCACTGTTTATTGTTGATGTTGTTTTGTTTAAGCTTTGATATTATTACAAGTAGAACTGTTGCTATAAGTCTTATACGTTTAACATTTTTATTTGGTTTAATATCTTTAGTTTTTCTAAAATCTTTATGGATGAAGTTTCCTGATGATCTGGCCTAAGCAACCAGTGAAATGCGCATAGGAATAGCTTATCCCATCAACAATAAATTTCAAGTGTTTTTATCAAGAATAAAAACTGGGAATTGAGCACGAATAACAAAAACTTTTGAAATTAAAAATTTTGTATTCCCAAAAATTGAAATTACTTTTTGATAATAAACAGGCGGGTGCACGGCCTAAAAAACACTTAATTGACAACATCTTTTGTAAGTTGTTGTTGTTTTTATTTTGTTTTTCTTAACCTACTTACAACTACAATTAATGTTGAGAGAATTTCAACTAATTGTAGCGGGGAATGTAAGATGAGATAAAGCCACTGTTTATTGTTGATGTTGTTTTGTTTAAGCTTTGATATTATTACAAGTAGAACTGTTGCTATAAGTCTTATACGTTTAACATTTTTATTTGGTTTAATATCTTTAGTTTTTCTAAAATCTTTATGGATGAAGTTTCCTGATGATCTGGCCTAAGCAACCAGTGAAATGCGCATAGGAATAGCTTATCCCATCAACAATAAATTTCAAGTGTTTTTATCAAGAATAAAAACTGGGAATTGAGCACGAATAACAAAAACTTTTGAAATTAAAAATTTTGTATTCCCAAAAATTGAAATTACTTTTTGATAATTATTAAAACTATTTTTAGACAACTTTAAGAACACCAAAACAAGTTTACAGCATATGACAGGAATGAGTCATTTTTTGTAATAAATTAAAGTTACATACGTACAATCTGTGCTCTTTAATCTAATACAATAAACCACTGGGGCGTTTACGCCTTACACAATCAGGCCTAATATTATTTTGGCGGGTCCATAATTGATCATGGGCCCAGAATAGATTACACTTTCAAAAATACTGTTGTGTATGTTATTATCAGTTGAACTACAATATTTTTATAAAATTTTTAAACTTTAGTTGTACCAAAATCTTTAATTTTGCAAAGTTTTTAGTTTAGCTCAAAATTATTTCAAACATGTTCTTATAATTTTCCGTAAATTTTTAACAAAATCGATGCGATGCACATTAAAAATAATTAAATTTTTTAAACTTCTGTTTTATTTAAAGTGACGGCGAAAATATCGATGAAGAAGAACTTTTAAATGCTATTAACTCGAAAAGATTCGGAGAAAATAATACTTTAAATATTGAAACAAAAAATGAAGATGAATCTTTAAACATTTCCAGCGATGATGAAACCCCTATTAGAACTGAGCCAACAACTAAAGTTAAATTGCAGTCTACAACATTTCAAGAAAATATAGAATCCAAAACTTGTAGCACAGCTTGTGCAAAATCACAAGATAGTTCATTTACAAATTTATCATCACTAGAACTAATATTTCTTGGTTATGCAAAGCAATTACAAAAGATGCCACTAACCCTGCAACTTAAAACAAAACGTAAAATTGCCGATATAATGGACGAAGCTGAACTGCAAATGATGAGTTAGAAAATTATATTTTGTTCAATACCTACTTTTAATCTGAAAAAAAAATTAAAAGTAAAATCAATTAAAAAAAATTTATTATAATACTAATATTAATTTTTTATTTAATTTAAACAGTCTTTTTCTTAGCATTGTTAAATATGCCCAAATATTTGCCTCGAGTCATTTCTTTTGCTTCGCTTACACCCAATTGGTTATGCAAAGCAATTACAAAAGATGCCACTAACCCTGCAACTTAAAACAAAACGTAAAATTGCCGATATAATGGACGAAGCTGAACTGCAAATGATGAGTTAGAAAATTATATTTTGTTCAATACCTACTTTTAATCTGAAAAAAAAATTAAAAGTAAAATCAATTAAAAAAAATTTATTATAATACTAATATTAATTTTTTATTTAATTTAAACAGTCTTTTTCTTAGCATTGTTAAATATGCCCAAATATTTGCCTCGAGTCATTTCTTTTGCTTCGCTTACACCCAATTGATAGGCTTCATCATATATCTTTTTAATTTCTGCTATCAAAGCATCTGGTTTTAAGGAACTTAACTCTGAAAGATGTATTTGGTTTAAATTTAATAAAAAGTTAATAAATATAATATGTACATACCTAACATAGCAGTCATATCTTCTTGAGAAAGACCACGAGACCACTCAGGAGCTGGTGTACGGATTGGAGTATCGCTCATAGATATGAAATCCGTTATGCCCGGTACTTTAAAATGAAAAAGTTTATATAAGCTGATATTTCATATACATACATATGTATGTAAAAAGGTTGAAAATGGGTATCTTAGATTCTAAGTATTTGTTTAAAATATATGTATGTATACATCAGTGATGCCGTGTGGTTAAATTTTTCGTAACTTTTGAAGGCCTGACGGTAAAAATTTATTTTTACCGGCAAAACTGTTGATTATAAAGAAAAACGTTATATGAACGGATTAAAGAAATTGTAATTCTAAATTTTTTTCAGTTTGTTTTAGCAAAATCGGACAAGTGGTTCTCGAGTTATGTTAAATAAAAAAACATCAAGATAAGGAAAAAATTTAAAATGTCATAAAAAAAACTGACACATACGAACGCCAAACCCTTTGAGGATTTTACTATACTGACCTAGTACCATCACCCTGACTTGGAATTTCTCACCCCCCAGACAATAATCCCAAAAATGTTCCATAGTGTAATATGTAACATTTTATAAAAAAAAATTGTATTTTATGTATGATGCAAGTTTTTAATAAATAAAATAATTCGTTGTTTCCTCACGTTTACTTTTTTGCAAACGGGTTTTTTATTTAAATAGTTCTACTTTTTTCTGTTTAAGACAAAAATATTGCCGAACATTTTTTAATAATAGTGAATGTTTTTTGAAAATAAAATTAAAAATATTTAATTTTATTGAAAATTTACATTGAAAACAAAAATAAATTTGAGTTTTTATTTCAATATTAATGTACTATCTCTTAAACTTGTTGCATTTACCCCTCATGGTTATTTCTATTTTTTTTTTTTAACTTTCTTATGTTTTTATTTTTCTACAACTGGCAACACTGACATTTAAATCATACTGTTTTTCCTTGAACTTATTCGAGATTTGTTCAATGGTTGTGCTGTTTCATGGTTGTTAATGTTCATATTCTCTTGTATAAGCAAATAAACTAATTTTTTCTTATTCGTCTTTTAAATATCGAGTGTTCATTGCTTTCATTTCATAGTGTTTCATCTTACTGAATACGAATGAAGCGAACACAAAATTATAATGAAGGTTTCATGAGCATCATTATTAAGTTTCATGCAGATGTTTAATGTAAACAAGCAAAATTGGCTCATTTGGGGCACAGAAAACCTGCACGCATACATTGAAAAGCCAATGCACCCAAAACGAGTCACTGTTTAGTGCGGATTTTGGTCCAGAGGCATAATTGGGCCATTTTTCTTCGAAAATGAGCAAGGAGTGGCGTTACAGTCAATGGCGATCGTTATCGGGCCATTTTGAACGAATATTTGTTCACAAAAGTTGAAGAGGAGGATATTGGCAACATTTGGTATCAACATTATTAACCGGAATAATTGTACTTTCAAATAAAAAAAGAAATTTGAGAAAATATTCAGTATTTTTTTTATAGCATTTTCAAAAATTTATTTTTATTTATTTCATTTTATTTACTTAATCGAGCCCATAGGGCCATATATGATTAATACAGTAATATAATGATCACTTTTTTAATTTTTACAAAAAGATTCGTATTTTTTAAGAATAAGAAAATTAAAAAAATGTTTTTTTCCTTATCTATGAATTATTTAAGTATTCCAAAAACTTAGGTCGTATGATTTTGGACAAACCGATGCTGTAGATGGTGTTTCAGAGCGTACTGAATTGCCAGAAATACAACATCCCCTATTTTTCCTCCATAGCGACCTAAATTTAAATTGGTTTATTTTTTAAATTATAAAGTAGTATATTTAAGTTTTTATTAAACACAATTTAAAATAAAAAATTTATTAATGTGTGTTTATTATACATTTATACATATACATATTTATATATAAATGTATGTACATACATATGTATATCTAAAAAAAAAAAAAAAAAAGGTTGATATTGCATAACTGAAAGTTTTAAGTTGTCGTGGAAGTCTATTCCATATTCTAGCTGACTACACCAAGAAAGATTTTTCGAAAATAATATTATTTATACGAGAAATGATTATTTCAGGGTTACGAGTGGAGCTAGAGAAACGAAAATATCCTAAAACAGATGTAGGTTTACGTGTTTTTACAATCGATATAATAAGGTTATTCGCTGCAAAAATACAACAACAATCACACAGACAATTAGTTGTGCGTAAATAATTTTCTTTTTGGTTGTTGTTATGTGTTTGCACGTTTGCTTTTTGGTAAGGGTTCAACTTGTGACGTGAATACCCTTAATGTAAGTAATAGCCTCAAATCAATGAACTGTGGAAATGTACAACCTATGAATATAAATGAAAATGATGACACAGGATCACAAATTTGAACACGATAAATATATAGTAATATTCGATTATATATTACCCGCGAATGATTAATAATTTAGTTCTATTAGTGCTGCCATATACTTCAAAACAGTAAACGATATGTGTCATAAGTAAAGCATGTGCTAATTGTATCCTACTAGTAGTAGGTATGTATCAGTCCAAATTATAAAGAATACGTAGAGAATAACCAACTTTAGCAGCATATATGTTTCCTAAAATTTAAATCCCTGTCTAGTATTACCCCCAAACAATTAACAATTTTTCTTTCATTTTTAGAACAAAAATGTAACTAAAATTTGTTTAAAAATGTAACTAAAGTTGAATCAACTAGAACTTCAGCAACAATTTATATGAAATTTTTTCTGACGTTTAAAATAATTTTATTTAGTTTTGAATGAAAATTTTAACATAATAAGGATATTCACGTCACAAGTTGCACCCTTGCGAATAAGCTAAAGTGTAAAAATGTAACAACAACCACACAGACAATTAGTTGTGCGTAAATAATTTTCTTTGTGGTTGTTGTTATGTGTTTGCACTTTTGCTTTTTTGCAAATGTGCAACTTGTGACGTGAATACCCTTAATGTTGTAAAAATAATAATGATGTGGGTAAAAATTGCAAACGGTTTCTTAATGCAAAATGTGTGTGGTTGTGAAACAAATTGTTGCTCTATTATGAACACCAAGTAAAAATTTTTTTGGGATTGTGAACGAAGCTTAAAGCTTTAAAACAAACAATACTAAAATGATTAATATCATTAAAATAGTAAATCCAATCGAAGCCCAATGTTTCAATAAAAAGTTTTCTAATTTATCTAATTTTGTTGACAAGCGCGCCTTATATAAGGAATAGCATAATCACCTTTTTAAATGCTCAGGAGTATTGGGAAAAAGTTTTTTTAGAAACTGATAATTATGCTTAATTTTTATACTTTTATTTTCCAATACCTTTGTGGAGAGAATATAATAAAACTGAAACTTAAGTATGTATATAGAAAGAACACCGTTTTCACCCGTTTATTTATATTTAATGGCTGTGTTTGAAATATGAAAACAAAATTTGGGAGAAATAATATTAAAGAAAAAAAAAACAAATACGAAAATTTGTTTTTGTTTTTAATATATAATCTTAAGCTAAGTCTACACGATATGTTGAATCAGCAAATTTATGTTGAAAAATTTGCTTTCAGTGCCAACATATCGTGTAGACACCAAATTTTTTCAGCAAACGTATGCTTACCAACATATGACAAGCATTTGTTAACAATGTCAGCAAACGTTTGTTCAAAATTATAGCATATCGTCAAGACACAATATTTTTTACTTTTCATCAAATGTTCTACATATGTTGACAAATATGTTATTTGTTGAAAATCGTATACAAGCTTTTCAGCATACGGCAAATTTGTTAGCATATCAAATATATAAAACTTGATATTCCTTCAATTACTTGCTTAATTTTGTACAGAACTACCGAACTTATCAAGATTTTTGGCTCATTGGCAAACAAGGAACAAAAAAATGCATTTGGAAGTGCTTTAAAAATAAAAATGTTTGCCAACGAACATTGTTTTAGAGTAAAATACCACAAAAGTTGATAATTCTTAACCAATATCTCTTAAAGTATAATTTTGATCTAAGCAATATGGGTATCGCTGAAAAGTATTTCCAAATACCTTTTACATGGTATATAAAACATTTCGAATTATAAACCCATTAAGAACTAATTAAAAATAATATTTTTATTTACTAATGTATTTTATGTATGTATTTTTTTACATACATATTTTATTTTTTAGAGAACTTTTCAAGCTTTGATATAATATAATGCATGACACTACCGAACTATGTTATGAAGTATTAAAGTTAAAAATTTATATTCTAATAAATCTTTTTATATAATATATAGGTGTGAGTAAACATGTGGAAAAATGTTTATACTTTTTGTAATTGCTTCAATATGGGTATTATTTACCTCTAAGGTACGACAAACACCAGCTCCGCTTAATAAAATTTGTCTTTATTGCAGGTCTTTGATGGGACATAAGGGTTCTTAGTTTTATGGTATGTCGAGCACTGACTTCGCTTAGCTGAGTTAATTTTCTTAATTTAAACCAGAACACCAACACCCTTAAAAATTGATGTTTTTGTTAAAGAAACTAATTGTGCTAAATATCTGGGGGTATTTCTGGACAGCAAGCTGTCATGGGGAAGAAATACTCAGGAGAGACTTAAGAGGGGTCTCAATGCCTACTATGCTTGCAGATCATCGATAGGTAGGAGCTGGGGACTCCGGCCGTCAGTAGTGGGATGGCTGTACACTTCGGTGGTTAGACCCATTCTTACGTATGGATGCTGTGTTTGGTGGGAGTCATTGGGATTTGCTAGTCGTAGGAACCTTCTTTCTAAGGCTCAGAGGTGCGCTTCAATTGGCATGACATGTGCCATGAGAAGTACTCCTCAGGCTGCCCTGGACGTCATTCTACATCTTCTGCCTATTGAGCAGTATGTGATGGGAATGGCGGCCAGGAGCATTCTTAGACTGAGGGAGTTAGGATTGATAGGGAATGTCACGCAGGGTCACTCACGGATCCTGAGTGTGATTGAGGATTGTGGCTATTGCCTGGGACTACCCGGCTCCACTGATTATGTGGGCACCAGGGTGGACTTTGGGCGGTCGCCGGAGGTTATAATGCCTTCTAGGGAGAGCTGGTCAGGTAGGAGCAGATTATTTAGTGGATTTGCTATTTTCACTGATGGCTCGAAGATGAGGGGCACGGGTGCGGGAGTCTACATTGAGGATCTGGACATCAGAAGGTCATATAGGCTTCCTGACGACTGTAGTGTCTTTCAGGCGGAGGTTCTGGGGGTATTGAGGGCCGTGGAACTTATGAGGGACAACATTGATAGGGGCTCTGAGGTCACTATATATGTGGACAGCCAGGCGGCTCTTATGGCCGTAAGGGGCTGTTATGTGAACTCAAAGCTAGTTGATGATTGTAGGAGGGCTTTGGAAGAAGTCTTAGGGGAGTATACGCTAAGGTTGTGCTGGGTGCCGGGTCACTGCGACATAGGTGGCAATGAAGTTGCTGACGAGTTAGCAAGACAGGGCTCAGAGATGGAGGACCCTAACTGTATGGAGGCGGTTAGACCTCCAATAGGCATCTATTTTGGAAGGATCAGGGAGTGGATTCTGTGGCCGGTGCTTAGCAAGTCCGATTCGAGGTTGCTGCTGGGCATGAGTAGGGTCTGCGTGAGGACCATGATAGGAATGATCACGGGCCACTGTATGATAGGCAGGATGGCGGTGAGGATGGGATCCGAATTATCGGATAAGTGCAGGTTGTGTGAGGACCCTGAGGAGTTAGAGACAGTTGAGCACTTTCTGTGCCACTGTCCCAGGTTGCAGGGCAGCAGGCTGAGGTGGCTGGGCAGTAGATTCCTGAACGAATTAGGTGATGTCTCGGGTTGTGGACTTGAGAATCTGATAGGATTCGTAATGGGGATGGCTTGGCTGCGCGAGAGGAGGCTGGGTGCTGGCCACACGTAGGTCGAATTTGGTTGGTCTTTCTCTAATTAAGGCGTCACAATGGACCATACTGGTCTCTGGGTGAGGGTGTGAAGGAGACTTCACACCAGCCTTTCAACCTACCTACCTACCTAAAGAAACTAATAAAAATTGTTGAAAATGAATTGTAATTTAAATTTTGCAAGAAATAACTCCTTTCCTATGACTAGATATTACACTACGATGATCGCTCCATTATTTACCATAGGCCCCATATAAAACACATTCTCGGAAATAATTCAATATGCCTAAGACGTACCAAACAACGCTATTATAGAAAAATTTGGTCTGTCATAGTTTCATAAAACTATAAATTTCTATTCAAAATGTTATCTCTTATTTGTACTTCAAAACTACTTCTTTAAAGCTAAAAAGTAGCATTAGCTACTTTGGATGTAATTAAGATGCCGTTTATGAAGTATCACTTCCATTTTTTTTGCTGGGTATAAAAAAATTTGGTCTGTCATAGTTTCATAAAACTATAAATTTCACAACTAACTTTGGAGAAGATCGGCCCACAATTTACCATAAGCTTCATATAAAGCCCACTTTAAGAAATCATTTAAATACGCCTTAAACCGTAAAAAATATCGATGTTGTGGTAAAATATAGTCTATCTTAGCTTTAAATTGCTAGAAATAACACGATGCATACAACTTACTGCAGGTTTCGTATAAAGCGGGACTTTAAAACAGTTAACATTTTTTATTGTTGTATTGAAATTTGGCCTAATTCAACCGAATTTTGTGGTGATTGACCCAAAAATCCCTTTTATATGGCTATACTGATACAAATCATTATAGTTTATTCAAATTAGGTCAAATAAAGTTATTTGTGATTAAGTAGGTACTTTGCATACTACAAAGTGGACAGCCAGCCAGCTGGCCGGACGGACATCGTTATATCGATGTCGATCGGTAATTACAGTCTTGTAGTCGCGATTTTTTTGAAAAAGCATTTTTTTATTAAATTCTCTAAGCAATTTAATAAAAAACAGCCTTTAAAAAAATCGGGACTTCAAGACTATCATTTTTATTAAGTTTTTTCCTTTTACTGTAAATTAAGAAAAACGTTAGTTAGGGCTTTTCTATATTAAAGTAACGATATAATATTTTTTTTTTAATTTTATTTATTTATTTTTTTAATATCATGTTGGCTTTTTGGTTATTAATGAATAAATAAATGAATAATACAAAGAAGCCTTCTTATATTACTCAATGCAACACGTTTGCATTAATCATCGCTGGTTTTGTCATTTTTTTTTTGTTTTTTGCTCCACATAAACAATTTTAAAAAGTTTTTAAACATCATTTGTACAGATTAACACGATTACAATCCTTAAATCGAACAATGTTATTACGTAACGGCATAGAAAATTTAATGGAAATTATTATAAAACTATGATATGATGAGAAAAATGGAAATTGCAATTGAGTTTTATAACCAACAGCAGAAGGTTGGCTACTCAGGAAAAATCTAGGAGCGAGGTGGAACAATTAGCTAAATGAAGATGAGTAGGTGAACAGTTATGTAAAATGTGAAGGCCACATCTTGAGATTAATCTTCGAAAGTTGATTGATTGGGCTAGATTAAAAAGATTACAATTAAAATCCCACATAACAATAATATCAGAATATCTATCAAATAGGTCACTGTGAAGGCTTTCAAATAAATGTATATCACCACCAGGTAAATAGACAACACCAACAATTGTTTTCTTGTAAGCATTGGTTTTTTGTGAGTAGAAGTTTGTAACCCACTAAGGCCATAAGGCTAGGTTATTGAAAATGAAGAAATAGAAACTGGGAATTATTTCCTTCCGAAGGTTACTTTATATTATATTCAACATTTTTTATTTTTCGAATTTATTTACATAACTGAAATTTAGCTTATAGAATAAATTCGAAAAATAAAAAATGTTGAAGAAAATGAAGAAATAAATAAAAAAAAAGTAAAAAACAGTCCTATTAAAAAAAAATAACTTCTACGGAAATATATCGTCGCAAGAATTAAAGAACGCTGTAACTGAAAAAAAATCGAAATTACGTTTTTTTTGCATAATTTTTATCAGAAAAAATACTGCGTCGATTGGTCCCGGTCCCATATTTGTATGATGAAAAAAAATTCACTTTTTTCACAAGTTTTGTGGATCTGGTGAACATTTTATGTTTTGTCAGTTACAGCGCTCTTTAATTCTTGCGACGATATCAATTATTTTTAATTATTAAACTTTTTGTTTTAAAGACCTTTACATAATTTTTTTTTATATGAATTTCTAGGAATATTTTCTTTCATAGACAATGCAATACGTATACGTATTAATAGTAGTTCTACTTGCTAATATCATATTCTTTGAATTATCTTATTACCTATCCAATAACCTTGATACTATTTATCATATTTACTATGTTTCGAAGTGTCCTTTTTTCGTTTGAAAAAATATAAAAAACGCAAAAGACCCCAACTAACAAAAAATAAATACCCACTTTTTCATTAAATCTTGTGTATTGAATGTCCACAAAAGTTTTGAAATCTTTTGACCAACATTAGCGATTTTATTAACAAAAAACAGACGGTTATATCTGCAAAAGATTACATGACAAAAGCTAAAAGACCTAACAAACTGTTTGCATAATATGTAACATTGTTAATTGGCAATTCAACTGGTAGGTTTTACAAAAAGAAGATAAATCAATTATAAGCACTTTAATGCAGTTTATTAATTTATCATATTAAATAGTTTTTTCCTTCTCCTGTAATTGTATCGGGCATGTTCTACAAAACGAAATGAAGTGAAAGTGAAATCGAACGAGATTTTGATTTCAATTATTGACAAATAGTTTTTTACTACTAGAAATAAAAACGTTAATTTTGTGATAATCTGCCCAAATTTAGAATATTAGGGTTTCACTGTCAGAATTTAACTTAATACGACTATAAACGCAACCAATTTTAGTACTGGAGTTCAAAATGTATCATATATTCCATATACAGCATCTGTTCTAGCTCTTGGTGTAAAATAAATTTGCATTGGTTCTTAAATTTGGTTACAAATGACCAAATCTTTTTAAATTTAAATTTTTTTTAAATTGACAAACATTGTTAATTTAACAGGTTGACTATAGTAGTACTTTAATGGCTACATCCCAGCTAGCATAGGCTATTTGTTTGACGATTATGTTTAATATACAACTCCCAAAAGAATCGTCTAATGATTATCTGAAAAGTAACAAAAACAAAAACTTCAACATTATTTTATTTATTACTTTTTTATAATTTTTTTGACACGCTCGTCTTTTAATCTTGGAATGAACCTTTTGTGACTCTCTGTAAAAATTACTGAGCTACCTTAATAAGAGCGTTTTTGAAATATGAAAATTCTACTGTCAATACAATTTCAATAAAACATACCGACCTAAGGACCTGTAAAAAAGGATTATCCGACAGGATAATTCATAGATTGTATGAAAATTCTAAGTTTTAACTTGAAAAAGACGCTTGATGACCCTTTTTAGGTAGCTCAGTTATACGGCTGAGCATATCAGGGGTTGTAAGATATTCCCTACATGAGTTTCATACGAATCTTGGCATGATTTTTGATAATCTCTACATACACCATAAACGATTCCCTTTACGATTAATATAAGCATCTTTTGCTGCGTTACCGAAGAATCTCTCATACGAATCAGCACGTGTAAGATTCTCCCGTGCGAGGAATCGTATACAATTAAAAACTGACCCTGTCGATGGTCAAAAATACTCTGTGAGATTCTCAGTAACTCCTAGACGATTGAAAATGCTACTGGGATATTGCGTATATGTACATGTATATGTATGTAGGTACAAATTGCACAATTTTGCTAACATTTGTACCATGATATTAATTGCATTATGATTTGTACAAAAATATTATTGATACCTATAATTTTCAGAAAAGTTGGTACATACAAGGCTCTTAACTATTAAATGCATATTGTTGTAATTCTGCAACAAAGCATTCAATTGGCCTCAAAATTACTTAAGTTGATTGTGATCTTTACATTGACACAGTAACGGTTAATGAATTTCTCTAGCTGGCAGCGTTACCGTTATGCGACTAAAGTCGAAATTTTGACCCTTTTTTGACTACCTTGCCACTTTTTTTGCCCCTTAATGTTTAATATTGGCAATCAAAGAACACAGATGAACCTTCCAGCTTTTATTTGTTCGTATGTTTCACTTTATCGCATAGAAGAGCATCCGCCGAACGGATTTTTTTTCTAAATTAGTTTTATAAACCAATAAAATAGGTTGAAAGTAGATACCTCGCAGTCCATGTTGAACTTATTAATAAATATAGATGTATATTTGCAAGAAAATATAAACATATCGAGCCCTTATAGCAAAAATGATGTAACCAACAAAAATAAAATTTTACAGGAGGTTTTTTTAAAATATTTTTGCTTCAAGTCTAGGGTTTCGTTTGAAATTGCTTTTGCTCTTATTTCGTAACGGTTCTTCCCAGAGATATGAGATTTTTAGAGATGATGCAAATGATCAAAAATTATCGATTTTCTTTTTAACAAGAATTTAGTAAGTGTTTTTGTATTATAGATAAAATCAAAACAAGAAATATCGCTCTATTCGGCAGTATCGAATCTCATATACTCTTCACGGTGGGTGGTATGAATAAAAATCGAACCACTACTAACTTCTCCTAATAAGAAATATCTGATCTAAGTTTGGCCCGCCTTTCTCCCATCATATAGACGCTGTTGTGCCAAAGCCTGTATTTTGGAAAAATAAGGTTTTTATAAGTCTATAATTGTGACAAACAAAATAAAACATTTGTTGTAGAAACAATGTAGTAACCACCAAAGTTGTAAAACAGGGCAGTATTTACCAGAGTATGAAAACAAACAAAACATTTCGCAAACGTTTGCAAAATGCACAAAACTATTCAAAATTTTTTAATTGTATTTTACATGTGCAAAACCAAAACAAAAACTTTTCAAGTGTCAAAGAGAGAAAACGAAACAATTGGCTTTCCACTCATGTGCATTTTTTAATTTACCGTTACAATCGTACATCTGAGTACAAAACAAATAGAGAAACGTTTTGTTTGCAGTAATTGATTTAGTTCTTGTTTGGTTTTCTTGGAATAACTTTTTATTTAATTTAATTTTTTTTTTTTATTACTACATATAATAGTCAAAATAAGCATTAATAAAAACGAAAAAACCTAAAAACCTCCCTATTTATTTCACTTAGAAACAATAGTGTAAATGAGTAAATTTTATAATGAGTAAATCAATTACCAAACGTTTGTCAAACGTTTTTTCTCTGAATGTTTCAATATTGTTCTTACTTTTTTCTTTTCCAGCTGTGTACGTTTATATTAATGTACAATTTGCGCTCTCGAGCAAAAACAATACAAAACAAAATGGCACAATCATTCTCATTGTTTTGGTTTTGTTTCTGTTTTACTCACTGCAAAGAACAAAACAAAACGAAAGCAAACGTTTCGGTTTGTTTGTTTTCGTACTCTGGTATTTACACCTTAAGTTAAAGTAAGGGTAAAATATGCAATATGTTTTGCATGTTTTACATCAATACAAAAGAACTTGAAAACTTTTCCCACGGTTATATTGGAATGTTTGTACGGGTTAACTTGCACACAAGACGTTTATTTTCACTGTGCATATAAACATTCGAGCTTCTCTAAAGGGAACTTATATACAATGAAGCTCTCCATATAATGAACAAAGTTCAAAAATTAGTAAAATGTGATCTAATTTTATAAGCAAATGTGCAAGAAAATGTAAGTTCAGTACATCAAGGGATACCTACATACAGATTTATTATAGGGAAGTTCTACTATTTCTGTACTTATATAATGTATTATTTATACATAAGAAGGGTTTATTTTTTGTATCGGTTATATTTTCAGTGAAAATAACTAAAGTTGCCCCATTTTTTTCTTAGAATTCACCTTTTTGTGCCACTTTTCTTTTGAAAATCCCCTTTTTGAGTCCCCTTTTGAAAATTTTTAACGGTTACGCTGCTAGCTGGTGTAATTTGTGTTTTGTTTGCTAGTACAACTGCTTGATTTTTAAAGGTAAGAATATAAAAAAATGTTTTTTAAGTGGTCCAATATGCATTCTGAAATACAATTGTTTGATTTCAAAGTAAAGCTTTCTTGCTTTTACTAATTTTGCCGATTTAGGAATGTTGTAAATCTGCAACACTATGCATTTACTGCAGAACGTGTGCTTCATATATTTTCATCATATTTTAATAATTTTTAGATGCATTTTCTAAATCCAAAGCAAATTGAAGATTATCTTGTCAAGATAAATGATGGAGAGTTATCGGAAGATGGGTTGGATGAGTCTGATGGAAAAGACGAAAGTTTCTAAGTAAACCGCGAGGATTTCGTAGAAGATAAATTGAGTCCTTTACCGAAAAATAATAGTAATGAGAATAATAGTGAGGAACCTCTAGCAGTTGACCCATCAAACACAAATGAAACTCATTTAAATGATCAAATGCCGCAAGAACAATTTCCGTCAACTAGCCAAGCAAGTCGCCGGGCTTCTATGAAGGGCCTTGTTTGGAAGACAAAAAGATATTGAGCTCTAAACAGACTGCTTTCCTTGGCGACAACACTTTTCCTCTAGAATTGCGTGACCAAAATACAGCTTACACTATTTTTTCATATATTTTTAATTCTGAAATTATTCAAAAAATTATTGAAGAATCTAATCTTTATTCCGTTCAAAAAATGTGACAAAACCTTTAAATTTAACGGAAACTGAACTACTAAAGTTTTTAGCAGTTTAATATATATGTCTGTCATAAGATATCCCAATATTCGTCTATATTGGTCCAATACTGTGGGATTCGAACCAATTTGAACAGATTTGAATTCGAAGATTTCTTCATTTCAATAACAATGATAAATATTTTCCCAGAGGACACTCACAACATGATAGGCTCCATAAGATAAGACCCTTGATAGATCATCTAAACCAAATATTTGCAATAGTTCCTATGACACAAAGATTACACAGTACAACAGTCAATCTGGGGGTGAGAAATTCCAAGTCAGGGTGATGGTACTAGGTCCGGAAAGCAAAACCCTCAAAGGGTTTGGCGTTTGCATGTGTCAGTTTTTTTTTATGACATTTTAAATTTTTTCCTTATCTTGATGTTTTTTTGTTTACATAACTCGAGAACCACTTGTCCGATTTTGCTAAAACAAACTGAAAAAAAATTAGAATTACAATTTCTTTAATCCGTTCATATAACGTTTTACTTTATAATCAACAGTTTTGCCGGTAAAAATAAATTTGTGGAGAAAAAAAAATATTTCCATAGTGTTATCAATCGATGGGGGTTCAAATTGTATGTTATGTGCAGTGTAAAGGGCTATGCTCATAAGTTTGAGATATACACAGGTGAAGAACTTGAGCGATTCCCAGAAGAACCCGATTTCGGACCAGTGGGAAATGTTGTTATCCGTCTAGCCAGAGGTGTGCCAAGACATATAAATCACATTATTTACTTTTATAACTTTTACACCTCTGTACTAGTTACTCATCTTGCAAAACGAGAAATTTACAGCCTGGGTACTGTACTAGCTAACAGACTTATTAACTCCAAAATACCTGAAAAAAAATTTAATGAAAAAATGTATTCCCCGTGGATTTTATGAAGAGCAAATGACAACTTTTAACGGTGTTGATTTGACATCGGTAACATTTAAAGACAACAAGGTTGTCACCTTTCTGTCTTCATATGTTGGAGCAGAACCTTTATCCCAAATTCAAAGGTTTGACAAATCAAAAAAGACTAAGATAGAAATTTCTTGCCCAAAAATAATAAAGGAATATAATGCCCACATGGGTGGAGCAGATCTCATGGATAGCTTCATCGGAAGGTATCGCATTGCCATGAGAAGCCGGAAGTGGTATCTACGTATATTTTACCACTTATTGGACATGCCCATAATAAATTCTTGGCTTATTTATAAAGATTCGAAAAAAACTGACGATTTATCAGTTTTAAATTTGTGTAATTATAGACTGAAATTGGCTGAAGTACTGGGTAGCATAAATTATGCGATGGCACCTAGCAACAAACGTGGAAGGCCGAACAACAATAACACCGCCGAAAACGAAGTACAATCCAAGAAAATACTAGGGCCAGTTCAACATGTTCCACCCAAGGACACAATAAAGGATAATATTGGACACTGGCCTGGAAATTGTGTGCGCAGTCGGTGTAAAATTTCTGGGTGCAAGGGGTACGCGCAAACGAAGTGTGAGAAGTGCGCAGTGTCTCTTTGCTTCACCAAGGAAAAAAACTGTTTTAAGAATTTTCATACATATGTATATAAATAAACAATCTTTTTTTGGCTTAAATCTAGTTTACCGACGCAGCTCCAAATAAAAAAAAAAAGTACCTAGGGGGATAGAAAATTGAAAAATAAGAAGAAAAAATTAAATAAAAATATTGGCGCAAACGCTTAGTTTTCGAGTTATGGACGTTTTTAGTTTTCATAGAAATATGTGATTTGGCTGAAGTGCAGGTTAAAGGGCTACGAAAAAAAATAAAAAAAATTTGCCACCCAATTCAGAATAAAAAAGAAAAAAACCATAATTAAAATTTAAGGGCGCTGAGGCCCGTGGGCCCCCCTGGAATTAAAAAACTGCCCCACCTACTTAGTGATATGTGTGGGTACTCAAATTAAAGGTAATTTGCTCACGATTGCAAATATGTATTTTGTTTTTGTATTCGCATATTATTTTCCTCTTTAGGCTAATTTAAGCATTTTTTAGGTGCAGAAAAGTTTTAGTTAGCGAAGCCGGTGTTTGTTATACCATAGAGGAGAAAATCCTTGCGCCCGGCCGAAGGCCGGCTATGCAGAAAAGCTTAAGTTAGCGAAGCCGGTGTTTGTTATACCATAGAGGAGAAAATCCTTGCGCCCGGCCGAAGGCCGGCTATGCAGAGAAGCTTTAGTTAGCGAAGCCGGTGTTTGTTATACCACAGAGAAGAAAATCTTTGCGTCCGGCCGAAGGGCGGCTAAACATGAAGTGTATGTTTGCGACATTGGTGTTTGTTATGTTATAAAATTTGTACCTATTACACTTTTATTTAAATACCTATATGTATGTATTATACACTAAGTACACAAAAACTGTAATGAGCTTAAGAGTTAACAATTTTTAAATAAATTCTATATATCCTGAAAGATCTAGTCAAAACCTTCAAAATGATACCAATATTGGCCATATACCTTTAGAAATGTAGTGGAAAAATTACACATTTCTATGAAAACTAAAAAGGTCCATAACTCGAAAACTAAGCGTTTGCGCCAATTTTTTTATTTAATTTTTTCTTCTTATTTTTCAATTTTCTATCACCCTACGTACTTTTTTTTTTTATTTGGAGCTGCGTCGGTAAACTAGATTTGTTCCCTTTTTTTGGCAAATGCAGTGTTGCAGGAATACATCACAACATTTTTTAATAAATTTTACTAAAAAAATAAAAAATTAATTATTTTAAAACTGTTTCCTGCATTAGGATCTATATTTCTACATAATATAATTTTTTCAAAGCGAAAAAACATTCATGCATTTAAGGGTTAAGATTTTTAGAAACTTACTTTTTTCTGGCCAAAGATCTGGTGATGCACGGTCTAGTTTTTCCAATGATAATAAACCACCATCATCTTGTAGTTCGTCTTTAATCATTGAACCTAGTAAAAACAGATTATGTTAAAATTACTTCTTGATATTTTAATTGTTAAAATTAAAAAGCAAACTCACTTTTTAATAATGTACGTCCTCTATTTGTTGACATTTTTAAAAGCGTCGGAAAAAAATAAAACAAATTTAAAAAAAAATTAGCCTTGTTTTAAATGAAAATAAAAAAAATTAAGTGTTACCAGATTTGGTAAAGTTTATGGATGACATATACGCTGTTTTACCCTGCGGCCACACGATCAAGTTGTTCTTGATAGCCTTTTACTTATACTGCTTGACAATATTTACAAAAATTGAAAGCTGTGACGTAGGCTGCACTCAATTTATAAGCAATTTACTTTCATGATGTCATCAAAAAAAAAAACAATTTATAAAGACAAACATATAATCAGCTGTTAAATTAAAAGCAAAATTTACAAACAAAAGGAAAGGTGAAATGGAAAGCAACCTCGTGGTCAATTTAAAAATTGTGTTAGTAAAAAAGTGAGAGAAAAGTATATTTATTACAAGTACATGCAAGTGATCAGCTGTTCAGTTGTTTATATTTTCGATATTGTCAAAATTTGTTTACAGTTTTTAGTGCGCCATGATTTTAATATCTATGTCTGTTTACATTTTTAACGTTATTATTTTTTATTTGAAAAAAGTATTTTGAAAAGTTTTAATAAATAATAGTTTTAAAAATTAAAACAATTTTTAATTCTTTTGTTATGTGAATTTAGTAAAAAAGTGGTTTTAACAAATTTATATAAAAATATTATTTAAAGACATTGAAATAAAATTATTTTTTAAGCGTTGTTGTTCGGTGTGCAAAAAAAATTTCCTAGTGGTAGTGGTATTTTATTTCATGTGCCAAAAGATCCGCTAAAAAGGGCAATGTGGAGTGAAATTTGTGGGCAAAATTTTGCAGCAACTAACCTCATTTGTGTCGATCACTTTCTGCCAACAAGCATTGCACGCACAGGAAACAGAATGCTTCTTTTGCCAAATGCTGAGCCGTCTTTTAAGCTACTGCAAAAGCCTAACAATTCTGCTCATGTTGAAGATATTTCAAAAAAAATTTCACAAACAGAGTTGGGCGCATGAAAATTTAGGTAGTAGTACAACAGCAACATCACAGCAATGTCACAATGATCAACAAACTCAAACAGAGTAAGTGTACTAAAACTTTAAATTGAATGAACATACGTAACAAAATTCCACTGCTTATATACATATGTATGTACATATATATTTTTGAAATTTCGGTTTTTAAGGACATCAATTGTTGTAAATAGTAAATGTTATTATTTTGAAAGAATTCGTGCTTTAGAAACGGAAAACAAAGAGGTACGACTAAAGCTTGCACAGGCAAATGCTGCTGTTGATTCTATGCGGCAAATATTTTCAGACGGCCAAATAAGAAAACTTATGTGCCCTAAATCTATTCTATGGAAATGGGAGGACGTTTCAAGCGCAATATGTTTACATGCTGCGGGACCTAGAGCATATAATCATCTGTATAAGAAAGGTTTTCCGCTTCCACATGTAACTACCCCCCAGCGCTGGTGTTTAAAAATATATATAAATGAAGAATTTTAACGGCATCTATGAATTTTATGCATCAAACCAATGATTTGGAACCAGAAGAAAAAAATTTGTGTGTTAGTGTTCGATGAGATGAAGATAAGAGAAACGTTTGAATATGAACCAGATGTGGATGTATTGAAAAAACCAGCAAAGTATGTCCAAGTAAGATGTCAACGAGAAAACAATGTATAAAGACAAACTTGTACTTAGCTGTTAAATTTACCTATTTACTATAAGGCAATATGCAAATATGGTAACTTAAGTAATAAATAACAGGAGCTATGTAGCCCCAAAGGACTGCATAGCTATATACAATTAAATTTAGATGAGATTATATACATATGTAAATATTTACAAAAAGCCTCTAAAAGGCAAGTCTAGCACATGAACTCGTTGCAGTCTTCGTGTTTCAAAGCTGTCGTCTAATAGCGCAACAGCAGAGGGTTACTATGGTTACTTAATATTTGAAGATAGTTGTTACTGAATCTTTGAATTTCTTTTCGAACTGAGGACATATTTAAATCTTTACGAATATTTTTGTTAGTGACAAACCATGGCGCTGCTGTTATTAGTCTCAAAGTTTATGACTGGTATCTTTCTATAATATCGATGTTTGATTTGCTTGCTGTTCCCCATAGCATAATTCCGTATGTCCAAACAGGTTTTAATATAGCCTTCTAGATGATCAGTTTATTGTTTAAGTTTAATTCCTATTTTGGCCCTAGTAGCCAATATAATTTACCAGTTTTTATATTAAGTTGTGCTCGCTTAGATTTAATGTGGTGCTTCCAAGTCAGCCTCCTGTCAAAATCATTATTAAATATTTAACGGAATTTTCAGTAGGCAATTGTTCCCCGTATATAGCCACTCTTGAGCAGTCTCCTCGCCTTAGTGTGAAAGTTATGTGTTTGGATTTATCTGAGTTGACTTTTATATTCCACTTAGTAAGCCATTTTTCAAGAAGTTGAATTTGCTTCTGGACAAATAACGATGCTTCTAATGGTTACTGGCTTGTTGCAGCTATTGCTGTGTCATCCGCATATGTTGCCATCATGACATCATTTGTGACTGGAATATCTGCAGTAAAAATTGTGTACAACCTAGTACGCTTCCCTGTGGAATGCCCGCTTTTATTTCATATATGCCTGATCTTTCGTCTTTACTTTTAGCATAAAAATGTCTTTGAGAGAGATAACTTTTAAAAAAGAGATAGAATGGAGCCGGTAAAACATTCTTTATTTCGAAAAGTAGGCCTTGGTGATATACTTTATCGAATGCTTGTTAAATGTCGAAAAAAACAGCTGAACAGTACCTTTTATTTTCAAGGGCTTAAGTTATAGCATTAACTATTTTATGACATTGTTCTGGAGTTCCATGTTTATGTCGGAAGGCGAACTGTTAAATCTAAAAAGTTAAGTGCTTCTTAACTTTTTAGAGACAATTTTTTTTTATTTTGTTTTTCTGTTTCTAAGTGTATCATTTACCGTTAATTAATTTTTTTGCGAATTTTATATACAAACCTAATCTTGCATAATGTGTTTGCTCTCATCAGTTGGTTGTGGAAGAAAATAGTCGTACAATTTGTTTTGTTTTGATCGCAACAATGTTAGCAGCAATGAAGCAAATAAGGTTATCAGTCGCCGAAAAATGCAAGATTTTAAAAAAATTGGATAAAGGCGTTCTTGCTAATCGAATGGCCAAGGATTTTCATGTTTCTGTATCAGCAATTTCACAAAATAAAAAAAAACAAAGCAAACATTTATGCAGCAGTGTCAAATACGTATGAAAAAATTAAGTTAAAAACTTTACATAAGGCAGAATACGTCGATTTGGAGAAGCAATTATACAAATGGTTCTTAGATCAACGATAAATAAATAAACAATGTATAAATACACATATAACCACATGCATTTTTCATACCACGGAAAAGTTAAGATTTCGGAAAAGTTCATCACCCCCAAAACAAACTGCTTAACTTTTTCGAGCCTCCACTGTATAAGGAATAAAAATCCATAAAAAAATCAATTTTGAAATTTTTGCAGATAGGTTATTAGGTCTTTTAGATGACGATATGTAAAAGACTATCAAGAAAATCTTGATCGTGTGGCTGCACTGTTAAATAAAGTGACCAAGGCGAATTTTAAATGGTAAGTGCAACTCGTCAGCTGTTTCCACGGCGAATTCAAAATATAATTCACAAACGTCAAAAAATACGTATGTTTATGGTTTGCGCCATAATAAAAGAAAAATTTTAATCAAAAGTGTCAAAAATATTTTTTTAAATACAGATAACTTCAAGGAAGAATCTCTAGTTTTCCAGAAATCTGGTTTGGGGTAACATTAAGGAAAAAACTGTTTAAATTACAAAAACTATGGAACAATTTTCAAGAAATGCGGGTTCATCCAAACTGGTCAGTAAAATCTGGGATTTAATTTTTTAGGGTGTTAAGCTAAGTACAGACGATGGTCAGATCTAGGAATGGGCAAAAAATATCGATATATCAAAATATCGATATTTAAAAAAAATATAATCGATATATATCGCCGATATTTTAAATACCGATATATCGATGTATCGATATTGAAATACGACTATCGAATTCGATATTTTTTAAAGTCAGTCTTCATTAAGAACTCGAAATTTTAGCCGTTTTTCAAACAATATGTTTTTTAAGAATTGGAATCATTACATGCATCATATGTTTTTTTAAAATAAATATGAAGATCTAAAATAATTGGCATTTATAAGAAGTAGTGCCGGATACAAGAAGCAGATTGTCTGGAGTGCACAAAAAACAGAGAGTGCTCCTGATGTCCATATCAGATGATTACTGGTTTGACTAAAACCAGTTGGTACTTTTGGGGTGCAATTCAAATTTTAAGAAAAGTTGGTACTTCCATGACTTATTTAATTCCAGTTAAATGTTTCGTAATTTATTTTTTTTTTCTTATGGTTTTTTTGTATTCTTCCCTTTTGTTTTTGTTATAATTGAATTTTTTGTTTTGTTTAAATTTTTTTGTTTTTATTAATTTTTTAAATAAAATGAAACAATAAAAAGTAACAATGTAATGACATATAATTAATTTGTTCATACATATGTTTGTACAAAGGTATACTGAATTTTTTAATTTGGTAATAGTTTTAGCAAAATACGTTCGATATATCGATATTTTTGAAATAATAAATATCGATACTCTAAAAAAATATCGATTCGATATATATCGATATATTTTTTCAACTTGCCCATCCCTAGTCAGATCTGACAATCTTGTAAGCAGGCGTTGCCAACAGCAATATTTTTCTGACAATGGGGCAATTGTCAGATGCATTAATATTGCACTTCTGCAAATACAAATGAGCTTACAATGTTCACACAGCTGTAAGATATTTTAGCTAATTTTAATGCAGTTTAAGCAACGCTGCTTACCAATATTGTAAGATCTGACCATCGTCCGTGCGAAGCTTTAGAGGTAACGTCAATGAGAAAACTGCATAGATTATGAGAGTAGACGTACTAAAGAATATAAATCGCTTTTCGTGCATAAAATCTAAGGAACAGTTTTCTAGAAATCTGGGTTCCTCCAAAATTGTCAGTAAAAACTAGGATCTAATTTTTAAGGGTGTAAGAGGTAACGTCAAGGAAAAAACTGCATAGATGTCGTCTTCAAAATAATTCAGTAGCTGACTAAACGACTATAATTGCACCCAGCAGCATTTGTAGTCGTGTGTTCGTGTAGCCTGCTGTCTCGAATGTGTTTAATGCATCAGGCAAAATCTTTGATTTTGTTTTACAATAAAATTAATTACATTAAATTAATATTATTAACCTCTACGATCGGAACTTAAAACAGACAAGCTTATTTTATTTTAATACAATTAAACAAAGTCAGAAAGAACTTTTATTAAACCTCCGATAGGCTTCGATTCCAACATGCGTGGAGAAGAGCCTTGTGGCTAGAACTCCACAAGACAAAATACAAAACTACTTTTGGACATGAACATGGACATGGAACTTATTTTCCACCGAGAAGGTGTAATTTACAAAATGTTTTATTTGAAAAATCATATTTGCAAGGGGAGAGAAGGAAAAAGAAATAACATTCTCTTTTCCCCTCTCTCCTAAAAGTTCAAGACTTGACAAGTCAACCTTGACGTGTGTGAACCGGTACATATAATTGGCGAAAAATTTGCAATTATTAGCAGTGTAAATATGGCAGCACTGTTTATTGATAAAACTTCCGCATATACTTCTCTCTCTTACTCTTACGCAATATTTAATTAGGTGTCTCTCCTCACTCATTAATTTTAATTAAATACTCTTTTTCCCCAAAATGAATTATTATTTTCACTCTTATAGTAATTGTTTAGCTAGCTCCTTGTCATTTGGAAAAGGGTTTCTATGTTAAAGTAAAAAATTAATTTTACATAACAAACATAGAATATAAAGTGTAAATATATAAAAAATTACATAGATATTGTGTAAATATAATTTGTTTTCTTATTGTATTAAGTGAAAAATCTATTTTTGTTTTTATTAAACAACTCATGGCCTCAAAGAACATAAATTTTATTAATACTTGTCCGTCAGTAGCTACAACCAATAAACGGCATTTTAATTTATCTGTTAATCAAAATTTGCAACAGAAACAAGTACAACATGTTAGTAATTTATCAAAAGTAAATACAATATTTTTTGATTTGGATAATACTTTAATTCCAACAAGAACTGGGGATTCTAAAGCAAGTCGAAAGGTAAGTACATATGTAGTATCAAAGCACGTTTAGCTATAACTATAGTTATGTACTTACATCCATATGTACATATGTTAATATATTATGCATGTGGAGAAATTTTTTGTTTTTGGAAATTTTCCACTGATAAACCCCAACGCAGTGATGCCAATTAGTAAAACGGGCTAAATTGAAAATAACCCAGTTGTAACAAAAATGAGTAAAGAGGCCTTATTTAGCAGACGCAAGCCCTCCTCGCCATATTCCATACTTATTTAGGAACAAATCTAGTTTACCGACGCAGCTCCAAATAAAAAAGTGATAGAAAATTGAAAAATAAAAAGAAAAAAATAAAAAAAATTGGCGGAAACGCTTACTTTCGAGTTATGGATGTTTTTAGTTTTAATAGAAATAGGTATGTGATTTGGCTGAAGTGCAGTTTACGGGGCTACGAAAAAAATATGCCAACCGATCTGAATAAAAAAAAACCAAAATTTAATGTTATGGGGGCTGACTCCCATGGGGCCCTCTGGAACCATTTGGTCGATATGCTGACCACTTGTCCAATCCCGCCCACATTTATTTTGTGTTCTCTAGAGATACCTACATAAAAAAAGAAAAAAAGCAACAACAAGAAGGGATTTATGGAAAAAATTAGAGGTAATCATGGTGGGTACTCAAATTAAAGGTAATTGTACAAGAAAAACGAAAATAATAAAATTTGGGGCGGGCGGGACTTTTAGGGTCTCCTGGGTCAAACATTTGCCCCCATCCATTCACATCTACATATGTGTAGGTACTCAAATTAAAGGTTTTTTGCTCACGATTGTAAATATTTTGTTTTATTTTGTATTTTTTAATATTTTATGTTCGATTTAAAAAAAATTTCAATATTTTTTGTAACTAATGGCCTATTTCCGATGTGCTAAAGAATTATTATTATTATTATTATTATTTATTTGTGGTACAATAAGCCTAAAAGGCATAGTCGGCCTCCGACCAGTCGCAAGAATTTTCTCCTCTATGGAATAACAAAAACCGGCTTCGCTAACTAAAGCTTCTTTGCATAGCAGGCCTTCGGCCGGGCGCATGGGTTTTCTCCTCTATGGTATAACAAATACCGGCTTCGTTAACTAAAGCTTCTCTGCATAGCCGGGCCGGGCGCAAGGATTTTCTCCTCTATGGTATAACAAATACCGGCTTCGCTTACTAAAGCTTTTCTGCACCTAAAAGATACTTATATTTACCTAGAGAGGAAAATAATATGCGAAAACAGAATACATATTTGCAATCGTGAGTAAATTACGGTCGGGCGCAAGGATTTTCTCCTCTATGGTATAACAAATACCGGCTTCGCTAACTAAAGCTTTTCTGCACCTAAAAGATACTTATATTTACCTAGAGAGGAAAATAATATGCGAAAATAGAATACATATTTGCAATCGTGAGTAAATTACCTTTAATTTGAGTACCCACACATATCACTAAGTGGGCGGGGCAGTTTTTTGGGTCCAAGGGCCACACGGGCCTCAGCCCCCTTAAATTTTAATTATGGTTTTTTTCTTTTTTTATTCTGAATCGGGTGTCATATTTTTTTTATTTTTTTTTTCGTACGCCCCGTAAAGTGCACTTCAGCCACGCTTAGTTTTCGAGTTTTTAGTTTTCATAGAAATATGTGATTTGGTTGAAGTGCAGTTTACGGGGCTACAAAAAAAAATAAAAAAATATGCCAACCGATTCAGAATAAAAAAAAGAAAAATCCAAAATGAAAATGTAATGGGGGCTGACTCTCATGGTTCATATCTCAGCCATTTTTGGACAAATCTGGCTGAATTCCTATAGAAAAATTATAATGAGCTTACCTGACATAGATACATATATTCTAACAAAGCCCCCATCATTTCTAAAAAAAACAACAACTTCTTTTCTCCCTTCTTAAAGAAGGAAGGTAGCGAATGTGTACTAAATATCTGGAAGGCGTACTTCTGAAGGAAGGATATGATACGAAGCGAATATTTTAGAAAGGCGTATATAATATACGGTTTTAGTACATTATCATGCCATATATTTTCAAGTCAAACAAACAAACCAATTTATTTAATAATATTTAGTACTGGGGGTTACCGCGTTTTTCAATTTGAAAATAATTTACGAGTTCCAACAATTTGTACGGTGTATTATTTTTTTTACGTCTAGTTTGACTCTTCAAGTCTTGAGTTTTTAGGAGAGAGGGGAAAATAAATGGCATTCTCTTTTCCCTTGACGTGTGTGAACCGGTACTATTTGTTTTGAATAAACAGAAGTTGTTTAAACCTGATCGAAAACAAACAAAGTTATTCAAAAAGCGTTAGGAAATTTTTCGAAAGCTATTTTGTTAGTGACAAAGTGAAAATGTCAAAGTTAAGGATAAATAAAAGGGTAAAACAAATTAAATTAAACCAAAAATCCCTTATTTTACTTTGAATACCCTTATTGAAACCTTTTTTGGAAATTCGCTCTTCGTGCCCGTCTTAGGAAATGTCCATTGGCAAGTCCACACCACATTTTGTGAAGGTCGTCCCATGTTAAGACCACTTTGGGAAATCATGTAAGTCGGTTTAAAGAGTAGTAATACTAATGCTTTTGTGGTGCAATTTTGCATAATCTACTCTCATAAGAATTCACTCGAAATACCCCAAATAAAACATAATCTCGGAAAACACTACTACGTCCTTAACCGCAAAATTAAATAATTTTTTTGTAACATTTTAACTACAGTATGCATAGGCAAGAAAAAAAATTTGGTCAAGATAGGTCTAATAGGCCAAATATAAATATTGTGGTAAAATTTTGTTGGATAAAATAATATAAGGCACGAGTTCCACAGAGATTAACTAAAATTTTAAAACAATTTGTTCTTCAAAATATCGCGTGAATCCTGCAATTAATACCCGGAAAAGAATTGAAAACGATTAAAAATTTCTGGGAGCAGACTCTAGTGCTAGTACATCTTAAAATTTCAAAAAAATTTTTAAAATAGTCCAGAGGTTTTTTTGGCGTGCGTTGTGTTTTACAAAATTAGGGCCTAAATCAAGGCGAATTAACTACAGGTGGTGTCGAAACGGCATCTGATTTTGACAGTTCGAGCTTATTTGTTTTGATTTGTTAGTGTTTTGTTAAGAATGGTTGATATTGCGAGCCGTAAACACTAACAATGCAATGCAAAAAACACTATGTTGTTTCTGTTGCTGTTGGATTGTTGTAGTTCCGACACCACCTGTAGTTGAATTCGCCTTGGCCTAAATGTTACACAATCACACGATTCTTTTAAGCTGTCAAAAACTTACTACCTCATATACAAACCATACCATAAACGTAAACAAACATATTGTTGAATATGTTTCCAAATTAAAAGCATATGTGATGTTATGTTGTTATTCGTGCAAAAAATATGAAAGTATTTTTTGAAAATTTTTCTATTAATAACAACTTATGTGCTAAAAATGACAACGTAAGTCGTCATGTGTGATTAAAATGATAACATATATTTTCACAAAAAAGAACTTATGTGGAGATATGATGTTATATTGCACACACTTAATGAGTCAATCAAACATATGCATTTTTAATCCTTTTACAGATTCTGATCCTGTGAGGGTTTTTTCATGAAAACTATGTATAATACATAGAAAGTCACTGTTAAGAGGATAGTAAAAAAAAAGTTTAAAAAAGCATCTACAGAAGCCGCAATTGAAAAAAATAATTGTTTTTGCTCTCCTGAAAAGTTTGGTTTTATAACTTACGCGATTATTCGTGAAAACCACAGAACTCATAATTTGAAAAAAATCAAGGAAGAAGGTGCAGTGTAAAAACTGGCACTAGTATGCAAAAATTATTTTTATTAATACAAATTCTTTCTTATTCGACTTTATTATTTAATTTGTTTAAGCTTGGCCTTTTTTTATATAAAAATATTATTTTTTTTATTTTTGTAAAGGTCGAAAAAAATTCAATTTATATTTTTGCAATTTTATTTTAGTGTTTATTTAATTCTTTAATTTAATTATTTACTGCAATTATAATTTACAACAATTTCAAAAACTTAATTTCTTTCCCACACAATTTGCTTCTATTTTTTTTTCTTTTTTCAATTGACAACCAAATTTGACGTTTTATGGTTGCAATAATTGTCAACAAAAATGGACTAACAATTATTGCAATATAAATTCCGGCAATAAATATTTACAAAAAATTGCTGTCTACATTAAAGATAACATAATTTTGACATTTACTGCAATATATGTCGCAATAATTATCTCTGGTATAGACGGGCAGTCAGGCTTCTTGCACAGACCTTTTCAATGGGCCTTGGTAACGTACGTAAATACACAAAAAGAAGCAAAAAAGTAAAAACAGAAGCAAATTGTGTGAGAAAGAAATAAAATTTTTGAAATGGGAGCTAATTATAATTGTTAATTGTAATAAAAGAATTTAATTAAAGAATTTAATAAACACTAAAATAAAATTACAAAAATTATTTTTATTATTATAATTTTTTTCTTATTCGATCTTTATTATTCAAATTTAAATTTGATTTTGACTTCTTTTATATATAAAAATAATAATTTTACTTTAACAAAAAAAAAAAAAAAAAAAATATTTTTATATAATACAACTTAAAAAAATTAATATATGCACTTTTAAATAATAAAGTCGAATAAGAAGGAATTTATATGAATTAAAATAAGTTTTCCAACATAGCGCAAGTTTTTACACTGCACCTTCTTCCTTGATTTTTTTCAAATTATGAGTTAACATAAATACGTTTTCCCATGCCTTTAACATAAGCTGAGAAACAAGAAATATTGCTTTGTTATTCTGCTTACGTTATTGCCAACTTGCTCAGATAATTATCTTTAGTGTAGACCTAGGGTTATTGCCAACTTGCTACGATAATTATCTTTAGTGTAGACCTAGGGTGATGATCATTGTTTATGTTCTTTTAAGTTGTCAAAAGTTGTTTACATTTTGCTTACATGTGTATACTGGTGTGATTGCAGGCCAATGTGTCTCAGTTAATGAAGTTGTTAAAATTATAGAAAAAGTGTGAAAACAATGCATCCGCTGAAATACGTTTGTTTAAGTTTATGGTATGCCACACATACACGTTTTTTCCTTTTGCTTTGTATATGCGGCAGTAAATTTTTGACAACTAAAAAGAATCGTATTTTGTTTTTGTACAAGTAACAGACCTGATGGATGGGCCTTGGCCGTTACTTTATTTGGCATTTCTATTTAAATATTTATAAAAATTCAAATTACCTTTTAAGATTTTTTTTATAAATTGTAAATTAAAAATCCAGCACACACACGAACGCAAAAAAAAAATTAATTCATGAGAAGGAACTTTGTTCCGTGTTCCTAAAAACATAGAAAGAAGAAGGAAGTGGAGTACTGCTAGCTGGCCGAACATCGTTACATCGACTCAGAAAGTGATTCTGTGTCGATCGGTATTCTTAAAGATGGTCTAGTACCAATATTTGGAGGTGTTACAAACATCAGCACAACGCATCCCAGCCAGCATAGGCTGTTTGGTAGACGATTGTATTTAATATTTAATTTTATGACAAAAATATTAAATATTTTTTTTTTATTTTTTCATATGTACATTTGCTGACACGTACATACGTCCATTAATCTTGGAATATCCTAAAACAATCTTTGTTTATCTTTCGGCAAACCATCATCGAATAAATCTTTTGCGACTCCCTGTATGAGTTATATATATAAAAACTACAAACCGACTTTAGGATATTTCTAATAAGATTTTCTAACTGGGTGGTGTTGAATTAGCGATCTAAAGGTTTTCTTCTTATTTATTGTATGAACATGAACAGTTTTGTCATGAAAAAGACGCTTGATGCTCTTATTTAGGTAGTTCAGTTTAACGGCTGAGCATTTCATGAGTTGTAAAATAATCCCTGTTGGGATAATAACATAATCTTTACAAACACCTAAAACAACTAATATAAGCGTCTTTCGCTGTGTTGTAGAAGTAGAAATAAGCTTGTGTAACAGTTTCTCCCGCGCAAATAATCTTTTACGAATAAAAAATGCGCTTTTTCAATTGAGTTCTTAAAAGAAATTTTACATACATACATACATTATTTATGCAATGGTTTGAAACCAGTGTTACCACCAGCAAAATTCAAAATTACACTTGAGCTGAAGCAAAATTACCCGATTTAAATGAAATTACACCTGATATAAAATTGAAGTTTTATTTAATAAAAAGCAAAAAAAAAAGAAGCAAAAACACAACAAACTCATTGAAAGAAGATCAATATTAGTCAAACTGTTAAGATTCATATTGTAATTTTAAATAAATTAACAAAAAAGAATTAAAAACAATTAATAAAACTCCTAATATAATTAGTTTAGCTTCCACAGTTCGTTGCATATATCTAGGGAAGGTTTAAAATGCTCATTGCAATTCCTAGAGCTTATGAAAGGTTAGCTGTCAAACGAACTGTTATACTGCTTTCGATTTTTTTCTCAGGCACATCATCATGAATAGATTCATGCTTGAACAACGTCACCAAATTATCCAAATTAACTTTAAAATCAGCCATGGATGTTCGCAACTTATAGGTCACTTCATGATTAAACTGACGCAACTTATTTATTCACAAATAAAGGCGATGTGCTGATTTAGAGAAAATAAACCGTCAATTTGACTTAATGGCCGTGCGAAGTGACATCTCTTGATTTAAGTCACTGGTTTATGCTGATAAAACAGCTGCAATTGACGTCTTGGAAACAGCCAGCAATGCTCAAAAAAGAGGAACAAAATTGGACGTCTGCAAGGCGTTTCGTCAAGGACAGGCGCGGTGCCTATTTGTTTGAAATCAGTTTCAATTAGTAATGCCGTGTATTAATCTGCGGTTAAAATTATTTATTTTTGTGTTGTCTAAAATTTTAAGTTTCATGGTCTTAAAAAAAACGCTTTAAGCCTTATTTAGTAAACAAAATGCCTGCTGGTTTTTATACAACTGTCCCTTTCGTAAATCAGTTTTACAACTGATAAGGGCGTTAAATATTCTTCAAACTAAAGCATTTGAAAGTTGCCAGATAAAAATAAATTTAATTACATGTTGAAATATTGGTTTCAGTTTAAACAACTTTTTTTAATAAACTTTAGGTTCTAAATCTCTATAATACCCCTCACAGACATATAGTTTACATACCATGGTATGTATGCTACAATTCTTACTGAGCGCAGCCAGAAAACTGTGTTTAATAAAATATCACATATATACTATTGACATGTTGGTAGTACATAAACCAGCAATATATGTACCACTCTTTTCGTGGTTTAATTGTAGTTTAGGTTGACACCCATGTGGGCTATGGCTGTCAGGGG
The DNA here is from genome assembly GCA_949318255.1 of Pollenia labialis. Taxonomy (NCBI): domain Eukaryota; kingdom Metazoa; phylum Arthropoda; class Insecta; order Diptera; family Polleniidae; genus Pollenia; species Pollenia labialis. The sequence goes on along the minus strand of OX439142.1, from coordinate 45,572,341 downwards.
TATAAGATGCAGCTTTATCCAAATCTAAGGGACCATTTTGCGAAATTCATTACGAAACTTTTGAAAATATATATTTATTGATTGATGTCTTTTCTTAAAAAGAAACCGAAACTGTGCATTTTTTAGTAACAATATTTAAAAGAATTAAATGTCATCACTGAAATCGAATCTTGATTTTATTTGGGTATCTAAAGTAAGAATATCAAATAACACCTGAATTACACCTCAGAGAAATTACCCACGCTCTACCCACGACGGTAAAAATTATACCAAATTCGGGTAATTACCCACAAAGTGGCAACACTGTTTGAAACTTAAAACTTTAAAGCTCAAAAAAGATTTCATGAGAAATCAAATTATAGCATTATACAACACACAATTTAAAATTAAAATCAAAATTATAAATGTCAGCATACATTTTTGACAGTTATTTTGTTTACTACAGTGTTGTATTATTTTGACACAACGTTAAAGTATTTTTCAGTGTTGTATCCATTTTTAAAATAAAACCACCTTATATGAATTCGTCATGGTGGAGACTCTATGTATTAAAATTGTAATTTGAATTGATTTATTTAAAATAAACGTTGTACAATTATATAAACAGGAAAAGTATTAAAAAGTACAGAAAAAAATAAATTTTCCTTTTTAAATTAAAATATCAAAACATACTACCAATAATTAACAAAAAATAATGAGCAAATGAATAAATATAAGATATTTTTAACACTCCTTCTCAATTGCGAATTCCTTTATATTAGCTTTACATATATCGTAAGGTTTGCAGTTTAGAATTACTTAAAGGTTTTGTTATCATATCTGCAATCATTTCTTCTGAAGAACAATATTTACATTCAATAATATTCTTATAAACATAATCTTTAACAAAATGAAGCTTAATGTCTATATGTTTAGATCTATTGCTAAGTTTTTCTTTTTTAATAAGATTAAGGCAACTTCAGTTATCTTCAAAAACTACCGTAGGATGAGTTTGTTTGCAAGTTAAGTCATTTAATATTTTTCGAATCCAGATAGCTTCCTTCGCTGCTTCAGATAATGCAATAAATTCAGCTTCCGTTGTTGATTATGATACAGTTGTCTGTTTTTTACATGCCCAACTAACTGCACTGTTATTAATTAAGAAAATGTATCCAGAATTTGATTTTCTATCTATTCTACACTCAGCCCAGTTAGCATCAGCATAACCAACAAGTTGATTTGGATTGGAAGTTTCTTCAAAAAGATTCAAAAATAGCTTGCTCGTACCTTTTAAATATTTAGCAACACGTTTGAATTCATTCCAATATTTTTATTCGGATTACTTGTCTTTCTTGCAAGAATAGCCACACTAGCACAAATATCAGGACGAGTATTGACTGCAATATACAATAACGATCCCAGTAAACTTTTATATTCATCATTGCGTAGTAAAAGCTCAGAATCAGTTTTCCCATAAGACGGTTCAAGTGGATACTTAGATGGTTTTGCATCTTGTTAGCCAAATTTTATCAGCACTTTTTCAATGTATGCATCTGCCGAATTTTAAACTGATGTTCTTTGGATTTTACTACTTCCAGCCAGAGATAATACGATATTTCACCTAAGCTATTTACTTCAAATTTTGTATTAAGAAGGTTTAGTACATACTTTATTAAATTTCGATTAGTAGTAGCAACTACTAAGTCATCAACATAAATCAATATATAAATATCTTCCCCATTGATGACTTTACTATATAGACATGGATCTGCTTTACTTTGTTCAAATCTATCATTGAGAAGAACATCATTTAAAGTTTTGTTCCAAAATTTGCAGCTTGCTTGAGACCATAAAGACAACGTTTCAGTTTGCATATTTGACTTCCATCGCCTTCAATAAACCCTGGTGGTTGTTTCATGAATATATTTTCTTTAATATATCCATGCATTCTTTTAACACTAGCAATAGAAAGAAGTATACGAAATGTAGCTTGACGTACTACAGGAGCAAATACCTCATCGTAATCGCAACCATATTTTTGGTTAAAACCTTGTGCGACTAAACGAGCTTTAAAACGTTGAACTTTACCATCAGCTCCTCGTTTTGCCTTGAATGTCCACTTACAGCCAACTATATTTGCATCTGGTGGTGCTTGCACTAAATCCCATGTATGATTTTTTCTAAGTGATTCCATCTCCTCCCTCATTGCAGACTCCCATTCTTGTTTTTCTTTTGATGTCACAGCTTGCTTGTATGTTTTAGGCTCAAATATTTCATTTGATTCAGACAATTGAAGTGAATATTTCACAGGAGGTACACCTTTATTTATTCTAGCTGATCTTCGAAGAGGATGTTCAAATTCTTGTGTTTCTTTTTCGGATGTATTACTTGCGGCCTCAGAGTTTGAAAAATATTCAAATTTGCTTGTTACACTGCAATAGGAACCAACATCAGAATCATCATCTGCTATAACATTGCTTTTATCATTAGCTTTTGATGAAGTAGTTACTTTCAAATATTTATCCGTATCTAATATTTTTCCAGAATTATGTATTTTCCAGAATTATATTTTTTAAAATCTCTACTAATAGTAACTTTATTAGTAGTTGTATTAATAAAACGTAATCCTTTGCTTTCTTCATCACAACCCATAAATGTTAATAAATTTGATTTGTTGTCTAATTTCTTTCTACTCACATCAGGAATTATTACGTATGCCCTTGAACCAAATATATAAAGATTTTCTATGCATGGCTTACGATCTTCCCACCTTTCATATGTAGTACAGGGTATAGTACTTGTTACAAGCCGATTTTGAAGGTAGTTCGAGTACATAACAGCTTTTTGGTAAACTGGCTTCTTCTAAAATACAACGAGCCATTTTGACTAGATAACGGTTCTTTCTTTCAGCTACTCCGTTTTGTTGTGGACAATACGGAATACTAAATTGTGACATTATGCCATAATTTCTAAGAAATTGAAACATCTTTTGGGATTTATATTCGCTTCCATTATCAGACCTTATACATTTAGGGAATTTTCCAAATTTATTTTTTACCATTTCTACATACATTTGTATTTTGTCAAAAACTTCTGATTTATCATGAAGTAAATATGCAACAGTATACCGGCTTTAATCATCAATGAATGTTATAAAATACTTTTTCTTCCCAGGAGTTATATTTTGCATAGGTCCACAAACATCTGTATGAATGAGCTCAAGCACTGACTTAGATATATATTCTGTTTTCTTAGGAAACGGTTTCTTAGTTAATTTACATTTAGCACAAACCTCACATGTGGTCTTAATATCACAATCAATAATTTTGAAATCTTTATTTAGCTTACCAGATTGCATGGCCTTTACAGCATTTATGTCTCTATGTCCAAAAGATTTATGATAATAATGAAGACATTTACTAAGGTAACACATAGTCTTCTTTGCTTCATGACACGGCTTTGTTTTTAACTCGTATAAATTATTTACACATTCGGCAAAACCGACTTCAACATTATTTGAATCTAGGATTTTGCATTTTGTACCGAAAAATAATACCTTGAAACTTTTGGATGACAACTTCTTTTAGGGTAGCCAGATTTTAAATTCGGAAAAACAGTACATTGACCACAAAAAAACAGTACAATCAAGAAAAAAACAGTACATTTTTTTTTTGGCGAAAACACAACTATTTATTTAAATTATTATATATTTAAAACTTTTGATTGAATATGCAACAATTATATAACGAAAAACACTTGAAATGTGTAACGACAAAGGAATGATTTCTGTTTTATGGCATTTTAAACGTATACGAAATTACTCCATTTGTGTAAGTAGGACTTTCTTTAAGCATACTGGTAGTTAAAGCAATTTTCACCACACACATAGTTGCACAAATCAAATAGAATTTGAAAAAATGTATGTGTCCAAGTTAATTTTCAAATTTCAAAAAAATTTTAAGCTATTTACGGACAATTTTACCAAGTTCAGCTATAATCTATAAATTCCAAAAAACATAGTTTGGTGTATTTTTATTTAACAAAATCTGAAAATATTAAAATAGTAAAAAACAAGTTTCAATAAAATTTATACGCTGAAAATATTCAATAAAATTTTTGTAAAAATTAACGAAGCTTTTCTTTATTTCAAAAGTAGTTTAGGTAGAGAAAAGTGGTCCGAAAGGAATTAGGTATTTTTATAAATTTTGAGCCCGGAGAATTTTTTAAATTTGTTCGTTTTTTTCAATTTCACGTGATTTCGATTTCCAGAACATGCCCGAATATAAAAATAAAATTCTAGGAATTAACGATAGTTGTGTTGGAATAAGTATTTATTTACCCCCGTATTTATAAACGATTATTAAATCTTACAACAGTTTATTAAGGAGAATTTTTATTCAAATTTTGTTTTGTAAACCTTTATTAAATTTAAAAATTTTTTATAAGTACAGACGTTAGTATTTAAAAAATATAATATTTTTAACAAAATTTCGATTTTGTTTTTATCTTTCTCAGGTGTTTAAAGGAAAATACTATTGGAAGATGTAGCTATAAAATCATACATATGTCTTAAAAATAATAACATGAAAATATACAACTGCTGCGAGTCACCCATTATAATTAAGATGTCTACTGCGTGTTTATGAGAAAACAATGACCACAGCGTAAAAAGTCTTATTATTTTAGAGCTTTTTTGTTTGGAACACAACCTTTTTTTTAATATATGTACTGTTAAATAATAGGATATTTTCAAAATATGACTTAAACAGGGTTTTTCTTAATATCTTGGTTTTTTGTAGACTGAACCAAAAAAAACAGTACAAAAAACAGTACAAAGTGTAAAAAACAGCACATTTGCGTACTGTTTTGGACATTATGCATAAAACAGTACAATTGCAAAAAATCAGTACATGTACTGTTAAAAACAGTACGTATGGCAACCCTAACTTCTTTACAGATAACAAATTTCCTTTAAACGATGGTATGTATAAAACATTTTCGACAGTTATAACTTTTTCGACCCCTTCTTGATTAAATATTTTTAACTTGCAATCGCCTTTTCCATCTGAATAAACACCATCCCCATTAGCAACAGTTACTTTTTCATGCCAAGAAGTATCTAAATTCATAAATTCATTTTTATTGCTACAGATATGACACGTAGCGCCAGAATCAATAACCCATACGTTTTCTTTTCCATTAAGAACAAAACAGGAATTATTTTCTTCGTTTTCAGCACATTTAGCTTTTTGATGTTTATCATTCTTAAATTTCCAGCAATCTTTTCGAATATGACCCACACCACGACAATAATGGCACACAATATTTTTAACGTTATTCTTTTTAAATTTATTTGTAGTTTTAAGCACTGCATCTTCAATAGACTTTTTTTCTTGTGTTTTTCAAATTCTTCCAGCAACTTATTTTCAACGATCGTCATAGTAAGTTTCTTTTCATCTCTTACTTCAAGTGCTGTTATCAGGGTGTCATATAAGCTGAGTAGCATCGAAATTAACCAAGACTCAGATATTTGTTCTCCAAGAGATTGTAGTTTACAAAACAGTAGTTTCATTTGTGTTATATGTTTATCCATATCCTCCTCAGGTTGCAACTTAAGCTCACAAATTGTTCTCATTAACTTTACCTTGTTACTAAGGGTCGACTTCTCGTGGTAGGATCTACAGACAAACCAATTAAAATTGTTGCTTCGTTGTCATTCTCCTTCCATTTTGTAGTTGGATTTTCAGGGATTTCATTTTCAATTACTTCCCATACCTTTTCTTTCCTGATTAATAATTTCATCCCATATTTCCATATTTCATAATTCTCACGATTGAGTTTCGATATTAATAATTTAGGATCAGCCATTCCGCACAAAATATCGATTAACAGTAACCACAATTTGTTACACAGTGGGAAGTCAGACTATAACCGTTTTTATTTATCTCTTGTACACGAATCTCATACAATAAATCTTAACAATCTTAATTACAAAGGCCCATAACCTATTAAAATTGTAATTTGAATTGATTTATTTAAAATAAACGTTGTACAATTATATAAACAGGAAAAGTAATAAAAAGTACAGAAAAAAATAAATTTTCCTTTTTAAATTAAAATATCAAAACATACTACCAATAATTAACAAAAAATAATGAGCAAATGAATAAATATAAGCTATTTTTAACACTATGTAAAGCAGATATATTAATTATTAAGTTAATTAATTATTAAGTTAATTTGTATTGTTTTCTTTGGGCAATAAAACTCACCTAGTTGAAAAAAAGAACTTCTTGATTTTGTAAATAAATTTTTGTTTTTTTTTCTGCAAAGCAGATTTTCTTTTTCTTCCTGCCTGGCAGGAACAGGCTTAATGCCCGTAATTCATACAAAAAGAAATCTAGCTGTGCATAGAAATCTATGGTGTAAAAGCTACCATATTTTAAAGGAAAACTGAAGGTGAAAATACGTAGGCAAAATAAACGTTGAAATAGGTAAAGATAACTGTTAGGTACGAACACGACCTGCTTTTTTTTGTCGAAATTACGGACATAACAGTTACTATGCGAATAAGTATTCTAATTTATATTTTTCCTTTATTTAAGGTCTCCGAATGCCTTGAAGTGCGATACGGGTTTACAAAAGAAGAAGCTAATTATGTCACACAAAACTTTTTGAAGTCCTTTAGACGATGTCCAGATGCCACACAATCATCTTTAGACACATGGCGCATACATTTGTGGCGTGAAGCCTTGCCTCCTAAGTACAAACAATTAGCTGAATCAATTTATCCATTATGGCTAGAAATGCGTTATTGTTATTTAGTCATTCCAGAAGAATATATTCAGATGCTAAAGCGTTTTCGCCATGCCAACTTTAAGTTGGCATTAATTACAAATGGTCCATCCAATGCACAATGGGAAAAAGTACGAAAATTACACATCCAACCTTATTTTGATTGTTTGTTAGTGTCTGCAGACTTACCATGGGAAAAACCCAATCCAAATATATTCTATGCTGCTTGTAAATATTTAAATGTTAAACCGCAACAGTGTATCATGATTGGCGACAAATTAGAAAGTGATATAAAAGGTGGCAATCTAGCTGGTCTAGCTGCTACATTTTGGCTACCACTTACAGCAGAAGCCATACAAGATTTGAATGATGATGATGATGTTGATCGTAAACCCACGCATATACTCAGGAATCTCTTAGATTTATGTAAATATTTTAATATTAAGATAGAGCAAGAAATAAATGAACATGTACCTGTGTATAATAGCCAAAGTAACAAATATCGTCGTGCAGCATCCTTGCCAACAATTGATTATTTGGTAAATAGTGAAACTGATAATAGTTCAGAAAATAGTTCTGATAGTATAAATTAAATGAAAATTTCTGGTACCTTCTATTTAAGTACCTAGAATATCCTACTGTTTATCTAAGAATTTTAAGTCACAATATTCTTGACTTGCTATAAAATCATAAATTAATGTACAACATGAATTCACTATTTTCTACTTAATTAGATTTTAAAAAATTACTCTAACACTTGCTAATTATTAAATTACACAATAATAATTTAAGACGTTTTTAACTATTTAATTAAACCATAATCTTAAGAATTGATAATTGTTTTTAAAAGAAATATGCATAAAATATATGAAATATTTGTTTTTAAAACTACAAGTATATAATATCTTTCGTTGACATACATACATACATACATATGTATGTATATTCATATAAATATGCAAAAGTTTATGTTTCTAAGTTAAAAAATGGAAAGAGGTACTTAAGAAACACACGTGTAACCCTCTTTGTTGCTTGGAGAAATCAAGATCAAATGAGCCAAAAATAAATTTCCGACCTATGGGAAATGTTTTTGATACAGAAATGTGGGCACAACTTTTATGTTGCCTGATTGACAAACTGATAAATTAACCATGGGGGAAATATATCCATATGATATTGCCCTGCAAACAATTTCCATCGCCGAATCATCGCCCGCGAATCGCCGGCAAGTTGTCTAACATCGCCGCGATGCATCGCGTGGAAGCTCAATGCGAATCGCGAAAACGTTCGCATGTGTCAACCGCGCGAACCGCGTATCGCGATTCGCTTGAACATCGCGTACCGCGATTCGCGTAAACATCGCGTACCGCGATTCGCGTAAACATCGCGTACCGCGATTCGCGTGAACATCGTGTACCGCGATTCACGTGGTTGACACATGCGAACGTTTTGCCGATTCGCCAGAGGATCGCACTTAGCTTCCACGCGATGCATCGCTGCGATGTTAGACAATTTGCCGGCGATTCGCGGGCGATGATTCGGCGATGAAAATTGCTTTCAGAGATATATTAAATAACACACCCTTCACAAATCACTTGCTCAACTGGAATGACAATTTTGCTAATTGCCCTTGAAACCAAATATTTATTTTCCCGTTACCTTAAAAAAACAACGAGAAAAAAAATTCTTTCGAAAGTTATAAAAAAACACTGATGATTGCCGGCCGCTACTTGTGTGCGCTCGCATATTCATCGCCATAGGCGATGGTTAGCGATTCGTATTCCCTGAGAAGGATCGCGGAATCATCGCCAAACAAGCAATCGCCATAAAATTTCAAAAATGTTTGAAGGGTGGCTTCATGATTTGAAGTGTGCAACACATTCTCTAAAGTAAAAAGGCTTAAATGAATAGAAAGCTATTTTTATTTTTGGATAATTGAATATTACTTAGTATATGTAACTTATAATGATCATAGGAAAACCCTAGTAACCACAAAATATCTGAGCCAATATAAACCCTTGATGGACATTGACCATCCAGAAAAGGTAGGTTAGGTTAGATTAGAAGAAGAAAGAGAGAAGTTAAGAATTGACAGATAGATTTAAGATACATAGTTAATAGACAAAAGAAAGAACAAAACTACCCCTACACTCCCCTCATCATAAATACCCATTATATTTCCCTGACAAAGCCCGGCAGATCGACTGGAATACATCCAGCGATACACCTCAGTTCGTCGTGAAATCTGTCTCCTAGCCATTTCCGCCTTAGAACCTGCATCCTAGGACAATAGCATCGTCTCTAGCTCCTCAGAATCCTCGCATAATCCGCAGGAGTCAGGTATCGTATTGTCCCATTTACTCGTAAAAGCCCTAGCAGAACAATGACCCGCCAAGAACCCTTTAAAAAGATTCCTGACACCACTCATATTTAATCCTACCTAATAGAACCCCATCCGGGCTTTAACCACCCTTGTTCTGCATTTCGATTACGTTCCCTCATTAAGTTACGCATCAATTCAAAAAAGGTATTTCAACAAAAAACTGCATCGAAAGAAAAAATTAAGGCAATAGGGTGTTCACGAAAACCGGATTATCAGGTTATATGATTATGTAGTTACATTAGCTGCGTTCGAGAACACAAAAGTTTTTACTATTTTTTACTGAACTTTACTGCATTTTACGAAATTGCGTCCGAGTACACAAAATACAGTAAATGAGAACACAAATTGAGAGCATAAAGTGACAGTATTTACAAATTTTTACTGCAGAAATTTTTGCAGTAAAATTTAGTAAATCAAAAAAACATATGTATGTTTCAAAAGGTAAACAAACAAACGTAACAAATAAAATGCATATAAATTGTGAAAAAATGTTTAAATAAAAGAAAAGTTGAAATAAAAATTACACCAAAACCAAAATTGAATAACTATTAATAAATTAATCTTGTTTGTGAATCATTTATTTGGCTAAATACAAACTTTTGAAATTTTTTTTGTTAAGATAATTTTTTAGAGTTGTAAAAGTGTGAAGTACTTGGGGACTTAAGTAATCAATAGCAAAAAAATTATTGATGTTCTTTTAAATAATGTTTAAAGTTGTAAATTGTTGACCTTTAGTTTTGTTGTTTGTTAATATTTTTCGGCATTAGGTCATGAGTTAAAACCAAATTTTTAAATAAAAAATGTAAATATATTTTGTTTAAAAATTCAAATTTATTTTATTTTATTTTCCAATATTTCGGTCAACTTTGTTGACCATCTTCAGGGGTTATTTTAAAATAAATAAACGAAAATAAAAATGAAAACAAAAAATCACTTGTTTGAGCTGCTGTTCAGCTGAAAGCTTTTGTCAACTGTTGTTAAAATAACCCCTGAAGATGGTCAACAAAGTTGACCGAAATATTGGGAAATAAAATAAAATAAATTTGAATTTTTAAACAAAATATATTTATATTTTTTATTTAAAAATTTGGTTTTAAATAATTTAACCCGCTATAAATTAGTAAAATCAAATAAAATTAAAAACAAACAAATATGAAAGATTAAATAAAATATTTTGTTTGTATTTTACAAAAATTTTCGTTTTAAAAAGTTTTTAATCGAGTAAAGATAAGAAAACGAGTTATGTAGTTAAAAGTGTAAACATTTTTCAACACTTCAATTATTTTCCATCAGCTGTTGCCTTTATTTTACGAATTTTTACAAATTTTGCGTTCGCGTACTTTTTTGCACAACAGCTTTTTGTGAGAGCAAATTTTTCAGTTTACTCGTTTACTGCATTTTACTGCAAAAGTACTCAAACGCACCTATTAACAGCAACAAAATAGATTTAAATCAGGGGTTTCCATTTCTTTGCACAATTGTGCATACCACTACAAACACATATTTTTATGCTCTTCAATTCAGTCGTCGGTGTGACTTCGACAAGTGTACATGTTTAGCGGATGCTATATTATTTTGTTTCAGCTTACAAGTTAAATAACTTAACTTAATTTTAAATAAAAAACTCAAAACACAATTATTTTTAAATTCTTTATTTTTTTCTTCACAACATCTTTCTGTCAAGTTTCTATTACAACTGCTCACTTTTGTCTTTTAGCTTTTTTTTAAATATCAAATAGAAAAGACAAAACAAAAAAATACATTTTTTAATTTGTAAATATTTCTTCGAAATCCGTCTGCATTTTTTCTTTAGTTGCACAAAATTGCATTTTCGTTTTTAAGAACGGAAATGTGATTTTGTTATAAAGCAAAAAAATTAAAAAAAATGCTGACTTATTAAAAAGACTTTTTTTGTAATACAATAGTTAAAAAATACTTTTATTGATAGGGGTTACTATAACTCCCCCATCGTTGGATTGAGGCCCCGCCGAAATATGTAAGGACCGTTTCTTTAATTTTAACATATAAATTATAAATATACTGATAATACAAAACGTACAAAATGTGCTAAAATTTATTACATAGTTAATGACATTATTACTTTTAGACTCTTTTATGATTTCTTTTATTATATTTTCATTCTTAATTTGATTTAAATAAATGTCTTCTATTTTCAATTCATCAATAGTGTAGTTTTCTTTTAATTCGGTAATTAGGTGTGGTAATATTATTTGTTCATGAATTTTTATTATTTCGTTTGTATAATTTTTATTATCTATTTTCAAAATACAGTTTTCAAATTTAATTATAAAATTTTCGGACAATTTCGGGTGTTTTTTCATACAGTTTGAGGTTATATTTTTATTGTAGAAATTTTTAAATAAGAGTAATCCTGGAGAAATTTCTTTAACAACTTGTTTGTTGTCATTCTTAAAAACACAGTTTGCTACTTCTTTGTGAATAATATTATTAATACATTCGCTTTTTATTTTTTTTAGATTACTAAATAGATTACCGCTTACATTAACTTCGTATGCATTATTTTCCTCGTCCAATAAAATTTCATTATCTTCTAAATAAAGGCTTTTATTTTGACTGTTTGGTACAGGTTCTAGTGTAATTCTTGTGAAGGCTTTCTTTACGAATTTGGGAATAGATAAAGTAAGTATTATATTATTATCGTGGAATGCAACAGATGTTTTAACGTTCATGTAAGTATCATAGTCGTGTACTATTTCGAGTTCGTTTTCAGTAAGTAGATCTGTCGGTGCGATTCCTAATTTGCTTGTAAATATAATTTGTTCGATGTCGTCTACGTGGTCCTTGAGAAGTAAAATGTCATTTTGTATCCTATATATGTGTTCTAAAAATTGTATTTCATCTTCCATATCGTTTATTTTATTTTGTATCTCGGCTTTGAATCTGTTTATGTAGTTTTGGACTATATTTTGCTGTGTATTTATATGGGTGGTAATATTATCTATTCTTGTTATGAGTGAATTGCTAATATATGTTACAGATTCTACGTTATTGAAAAGAGTTATACTATTGTTTGTCAAAATGTTTAAAGCATCCCTAATGTCTTTTTCGTCGTCACTGTCCATGGTACCAGCTAAAACTTTTAGTCCTTTTCCAACAAAATTCATTAATCCTCGTTTTAGCCTAAACTTAGGTATCATATTATCTATTTTTGCCTGTAGAAGTATAAAGCTTTTGTTGATCGAGTATAATAGTGGGTTGCTATTAAATAAGGAGTTAGATAATACATCTATATTTTCCGATATTATTTGTGTGGTCTGTTCATATTTCGTCACGTTTATGATGTGAAGTACTTTTTGGTAGAAGTTGATGATTTTGATGTCTTCCTTTTTTATTGGTAGGTATCCTTCGTTTTTCGTTAAGTCTTGTATGTCAATCATTTGTCCAATTGTAAGGTAAATGGTTGCCATCAGTATTATTAATTTATGTAGCAGGTCCATTTTATCTGTAATATGATAAAAAAAAAAATATTGAAAATTGTTCACTTAAGTTTCTATATCGTTTCGTACGTCCGTATCGTTTTGTCCATTCTCTTGTGAGTTTTGGTATTTTTTATTTCTCTTAATGTGGGACTTATAATATTTAAGTCCTCTTTTAGTTATTACATGCTCGTTATCTAATTTTTGTACTTCTATCTGGCGAAATTTGGAGTGATTTTTACCTCCTCGTATTTCTTTAAGAAAAATGGGTCCCGTTTGTATTTCAACTTCTTCTCTATTTTTGTTTAATTTGTTAATGTTCCTTTCTTTAGTTTTTAATATTTTTTCTTTTATTAAGGGATATTGTGCTCTTTCGATCTTACCGTTATTGAAATCGATGGGTTTTATGCCTGTTGTTGAGTGTATTGTATTATTATAGTAGTTGATTATTTTGTAAATTTTTTCCTCAACAGTGTCTATGTCTTTGTTCGGGTCGTGTTTAAGTAGTCTAATGTGTTCGTTGATTGTGTTGTGGAGACGTTCAACATCTGAATTGGAGGTGTGATTATTATTTGAGGTGTAGTGTACTTCGATATTTTGTTGTCTAAGATACTCAGTAAGGGGAAGAGCTTTAAAGCCTAATTCGTTATCGATTATTATTTTATCGACGTGTCCTATATTACTTAGGTATTGAGCCAGAGCTCTTTTAAATTCAACCCAGGATCTGTTGCTTATTTTGATAGCCTGAGCAAATTTTGAAAACTTATCAATAATCGTTAAAAAGAGTGTTTTATCTAAACTATAGAAGACATCCATGTGAACTATTTCTCTTGGTTGGTTAGGGGTTTCTGTTAATTTAAATTCTGGTTTAATGAGTTTCCTATCATATTTCTCTTTATTGCATACAACGCAATTGTTTATATATTGTGTAATTCTCTTTTTTAGTTTTGGGTGGTAAAAATTGTGTTTCATTTGTGAATAATTTTCGTTTATCCCCCTATGATTATTCTTTAAATGTTCTGTCTCTATTAATGTCGCTAACTCGTTTTCATCGATAATATCCTGTAATAATTTCGTGCACATAATTATTTTGCTATTAGTAAAATACTTCCCAACGATTTGTTTGAATTTTTCTTTAATTTCATTATCTTCAATGTAAACAGCGTTGGTTTTATCTGGGTTAAAATGGTTTTTAATAATGGTGATCAATGTATTTTCGTCGTAATTTTTAGAGTGAATTATTTTGCGATATGAATTAAATATTTGTCTAGTTTTTATTCTTAGTGAGCCTGATTCACTTTTGTTGAGAGTGATTTGGAATTTGTACAAATTAATTGCTTTTGTGGTTTCGTTGATTAGAAATGCTGGAGTTTCATTTGTATTAACTTCAATTCGGGATAGACAATCCGCGTTACCATTTTGTATCCCTTTCTTATATCTTATCTCGTAATCGAACTCTTGCAAACGGAGTCTCCAGCGCACCAGTTTTGAGTTCGGTTCCTTCATTGAGAATAACCATGTTAGTGGTCTGTGGTCTGTCTCTATCAGAAATCTTCTGCCGAAAAGATATGGTCGGAAGTGTTTTGTGGCCCAGACGACTGCCAACAACTCCTTCTCGATCGTGCTATAATTTCTCTCGTGGTTATTTAGCGTGCGACTTGCAAAACAAATGGGGTGGTTATCTTGTGATAAGATGGCACCCAGTGCAAAATTGCTAGCATCCGTTTGTAGAATAAAGCTCTTATTGAAGTCTGGATATTTTAGAATCGGATCATTAATTAGCATATTCTTGAGGGTTTGGAAACTGTTTTTATATTCAGGATCTTCTACATTAAGTTCCGAATCTTTTCTCAAATATTTTATCATTGGACTAGCAATTTTAGCGTAGTCTCTGATAAATTTCCTATAATAGCCCGTAAGGCCTAGGAACTGTTTGATTTTTTTTTGTGTGTTCGGTAAAGGGAAGTCCTTTACACATTTAATTTTTTCTGGATTAGGCCTTATGCCCTCTGATGATACGATATGCCCTAAGAATTCAGTTTGTAGTTTCAAAAACTCACTTTTGTCTAATTGGACTTTCAAATTGGCGTCTTTAAGCCGTTTAAAAACTTTTGTTAACGATTCTATATGTTCTTCTAAAGAGGTTGAAAAAACAATTATGTCGTCTAGGTAGACGAGACATATTGTATTTACAAGGTCTCCCAAGACGTTATTCATCAGGCGTTGGAAGGTCGCTGGGGCCGTTTTAAGCCCAAACGGCATACGAAGAAACTCGTAATGTCCGCCTTCCACGCGAAACGCCGTCTTATGAATATCCCTCTCTTCGATCTCGATCTGGTGGAATCCTTTCGCCAGATCGAGCGTCGTGAAATAGTGACATCTACCCAACTTCTCCAATATTTCGTCAATATTGGGGATTGGGTATTTGTCATCAATTGTGATTTCATTTAACTTCCGGTAATCAATAACCAAACGCCATTTCTTTTTTTCGCTGGCGTCGGTTTTTTTGGGGACAACCCAAACTGGGGCGGAGTAAGGGGAGTGACTTGGTCTAATTATGCCGTTTTGCAACATTTCCCTAATCTGTTTTTGGACTTCGTCCTTATGAATATACGGATAGCGATAAGTGTGAGCTGATATTGGTATATCATTAATTGTTCTTATGCTGTGTTTAACAGCATTAGTGAATGATAAATCACTACCTTCTAAATAAAATATACTTTTAAATTTTTTTATAAGGGGTATGAGTTTATTTTTCTCTGTGTCTGAGAGATGTTGTATTCTTATTTGGTCTAATATATCTTGTGAAGAGAGTGTTTCTTCATTATTAAAATAGTAAATACAAAAATTTTCTTTTGTAACTCCTGTAGTGTCTTGCCTTTTGATGGTTACATCTTTTGGGTTTTCATCGGTGTTCTTTACTAGAGCATTAATATAAAAATTGTTGGCTTCATAAACTCCTTCAATAATTTCTACTTTATTATCATTTGTTTTCATTTTTGGTTGGTAAACTAAACCATTTTCGCACTTAACGGGAATATTTATTTCATATAGTCCCTCGTTTTCAAAATGATAAGTTACCGTTTTGTCAGAAAAATGTAAGGGAACTTCCTTGTTATTTATTTCTAACACTCCTTTTTTTAAATTTATATTTGCCTTTAATGGTCTTAAAATGTTCATTCCAATGATGCCGTCATGTTGGCCATTAAATTTACATATAAAAAATTCTACTCTTTGGTTTGTATTCCCTAGTTCTTCAAAAAGAGGGATAATTACTTTTTCCTTAATTTCTATAATATGGTTAAGAGTTTTTAATTGTGTAGGTTTGATAAGTTCAGACCACTTCGGGTCACATATCCCAGGTTTAATAATAGAGTGGGTCGCTCCACTGTCTACTAATAATTTAAGGGATCCTGCTTTAGTTTTCACTTCTATACATGGTAATTCTCCCTGGAGGCTGTTGGAGGAAAATTTTGGATTATATTGACATCCATGGGCTCTGGTTGAGGGAGAATTGGTTGGTTTTGGACCCTCGGAAAATTCTGTCCTTGTGGGAAGTGATTTGGAGCTTGGTTGTTGTAATTCCGTCTATTCTCATATATTGGTCTGTCATTGTTGATATTCCTATTATTATAACTATTATAGTTTTGTCTGTTATATTCGCGTCGGTCATTGTTTGTATTCCTATAGTTTTGTCTGTTTTCATTATAGTTGCGTCCGTCATTGTTTGTATTCCTATAATTATAGTTTTGTCTGTTTTCATTATAGTTGCGTCTGTCATTGTTTATGTTCCTATCATTATAGTTTCGTCCGTTTTCATTATAATCGCGTCTGTCGTTGTTATGACGTCGGTTGCCCTGTGTATTATTATACCTATCTATTTGTCTGTGGCTCTGTTGGTCATTCGGTCTTCTATTGAATCTATTAAAAGGTTTCCCGTTTATATCTAAATCAGCGTACCCTGCTTCGAACAAAATGTTCATGGCTGTTTCTAGGGAATTGGGATTCCTGCATGTAAGAATGGTTCGCATTGGCTCTGGGATTTTTGACTTGAATATATTGAGAGCGCTTCGCATGTTATTATCAGCAATGGCGTTCATTGCAGCACCCTCACCGAACATGGTCATCGTTTTGTTGTTAAGGCGTCTTAGTTTGTTCTTTATTTCGTTAAAGAATTCTATACTATTGGTTTTGAAAGTTGTTGCCCTTAACTCGTCAAATAATTCGTCAGAAGACAATCGTTCTCCAAAGTTATTAATTAACACTTCCTTTATTTCTTCCCATGTGATTGCTTGGCAATTGATTTCAATTACCTCTCTTGCCTTATTCTTAAGCTTACTTTTTATTAAATCTGAAAAAATCTGTTGGGATAGATGGTTGTATCCCTGCAAAAGTGGCTGAAATCTGTCTACTAAACTTATAAAGGTATGGAGGTCTTTATAATCCCCAGTGAATTCTGGTAGATTTGAAAGATATTTAACAGGGTCTATATTGATCTGTACCAACTCATCCATTTTTAAACTTTTTCGTGTGGATTACTTTTATTTAAAAAAAAAAAAATATATTCTACTCAACTGTTTACAATTTTATTGTTTTATGTATGTGTGTATATGCCTGTATTTTTAAAGAAATTTAGCTGTATATCATTTATATATATTATGTATATAATCAAAGAAAATTTAAGTGATATTAAATGCTTAATATATTACTTGTTAATGATGGTCTCTTTCTTGTCGGTCGTCTATACAATGGCTCTTTCTCTCTCAGGGATAATGCTTCCTTTTGG
The DNA here is from genome assembly GCA_949318255.1 of Pollenia labialis. Classification (NCBI taxonomy): domain Eukaryota; kingdom Metazoa; phylum Arthropoda; class Insecta; order Diptera; family Polleniidae; genus Pollenia; species Pollenia labialis. Next base: position 45,554,940 of record OX439142.1, on the reverse strand, counting down.
TTCCCAATTCTCGGCTTGATTCACTGTTTTTGTTTTTGAATTCTGATAAGTATCTTCTTCTGATCAATAAGTTTCTTCTTTGGCACGTTTTTTTTGTTGGTATTTAATTGCAATAGCACCTTCTTTAGTTTCTTACACAGTTTTGTATTTATTTGCGTTTATGTAGTTGTTTCGGTTTTGTTTTTCAGTATGTTGACTACCTTGTAAAAGTTATTGGTAATCAAACGGATTTCTTTTGTTATTAATTACACTTATAAATGTAGTTATTCTATTTTCTTTTTCTTAAAAAAAAAATTCTTTTATGGTTTTATCTGTATAAGACTTTGTCTTTCTTTTATATAAACTTTCCACTTTACACGGATAAATAAAAATTTCTTTGGAATTGGTCTTTCCTTGCTTTGTTTTATTTTTATAAGAATTGGTCTTTCTTTTATATAAAACTTTCTTTCCACTTTACACGGATAAAAAAAAATTTCTTTGGAATTGGTCTTTCCTTGTTTTTGTTTTATAAGGAATTGATCTTTCTTTTATATAACACTTTTCAAAAAAATTTTTGGAATTGGTCTTTCCTTTTTTTTATTTTAATTTTAAAAGAATTGGTCTTTCTTTTATATAACACTTTTCACTTGAAAAAAAATTTTGGAATTGGTCTTTCCTTTTATTTTAATTTTAAAAGAATTGGTCTTTCTTTTATATAACACTTTTCACTTAAAAAGGGATAAAAAAAAATTTTGGAATTGGTCTTTCCTTTTTTTATTTTTCACCCTTTAAAATGTTTCTTTTAATTAATCCGTTTTGATGACATTAATATGCCATCCCATCCTCGTCGCCAGTTAAATAACTTAACTTAATTTTAAATAAAAAACTCAAAACACAATTATTTTTAAATTCTTTATTTTTTTCTTCACAACATCTTTCTGTCAAGTTTCTATTACAACTGCTCACTTTTGTCTTTTAGCTTTTTTTTAAATATCAAATAGAAAAGACAAAACAAAAAAATACATTTTTTAATTTGTAAATATTTCTTCGAAATCCGTCTGCATTTTTTCTTTAGTTGCACAAAATTGCATTTTCGTTTTTAAGAACGGAAATGTGATTTTGTTATAAAGCAAAAAAATTAAAAAAAATGCTGACTTATTAAAAAGACTTTTTTTGTAATACAATAGTTAAAAAATACTTTTATTGATAGGGGTTACTATAACTCTTACACTCAAAAATATTGTGCGGTCAAAAATGCTTTTGGTAACATCCAATGCCTTGCGTGCAATATTTAGAGTCTAAATTTTAAGACTTAAATGCAGAGTAATATAACATTTCTATTTAATTTTAACATAATTTAAATTGTTGAAAATATTTAACAGCAAAGCTAACGTAAATTTTATTAAGTAACTTTTTTTAACAATAACATTTACTGCAACGTTTAAGCTAACGATATGTGTTTTGTTTGTGGAAAAAAATTCTTTGATACCTGTAAAAGGGTCCCTTTTGCTTTCTTTAAAAAGACGTACCTAAATGCAGAAATTATTAAGAAAAAAAAAAATAGCCAAAAGAATTTGTTGGTATTTTGCTTGTAAAAATATTTTGGTTTCTGTACCAATCGCGTCGGTGGGTTTTTTCTTTCTTTGAAAACACTTTTCTTAAGTAAGTATAAATATTTAAAAAACAAGTAAAAAAGTCTTGTTTTGCTACAATTTATGTGTAAATAACCTGTACACATAAAAGCAAATGTCACAGTAGGTGAAATGTTTGGGTAAGAAGATGTGTTTTATTGATGTATTAATGAAACTTTATTGTTTCGCAATATTTTTATTGCTTACTTTTTTATTCTACAATTATTTGACCGAGCCCAAAGAGTTAAGGCTCAGTAAGTCTTTACTTTCTGTTCTGTTACGAACGAGCTGATTTGTTTTTGTTATTAAAAAACCTGAAATTAATTAGTTGTTCTGTTCTGTTGCGGTTCAGTTTGATCAAATCAAAAACTTGTAAAGTAATTGTAAGTGACCGCAAAATAAATAATAAAAAATACATTAATTAAATTTTATTTCTTCAAATTTATGCGCATAAAAGTTATTGAAATAAAACAATGGATGGTGCAAAACTAATAAATTTGTCATAAATGGCTAATAAGTTGCTACAGAAAAAGTAACTTTTACAATTTTGAAACAGAACGGAACGGAACAGAACAGAAACAGAAAGTAAAAACTAATTCTGCCTTTAACCTTACTAATAAATGGTAACTATTTAACGTAACTTTGACCTGTTATAATGACTTTTTGCAGGCAAACTCATGTGTGTATTTTCTAAAAAGTTATGATATACCATTAGCTGGAATAAAAATGTATGCACAGATGTTTGAAGTATGAGCAACCCAACACCGTGAATACCATTTCTATATTACTTACCACTATGAATACCCTAACTGTTTACTAAAATAACTTTTTCACGTTATAATTCTCATATTGAATTTAAAAAATGGTTATTAGAAGAGGAAATTAATGAACCAAAATCAGTTCCCAAACTGAAAATGGAGATTTCAAGTTTAGTAATATTGGAAATTGTTAAGAAAGGAAGACCATTGTGGGATGGTGTTTTTATCAAGCAATTGCTGAAGAAAATTTGGGAAAGGCTTAATTACAATACTACATTTATAGAGTCTCTTCCCCTGTCCAGTCAAACGGTAGGCCGTCGTACTGTTCAATTAGGAACTTGTGTAGAATCTGCAATTAGGGAAAAAGTAGTTAATTGCGAATTTTTTTCAATTTGTTTAGACGGAAGCACTGACATAAATGATATGTGTGAACTTGTAATTTGTATTCGATGCGTAGACAGCGAATACACTATTTTTGAGTTAATGTTTACTTTAGAATCATTTTATGGAAATGTAACTGGCACGTTGTTGTATGATGTTGTCAGAGAAAAGCTTCTTTCCATTGTAAACATAAACAAATTTGCTGGAGTCTGCACAGATGGAGCCAATGTAATGTTGGGCAAATATAATGGACTTATAGGCCAATTAAAAAAACACGAATTTGCAGTTCATAATTTTCACTGCATAATTCATCAGACCGCTCTTGCATCGAAATTCATAAATGATACCCCAGCTATGAAGACAGCAGAGGATAAAATAACTAAAATTCGAGGCGGACATCAAGCGCTTATCCACCGAAAATTTGTAACCTTTTTAAAAAACAAAAATGCTGTGAATTGTGACCTGAAAATGTTTACAGAAGTTCGGTGGCTAAGTCGCGGTGATTGCCTGAATAGACTTTATGATTTAAGAGAAGAAGTTCTTCAGTTTCTAGAAACTGAGAAAATAGAAAAAGTTTTAGTCCAGTGTTTAAAAGACAATAATTTTATTTTAGACTTAGCATTTTTGGCAGATACGACAAGTATGTTAAATGAACTTAATTTGGAATTGCAAGGAATGGAACGCAATATATGCGACTTGTCAAAAATCATTCACAATTTTAAAACAAAACTTTTTCTTATTTTTGCCCAAATTAAAAGTGGTGATTTTTCCAACTTTCCAAAAACTTCACTTGTTTACAGAAATCTCGAAATCGACAAAAGATATGAATATGCCGAAATATTTGAAACACTTTTCAATAATTTTCAAGACAGGTTTCAAGATTTTGTAATTTTACAACCGCTATTAGATCTTTTCGAAAACCCTTTTCGTTGCGATGTAAGCAAATACGAATTTGATATTCAATCAGAACTAATCATACTACGAAGCGAAGTAAATGTCCCAGACGAAACTAATATTGTAGAGTTCTGGAAAGATTTGGATGGCGAGTTCTATCCTGAACTAAAAAAAAATTCATTGAGGTGCCTCTCTTTATTCGGCACTACTTACCTATGCGAACAAATTTTTTCGGATTTAAAATTTATTTGTTCCAAGCAACGTAACAAATTAGGTTCATCCCATTTGAAAAGCATTCTACTATTACGAAACTGCCATAAAAGTATAAATTTAGAAGATTTTATTTTATAACTTGTATAACACAAGGGAAAAAAATTAAAAATTTTTTGTGTTGCTAGAAAATTTGTAGCAGTTCTTTACCAATTCAATGTCGCTGATTTTAAAACTGCACTTTGTTTTCTATCAGCTGTGATTTGCGTGCAATATTTATTTTTTATGAATTTTTAAAACATAAAAATCTTTAATTTTTTACAATTGTTTGATAAGATATTTGAAACTGATTTAGAGTCAAAAAGCTTCCGAATAAAAAAAAGTGTAGTTTTAAAATCAGCGACATTGAATTGGTAAAGAATTGCTACAAATTTTTTATCAACACAAAAAATTTTTAATTTTGTACCTTTGTGTTATACTTGTAATATATATTACTAACATTTTATTTCGGCTGTAAATAAATGCATTCTCTCAATTTGCTTACTCTCTCCCTGCAAATAATAGGACCAGTCCAAACACGCGTGTAAAGAGTAGTCCACAAAGGACCAGGACTAGTCCAAAAGTAACCCAAACGTATGGAAAAAACCTGGTCTATTTAACATTACGATGTCCTAGGAGAGGATCATATAACCCACCTTTGGACCACTAAGGAGTAGTTTTAAAACTACTCCATGGTATATAACCCACCTTTGGACCACTAAGGAGTAGTTTTAAAACTACTCCATGGTATACTCAAGAGGATTAGTTTTGAAGTCGTTTAAAAACGAAAGCACGTCGTTTAAAAACGAAGACATGTCGTCTCACTACAAACACTTTTTAACAATGACATGGTCCATGCTTGCATTACATCGGACCAGTCCATGGAGTAGTCCATTTTATCAAAATGGGTCAGGTGGTCCAATTTTATTTGCTGGGCTGGTACTCACTAATACACAAACAAAAAAATTTTGGAAATCCCTGATTTAAATTAATGTATTTTGTTGTTGAACTAAAAACCATGCATACATACAAGGTATATTTATAGCAGGTAGTCGCGAGATTACAACAATTGTACAATAAAACAAACAAAATGGTTTTTTATTGTTGTTATGCGATACGAACTGTCAAACAGCAAAGTGGTTGATAAGCAGTGTTACCGTTATGCGACTAAAGTCGCATTTTTGCCCCTTTTTGACTGCCGTGCCACTTTTTTGACCCCTTTGTTTTAAATCCCCTTTTGTATCATTTTGTAGTTTTTTGTGCCCCTTTTGCCCCTTTTTGAACCAAATTTTTTATACTGTCAATCAATGAATCCGGGCTAAATTTGAAGAGAAAATAGCATCTAATTTGGAAAAAATTAAAATAATTCAGGAAGGGCTATCTATTAACAATAAAATTTACCTCAAATTTCTAGTATATGTATTAATTATGAATAAATTAATTTTCAAAACGAATCATCACAAATTATATATTTAGTTTCACCCACGAAAGATATTGTATTAGAAATTTTTTAAAATTTTTTTAAAAAAGAGTATGTTATGCAAATAAATATATGTAGAACAAATTGAGTTTGTTGATATTCTGCATATAAAAGAAACTCTTAATATATATATCGACCACGAAGCCGAGCTAGAAATATGTACTAACAACATCTTAAGTAGTGATATTGTAGAAATTAAAAACAACATTTTACTTTTTTACCAAAAGCTGTGCAAAGAAATTTTATCAAGAATTAATATTAGCGATAAGAGGCTGAGTTCATTAAAGGTTTTAGATCCAGTATTTATTAAGTCAGCTGAAGACATAAATTACTTTGAAATTGTTACCGTTTTTATTGATATAATTACTAACCCAGATGATTTTGTAAAAGAGTTCAAACTTTTAGAAACCAGATCAAACGATAAAAGCTATGAAGCAATTTTTAAAATATCTAAGCCTGAAACATTTTGGTACGAAATTGGCAATTTAAAAAACTGTTTGGGTGACAATTTATATCCAAACTTGTATAAATTTGCTTCGTATGTTTTTACTTTACCACATAGTAGTGCATCCGCTGAGCGGATTTTTTCTAAGTTAGCATATTAAAAAAATAAAGTGGCAAATAGACTGAAAGTAGATACCTGTCAGTCTATGTTATCCGCTTTAAATTTGTATCAAAATGACTTGGAAGATTGGATTCCAAGTGATGAATTGATTAATCAATATAGATTTACGTTAAAAAAAAAAATAGATATTTAATAGTTGAAGAAACAACATAACACTGCGATTTATAAAAAAAATGGATCTGTACCTGATATTAACTATCTTCCTATCAATACTTTTATATGCTTTTTCCTCGAGGTTTTTTCGTAACTTAATTTTTTTGGTAAAAAAGTAAAATAATCCAAGTGCCAAATATTTATGTACATATACTTACATATATACATATCTCTATCTATTTAAATGTAAAGTTTTTTTGTATCAAATCATATTATGAACTATTTTTTGTTTTTGTAAGTATTGTTATTACACTATTTTAAGCTCGTTTTATTTACAAGTAATTAGTAACTGTTTTTGTATAAATAATTGAAATAAAAATTTTATGCAACAGTTCATTATCGTTTACTTGCAAACAAGACATGTATTTTCACGATATATGTATATATATATATGTGTGTTTTTCCCAAACAATTTGTTTATATTTAGTTTTCGATGAAAATAATTTAATAAATACATACGTTTTTTTTAAATTTTCCTGTTTTTAAAGTTGCCCCTTTTTTTCTCAGAATTCCCCTTTTTGTGAGACTTTTTTTTTGAAAATCCCCTTTTTGTGCCCCTTTTTGAAAATTTTGAACGGTAACACTGTTGATAAGAGACAATAAAGACAAAAAAACTTGTTAACTTGTTTACTATACAACATTTGACAGTTCGTATCACAAACCAAGCATATACAAAATAAACAGCTGGCTTTCCGAGACTACCTGCTATAAACATACCTTGCATACATACATATCTGTGGCCTTTTGACAAAACATCTTAATTCAAATTTAAAAAGTTTCAAAAATGCTGTTTATTACAAGAATATTCCTTCAAAAAAATTTTTGTTTACGATTTTAAAATTTTGTATTATAAACGAAATTTTTATTTAATTTCGGGTTATTTTATTATTTGATAAAAAGTATTTTTTCGCCGGGTTTTTTTTTTAACTTCTTTTGCTATATTATCTCGGCTTAAGATGTTTAGTCAAAATGCCGCAGATATAACCTGATAACCATCCTTCCGTGAACAACCCAAATATTTAGTTTTTCTATGAAACGTATGAAATTGGAGCAGACAAAATAAGCAATTTTGTAAACTTTTCAACAAAAAGTGAAATTTAGTGCAAGATTAAATAAAATAAACAAAATTACAACATTTATGGGGAAAATTTATTAAAAAAATCGGTTCATAAATAAAAGGGCTAAAGACCCAATAAAATCTTCGCCTACAAAATAATATGTTAAGTAATCAGAAACACATAAAAGCACTACATACAATTCTACTGAAAAACTAATGAATTTTACAAGGGTTGTGCCAAAAAGAACAAATTCAAAAGTAAGTCATTTTTTTATCTTAATACATCCAGAAAAAAGAAGTTATCGAAGTTCTTATGGAAGAAAGCTACTTAATAACGAGTGAAAGAAGTAATCCACTTTGAAAAAGTTTTTACTGGGAGACAAACAAATTTCTTTCTTACCGGAATAATGGTTTTGGCACAAAAGTGTACATATAAGATAAGAATATCAAATATCAATCATATTTTGTATATGTATGTATGTATATAAGAAGTATTAAATGTTCAAAATAAGCCAAGACGGTCCATTACTTTCCCTCGAAATTTTGCTTTTGCCGATACATTTTTTAGGGAAGAAACAAACAATTTCGAGGACAATTTTCACAATAGGGATAAATATAAAAATTTAAGCAGCCTTGTTTCTAAAGATATCTTTTTTTCTAATAAACAAACATATAAAAATATTTACAATTATCTTATTTCGAAGACTAAGGGGCTTATAGTGTAAAACGCAACGCCAACAATTTCATTAAAAGCAAAAATAAAATCAAATATATTTTATAAATTTGTTGTTGCTTTCTACAGACATTCCAGTTACATATATCAAAGCCACCATTAAGAAACTTGAATGGTAGTTGGGCAAGAAACGATATTGAAAAAGGAAATCTGTTTGTGAGTCCCCTGAAAAACGTATTTACACCAAATTTATCTAACGATATTGCGGTCGAGTTACCACCTATTGCTGCCAGAGCATCTATTCCCATAAGATTTGAAATAAGAGAAATCGAAAAGGCTATTTGTGACTTAAACACTAAGAAGGCACCTGGTATTGATAAGATCAGTAATAAAATGCTTTTAGAGCTACCTCGCATAGCAAAGAAAATTATACTTTTTATTTTTAATGCTATTTTACGGCTTGAATACTACCCGCAAGAATGGAAGGTTTCCTTAGTTACCATGATACCAAAGCCAGGGAAAGATCATACAAAAGTTGAGTCATATAGGCCTATTAGCTTATTATCAAATATGTCAAAGCTGTTTGAGAAATTATTAGTTTCAAGATTAACACCAATTTTAAATGACAATAGATGTATTCCAAATAGGGATGCCAAATGGGACCAGGTTTTTTGAATCCCGGGATTCGGGATTTTTTATTCAAAAAAACGGGATCCCGGGACGGATCGGGATTTTTCGGGATTTCATATATAAAGGCCAATTTTTAAAATTCATATACATTTCAAAAGATTTTGTTATTCGTGCTAAATTCCCAGTTTTTATTATTGATAAAAACACTTGAAATTTATTGTTGATGGGATAAGCTATTCCTATGCGCATTTCACTGGTTGCTTAGGCCAGATCATCAGGAAACTTCATCCATAAAGATTTTAGAAAAACTAATATACATAGTTATAATAAAATGTTTATTTATAAGTATTAAAAAAAATACATTCATAAAGAATATTAAACTCATTACAAAATAAAACAGTTTAATGCATTCTTTAAAAGTAATATGGAAAAATTATGTATTTAAACTTATATTTTAAAAAGCTTCTAAAACAAACTAATGACGTCTGATAATCGATACCTTAATTTATTGAAAACAAATGCTGCCGACGAAAACAATGCTCGCAATAAACACTTCTAGGTGGTATCGTTGATAATTAGATACATGCTACATGACAATATTTAATTTATTGTATATCAAATATATACATATGCAAGTATTAATCTAATAAAATAAGCTTAAGCAAATGTGTCAAAAGACCTTTGGTAGAATCTCCTAAAGTTTTTAACACCTTTTTGCACAACTTGCATTGTGCGTGCGCAGTTCTATTATCATTCACGTAGAAAAAAGACCACATCGAACTTTATCTTATGATTTTATTTTCTGGTGTACAAAATGCATTGCATGTAACATTTATTCACTTGTGACTTCTTTTTGTAACCAATTAAAAACTTAAATCATTACCAGTATGATTTAATATTAAATTTTTAAAGTTATTTTTAACCCAGGGTGACTCACGTTTATTAAAATATATTTCTATTTAATAAAAAAAATACCACATATTTACTAAATCCAAAATCTCGGGATTTTTACATAAAAAATCCCGGGATTCGAGACTTAAATTTTTAGAATAATCCAAGGATTTCGGTATTCGGGATTTCGGGATTGGCATCCCTAATTCCAAACCATCAGTTTGGATTTAGAAGAAAACACAGCACAATTGAACAAACTCATCGAATAGTAAATGTCATAAGAAAAGCATTTGAAGAAAAAAAAATATTGCTCAGCACTCTTCATCGATGTTTCGCAAGCTTTTGATAAAGTCTGGCATGAAGGCTTACTACATAAATTGAAGCAAAATTTACCAGCAAACACTCACAAACTGTTAGAAAGCTACTTAGTCGGCCGTCAATTTATTATTAAAGAAGGAGATTTCTTAAGTTCACCTCAGCCAATTGGCGCTGGAGTTCCACAAGGCAGCATCCTTGGCCCTCTTTTATACTTAATTTATACTTCGGACATGCCAACAAACAACTACACACAAACTTCAACATTTGCAGACGATACAGCTTTTCTAAGCGTACACGAAAACAGTTATGAAGCATCTCGTTATTTACAGGATCATATATTTCAACTAGAAATATGGCTAAGACAATGGAGGATAATGGTAAATGAGCAAAAATGCGTACATATAACATTCACCTTGCGCCGGGAATCTTGCCCCCCTATTACAATCAATAATCAAATAATTCCTCAACATTCGCATGTAAAATATCTCGGTTTACATCTGGATAGGCGATTAACGTGGAAATGCCATATAGAGGCAAAAGTAACTCAAATGAAACTAAAAGCCATTCAAATTCATTGGCTTATTGGAAGAAATTCTGTCCTTAGTCTCGATTGCAAGCTTCTACTTTATAACTCTATCTTAAAGCCTATCTGGTGCTACGATATTCAACTATGGGGCACCGCCTCGGCCTCTAATATCGAAAAAATTCAAAGGCGTCAAAATAAACTTTTTCGAATAATCACAGCAGCTCCCTGGTACGTTAAAAACTCAAACATTCATAAGGATCTCAATGTGCCATTAGTAAAAACTATGTTTACAAAATATGCAGTAAAATATTTAAAAAGGCTTGAACAACACCCAAATCCACTAGCTCGAAATATTTTAAATCATGGCGGCCACACTCGATTAAGAAGAAGAGACACTGCAGCACTTACCGAACTAGAAGAGCGATAAGCACCGATATATGTATGTGAACAGAACCCGTGATAAAGAAAATTTTTGTCTGGCAATGGCAGGACATAAATAAAGTATTAGGATAAGATTTGATTAATTATTGTTAGTTCATATTTAATACATACATATATGAAGATTCAATAAATAAACAATGAAAAAAAAAAAAAAAAAAAATTTTTTTTTCCTAACTTCTGTTTTTTCCGTACTTATGTCAAGAATTCTTCTTGAAGTCCAAAGTACATTTGTTTTTTTTTTTTTTTTGCTTTTTTCACTTTGTCTTTCTTTTTCTTGTTGACCTTTTCAGCACAACTTGAAGGACAAATGAACACATAGAGCTCGTGCCTTAGCTTTAACAATAATTAGAATTGTGGTTATTTTGTTGAACTATTTATGGTTTTTAATCCAAATTTTTAATATTTTTTAATCAGGCTTAAGTTCATCAAATTTAATTTTCATTAAATTATTTTTATGAAGAAAGGAATTTTACAACATGAAAATTAATTAAAATTGTTATTGATAATCATTCATTCTTGACTGACCTGAGATTCGAACCCAGGCGGCTGGTTACCATGACATGTTTCGATCACAACCACTTGATCTCCACAGATGGATTTGCCGTTTAACAAAATAAAATTTAAAATAAAATTTGTACAAAGAATACATATTATTGTGTGTCCGTTATATTTACCATACGTTATATGAACCATAAGAAAATACATAATTTTATAAAAAATAAATTAAAACAAATTAAGTTCGAACAATAGACAATTTATATGTACATATGTATGTAAAAAATACCCATGAATTTTGACTTTGTTTTTGTTTGATTCAAAGATCGAACAAAATTTGTTTATAATTAATTTCAAATTGTCCGATTTTTTAAAACAAAAAGACGATCTTTTTATTTTTCGCAAGAAATTGACGATGTTTACGCAAATTTATCTGGCAGCCCTGAATAAACCCATAACAAGGAAAGGCTAAAAATATAACAATGGTGTTTTCTTTATTTTCATCATTAAAATTATGCATTCATAATTAAAACTCTTTTTATTTTTTATTTATATTAAAAAAATAGTAGTAGTTTTTCTCGCACCAATTTCAAATGTGACTTACATATTTTGACAGTTCTTGTAAGAAACTTTTCGCAAAATATTGTTACAGAAACACTTTTTCTCACATCCTTCCAATAATTGCTGGAAAATAATTTAAATGACAGATAATTCTCGCAACGGAAGGATACAGAAACACTTGTGTGAGAAAAACCATTTTTTGTTTCATGTTGCACTGTTTCTGAGCCGAGCGAGAAATACAGAAACGGGCTACTGGATCAATAATCCCTTTGTTGTGGTACTTGAAGTAGGCCCATCCAAATAATAATTCCAAGAACTTTACGCATTTCTGAAGGATCGGTTTCAACCCATTTTGTTAGCCTTTTTGTCTGCGACGTATTGGAGGAGTTTTCGGCTGCAATAATATGTTGCGCAGCAAACCTGTTACTTCCTGTAACAAACAGATTTATCATGTCTTCGGATATAAAATAGTTGAAAAAATCTTCAGGAGTTTTTCCAGTTAAAGTGGCAGCAACATCAGGAGGCACGCCTGTACACATCGGAGACTCAACAAATGTCAGTCGATCTCCACCAACAGGCTCCAATGTTCGACTATTTATCAAGTTTGCAAGAGGAACTTCTTCGTCAGGAACTTTATCCAAGTCCATTGCTATGTATATCTTCACCACTATCGTCTAAATCCCCGTCATCAAATTCTGAACAAGAACTTTCAGAATCTTGCTCAAAGTCATTATCAAGAAATGAGTCATCTGAAAATCTTGTAACTTTGTCTACACTCGATGTTTCGAGCTCGGCAGCAATGTCATCAGGATTCTAATGTTTTCTAGACATCTTAAATTAAATTAAATCTGTAAAAAAAAAAATTTTAAAAAAATATATAAAAAATCAAAAGATAAAAACAGAAAAAAATATAAAATAAGAGAATGCCCACTGGTGGCCACTTGGGCCCAAGATGTATTTTTACATTCTGGGACCACCAGTGGTCACAAAAAACGACAAAAAACAACAAAAATGCATTTGGTTTATCAAAAATAAATATAAAAAAGTCACACCAATTGCAAAAAATGAATAAAACTAAGTTAAAAAAAATGTTGGTCTCAGCTTATCAACTAATGAATAACAGCACGCGGTCCACCGGTGGTAATTTTTTTCTGCACCGGTGGACCGCGTGCTGTTATTCATTAGTTGATAAGCTGAGACCAAAGTGTTAAACGTCAGAAACAATTTCACACAAATTGCTTCTTAAGTTCTAGTTAACTTAACTTTAGTTAAATTTAAAAAAAAATTAGTTACATTTTTGTTGTAAAAATTAAAGGAAAATATGTAGTACATATATGAAATACTTTGGGAAGAAAAAAGATAGAAGATAAATCGAAATTGTTTCTCTGATTGTGAACAAATCTTAAAGTTAAAAAATGTAACTAAAGTTAAGTCAACTAGAACTTCAGCAACAATTTGTATGAAATTGTTTCTGACGTTAAAATAATTGCAGTTGTTTCTGGGATTGTGAACGAAGCTTAAAAGTGTGAAAACAGTATTTTTTATGTTTCAAAGTACATAATGCTAATAAAAGATTAAATTTTTATTTAAAGGGTTTTTATATTTCAAAGAAGTGGTATTAAAAGACTTCTCAAGAAAACTTTTACCAAGAGTATAAAAATGCATACGTTCATATTTCATCTTAATCATTGTTTAAACAATGGCCAAGTTCAGTTATTTATTTATTTTCATCAGAAAAATTAAAAATATATTGAGTAGCACATAATAGTTGCGATCCCGTACTTTTTGGGAAAAGTTCGGTAAAATGAGAGTAAACAAAAATTTCTCCAACTAATGGTCAACAAAGTACGGGAACAATAAAAAAGAATTTTCTACCTCAAAAGAAAACGTTACTATGAAAACGTTCAAATAAATACATAAATGACATATTAGCATGTATAAAAGTAAAATTTTATTTATTTTTTATTTATGTACATATGTATTTATTTCGTAATATAAGCCACTGAGGCCAAATATATATTACACAGCACGTAGTACATAAGTATTACATCAGAGAACTACATATGTATATGTATAAAAAATAAGCATCTATATATATATATATATATATATATATGTATAAATCGGCTAAGGCAAAACAGTTAAGAACACTTTTCTCCCCTGTTTGCCCAGCGACTGGAATAAAAAATACACCATTTGAAAGGTATTTGCTGGCAGAAGTGCACAATATATATTTTATTAAAATCTGTTCAATATGTTCAGAGTTATAAGCGTTCAAATTTGATACTAACACATGTGCATAACATATAAATAAAAATTTTGTTTTTTTCCAATTATCAAATAATAAAAAAAATAGGCTGGTCAATTATTCCACATTAGCAAGAAACCGGGTTTCGAATATTTCGACAATATAAAACTTATATATAAATCGGCACAGGCAAACCAATTACGGTAGATAACTTTCTTTGTTCATCATATTGAAAAAAATATGGCCGAATTTCGACCATTAGGAAAACACTTGTATATATAAAGGCACATTATATTATCAATAATATCTAATAACAAATAATCTCAATTCATTCGCTCCCCCGAGCATAAAAAAATCACAAGGACATATATTAATATTGATTAATAAGAATAAAGAGTTAAATTCGGTCCAAATAGGGAAGTGCGTATATGCTAAATTTTCAAGCAATACGTAATAATCCGAAAAATGCGTCATTAGTTTCAATCTGAAAGCGTTATTAGAGTGCGTGAAGGTACGTAATTCTAATGGTAGGTGGTTCCAATGATAAATAACTCTGATAAGGAAAGATCTAGCAAATGCTGATCTAACAATTCTAGGAACAATAAGGTGTGGGTTCCTAGTACGAGATGAGAATAGAAAAGCATTACGAAGCGCCAAGGGCTTACTACTTTTAATAAGCTTATGAAACAGACTTAGATTGCGAAACGATACTAGTTCATTAAAAGAGCAGCCTAGAAAACTCTTCATAAAACCAGAAATATGATTCCTACGTCGAACATTATACACAAACCTAACAACTGCATTTACCAAACGTCTCAATCTGGCAAGAAGGAAACCAACAGTCCCAGATATTTCTTCAAACCCATAGAGAACCTGTGACATCAAAACCGCATGCGCTAATCTCTTCCTAACGTGAAAGGGTAAAAATATACTTGAACAGTAAATTCTCCGCAAGGAACCCAAAACTCTCCCCGACAAGGAATCAATATGATTACTAAAACACAGCTTCTTATCAAGAATCATTCCCAAACATTTATGTATGATTAACAACAAATTGAACTTCATCATTGTTACATATTTCAATAAAACAACTTTCTTTGTTCAACGTTAATAAGCGAATGTTATGCAAAGCAAGATTAAAGAATTTATTATGTATCCAATTATTAAATATTAAAGTAACTCAAGTACTAAAAATAACAGTTCATATTGAAAACAATATTGCAGGACTACAAAGGTATTCAATCATCATGAAATACATAACATTTTCCCCTTTTTATTTAAGATTTTCAATTCATTTTTATATATCTTATAATTTAAATTACAAATTCATTTTTATAAATGTATGCACTTATTTTAATATTACTTATTTTTATTTACCTAAAAAAATACAAAATACACAAAAACATATTTTATTTTTTTTTTTTATTTATATTGAAGTCTACTTGGTCTTTTTTTAATGCGGTTTGATTTTCGAAGAGGTATAGACTCGTGTAAAACTCTTTTTTCCTTTCTCCTTTTCGATTTCTTATAAATAATAGTAGGTGTATTTTTATTCTTTTGGTTTGTGATATTAGGGCTTTTTGCTAAGTCATTATTTAGCAAAGGGTGATACTTATCTGATAAGTTTGAAAAACGTAATTGATTTTAATGAACATATTTTATAGAATTATTGATATTAATTAAATAGGTAAAAGGACTAATCTGTTTATGGATAGTGGCAGGTATCCATTTTACAAAGTCTTTAAAATGATTTCTATACAATACTCTATCTCCTACTTCAAACAAGTGTTCCCTATTTCTTCTCCCCTTTTTACTAATTTCCTTATTCTTCTGCTCTTTTTTGATTCTATTTTCCAGATTATTATTTTCTAAATTATCATTTTGTGGTTTTGCCAATGAATTTAATAAAGTTTTGGGTGTATATGCGAAAATTGAACTTGTTGGACTTTTATTAGTAGTTGTGCTAGGTGTATTATTGTAATACATTAGAATTTTATCTAATTTTGTTTGAACCGGTAGAGGATTTAATTTTTCATCGGAAAGATATTTTTTTAGACTAGTTTTAATTGTTTGCACACCGCGTTCAGCCAAACCATTACTTTGAGGATGATACGGTGGAGATTTCTTTAAAATAATGTTTAATTTTTTTGCAAAATTTTCAAAATGGAATGATGAAAAAGGTGGTCCATTGTCCGTTACTATTTCTTTTGGATAGCCAAATATTTTAAAAATGGATAATAAACTATTGCACAAATTTATCGAATCGGATTTGATCAAATATTTAACTTCAATAAATTTGCTAAATGAGTCAATATAGATCAAAAATGTCTTTGACTCAAAATAAAATAAATCCAAATGAACTCTTTCAAATGGTATTTTAGTTAAGGGCCACTTGTTAGTTACTTGTTCTCTAGGTACTCTTTGAGTTGATTGGCACGAAAAGCATTTTGTAACGTATTCTTCAATACTTTTATCTATTTTGGGCCACCAAACTGAACTACGAGCAAGCATTTTTAACCGTACTATACCATCATGATTTTCATGCAGAATATTTAGAATTTCACCACGTAATTTTTCTGGTATTACTAGCCTATCTCTGTAATAAATACAGTTATTATCCGTTGATAAGCTTTTACGAAACTTGTACCAGCATTCTAAATGTTGTGATATTTTTGAAGGCCAATTGTTCTTTAAAAAATTTAAAACTTCATATAAAACAGGATCATTTAACGTGTACTCCCTTACTTTTTCTGTGCTTATGGGTAAATCTACTACATTTGAGAGATTATTTATCGATTCTACCTGTGTCTCATTTTCCAAAGGTAAGCGTGACATTGCGTCAGCTGGAGCATTACGTTTTGCAGGACGATATTTAAAATCGTACTTATAAATTGATAGCATTACAGCCCATCTCTGTAATCTTGATGCGGTTATACTTGATGTATCTCTATTTGGATTAAAAATCTCCTTGAGAGCTTCGTTATCACTACAAAGAGTAAATTTGTGACCATATATGTACTTATGGAATTTTTTTATTCCAAACATAACAGCTAGAGCCTCACGATGAATTTGAGAGTAATTTTTTTCTGATGGACATAAAGTACTCGAAGCAAACAAAACCGGTTTTTCAACACCATTGACTAAATGAGCAAGAACGGCTCCTACACCATAAGGACTAGCATCAGTAGTTACTATTATTGGTTTGTTTGGATCATATAGTTCTAATATATTATTGTTTAAAAGTAATTTTTTTGATTTTTCAAAACAATTTTGAATATCTTCTGTCCATACAAACGGGTGATCTTTTTTTAGCAAATCATATAACGGTTTTAATTCCGAGGACAAATTCGGAATGAAATTGCTATAGTAATTTAACATGCCCAGATAAGACTGTAGCTCAGCCAAATTTTTTGGACTTGGAGCATTTACAATTGATTTTACTTTGTCATTATTTGGCTTTAAACCATTTTGCGAAATGGTGTGTCCCAAATAATTAATTTCATTTTCAAAAAATTTACATTTTGCCAAATTTATTTTTACGTTGAACTTATTTAGTTTATTTAAAACTTGAAATAATCGCTCTTTTGCCTCCTCTGATGTAGAGCCCCCAATCAAAATATCATCTAAATAACACGATGTACCTGGTATTCCTAAAAGAATTTGATCCATGACAGACTGAAATATCGATGGTGCACTGGATACACCAAAAGGAAGACTAGTATATTGGTACAACCCCTTATGAGTATTTATAGTAACATACTCTCTAGAAGATTCAGATAATTTTAATTGTTGATAAGCTCCTGATTAGTCTATAACGCAAAAATACTTAGAATTTGCTAAGTTAGCAAATATGTCGTCTATTCGAGGTAGGGGGTAATGCTCCGTTTCTATAAATCTATTTATGGTAACTTTACAATCTATACAAATTCTAATCTCATTTCCCGGTTTTGAAGCGATGACTATCGGAGATGCAAATCTACTAAATTTTACAGGTACTAATTTTCCTTTATTTACTAACCGATCTAATTCCCTTTCAACTTGAGGTCTTAATTTAAACGGAACATCATATGCTTTTTTGAAAATTGGCACAGCATCCGGTTTTAAAACAATCTCCGCCGTATAATTTTCAATGCAGTGGTTTGGCTCATTATTGAATATTCGTGGAAATTTTACTTGTATTTCCTTAAGCATTTCATTTTGATTAAGGCCGATCGTATTTATTAAATTACCGCTAAAAAATTGTCTCCAGTTTGGATACAATATATTTAACCAACTTCTGCCAAGAAGTGGCTTAAATTCTCTTTCCGCTTCAATAACGATCATTTCTAAAGTAAATTCTTTTTGGCTGTTTACCTTGCTTACAACAATTTCAATTTTTCCCACACATTTCAGTTGATTACCAGTAACAGAAAGAAACTTTTTATCTACGGAACATAACTTAATTTTAGCAAAATACTGTAAATACTTAGCTTTAGAAATAACGGATACACAAGCTCCGGTATCTACCTCCATTTCCAACAACAAACCTCCAATCAACAGCTTTATACATTCCGCACCACCAACAGCTATACCATTTATTGTATTAAAATTTTCATCTTTGGTTGAAATACTGTTAAGGCCAACAGCTTCCATCATTTCTTCAACGCACTTAACTTTATTTTCCCCTTTTTGGGAATTCTTCCATTGACTACATCTTTTTGCAGTGTGCCCTTTTTTATGGCACTTAAAGCATACCCAGCTTTTGCAAATACAATTTTCAGCATTGTGGCCTGTTTTACCACACCGATGACAAGGTTTATTTGCATTGTTTTGCCAATGATTGTGACCTCGTGACTTACTTTGAGCTTGACTAACCGCAAACGTAGTAAGATTCTCATTCTTCGAACTAATTTCTTTTGTTTCACCTTCTGCCATTTCCCAGTTCAGTGCAATCTCGCATGCGTTTTTAAATGTCAATTTCGACTCCTTTAGAAATTTTGATCTAAGTTGACTATCTCTTACGCCACACACGAATCTGTCACGTAGTGCTCTTTCCAAAAAATTTTCAAAATTACACTTTTGAGCCAGAGATTTTAATTCAACAATAAATTCTCTTATGGACTTTGACCCTTGTTCTGCCTTACTAAACTTATACGATTCAGCAATTTCATTTACAGATGGCTCAAAATATTTTTTTAAAGCGTCAACAAGGTCTTTATATGTCTTCTCACTTGGATCCTCTGGAGAAAATAATTTACGTAGCACAGAATATGCATCAGCACCAATATATGTAATAAAAAACGCTACCTTCTTCTCTTCAGCAACATCATTAACAATAAAAAATTGTCGAAGTCTCATTTCATACTCCGAAAAATCATTTCCAACAAGGAATGGATCCATGTGACCAATCATTTTTGTTTTTTGAATTACAATTTTTTGTTCTTTTGATTCGTCTTTATTTGACATTAAGTTTACTTTTTACTTAACACGTTTTACATTAGTTTGGTTTTATTTTTTTCGTCGCCAATATTTTGTTACATATTTCAATAAAACAACTTTCTTTGTTCAACGTTAATAAGCGAATGTTATGCAAAGCAAGATTAAAGAATTTATTATGTATCCAATTATTAAATATTAAAGTAACTCAAGTACTAAAAATAACAGTTCATATTGAAAACAATATTGCAGGACTACAAAGGTATTCAATCATCATGAAATACATAACAATCATCACCCACAAAAATATCCATGGTAGTAAAAAAACAAGTAAGAGTGCTATAATCGGCTGTGCCGAATCTTATATACCCTTCACCATGGTGCAATAAGAACAAACAATTATGTGAACACCATTCTTAAGATATAAATAATTATATTTTGTGCCACGCCCACTTATCCAAACCGTCCACATTATGTCGGATGTTGTGTTTTAACAACCAATTTTTTAGGAAATATGTTCTACTAAAAATTGCCGATGTTTTGATACATAAGTCGTTTCCATAGGTCATATGGCAGCCCTAAAATGTAGGATTGTATAAAAATTTTGATGTTTTTAAGCCCATTTTTGGAGTATTTTGCTAATAAATTGCCCATTATAACCGATTTGATTGTTTTCTATACCGGCGTGTTAAGGAATAATTTATATACATTTATATACACTTGTATATATTTTAGCAAACGTAATTATAAAAAAATAAAAATGAGTAATTTTTGGGAATTCAGTATTTTGGGTATAACTCAGCCATTTTTTAACCGATTTGACAGAATTATAAACCGACGTGTTTAAAAAGAAATTTACCATTTAGCTGAGTTGTAAAGCTTGGACTCGGGGAGATCTATGGGAGGTACCACGCCCACTTTTCCAATCCCGCCCACATTTTGTAGGATGGTGTGTATTGGCTACCTAAATGTGTGTACCTAATTTGGAAACTTTGGCTTTTGCCGTTCCCCAGATATACAGCAAAAAGTAATAAAATTACAACAGCCACAAGGGATTTTTGGAAAATATTAGAGGTAGTCGTGGTTTTTTGCTCATATCTCAGCCATTTTTAACCGATTTGACAGATTTATATATCGACGTGTTTAAGAAGGAATTTACCATTTACTTGAGTTATAAAGCTTGGACTCGGGGAGATCTATGGTTCCCGAAAGTGGGTATTTAAAAAAAATAAAAAATAAATTTTGGTCATAACTTTTTTGTATCTGAACCGATTTTTCTGAATTTTTTATAAAATATGTTCTACTAAAAATTTTCGATATTTTGGTATATAAGTCATATCCATAGGATATTTGGTAGCCCTAAAATTTAGGTTTTTATACAATTATTAATTTTTTTTGTACGGGAGGTACCACGCCCACTTCTCCAATCCCGCCCACATTTTGTAGGATGGTGTGTATTGGCTACATAAATGTGTGTACCTAATTTGGAAACTTTGGCTTTTGCCGTTCCCCAGATATACAGCAAAAAGTTATAAATTTACAACAGCCACAAGGGATTTTTGGAAAATATTAGAGGTAGTCGTGGTTTTTTGCTCATATCTCAGCCATTTGTGGATCGATCTTGCTGAATTTCAATAGCAACCGACGGTAGACTATATGTGACATAAATGTAAAACAAATGTCTGGAGTCTCCGGAAAACACATATGTATCAAACGTAAGACGGACAGACGGACGGATATCGTTAAATCAACTTCTCTCCTCATAAGGACCCAGAATATATATACTTTATAGGGTCTTAGATCAATATTGTAGAAATTACAAATGGAATGACAAACTTATATATACCCTTTTCCACCTGAGGTGAAGGGTATAAAAAAACGAGACGTGGGACCAAACCATAGCTTGGGAATAATGATTAGAAATCCTAATGATTACCAATTGGATTAGAAATTTAATTGTACTGAAAAATTGATTAGTAATGATTAGTTAGTCATTTTAGACGATTACTAATTGATAAGATTAGAAATAATCAGAAATCTAATCACAATTAGTGACGATTAGCATATCTAATTAAATCTAATCAAAACTAATCCAAAAAATAATTGATTAGATTTCTTGATTATTTTTGATTAGATTTGATTAGATCAACTATTTTTAACTATTTTTGTGAAAAGAAAATATTTTTTTATCACATTTGTATATTGCATAAAATTGCATACGGTGCACCCTGTTGTTGTGTTGTTATTAATGTTAATTTTTTTATTCAAATTAAAGTGTTCAAAATTATTGGTAAGTAAAAATGCACGGATTTTTTTTCTTTTATTAATTGTTTTTTCGCCGTTGTGAAAATTTAAACAAAATGCAAACTTTATATGTAAAACAAAAATTTCCAATTTATTTTCAATATGAATGAATGAATGAATATATGATTTATTGAAAAAATAAAAATAACAATATCAGATTATGAATATAATGTTAAATGATTTTTCTTAAAAAAATAAATCATAATAAGACATAACATGAAATGTTGTGTGTCTAATTGGCAAAATATAAAAAATAAAATAAAAAATAAAAACTACTTATTTATAGTATAACAATTAAATAACATTTAATTAAATTCAGATATAATTAGATCCCTGTATTTTAAACAATTTCGTAAATATTTGTAAAGACGCATGTAATCCTTGCCGTTTAATAATTCATATACTTCTTCAGAACATAGAAATCTTTTACCAAAAAAGTTCAAACGGTAACTAACAAAAATAGGACATCTGCCTATCAAATGATGTGTGTTTTCCTGTTCATTACAGTTACAGAGTGTACACATAATATCATTGTTTCCACTGAATGCACGAGCGTTTAAGTTAAGAAGGCCACCCCTAGCTTTAAGTATCAAGCTAACGGCATGTGCCGAATTACCATCACAAAAGTAAGGCTGAATATCATACTGTAATGTAGGGTACATATCATGAAATCTAGAGTCTCTGGCCCTAACAAGAATTTCTCATATTCAGCGATTCTTAAAGATTCAAGAATACGCTTGTGAAAGAATTGAATATTTGTTCTCCAAACTTCAATGTCATGATTTATACCGATTTCACTGCATAATGAATTCCAATGAGGTAGCCACAAAGTGTTTTGTCTTAAGGTCTCATCAGCAAGCAGTCGAGGTAGTCTATTGACCGGCAGGTTTAAAACCTTTCTGACGTAACTGAAATGTAAATTTAGTGTCTCTAAAAAAAGCGAGTTAAGGCCAGTTTCAATATGCAACATATAATTAGGTGTATTTTCGGGGAGGTATAAAATTTTTTTAAAAAAATAGCGCAATAATTTTTCAACTTCATCGAAGCTAAGATATCCCCAAACCTGTGCACCATAAAACATAAGTTTAGATTCGAGGTGTTTTCTAAAAGATAAATTGTAAGTCAAATTGATACCAAGGTACTTGTATTCGTTCACTACATCAATAAAATTGTCACCGAATTTCCAATACAGACCCTGGCTGACCCTTGTACCACTTCTGGATACCATTATCTTTGATTTATCGAGATTAATTCCTAAACACCACTGAGTACAATAAACATATAATGAATCAATCATATTTTGCAGTACCTTTGGAGAGTCTGAAAGGAGAACAATGTCATCGGCGTATAGTAAAACTTTCACAACAATTCCGGCAACATCAATACCACCCGGAAGGTGGTCATGAAGGTCGTTTAGGTAGAGGGAGAACAAAACTCCTGTTTTACACCTTGGGTGACAGTGAAGGGGTCAGAAAGGGTGTTACCATCCCAAACCTGGCTAGTGGTATTGTTGTACAGTTTCCGTAAAATACGTACTATTTTACTAGACAAACCCGTACGACATAACTTATAAAACAAAGCGTTTCTTGGAATTAAATCAAAGGCTGCGGAAAAATCAATAAAAAATGCGTATGTGTTCTTTTTTTGACTTAAGTTTAAATTTACAATACTGATTAAATTGAACAAATTGTCTACAGTAGAATAATTCTTGCGAAATCCCGCTTGATACTCGTTGATGATATGACAGTCAATCCAGCTGTTAATACGATTAAGTAGTATGCCTGTAAAAAGTTTGTAAATAGTATCTAGAAGAGACAGTCCTCTATAGTTTGAAACAACATTAATATCTCCTTTTTTAAATAATGGGATAATAACCGAATTACGAAAAGAGTCCGGGATATCTTCCCTTAGGAAAATAACGTTAAAAAGCGATACTACTTCATTTAAAAAACATAAAGGGGTTTTTTTTTTTTTTTTTTTTTTTTTTACGATAAGTAAAATAAAATATATTAATGGCAATTGTTGATTAAAGCTTGTATTTAAAATTCATCAATATAACTGGTTAAATATATATGATTTTTTCGCCGTTTATCTTATTACTGCTAGGGCCTTTGAAAAAGTTTTTCTTTATATCTGATGATTGGATTTCCAATGTTGTGTGTGATGACCAGAGGTACGAAATTGTTTATCGCACAACGTGCAGCTAAAAGGTTTCTCTTGTGTGTGTATTCTCAAGTGTAGTTTTAAAGATTTAATAGAGGCATATTGTCTTCCACATACTTGACATTTGAGTTTCACACGCTGTGTCGAATGTATCAAAATATGATTTTCTAAAGATTGTTTAGTTCGAAATTTTCTTAAGCATTTACTGCAATTAAAAGGTAGATGTATTGTATGTTTATATTGAAAGTGTTTCTTTAACCAGGCTTTATTTTCGATATTGTAGTTGTCGTAATGGATCCAATTGTTTTCGAAGACCAAGACTTCTCCGCAGACGATGATGTATGTGATCCAAATAACTTACCGACGAAGGTGATCCGGAACATAGGGAATATAGTTTTGGAGAGCGAGCCGGCAGTGAGTGCTAAAAGAATGGAAGTTCTCCCAAATTAATTTTCAACCCTGAATTTTTTGTGAATTATAATATATATATAATGTAATATATATATATATATACCTATTTCCTTTTTTTTACCAGAACTTACTGAATATAAATTTTTTTTTTTTTTATTTTTGACTTTCTGTAAATTCGTTATTTATATTTATGTATGTAAATATATATCGTTACTTTAATATAGAAAAGTCCTAACTAATATTTTCCTTACTTTACAAGAGAAGAAAAACACTTAATAAAAATTATAGTTTTGTAGTCGCGATTTTTTTTAAAACCAGTTTTTTATTAAATTGATTAGAGAATTGAACAAACAACTTCGTTTGAAAAAAATCGTGCCTGCAAGACTATAATTTTTATTAAGTTGTTTCCTTCTCTTGTAAAGTAAGGAAAACATTAGTTAGGGCTTTTCTATATTAAAGTTACGATATGTATGTTGCAATATATAATGCAATTTTATGCAATATTCAAAACTGTTACATTATGTAAATATAGCAACAAATGTGATAAAAAAATATTTTCTTTTCACAAAAATAGTTAAAAATAGTTGATCTAATCAAATATAATCAAGACATCTGATCAATTATTTTTTGGATTAGTTTTGATTAGATTTGATTAGAAATGCTAATCGTCACTAATTGTGATTATATTTTGGATTATTTCTAATCTAATCAATTAGTAATCTGAAATTTTTATAAAAATTAAATTCTAATGATTATATTATTTTATTTCTCTAATCGTAATGATTTCTAATTGTAATCGAAATTCCCCAGCTATGGACCAAACGTCATTGCTTTGGTTTTCCCTGTATTAATCGACAAATAGTTATCGACGGTCCACTGTCTTATGTTTTCTAAACACAAGTTTATATCATACTCAAAAACGTTATTACATCTTCTATTCCCTCTAAAGAGCAAAAAAACATCATCAGCAAAAATAAAAGGAGTGCAGTGTATAGAGTTAATAACATTCGAGAGATCGTTTATATACAAAATAAACAGAAGAGGACCCAGAACTGAACCATGAGGGATACCAGCATGAAGGGGAAGTCTTTCAGAAGCAACATCATTTGCAACAACGAATTGAGACCTACCAGTTAAATAAGACATTAGAAGCCTGCAGACAGTCCTTGAAAATTAGAACTCACTCGAGAGTTTACGTATAAGCCTTGAAAAATTAATTGAATTAAATGCCTTGGAGAGGTCCAAAGAAATTAACACGCTTAATCTATCCTCATTAATATTTCCCCTTATACTGTCAGTGAGGCTTTAGAGAAGGCAGGTAGAGTTTAAGCCATTACGAAATGCATACTGAGATTCAGAAATTTTATTAGATACCGAATTAACCATTTGCTCCTTAAGAACATGTTCAATGACCTTTGACAGTGCTGGAAGTAAAGAAATAAGTCTAAGATCATCAGGACTAAGAACTACTTTGGTCTTAGGTATAGGGACAATACGAGCAACTTTCCATGCAGATGGAAATATACACGTAGTTAAAATCGAGTTAACTAAGTGTAGAATAGTATCAGAAATGAAAGGAAAAACAAGTTTCAAAAATTTAATAGGCACTTCATCTATGCCAACAGATTTAGAATTAACCTTATTCAAGGCCTCAAATAGTTCCATCTCACTTATACAAGAGAATGAAAAGGACTCAGGCGAGGTTTCAGGATGATCAAAGATGAAATCATTCGAAGTAGGAGCACTAGAGCCTACAAAATAATCATTCATAGCATTGCAATCCATATCCAGACAATAATTCCCAATACAACCAGAACCTCTAATAGCTTTCCAAAAGCCACAGGAATCTAAAGAACCGAAAAGCTTAGAAAAATATTTACTTCTTTCTTTACGTATAACATTTTTTGCCCTATTACGAAATTTACAATATGTTTGCCAGTTTAAGTTTGAAGGGTTAGCCTTGAAGGCAGAATACGAAAAATCACGAAGAGACCTAGGAAGGACTACCCTGTAAGATTTCATCCATGTATTTCCTCTTTCACGTAATCGAATCCTAACACTTGGACAAAGGAATAGAGATCATTCAAAAGGGAGCTAACAAGAAAACACTTTTCATCAACATCAACAGTATTCAAAATTGCAGAAAATTTATACTCATTAAGAAACGAAAACAAACCAACCCAATCTATATTTTTGTAGTCACGATATTCTAAGAATTCAACAAATTTGGCAACACTCAAGGTAATCGATAAGCATGTGCTTGAATATTTTAACATTTTCTATTGTTTATTTTGTTATTATATTAAGTTTCTATATTCTTTATATATTTCTTTCTTTCTCTATCATTAGTATTCTTATTTTCTAACACAGCTGATTGTTTACCAGTTTTTCTCAAAGAAAAAGTTAGGGCTACTTCCTGCAAGAAGAAGAAGAAGAATATTTTTCTCTTAAAAGCTCTTTCACTTTACAAAACTTTGAGTACGCGAACAGTTTTCGGTAAGATTGGGATCCCGCGGGAACCCAACGTTGAGTACGGGATCACATCTAATCAGCGTAAGATTTCACCTTATTTTTTAAGATTTTTTAACCGAAAAAAGATTTTAAGATTTTTTCCCCAAAAACAAGATTTTTTGTTTTGTCTAGACGAAGGTTAGGTTCAATTATAAAAAACCTTCTTTGTTCCCATTTAAACAATTTTTAAACTAAATAATACAATTTAGTATAAGAAATTACATTTTTTGTTGTTTATTTTTTTTATTTTATGTATTAAATAAAATATGAATTGTTTTTTTTTATTTATAATTAAAAAAAACTACTTTGTTCCAAAAATAAGATTTTTTTTGGTGAAAATTTCTGGCAGCCCTGCATCTAATGAATAACAGCCATACCTAAACAAGAGCGGAAAGCGTTTTCTAGCTGTCAAAAATTCTCATGCCCATACAATTTGTATGAAGCATCCCTAAATAGCGCGGCGTCAACGCTTTACAATTGGAAAATCCGATTTTGACAGCGCGTTTAATAGTGAAGTTGGCCGCTATTAATAATAAATAATGACAATTTAGCTATTTTTTGTCAATCTAGCGGGGTTTTCTCTTCTTTTTATTTCTATTGTATGGGTTTTATTAAACAAGAAAGTTAACACTACTGTTTGTGGCACAACGTTGACGCTCTTGTTTAGGTATGGCATATCAGCGTAAAAGCTTAGCGGAAGAAAACGTTCCGCCTTCCGCTCTTGTTTAGGTACGGCTGTAATAAATTCTTTAAATTATGCAACGAACAAGAAAACTAATAAGATACAAAATAAAAAAATGTTTCAATTACGTTAAGAAAACTGTAAGTTAAATGTTCTAAAAACAAGAAAATGGTTTACCTGCGCAACCAACAAATAGTTAACAAATCAACTTATTTTTAAGAAGTTGATAACCGTTAAGGAAACTGGAAAAGTGGGTCGTCCATCAAAATCAATTAAATTTCTCACAGTATCATAAAGGATTCATTTCTGCATCAAATTCAACCAACGAAAAATAAACAAAAATTTTAATAATTGAAAAAATTGTGGAAGCAAATCCCAGACGCACAAAGAGGATTTTAAAAAGTAATTGCAATAAACTATAATTTTTTTGAGTCACGCGTGTATATGTTGTGCAACCTCCTCCATTTTCGAAATAACAATGTATGTACATATCTCGAAAACAAGCGTACACCTAAAAAACGGTTAACACTATTGGATTATTAGAAATTACGAATTATGTTAAAACGATAGGTACCCGGCTCTGTTATTTTAACTAGCACAGTACTAGTAAATACACTTGATGCCGACTGTTTAAAAAATTTAAAAAGTGCAGCATCACATTAATTTTTATATGGGGATGTGATGGAAGCTCTAGACAGAAACAATACAAGCAATGTGATGCAGAAAATTCATCTCTGTTGCTAACTTAATCATGATATCTTTTGTTCCACTACGTTTAAGAAAAACATATTGGCTTATTAGAGCTGTCAACCAGTAGAGCTACAGGAATGGATGTATGAAAAATTAAATTTCCTCCCTGGCGAAGTATTGTAGACCAATAAAGTTTGTTTACAAAAAGGAAACCAAAGATGTCATAACTGAAGAAGTTCGAAAAATAGATTAAATTAAAGAATTTCAGCCGACAATATTTAAATTTTGATGACCAATGCATTGAAATTAATTTTCAAATGTTACTAACAATGATCGATGAAAAAGTTGCATAATCATTAACCGAAAAAAAATCTTCGTCAAGCTGCACCACATGCCAAAAGAAATCAAGTCAATTTAGCCAGCCCCCATCACAAGACGATAGTTTCAATGAAGCATACGAATTTGAAAAGTCCCCTCTTCACGCCTGAATTCGTTTTATGGAGCATATTCTTAAATTAAGCTATGATTTGGAATCTAGCCCGTTAGGCGAAACAGTGAGAAAAAACAAAGAAAATTAATTAATTAGATAAATCTGCACTTCTGGCATCACTGCGCTCAAGTCGAATTTTTGCAAAAAATCAGGTTTGCCGGTCTTTTTTTGAATTTTCTTCATAACTTTGTCAAAATCCACGATTTTCTTCACTTTTAAGGAAATAATGTAAAAGATAAATGTCCAAGCTTTGGTTTTGCGTGCATTCCCTATAAGTTTTTGCAATGAATTTGCTCATTTACCCTGCAAATAATAGGACAAGTCTAAACACGCGTGTAAAGAGTAGCCCACAAGGGACTAGTCCAAAAGTAACCCAAACGTATGGAAAAAACATGGTCTATTTAACATTACGATGTCCTAGGGCAGGACGATATAACCCAGTTTTGGACTACAAAGTAGTAGTTTTAAAACTACTCCATTATATACACAAGAGGATTAGTTTTAACTTCGTTTAAAAACGAAAACATGTCGTTAAAAAACGAAGACATGTCGTCTCACTACAAACACTTTTTCACAATGACATGGTCCATGCTTGCATTACATCGGACCAGTCCATGGAGTAGTCCATTTAATCAAATTAGATCAGGTGGTCCAATAATATTTGCAGGGATGGTCCAATAATATTTGAATTCGAATTTTTGATGGCGACTTGTTTTTTTAATTATTTACTAAATTTCAGTTTTAATTTTACGAACATTTAATTTCGACTGTGGAAAATTCATGTTACTTTCTTTATTGGTTTTTTTTCAAAATTTTCGAGAGTGGCACACTTTGATTTTAAAATTTTTGGGTTTTTGAAATTTGGAGAAAAATTTTCATTGTAATTTCTTTTGTTTATTTGAATGCATACATACGTTCTACGGAAAAATGAAAGTTAAATTTATATATGTATGTAATTGTGTGGAGGTTCTGTATGTGATGGTAATTTTACATCATATATAGAGGATAGATAGCGCTAGTCTCAAACAGTCATCATAATCCTTAAAAAATTTGTGGTAAGGTACTTGTTTACTGTTTTCCATTTATAGTACATTGGGTATTTCTGATTTTAGAATTGGTCAGTGAGTTCTGTGGCGCATTATAACTTAATTGCCTGTTAGAGTACCACCCTCTAAGGCTAATTCAAGTGCCTGTTTTAGAGTGGGTTTTTAACATCGAGTTTAATCTTAGCGGCAAACTATAATTAATTAATCTGGAATAAATTTAATCGAGTACTAATTGTGTTTGCCTTACTGAATAACAACAAATGGCAACAAAATATTTAAAAATGGCAACTTTTTATCAATCCACTTAGCATTTTATACATAAGAAGAAGAATTTTCGCCCATTTAATTCTTATAACAAGAAAATTAATTCTTATAATTATTTTATTTAGGTTTTCATATGTATCAGAATCACTAAAGTCTTCATCTTTACTAGAATGGATTATTTTTCTGTTAAAAAAAAAAAAAAAAATTTAACAGCTTCTTTTGTTAACATCGATGAAAAGAGCGGAACAATATTTTCTTTCTTCAAAGGCTTCTTATGGCGTTTACTATACGATGGGTTTGTTCAATTGTGCTGTGTTCTCTTCTAAAGCCGAATTGGCGGTTAGGAATACATCTATTTTCACTTAAAATTGGAGTTAATTTTGACACTAACAGCCTCTCAAACACCTTTGCTATATTAGAAAGTAAGCTTATTGGCCTATATGACTCAACTTTTGTGTGATCCTTTCCTGGTTTAGGTATCATGGTGACTAAGGAAACCTTCTACTTTTGAGGATAGTATTGAAGACGTAAGATGGTATTGAAAATTAAAAGAATAATTTTCTTTGCTGTGCTGGGTAGCTCCAAAAGCATTTTGTTGCTGATCTTATCAAAACCAGGGGTTTTTTGGGGTTTAATTCACAAACAGCCTTTTCGATTTCTCTTATCTCAAATCTTAGGGGAACAGCTGCTCTAGCAGGAACAGGTGGTAACTTGACCGCAGTATCGTGGGATATATTTGGGGTAAATACGTTTTTTAAATGATTAACAAACAGATTTCCCTTTTCGTTATCATTTCTTGCTCAACTTCCGTTCAAGTTTCTTAATAGTGGCTTAGAGACAACTGGCCTTTTTAGATTTCTAGTTGCACGCCATAATGAGTAGTCTGATTGCGGAGTTGCATCAAATTCCTTAAGATATTTTTCCAGAGAAGCCGTTTTCTGAGTCTGTAGTAACTTTCTTAGCCTTTATGTACACTCTTTTAATAAACTCTTAAGTTGAGGGGATCTATGCAATTGCCACTCTCTTCGAGCATTTCTTTTTTCAGACAGTAGGCGCTCAACATCTGTGAAATAAATTTTAATATTTTTAGTTTTTTTGGGGTAATAATGGCAACATTCCACAGCTAGCTTCAGAAAACTGGCAAAATTAATAATAGCGCACGTATTCCGGTGTACTAAGCGGAATATTTTCTGTGCAATGGGTGCTGAGATATTTTTTGTATTTTAGCCAATTGATTCGTGTAGCTGACGTCGCTAAGTAACCAGTTGGAGATACAATTCTATTGGGGTCATCGGCCAGAAAACAGGGTCCTAATGATTTAAAATATTTATAATATTGGCCTTCTGATATTGAATATCTAGGTGGGGAGTATAACGATGAGATTGCTCCGTTTCTATTTAATTCTTCAACGCAAATGCTTGTTGCTTAAAGATAATCTTCACGATGATCACCCATTAGTGTTTGACTCTGGTTTTTATTAAAATGGCAGAACCCCCACAAGCTCTATCTCGAGGGTCCTTGGTATCATATAGTATGTAACCATTTATTTTAAACGTATTTTTTTGAGGTCAAATGAGTTTCAGAAACCATTATGACATCAATTTGTTTATTTTTAAGAAAGTATTCTAATTCATTTTTATGTTGGCGGATGCCGTTTGCGTTCCAAAAACAAATTTTTATACAGTTCAAGTCTTGTTAAGTACAGCTTGCAATAACATTGATTGCATTCTAAGAATTTCCTGCATCATATTACCCATTGTGTTCGTAAAATTATTTACAGTTTGCACTAATGTTTCCATGTTTTTTCTAAACGACTTAAATTGGAAACTGGAGTTTCATCATTACTTGGCGAGGCACCTTGCATTGGCACATGGTTTGATTTTAGGACGTTAGCGTAAGAGGTTCTGTTATTGCTAGGCTGGGGGGCTTGAATGTCATTTGTGTTTACTTGATTTGCAATCAGCATTTGAGGGGTATTTGTTTTCAGTCCAACCGTCTGCTTGACGATATTATATACAGGGCATCCTCTGTAATTGGCAGTGTGATTACCGCCACAGTTGCTACATTTTTTTTAACGTTGGGGTCGGTTTTAGACTTATCGCAAGAAAATTTACCGTTTAGTTCCCCACATACTACGCAAACAGGGGGTAAGTAGCAGTAGGCCTTGGTATGTCCAACTTCTTGGCAGTTTCCGCACTGAACAGGTCCATTTTTTTTGTGCGGCTCCTCAATTGTGATTTTTCTGTATAGAATATACATACATATGTATTTCAAACTATAAATGGGATGCGTTTCGTTTTTTTTTTAACATAATGTCGCCGGACTCTAATTCTGCTCGAAAAAGTGCTTGCGGATTTTTTCCCTATTTCTAATATTTACCACATGTTTTATATTGAAGCCTTTTTCTTCCAAGAAAGTTTTAATTTCCTCTGGGTCTAGCATGAATCAATTCCCTTAATCACCACCTGGAGACCTTTACTGCTTTTGAGTTGGTATGCATAAAAACTTTTTTTAAGTGCCTCAAATTTGTTAATTATTTACTTGAATTTTCGTTTCATTTATACTGCCTCGCTTTATTCCGGCTACATAAAAAGAATTTTCACCAATCAACGAAATTAAACTCTTTATTAGATCATTTGAGTTATGCTCCCTAAGATATATCGGGGGAGCCTTGGACGATTTTATGACGTTTGGTGCTTCAGAGGATTCATCCTCCAGAATTGCAAAGCGATTTTGGGAATTTATTTTATCAAAAGATGGCAATTTTGAGGCCGAAGCAACAGCTGAATTTGTTTTTGACGTCGCGGTAATACTTGCTGACCTGGCAACACTTGTCACCAGGTCTAGTTTTAGTTTTTTTAATGAGTCACTATCCACCGTTTGTGTAAATACCGAGGGTGAGATGGAACGAGTGCGAATAATTGGCTTAGCCGTTAGGTAGTTAATATTGTTTTGTTTTCAACATTTTTATTTTTTCGAATTTATTCTATGAGCTAAATTTCAGTTATGTATTTTATAAAGCTTTTTTGTAATAGTCCTATTCCTTTAATTTTTAGGAATGACTTTATACACTACCAGACTAATATATTAAATTAAAGGAATAGGACTATTACAAAAAAGCTTTATAAAATACATAACTGAAATTTAGCTCATAGAATAAATTCGAAAAAATAAAAATGTTGAATATAATAAAGTAACCTATGAAAGGAAATAATTCCCAGTTTCTATTTGTTAAAATAGTTGAGTTAAATACATTCAATTTATAAAGAATCACTATCCAGTGTGACACAAAGAATGCTGACGAAGGCTGTAGCGGGCCAGAAAATTCATTACATTCTGCTGGTGTCTAATAATTGTAAATTTTTCTGTACATACAATATACTTCATTGCTATCCAAAGGACAGCTAAGGTAAAATGAAACAAGAAGATACAATATAATAGTCTGGTAGTGTATAAAGTCATTCCTAAAAATTAAAGGAATAGGACTATTACAAAAAAGCTTTATAAAATACATAACTGAAATTTAGCTCATAGAATAAATTCGAAAAAATAAAAATGTTGAATATAATAAAGTAACCTATGAAAGGAAATAATTCCCAGTTTCTAATTGTTTTGTTTTATTTATTTCAGCATTATTTTCATTGAGCCAATTTAGACTAGACTAATTTTTAGTCGGATTAACTTTTGTTCTTTCCAAACTACACTGGATTAATTATTCTGGCATAAAATTGTCCACGTACACGCAGCTTTGTATGCGTTAGTATTTTTTTGTTTATTTGACACTGAACCTGCCCAACAAACACGAAGTCAAACCTTTGATATGAAATGACTTTATCATTTGACATCAAACGCAATTCTCAAACGTTTTTCAATTGTTTGATTTAACATTTAAATTCAAATTGATAATGATTTGAAAATAAACAAATGATATCAAATGTTTTTTCAATTTGATGTCAAATGTTTGTCAAAGTTAAAATCAAATCAAAAATAAACTTGGCAGTACTAAAGCGAAAAATAAATGTAAGCATTAAAAATGGCGATTAAAGTTAAATTATTTTTCCTTGTGGTTACATGTGTTTTACTATTAAAAATAAATTTTAATATAAAGTGAACAGTTTATTTCTAGTGAAACATAAAAATTATTTGTGAGAAATTACAATGTTTAAAAATACGAAAAAAAAAGAAAAATAATAAAACAGGAAAGTGAAGAAAGATTGTTGAACGATCGCGGTGCTACAATCCTCAAAATAAAAGGGAGCCAAGTATTTAGTCTTTCCAAGAATTAGAAGACGGAAAGAACACTATTTCATCTTTTTGCTATGGTACCGAATGTTTATCTCAAAGTTTATTTAAATAAATAATAAATTTAAATTAAAAAAATTAAATAGTTTTATTTATATTCCACATTCTATTATAATCCACATTTGAAAAACATTTGAGAATTACGTTTGAAAGCAAGTTGAAAATAAAGGCATTTTTCAATTTGAAAATAATTTCCCCTTTTTGTTGAGAACGCTATGATTTACAAATGATTTTCAAATCATTATCAAACGTTTGTCGTTTGAGAAAACGTTTGATTTCAAATCACTTTCAATTTGAAATCAAACCTCCGTGTTTGTTGGGTGTTTTTTCATAAGTGTGTATGTATTGGTTTTGTTCTGCTAATGCGGGGTTGAAGCTGGATTAAAAATTATGCCAACCAAAAACGACTCTCTTCACCTCTTTCGCCATCAAGCTGTCGTTTTCTGCCAGAACAATTAGTCCAGTCTAAATTGGCTCATTTGCATGAACTGTTTCATAGCAATTTCTTTCGTTGAGCTTTATTGTTGTCTCATTGTTTTTGCTCATACAAAATATTGTTTTTGTTTTTCACCGTATTCTGTGTTTTTAATATTTTTGTTATTTATTTTGTACTTCACAATGAAAATGTTTTTGCAAGATTATGTATACATACATACATACATAAGTATGTATGTACATTCATTCACTTATATTTTTTATGTTTCTTTATTTAATTTTTCGTTTTTAATAATTGATCACTTTTATGCTAAATAATTTATTTAAAAATCATTTATTTTGTGTTCATTCGCTGAATGTTTATTTTAAATAAAAAAATCAAATGTAATTAATTTACAATTCAAATTGTATGCGGGATTAATAATACACGTCCGTATCATATGAATATGTATAGCAACATAATTTGGATCTATACATAATAAAATATCTAGGGTTTTTTATAGATAAAGAATTAAATTTTAAAGAACATTTGGAATATATTTGCAAAAAAATTGGAAAAAAGATCGGATTTTTCAAGCGTGTAAGAAACAAAGTGTCTATTATTACGGCAATAAACATTTATAATACTATTATAAAACCACATTTTGAATACGGGTCAACAATTCTGTATACTTGTTGCACGGATAATCAAATAAATAGATTACAAAAATTGCAAAATAAAGCAATGCGGTCTATATTAAAATTCAATCGTTTTACATCTATAAGATATATGTTAGATACCCTAAGATGGATGAATATCCACCAAAGACTGGAATTTAACACATTAATTTTTATAAAAAAAATTAAGATGGGAGAAGCACCAGATTACTTGGTAAAGCAACTTAGATATGTTGGAGATGTTCAGCCGTATAATCTACGAAATAATCAGAATTTCAGATTGCAACGATCAAATACTAGTGATACACAACGATCGTTATTTTACAAAGGACTGAGAACGTACAATATGATGCCAAACAACATAAAAAACGAAACAAACAATACTATTTTTAGAAAAAAAGTTGTTGATTTTATTAAAAATGTTAATTAAAATTAGAGCTTAAAAAGAAAAATATGATGAAAATGTACTTAAATGAAATGTAATGTAAAAGTATTAAATACTACTAATAAATAATAATAATAATAATAATAATAATGCAAATACACATTTTTTTATAGATTAAAATTTCTCAAAATCCATTTACGATTTATTCATTGTTTATAGACAGAATTAAATATAAATAGGCAACAAATGTTGCAGTCATTAATGATTTGCCTGAAATAATAACAACAACTTAAAAAAACCAGCAAATGTTGCTATCTTAAACAGCTAAACATTAAATTTTATATTAGTTATTTAAAGATCTATTCATATTACGAATTGGAAAACACTCTACGCACACGAAACATTTTTTATTAGTTTGATTTTAATTTATATTTTTATTTTTATAATACCTAATAATATTAAATTTTAATCTCAACCATTTTTTTTATTAAATACAATTTTAATAATTTTTATAGTGAAACTTCTAATTTATTACTATTATTTAAAACTTGGCGATTTATTTTAATAATTTTTGTATAAATAAATAATGAAGTATTATAATGTTAAATTACATGAAATTTTAATTTTCTTTTATTACGAAAGGTGAAGTAGGGTATGGAAATATGTAATTTAATTTTGTTTTCGTTTGCTTTTATTTTTATTTTGGGCTGACAACGAATGATTAGCATACTGTCAGCATGGTGGGCGGGCTAGGTCATAGGGTAGAGAATTCCACCTCAAGCTTCCCTACAATCAGCAACTACATATTTTTTCTCGCTTCTCCCTCTAACTCTGTAGGTCATTAATTTAGTCATGCTACCTAAAGTAAAGTCTCCGGTTGCGATACATAAATAATTCCAGCTTTTGCTTTTGGGGACACCTCTCAACCCCCCCCCCATCCGACGAGCACGGCCGAAGCCTTGTTCCCAAACTTAAGGCTAGTTTACACTATTATACTTTGTATTAATACATGTCAAAAACTCAAGTATTATGTAAAAGTCTAATAGTATGAATGCATGTGTGATGAAAATGACAAGTATTAAAGAAAAAATTTTGACATCCCATACGACTTCATCGTTTTTTGAAAAATTTCAAAACAATAATACTTTTCATTTTATTTTATGTGTGAGTGTTTATACTTTGTGTGATGGTGTGATTACAAACTGTCATGTTAAATTAGATTTTTTGACAGTCGCAACAAAACTCTTTAGATTTCTATCTCACAAAGTATTATGGAATACGTAAGGCTTGTGAGATAGTGTAATCTAGCCTTTAGCATACCCAAACACAGAATCGTTACAAATTCAAAAAACACTAATCCATACAAAGTTTTGTACACGTACTCATTTTATGCCAGATAATTTTACTACGGTGTATGATTAATGGAACGCAAATTTTTCACTTAAAAATTAGTCTAAATGTGTGAAGGCTCATTCTAAATAATAGAAACTAATATTTTTAAATAAGCAGGAACGGTAACCTGAGTTATAACGGTTTTCAGCTTTGTACCCAATTTATGATATTATAACTCATACCCAACAAACAATTAAAAATCAAACTTTAGCTTTAGCTTTGCTTAAAAATCATTTATTGGGGTTCTTACGACAATGGCTGAAAATCGTTTTCATCGGCCAAAAATATGTATCTTTTGAACAGATAGAATTTTCTTTGCTGGAGAGAAGACTTCTCGAACTTTCCTACAGTTTTAATTTTATTAACATCTGTTTAGCAGTTATTAAGAAATTTAAGGTCAACGTGATATATTTGATGTTTTTTAGCATTTAGAAAAGAAAATTCTTTTATTGAGATTGAGAATTATGGTACTTTTTAATCAAAAAAGGGGCTAATAGCAAATACAATAATATTGTATAATGGATAGGGCGCTTAACATCTAGTATAGTATATATATCAATAAAAAATGTCACCATTTCTGAAAATAAAACTTTTATTTTTTTAAATACTTTTTGTCTGCAGAAGTGCCAAGGCTTCCAAAAAAGGAAAAACTTGAGAAATGCTTAAGGGCATAATATACCACACAAAATCCTTGGCACATACCCCCATTGTTTCCGTTTTGTATTTGGCAATAAACAACACAAATATTCTCCGTACAAACATTAATTTTTCATTTTTTATTGGTTTTGAATGAATGCAGACGCCGGTAGTGCTTTAATATTAAATAAAGGCAGAAAATTTAAAGAAAAAAGTGATTTAAACAATGAGCTGTTTCGTGGCATAAAAAAGTTTGACAAATATCTAACATTAAAAATTTGTAATATTCCTACAAACATTGCTTCAAGTGTTTGTCCAAACAGCAAACATACTAATTAACAACGCAAAATATTTGTCAAACGTGAAATTTTGGCATGTTTGCCAAACCACATGTGAGGTTTATTATGCCCTTAAGTCTGGGATCACACTATGAAAGTTTTCTTTCAGAAAGTCTGAGTTTATTGGTGAGAGGGGAAGAGAACATGTTTTTCTTTTATCCTCTCTCACCCATAAGCTCAGACTTTCTGAAAGAAAACTTTCATAGTGTGAACCCAGACTAACACTGCTTTCAAAGCAAAAGCCACAATAATAATAGATTTTACCGACACTTTTCTAGTAATGACACTGAAATAATCGGAAGATGTAGAGTGGAATACAATAAGAAAGGAGCATTTTGTAAAGATTTTGAAAAACTGGTTTTCAAATCTGCATTTTGGCAATTTACCCCAAAATCTGCAAAATGCAGATAAATCTGCACTTCTGGCATCACTGTTTACCCAGTGTTATCATGTACCAATTAGTAGGTGCCGGTTCACACACATCAAGTTTGACTCGTCAAGTCTTGAGTTTTTAGGAGAGAAAGGAAAAGAGAATGCCATATCTTTTCCTCTCTCTCCTAAAAACTCAAGACTTGACGAGTCAAACTTGACTTGTGTGAACCGGCACTAGGTCTGCCCGAAACTGAAACAATCCAACAATGCCATATATTGAAACAAACAGCTGTTTTTCTCACTTAATTTCTGTCTGTAATTTTATTGGCGAGTTCTAGCTGTCACGTAAGGAAATTACTCGCCAATTTACAGAAAAAGTGTGTCTGTAACATTTTTGTGAGAAAAGTTCCCGCTTTGAACTGTCAAACAAACTCACGAATAAAAATGGCGCGAGAAAAAATTTGAACACTAAAAAAACAATTAAAAATGCGAAACACAAAGAATAATAATAATAATATTTTGTTATTGGCACATTTTTCATTGTTTAATTCTTTTACTTTTAACACTTTTATAAAATATACGAATATTTTCAAAGCTCGTTTGCAAACAACAAACATTAAAGTCGCAATTAACATTATTTGGTATAGCCGACGGTTGTATTTTCACCGCCGTCGTTGAAAAACTTTTCACTTTAGTAAATTTTGGTCGCCGTTAACGATATGTGTTACTGGCATTCTCACCGTATGCAATGTCACATCGGCTTCGAGTGCAATGTTGTGACATTTATAACGTAACGACGTAATCTCTTTTGATAGTTTTCGACATGAGTTACAGACACACTTTTTTCTCACTTTTCGAGAAACGATGGAATATTTTGTTTCACTTCTTTTCGATGCGGGAAGTTCTCACTATAGTTACAGAACATGGGTACAGGGCTGCCAAACTTGGTCTTTTCCGGCCAAATTTGGTCGGATATTTTTGG
This sequence comes from Pollenia labialis, assembly GCA_949318255.1. Classification (NCBI taxonomy): domain Eukaryota; kingdom Metazoa; phylum Arthropoda; class Insecta; order Diptera; family Polleniidae; genus Pollenia; species Pollenia labialis. The sequence continues at coordinate 45,515,475 of OX439142.1, read as the reverse complement.
TTTTGTCGGATGGTAGGCCAAGCCTAATTTTTGTCGGTTTTTAAACATGTGCAAAATTAATTTATTTTAAAAATTTAGAACACTGGTCGCAAATCTAGTGGCTTTTTTACTTAACAAATTTTGCTTTTGTTGATAAAATTATAGATGTGGCAGTGAAATGAAATGTATTACGCTAGTTACTTTAGCGGTGTTATTTTTATAAAAAAATTGTTTTGTCACCTTATTCGAGCTTACTAAGTCAGATACCGTTTCAATTTTTCTTTTTAAAAGATTTTCATAAAAAAACAAAATTCCTTTCAAAAATTTGATCGGATTGCTAACAAACGGCGCTAACGCCATGACTGGTATTGTTGGTAAGCTTATCTTACTTAATAATGCAAAAAGTATTAAGCTTCGTTTACAATAGGCAGCAACAATGTCACTGGTGTTCAAAATACAGCAACAATTTTTTCAACAAAGATTTTGTGATTGAAGATTTATATTATTAATTTATAAATTAAATTCTCGAGCTTAAGGTCTTATTTTTTATATAAAAAAAAAAACTTTTTTTATAAATTTATTAAAAACCAATATTTCGGCACTTCTTTGAGTGCCTTCTTCAGTGTTTTTTTCCTTTTTAACAAAAAATTAACAATTTTTTAATATAAAACAAATTTAACAAAAAATTGACAAAATAAGACCTTAAGCTCGAGAATTTAATTTATATATTAAAATAATAAAGGTCGAAGAAAATATATATTAGATACATATATTATTAATTTTTACAACATTTTGTTAAAATTTTCATTCAAAACTAAATACAATTTATATTGTAGAAGTTTTTTTTTAAAGTTGTAGACTCAACTACTTCAGCAACAATTTGTACGAAATTGTATTTTTATTACGATATGTATAGTTGTTTTTAAATATTTCAAAAATTTGGTTGGTTTCAAAGGATTTTGGTAGGTTTTGCAGAAAATGTTGGTCGGATAATAATTTTGCAAACGGCATCCCTGATTACAAAAACACAACAATGTATTTTTGTTGCTTTCGTTGGTCGGTATGTCAATAACAAACCCTACAAGAACAATACCGGTCATTTTACTAGTTATATGACCGGTAGTGTTGACCAATATAGTGTTATAGTAAGTCTGAGTTTAGACGGTTCATTCTTTACTGAAAAGATTCTTCCTTTTTCTTCTTTGAACAAGAATTGGCGTTCAAATGATTCATGTCATGTTGAAGACATGTTTTTTATTTTGTATAGTCGTGCGTATGAATGTGTGCTTTTTGATATTGAAAACAAAAACAAAATTAAGCAACGAATGAAAAAGCATAGCGTACTGACAGTACAGACATGTGTGTACTCGTTTCTTTTCCCCTCTCCCCTCTCCCCTCTCGCCAATAAAGTAGCAATCTTTTCAGTAAAGAATGAACCGTATAAACACAGACTAATAGTAATTTTTTTAGTTTTGGTTATGCATTTCTTGTAGGGAAAGCAACTTTTGACATTTCTCTCTCTAACAGTGCAGCCACACGATCAAGATTTTCTTGATAGTCTTTTACATATACTGATTGTCAAAATTGTCAAAAGTTGACAGCTGTGACGTAGGCTGCACGCAACTTGGAAGCAATTTACTTTTTCAAGATGTCGTCGCCGAGAAAACAACTCAAAATGTTTGCCTCACTTAAAGTTTTGGAAGAAATAAATAACATCATTTTGCTTATTAATTTTATTAATAAACATATTTTACTATTTTTTTAGGTTTTTAGTTAAAATTTTAAAATTCCCGCAACAATTTGTAAAAAAAAGAACTTCAGCTTTTGCCGGCAAAATATTTGGGGGAAAAAAAAACAAAAACTACTTCAAAAGAATTGTAATTAGCTGTTTTCTTGAACGAAAATTGATACACTCACTGGCAAGGTATATTTACACAAGGTAGACTCATTTGGGAGTGTAGACATGCTGCTCTATAAAAATAACCGTGTGGAACGGAATTGTCAAAATTGTCTTCATATAAATTTAACGCACACATGTACAAATTTTGGCTCATATACACGAAATTTGACATTGGTGTTCCAACTTAGGTAAACAGCTGACAAACATATGTGCCAACAAGTTTACCTTGTGTAAATATACCTTGACTCACTGGCAAGAGAATTTTAGAGGCAAGTTCGTATCAATTTTTAAGAGTATGAGTGTATTGGTAAAAAAGTGTGAGTGTATTAAAACTTGATAGGCAAAACTTGATCGTGTAACCCTCAAGTAATTAAGAAAAAAAAGAAGCACAGCTGTGTTTTCAACGCCACCTGAAAAATGATTTCGCCTTGGGGACAATAAAGCACCAACATCGATAACTCTTGTAACGAATGATATATGTACTCGGTAGCTCAATTATTCACTACCTTCAAGTGACTCGCCATTTTGTTTTGCAAATTTCACCACTTGGGTGCATAGAAAAATTTCGGAGAAGGTTTTGTCGAGAAGCGAAAAATTTTTTAATTTGTTAAAAATACTTTTATTATTTAATAAAATCGTAAAATAATTTAATAGTTAATCTGCGCTCGTGTTATTATTAAAAACACAACTATGTTAACATGAAAGTAAAAATGTAACACAATTTAGAAAAAAACGAGATTTTAATTGCATACGGGACGGTCTGCGATGAAAAATCATGTGTATGTTTGTGTGTGTGTATAGGAAAAATGTCTTCGCCTTTAGTGTGGTGAAAAAATAATTGTTAAAATAAAAATATACCTAAATTATCTCTAATTTACTAAAATTTAAAAATAAAAAGTTATAATTTGAAAATATTGCCTACTTTATAGAGGTGTCGGTGACAAGTGAAACCCGCGTTACTATATCGTATCGAGTCTTCCAAGTTTTAAAAATTGCAGTTTTTTATACAATATAAATTTAATTTTGTATAATAAAAACTATTATAATACATTTTATACCTACTCAATATTTATTTCCGTAAGGATTTTTATACTGCAGTAACATCAAATTTTAATGTAATGTAAGCTATATAAAATTGCACAAACTCGTATTTCTTAATGAAACAACTTTTATACTAAACATTATTTATGATAAAATATTATTGATTGTTAAAAATCATAGAAAATGGCAATTTCTTTAGTGCATGATTTGCTCTGCCCATTATTATGAAAAATACAACAAAAAGTGTCAAGGTGTCAAAAGGGTTCATATTTTCTTGTAGTTTTTGTACATATTTTTTCGTATTATTTATTTTTAAGTTTTTGTAAGGGGGCGGAGAGATAAACAAATTTTGTGAATTTGTTCAAAACATGGTCAATTTGTTTTTGAATAAATTGCATTTTTTTATATTAATTATAGCTAACAGAGCTGTAAATGAATCATTCATTTTTGAATTAATTCGTGAATCATTCATCCATTGAATTAGCAAATTTTGAATTAATTCTTTTTGCACAAAAAATTAATTGAATGAAATTTGAATCAATTCAAATGAAACAAAGACTTTAGTCCAGTTTACCAACGCAGCTCCAAATAAAAAAAAGTACACACCTAGGGTTATAGAAAATTGAAAAATAAGTAGAAAAAATCAAATGACAAAATTCTCGGAAACGCATAGTTTCTGAGTTATGGAATTCTGAAGTTTTTATATAAATTTGCGATTTCCCACTACATTTTTGAACGTACCTACCTATATAGCCAATATTGGTATCATTTAAAAGCTTTTGAATAAATTTTTCTAGATATAAACATTTTATTTAAAAATAATTAATCCATTAAGGAGCCAGCTATGCGGAGGAGCTTTATTTAGCGAGGCCGGTGTATGTTATACCATAGAGGAGTAAATCCATCCGCCCGGCCATGACCGGCATGGCTAACTAAAGCTCCTCTTCATAGCCGGCCTTCGGCCGGGCGCAAGCATTTTTTCCTCTATGGTATAACAAACACCGGCTTCGCTAACTAAAGCTTTTCTGCACCTAAACGGTTCTTAAATTAACCTAGAGAGGAAAATAATATGCGAATACAAAAACAAAATAGGTATATATTTGCAATCGTGCAAAATACCTTTAATTTGAGTACCCACACATATCACTAAGTTGGCGGGGTAGTTTTTTGGGTCCAGCCCCCTTAAATTTTAATTATGGTTTATTTCTTTTTTTATTCTGAATCGGGTGGCATATTTTTTTTGAACGCCCCGTAAAGTGCACTTCAGTCTTTTTATCAAATAGTGTGAAAATATTATTAAAGGTGTGTTTAACAATCATTTTTTTTGGCTGAAGTGCACTTTACGGGGCGTATGAAAAAAAAATAAAAAAAATATGCCATTCGATTCAGAATAAAACAAAAAAAAACCATAATTAATATTTAAGGGGGCTGAGGCCCGTGGTGCGCCCAGGACCCAAAAAACTGGCCCGCCCACTGAGTGGTATGTGTGGGTACTCTAATAAAAGGTAATTGTGCAAGGATAACGAAAATCATAAAATTTTGGAGGGGCGACACTTCTAGGGCCCTCTGGGGCTAAAACAAAATTCCCCTCCCACCTTATATCTATGTGTGGGTACTCAAATTAAAGTTAACGTGCTCACGATTGCAAATATGTATTTTGTTTTTGAATTTATGTATCTTGTATATGCAGAAAAGCTTTAGTTAGCGAAGCCGGTCTTTGTTATACCATAGAGGATAAAATCCTTGCGCCCGGCCGCAGGCCTGCTATGCAGAAAAGCTTTAGTTAGCGAAGCCGATCTTTGTAATACCATAGAGGATAAAATCCTTGCGCCCGGCCGCAGGCCGGCTATGCAAAAAAGCTTTAGTTAGCGAAGCCGGTCTTTGTTATACCATAGAGGATAAAATCCTTGCGCCCGGCCGAAGGCCGGCTATGCAGAAAAGCTTTAGCGCATAGGTATAACATTAAAAAAAATAAATATTTACAATTGTAAGCAAAATACCTTTAATTTGAGTACCCACACATAGATATAAGGTGGGAGGGGAATTTTGTTTTAGCCCCAGAGGGCCCTAGAAGGGCCGCCCCCCAAAAATTTTATGATTTTCGTTATCCTTGCACAATTACCTTTAATTTGAGTACCCACACATACCACTCAGTGGGCGGGCCAGTTTTTTGGGTCCTGGGGGTCCCACGGGCCTCAGCCCCCTTAAATATTAATTTTGGTTTTTTTTTCGTTATTCCGGAGGGGGTCCAATATTTTTTTTTCATACGCCCCGTAAAGTGCACTTTTGCCTTTTTTTTTAATAATCTCTTATTTTTATATTATGGAAAATTAATTTTTTTTTAAATTTCCATCAAATTTGAAAGATTTTAGCAGCTTTGAATCTCAACCTAACAAAATTTAGCTAAATCGTAAGAATTAAAATCAAAAATTAATGATTCATTTACAGCTCTGATAGGTATCAATTCAAATCTAATGCACTTTTATTATTTACATGTACATATCGATGTACATATTATGTATGTATTTAAAGTGCAGTAAAAATTTGTATAAAAAAAGTCGAACCAAATGAAATGTTTATTCACCAAAATGTAGGTATGTGTATCAGCGTTGCCAGAAGCTTTGGAAAGAAAATCATTATTTGGCGAAAAAACGATGTTTTGAAGAGACAAATCATAAAATTATTTTAATTCAAAAATTTTATTACGAAGGAAAAATGTAAAAACATCAATTTATATAAAAACAGATTTCGGCTGAAGTGCAGTTTACGAGGCAGAATTAAAAAAAACAAAATTAAAATTTTTTTTATTTCCTAAGCTATTCCCGCGAAGCTCTTCGCTTGTCTGCAGGACAGAAACCAGAGTCTCTGGCGGGAATCGAACCCGCAACCCCGGCGCTGATAGACTAGCTCGCTACCAGCCAGCCTACAGGGGCACCCATTTATAGGTAAGTTGGCTGAGGATCGTAGGGACCCCTGGAACCCAAAAATCGGTGTTTGTTATACCACAGAGGAGAAAATCATTGCGCCCGGCCGAAAGCCCTCTATTCAGAAAAGCTTCAGTTAGCGAAGCCGGTATTTTTTCAACCATAGGGAAGAAAATTATTGAGCCTGCCCGAAGGCCGGCTATGCAGAAAAGCTTTAGTTAGCGAAGTCGGTCTTAGTTATACCATAGAGGATAAAATCCTTGCGCCCAGCCGAAGGCTAGCTATGCAGAAAAGCTTTAGTTACAAACAGTATGAATATATTATTAAAGCCGGCTATGCAAAAAAGCTTTAGTTAGTGAAGCTGGTCTTTATTATACCATAGAGGAGAAAATCCTTGCGCCCTCCGAAGGCTGGCTATGCAGAAAAGCTTAAGTTACAAAAAAATTAAAAATATTTTTACAATTAGCATAAAACTGGATAGTGATACTTTATAAATTGAATGTATTTAACTCAACTATTTTAACAAATAGAAACTGGGAATTATTTCCTTCTGAAGGTTACTTTATATTATATTCAACATTTTTTATTTTTCGAATTTATTCTATGAGCTAAATTTCAGTTATGTATTTTATAAAGCTTTTATGTAATAGTCATATTCCTTCAATTTTTCAGAAATGACTTTATACACTATCAGACTATTATATTGTATTTCCTTGTTACATTTTACCTTAGCTTTCCGTTGGAAAGCAATGAGTTTGATTGTATGTACAGAAAAATTTTACAATTATTAGACACCAGCAGAATGTAATGCATTTTCTGGCCCGCTACGGCCTTCCAGTGTGACACAAAGAATGCTGACATACAATCAACAATGTAACAATGTAACAAGGAAATACAATATAATAGTCTGATAGTGTATAAAGTCATTTCTGAAAAATTGAAGGAATATGACTATTACAAAAAAGCTTTATAAAATACATAACTGAAATTTAGCTCATAGAATAAATTCGAAAAAAAAAAAAAAATGTTGAATATAATATAAAGTAACCTTCAGAAGGAAATAATTAGCATAAAACATTAAAAATTACAATATAAACAAAGTTTTTAGAATCGAAAGCATATTACCTTTAATTGGGTATCCACACATATACTTACATACATATATAAGAGGGTGGGTCCACTTTTTTTGTCCCATAAGGCCCTTAAAGTCCCACGGGCCTCAGGCCCCTTAAATGTTAATTTTGGTTTTTATCCAGACGGGGTTCAATTTTTGTTGCACTTTTTCCCAGATTTCTTAGTACATATTTATTTATTCATCAGTTAGGCAATACAAAGCCCATGTGGGACATTAAAATTATATTACACATTACAATATGAAAACTATTTTACTTCCAGTACTAAGAACGGAGCGCAAAAGCGACTCGATTAACCAACATTTAAAACAAAAACAACATTTCAAAATGTGCTTTAAATGTAAGTTAAACGAGTCACTGTTGCGCTCGCGTTCCTCAAACAGACAATTAAAATATGTATGTACATTAGGGCGGGTCGATTTGTATGGATGAAAAAAAAAATTAAAAATCGTATAGCAAAAACGTAATCTACATAAAATTCTACGAAAATTCTCCTAAGAAACCATGGGTCTAAAACAAAATCCTAGTCCGCGCCTCTCGACTTGAAAATTTTTTTACTTGGGTGAAAATTTTTTCAATGTTAAAAAAAATTTTGATTGTTAAAAAAAAATATAAAGTGCAAAAGAATAACCTTACTAAACCATTTTATTAAAAAAATTCGATTTCTTTTTGGAAAAAAGTAATTTTTTCAAAAAAAATTTTTTTTTCCAAGGCGGGCAAGCAAATTTTCAAGTCGAGAGGCGCGGATTAGGATTTTGTTTTAGACCCATGGTTTCTTCGGAGAATTTTCTTAGAATTTTATGTTGATTACGTTTTTGCTATACGATTTAAAAAAAAAAATCAACCCACCCTAATGTTCTTGCATACCTACATACTAACTGCCATATTTAAAAAAAGTACGGAATTTGTATTAAATAGATAAGTGAACGTGATATAATGTTTATTAGGTATACACACACCACAATAGTGGAGAAGGTATTATGCATTAGTGCTGATGGGTGTAACACCTTAAAATATTGGTCCGAGACCCACTTTAAAGTAGGTATACCGATTTACTCAGAATCACTTTCTGAATTGATCATATGTTCGGGCTTGACCAACTATACTTTCTTACTAGTTTTGACATTTATTAGTTTAAAAGATACTCGTGGTGACAAAAAAAGTACCAAAATTCAGGTTTTACCCCTTTACTCCCTAAAAGGGCCAGACTCTTGTCCGCTTATTTTTTAAAGAACAACGTTAATTATTACATTTTTTTCTGCCTCTTAGTTTTGGAAATATGAATAAGGATAGAATAGGAAGTTTAGCGCGCCATGTGATAAGAGGTTCCATTCTACAGTTCTAAAGTTTACCTTCAAATTTTTTAAAAGGTTTCATTAAAATTATTTAAAAAGGACTGAAATTCATTATTTCAAAAGCTTTCTATTCTAAAATTATTGATTATATAAATATTGGGAAAGAAGGTTTTTTTTTGTGAGCTAAGAAGCTGATACATTGTATTACATTTATCGAAAATTGTATACCTACAATGAATTAGTTTAAAACTTTTAAGCTAGTTTTGCTTTTGGTACCTAATAAATACTTAAACTTTTTTATTTTAATTATATCTGGGCATTTCCATTTTTGATATTTGTAAAAAGGGTTTTTATATATACAAAGTAATGAAGTAGCTCTACATTCAGAAAAAAAATTACAGTAATCGACGCTAAAGATTTGCAGATATAAGCAAAAATCTGCCCTGGCGTGACGTTAAAAAAACGGAAGTGGGTTTTGATTGCATTACAAAACTGAAAAATACTGCGAATTGAGCAAGAAGTTTTGTACAAAAACTTTTTAGTAAACTTAGAACTTATATAGATTTATTTTTTAAGCTATCAAATTTTAAAATCTTTGCTCGTTTTAAGGTAAATTAGGGAATTTTCAGTTAAAACTCTACTTTTTTTAATGTAACGCCAGATTGCAAATAAGGTTGTATTTTCGGACCTTGTTGTTCAATCGTTATCCCTTTTGTTACTTAATGTAGAGCTTGTTGCGCTTTACACCAAAATATAAAAAAGTAAACGATACATATAAAATTTTTTGAGAAACAATTTAAAATACTTCTGGCGTTACGTGACAAAAAGTAGACTTTTCGCTGGAAATGCCGTCTACGGCTTAATATGCAAACCTGCTAACATTTCTAATAGTAAAAAATCGTCATATAAGAAAAAATATCAAATCATAGGTATTTTAGTCAAAAAATCACAACAAATCTAGATTACAAACGCAGCTCCAAATAAAAACGTACTTAAGGTTACTGTCCGTCTATATCAGAGATAAATGTCAACATTATGTAATTGTTGGTCAATTTTCGTTGACATGCTAACATAAAACGTCAAATTTGGTTGCCAATTGAAAAAAAAGAAAAAAAAAAAAATATTGTGCATATTGTGTGGGACAAAATGAAGCAAGTTACTAGACGACAACAACAAAGACTGTACAAAATTTTTTTTGTCCTTACCCCGACCTTTCCGCTGACATCTACAAACCAAGAGTTGCGCACGAGACTTGCGCAAGTAACATGCCGAGTGTGAAAGGGGTCTTAGCAAATTATAGTTGAGGTAAAAGAACTAAATTATTAAAAATAAACAATAAAAAAAATTGCAAAAATTATTTTTGTCAATATAATTTTTTTCTTATTCTTTATTATTTAAATTTATATTAATTTGTTTATGCTTAAGTTCTTTTTTATATAAAAATATTATAACAACAAATAATAGGTATAATTAAACTAATATTTTTATATAAAAAGACCCAAAGCTTAAAAAAATTAATATACATTTACTGCCAGGCCCACAATGTCGACAAGAATATTTCTTAAGCCTATAGTACACGGAATGTAAAAACCCACATGTGTTGTGTGATTACGACAAAATTACGTCAGAACCATGTTTGACATTCCGTGTACTAGACGAAAACTAAATAATTTTTACATATACATACATATTCACAATTCTACCCAGCTAGCATTTTCAATCGTCTAGGAGTCTACTGGGAATCTCATAAAGAGTGTTTTTGATCGTCGACGAGCTCATTTTTTAATTGTTTTATTGAAATTGTATTGACAATAGAATTTTCATATTTGAAAAACGCTCTTATTTAGGTAGTTCAGTAATTGTTATACGACTCTTACAGACAGTCGCAAAAGGTTCATTCCGAGATTAAAAGACGAGCGTGTCAAAAAAACAAATAAAAAAATTTTGATGTTTTTGCTTTTGTTACTCGTCAGATAATCATCGGAAGATTCTTTTGGGAGTTGTATATTAAACATAATCGTCAAACAAACAGCCTATGCTAGCTGGGTAAAAACTTAATTAAAAATTAAATTTAAAAATCTAAAACTGGTAAATATTTTTTTAAAATCGTTTTTAGAACATAAAAATTAAAAAAAAATTCCCTTTGAAAAACCAAGATTTGAACCAGTGGACTCACAGTTTCTAAACTCAACCCCCTAGACGACTGAAACATAAAGGAACGTTGTTTGAATATCATTAAAATTAAATATGGCCCGTTTTAGGTTTTACAACTCAACTCAGTTGTTTGTACCATGTATGTGTGTTTGTTTGTTTCTTTTAGTATAGGCAGTGTTGTGTTACCGTACATTTACCGGCTTTGGCGAGTTTTTAAGTAGCAAAAATAATCAAAAATTCCTCTTTTATTTGTTGAAATTATTTCGTTAAATAGATGCAATAATAAAGAAGGGTGATAACGGAAATCATATTGGGCATTATGCTACTATATGTAAAGAAATGCTAAAGGGTATATACATATAAGTAATTTTTGGGGATTCAGTATTTCGGTTATAACACAGCCTTTTTTTTAACCGATTTGACAGATTTATATACCGACTTGTTTATGAAGAAATTTACCATTTACTTGAGTTATAAAGCTTGCACTCGGGGAGATCTATGGTTCCTGAAAGTGGGTATTTAAAAAAAAAATTTAATTTTGGTCATAACTTTTTTGTATCTGAACCGATTTTTCCGAGTTTTTTTATAAACTATATTATTATTATTATTATTTATTAGTAGTATTTAATACTTTTACATTACATTTCATTTAAGTATAAGTATATAAGTCATATTCATAGGACGTATGGCAGCCCTAAAATGTTTTTAGCCCATTTTTCAAATCGATATATCTCGATTCCTAGACGTGACCCAGCGAAATGTCGGGACACGTAAATTCTTTTTTACCGAAATAACATTTCCCGTTTGTTTCATCCCATCCCGATTTTGACTGTCGCATAGTGTAGTTAGTCTATGATGACGTAGATGCGCATTAGAAACTTTTTATGTACGGCTGAGTGCGCAATCTTGTTTCTTTGATTCATGCCTTTTCTTGCTACGTTAGCAACAGCTGATAAATAACTTTTTGTCAAAATGGTATACCGTTCTGGTGGTTCTGGGGAATCTTGACTAAATTCTATAATTATCGATTAAAATTATGAAATTTAAAATTTTTTCAAGTTATTATATATCAAAACACACAATTTAAAATTAAAAACACAATGTTTGAATATTTAATACAACTTTAAAATATTTTACAGTGTTGTAATCGTTTTCAAAATAAGAAAAACTTGAATGAATTCGCCTTGTATCAAGCGTATTTTCAAACAAAATTTCTATACAAATTTTTCAGAAAATATATTTCAAGACCAATTTAGTTTTTAATGAAATCTTCAGAAATTCACACGTAATTATTGCGGTAAAATTAGTTGCAAATTTTCAAAGTTTGCACAGAAAATCAGTTCTTAAAATTATAAAAAAACAGAAAAAAAATAAACAAAAAGTCGGTTTAGCGAACTTCAATCAATGCGAACTATAGAGTATGTTATACGTCATAAATTCAATTCGGATAAATACTTGTGTAATAGGGTGGCTGCGCTGATGATCACGGGATAACTCCGCTCGACACCGACGAGGACGCTGTTTACTATGCTGAACTAGCTGTCGGTTGACATCATGGCCGAACTGGGGGCGGTGGGCCTTTGGTCTACGCGGAATTATGGTTATGCCAGGGTCACGCTACACGCATCATATGACCTGGCGGGGCTGGACTATTGTACCAGGGCACAGTGGATGCCTGGGTAACCAGACTGCGGACAGTCTGGCCAAACGGGGCTGTCTTTTAGGCGATGTGTTCGTCGAGGGCCTGATCGGCATTTCAATGGCCCGCTGCAAGACTCATCAGACGAGAGTCGTACAGAAGGGCTCAGGATAGATGGCAGGGGGAGCATACCTGCCTGATGACCAGGACTTTATGGCCTGGCTATGACGCGGCGAGAACGCGCGTACTACTTGGTTATTCCAATAAAAGTAAAAAACAAAATTTATTAAATAACAATCACCAGTTTCGCTAACTTTAGCTGTTCTGGATGGCCGGCCTTCGACAACCGGGCGCAAGGATTTTCTGATCTTTTTTATAACAAATACTAACTTTGTTAACTAAATCTTATCTGCATATCCGGCCTTCGGCAGTGCCAAATTATTTCCACCTCTACGCTATAAAAATACCGGCTTCGCTAACAAAAACTTCTTTCCATAGTAATTATTATGCTTACTAAAAAATTGTATTATCGCAAACTCTTCTCCGCTTCTAAATGGGATAAGTATTTTTAAATAACTTTCGTATATAAAGAAAGAACTATTCAAAAGCTTTAAAATAATACAAATTTTGGCCATAGGTCCATAACTCGAAAACTATGCGTTTTCTTCTTATTTTTTAAATTTCTAACATCATAGGTAGTTGTTTTTTTATTTGGGGCTTCTTCGGTTAACTAGATTAAAGCCATAAATGATCAAAAACATGATAAAATCATCGTTCTGGCAACGCTGATTCACATAAAAGAAAAAGAGAAAAATGAATTCAGTTATGAGTGTATTGCACTTTGTGTACGAATAATAAAAAAGTGTCTGCAAAAAAGCAACAATACTGCGACAAACTTAGAAACGTAATTTTTCGATTCGTGAAAAATATATTTAAAAGAAAAACTTAATCAATATTTTCTAAATAACTGACTATTTCAATTTCTATCAAGATTTTATCAACATTTAAATAGTGATAACAAATAATAAATAAAAATTAATTTCTAAAAATGTTATACCTAGTTAAAGTTTAAATTAATGGGCCATGCATTTATTAAACTCTTAAATAAATGCCCGCACCCAAACTTAAATAGACTAGGAAAAAGTAAACAATGTTAATTAACACTTGAACATTTTACTGTTTTAAACAAATTTAAATGCTGCAGCAACAAACGTAACAGAATTTAAATAAAAAAGGTAAATGTTATAATTTTAAATTAAAACCGATTTTAGGAAATTGCAAGGGATATCGATAAGTTAAAAGTTTCTTGGGCATTACTGAAAAATAAGAGAACTTGGGATAGATCGTTAAGAAACTAATGTGGTTTACGGGCAGCACTGAAAAAATTTTTTGTTTGAATATTTTTTATTTTCTACCAATTTTGTTGAATAAAAATTTTAAAATTATAAAAAACGTAACGCACAAAAATTGCATTGAAAACAAAAACCAATTCAAAAATATTTTATAATTTTGTTGTTGCTTTCTATATAAATTCATATTTTGTTGTAATTAATTCATATCTTACAGCTATGGTGTAAGAGAGCCCCCTTAAGGAATGGAGATAGCGGCTAGGTATGTTAGAAATAAATGATTGAGATGAAAAATAAAGTGGATTTGGTCATACATTTGACCCATATAGGGGCATCCTAGGTGCTGCAGGGGCCAAATTTAAGAATTTTATTAAACCGCCATATGGGTATGGTTGAAATTTTTGGATTTGACTATTGCAGTGCCAATGATGCGTCTAGATGGGTAAAATGTATGACCAACTCCACTTTATTTTTCATCTCAATCATTTATTTCTAACATACCTACCCGCTATCTCCATCTGAGGAAATCGTCTTTCGTAAATTATTGTGTTCTAAATGATTATATTTTACATATATTCCCAGCAAAAAAAGACATGCAAAAGAAGTAGCAAATTCATGGGTTCCGCGGATAATGCACTGGTTCTTTTTTGAAACATGCATGATTTTAACAATAGCGTGTCATTGGCGAGCATGGGTTCACATTTAGGTAAACGGCTCGTCGTTTAAAATATTGCTTAGAACCAATAAAAGTTCAGTGATTAGATCGGGGTTTTCATTGATCCGGAATATTAACTGAAATGAGCGTGAATGAAAAGCAATGAATCTTTAATGATTTAAATACGTATTTTCATTGGTGATTAATATTAATTTTTATATACATTATGAGAATGTATTATAAATTTATTCAAGCGCTTCCGAAATTTGTTTGAGTTTTAAAGCTATTGATTTTTTTTAGGCACATCTGACTACCAGCAGAAATCGAAAAGTGAGTAGTCATGATGTTCTACAAAGTAAACAATGTACATAAAACAATGTACATGTATGTATATGTAGAATTGCAAATTAGTTTTCACAAGGTACTTAATGTGATTTAATTGTTATATTATTAACATTTTAATAACAATTACATAATTTTCATCAAGAATTATGTATGTACATGCATTTTGCAAATAAAATATATATGGGCATTTCCATGAGAATGTCAACCACGACTCAAAAAATTAAAACGCTTTAAACTTTTTTCAAATATGGTAAAAAGAAATAAAACGCCCAATTTTTACTATGCAGACGTACTTATAGCTTACTACAATTTTTAAAAAGCAAAAAATAAAAGTTTATACTGACTTTCTCTTTGATTCAATTTTAGTAACTGCAATTAACAATTTTCAATTTTCTTCCGATTAAATACATGCTTTAAAATTAGTGTTACAACAACAATGAACAAGATCCATGAGGAAAGACCAAGTATATAGTTCGATTAGCGGTATATTTTTTGGTTTGTTTTCGATGCTATTCTAATGCCATTTCTATTTGGCCAGTCTTAGGTGTTTCAAAATAAAAGTTCAAATCAAGATATTTGCTGCAAAAAAATATTGATCGGAATTTTTTTTTAATTGGTATAATCAAAATTTTATAAGCTTTTAAAGCTCGTCACGTACGATATTGTAAGTACTAAAATGCAACTAAATGCCTCATCTTATTATGTTAATATTAAGTTTAAATGTTGTCAAATCTTATTTTATTACAATCAAAATCGTCTTACAAAATTTTTTTGGAATCGGTCCATATTTGACCATAGCTCCCATATAAGTTCTACTCCCGAAACTACACCTTTTCCAATTGTAATTCAGAAAGCGTCACCTGTAATTCAGAAAGCGTCAATTGTAATTCAGATTAGTCAGTTGTAATTCAGAAAGCGTCAATTGTAATTCAGATTAGTCAATTGTAATTCAGAAAGCGTCAATTGTAATTCAGATTAGTCACTTGTAATTCAGAAAGCGTCAATTGTAATTCAGATTAGTCAGTTGCAATTCAGAAAGCGTCAATTGTAAATCAGAAATTGTCAATTGTAATTCAGAAAACATCAATTGTAAATCAGAAATTGTCAATTGTAATTCAGAAAGCAAAAAACTTGCATTAACTATTTATTTTTATTTTTTTATAACAAAAGAAAAAAATGTACACTAAAGAGCTAATATTTGGTTGTATTTTTAAATGCATATATTTATGATTATCGACCGACCGCCATGTCATTCATTGAGGACGCAGAAGCTTGGTGAACCGTACAGTGTTGCACAGCACGAGCGCAATCACCCCCAGTTATGGTATTTGTTGCACGATCTATAATTTCCTCCAAGTAGATCAATCTTTGTTCTATCACGCCAGGACCTGTAACGTTTGGAACACGAATGTTGCTTTTGGCATAGGCTTTAACTTTCGACCAAATATTTTCAATGGGATTTAGCATTGGAGAGTAGGGTCCGAGCCGCAAAAGAGATGCTGGCGTACTATTAATTACTCTTTCAAGGTTTGAATGACAAGGTGCGTTGTCAGCAACAATCACCAAATCTTCCAGCAGATTACCCATATCTTGCCACTTTTGCATTAATGTAATCACCCAGTCATTTGCTAATTGTGCAGTAAATGAACCCCTTCTACGTTCCACGTGTACGATTCCTGTAGTTGAAATTGCTCCTATTAAATGTATGTTAGGACCTCTTGATGCTGGAAGGTGTTGTACTGCTCTTTCCCCAGCTCTTGCACGGCCTCTCGTTCGACGGCAAAACAAATTAAAATTGGTTTCATCCATCCAAACAATTTGCTTTCCATGCTGTATGTAGTGGTTCAAGGATTGAACATATTCAGCTCTTTTCCTTTTATTTGCCTCAGAGTTCATTGTAACTGGTTCAAAGTGTACTTGTTTTGTAGTGAACATTCGGCCTTCTAAATAATTACCTATTGTTGACACAGATAACGATTTGTTGAAATGACTTATAACCTTTTCTTTAAGCTGCATTAATGTTATGGTAGAGTCTTCTTCTACCCACGAAAGCATCAAATCAATTTCATCATTAGAAAGGATTTTTGGCTTTGTACCACCTTTTGGTTTCATTTCGGTATCACCAGATTGGATCCAAAAATATGCGGTCTTATATTTAATTCCTAGTGATGTAGCCAAACCTATCCAATCTTCACCTCTGTTAGCACAATTAACTATCCTTTCACGGTCTTTTGCACAATGTTTTTTATATTTTTTTCTTTCAATTTCATATTTTCCAGTCACTATTGCTCTGCAGATTGGACAAGCACTATCTTCAACATCCGTTATGGGCTGTGCGCACTTCTTGTGAAAGAAATGCAGGCATGGTAGCAAGCGTATAACTGAATTCCTTGTCATAACAGATTGGCAAATTGCACAATTATCCTTAAATTCCATTTTTTTTTTATTTATGTCAATATTACGTTTTAAACTGTTTAAAGTTTTAAATAGACTATGTATTTACATATATTTAAATGGATTCAGAAATTTTATTGCAAAAAAAAAAAATCACGGGCTACTATGTTTATAATTTTTCCTCACAAAACTTTTAGTGATTTTTCTTTTTTACATTTATTTTATTCTGAATTACAATTGACGCTTTCTGAATTACAATTGACAATTGCTGATTTACAATTGACGTTTTCTGAATTACAATTGACAATTTCTGATTTACAATTGACGCTTTCTGAATTACAACTGACTAATCTGAATTACAATTGACGCTTTCTGAATTACAATTGACTAATCTGAATCACAATTGACGCTTTCTGAATTTCAACTGACTAATCTGAATTACAATTGACGCTTTCTGAATTACAACTGACTAATCTGAATTACAATTGACGCTTTCTGAATTACAACTGGAAAAGGTGTAGTTTTTAATGTGATAACTTCCTTAGAATTGTTGGCATTTACATAAAATTTGGGGACAATGACTTTTGCGATAAGTACTATATCATGATAAAATGTTGTGCGGGTAGGTCCAAAAATTAACCACAGGTCCCATATAAACCCCCTTTCTTAAATCGGCTAGGGGCACACAATCTCATATATGTAGATGGAGATAACTAAATATTCGGCACAAATTACTTTTATATAATTCTTAACTTCATAGCATAATTCTATTCTGGCGATCTTGATTTGCCATGGGTCCCAAATAGGGTACACCCTCAAAATTTTTAAATATTATAGTGTAGGGTGTCATATGGTCGGGCTTGACCGACTATACTTTCTAACTTGTTTGTTTAAAGTTTTTATATACATATGTACATATATTTACAAAAAATATTTTTCATGCCTTGTAAATACTATAAATCTGTCACGTACGGTATGTCACGAACGATATGTATAACAGTTTGTTCATTATTAAACCATCAAAAAAAAATTTTTCCAATTATGGATTATAAAGTTAAAATATCTGGTTTAATGTTAAAAATTAAAAAAGATTTCGTATTTTTTTACATTCACCCCAAAATCACTTCCGTTTTACTTTGCTCGATATTTTGGACAACAAGGTTCCGAATTTAATAATTTTTTTTTTCATATATAGTACCCTCTAAATGAAACCTAATGATAAAAAAAATTTCCAGTATATACTATTTTGGCAAAATTTCTATCTCTCTGAAGGTGTACAAATGTCACGTACGATTACATGGAAATGCCCATATATTAAAAAAAAACAACTCAATGATTAAAGTCAATTGTATATAATATTCGTCCCCTTTCAATCCTAAAAGAATACCAAATTATAGTGAGAAATTGTAATTCCTAAATAAGAGTTGAATGGGTACATCGCAAATTAAATTAAATAATATTTTGCATAGATTTGTATTGATCGCGGAAGGAATACCCGGAATCCCAGGAAATTTAAAAATAAATCCATCTTTCCCGGGAAATGAAAAACTCTACATAGCAAACATGTCTGTTTAACCTGACACATTTTAAATACCTTTATTAATCAATTAACTGATTAGATATTATATAACACAGTACAACACATGCTTTTGGGACTCAATTCTGATAATTGCTTATGAAAGTAGACCCAAAAAGAATCTTCTGCATCATTAGTTTGTTCATGGTACCTCAATAAATAATTTAAAAATTAATTTGAAGTTAGTAAGTATCGTATAGGGGAATTTGTCACGTTTAAGGCTCTTTTGTTTGTCATAACTCGAGAACCACTAGTCCGAATAAGCTGAAACAAATTTAAAAAAATTAAGAATTACAATTTCTTTTTGGGTCTACTTTCATAAGCAATTTTCAGAATTGAGTCCCGAATCAATCACCTGGAAAATGTTGTACTGTGTAATTCTACTTACTTTACTGTTTAAAATTTTTGTTTTTGAAAAATTTTGCGACACCAAAAAAAGCACGGCGATTTATTTACGAGTAAAATCATTCATTCACTCACTTACTACCTTTGTTTTTGTTCTAACTTGAAAATAATATGTTTACACAAAAAGTTGGAAAAAACTGTGTTTTTAAGCATTGAATTGACAGTTTGTGGATCATAAGTAAAATATACAAAACGTAAATTAAAAATATAAATACATGTTTTGTTTAAATTGCCACAGCGAAAACAAATAAATTTTAATATTTAATTTAGTTGCGTTTAAAATGCATTAGCTAAAAATTCTATGAATTGACTTTTTTTAGGAACACATAAATTGTCAAAAAGTATTAGGCACACATTGTATATATGTACATATGTATGTTAGTTTAAAAGAAAGTTTAAACCTAGAGATTAACTAAATGTATCATGCACTTTCGAATTAGCTTAAAAAAAACAATAACAATCTAAATTTTGTTCTTTATGCGATAAGAACCATTTTAATGAAAAAGAATACCTTTAAATAAATTAATTTCCTTTGATAATCCCATTTCTGTGTATTAATATACAATAATTTATTTATTTTTGTAGGAAATACTAAAAAATTAGTTACATATATTCAACCAGAAATCATTTAAAAAATATTAGAATAACATGAGCCATGCCTTCGGCACGTCCTGGCAGTCTAAAAGATCCGGAAATAGCCGAATTATTTAATAAACATGATCCAGAAAAGATATTTGAAGATCTACGAGAAATTGGCCATGGCTCCTTCGGTGCAGTTTACTATGCACGATGTAATCTTACCAAAGAAATTGTGGCCATCAAAAAGATGTCCTATACGGGCAAACAAAGCTTGGAAAAATGGCAAGATATACTCAAAGAAATCAGGTAACATTTTAAATAACTTTGAATCATGCAGTTCATTATAAAAATAACAAAAAATATAAAATTTTCAAGATTTCTACGTCAATTGAACCATCCCAATACGATCGAGTATAAAGGATGCTATCTACGCGAGTCCACAGCATGGCTGGTAATGGAATATTGTGTAGGTTCGGCTTCAGATATTATTGAAGTTCATAAGAAACCACTGCATGAAGATGAAATCGCTGCCATATGTGATGGTGTCTTAAATGGCCTGAGTTATTTGCACAGCTTGGGTCGTATTCATCGTGACATTAAAGCAGGCAACATCCTGTTAACCGACAATGGTGTTGTGAAGTTAGCTGATTTTGGTAGTGCAGCTATAAAATGTCCAGCTAATAGCTTTGTTGGAACTCCTTATTGGATGGCTCCCGAAGTGATATTAGCCATGGACGAGGGTCAATACGATGGCAAAGTTGATGTTTGGTCATTGGGTATAACCTGCATTGAATTGGCCGAACGAAAGCCTCCATATTTTAATATGAACGCTATGTCAGCTCTGTATCACATTGCTCAAAATGAATCACCAACATTACCGGTAGGTCGTTTTTTTAGTTGCCACTTTGTTGTTAATTTCTTAAAGAAATAATTTCTCTTTGCAGAAAAACGATTGGTCAGATACATTTTGTGATTTTGTTGATTTATGCCTCAAAAAGAATCCCGCTGAACGTCCCTCATCTACAAAATTATTGGCTGATCAATATGTGACACGACTACGTTCGGACACAGTTCTATTAGAACTTATAGCTCGAACTAAGGCAGCTGTTAGGGAATTGGATAATTTAAATTATCGTAAAATGAAAAAAATTCTTATGGTTGATACCTGCGAGACTGAAAGCGCCATTGGCGACACAGACGATACACAGGACGAGCATGCCGGTGGCGATAGTAGCAAGAGTAATAGTATTACGTCGGAACATTCTATACAATCTGTGGGTGTATCGGCGGCCAGTAGTCAAGTAGTACATAATCTCCCAACTATTTTTTGAACAGCACAAACTACTTTTTATTAATTCATTATTTTTTTACTGCATTTATTTAGAGCTCTTCGTCAAACTCAATACCAGCGCAAAATCATCACGGTGTTGTTATGCATCCTTATCAACATCAACAATCCCAACATTTGGGTGCGATGAATTATCACCATTCACATCATCAGCAGATGCATCCACATCAGCAGCAACAACATGGGCAACATCAACAGGCCATAAGTGGCGCTGTTTCACGCAACTCTTCGCGTCATCGCAATTTGCCACCTCTGCCTAGCATTATGCACAATATGAACAATAATGTTACACCCACGAATTCCACAGCTGTTGTACCAGCGCCTCTGCCACATCAACAACAAATCCTGCAACAGCAACAACAACAGCAGCAGCAACATTCAATATTACCCATGTCTATGGGTGGTGGTATTGGTTTACAACAGCAACAATCCTGTTCTAGTATGGCAGGGGATCGTATGTCGCAACAACCACAACCACCACCAATTCAACCTCGTTATCTTTCCTCACCGGCTGCAGCAGCAGCCGTATATGCTGCTACATCTTCTAATAATGAACATGGTCCCAATAATTTTGCTACCATACGTACTACAAGTATAGTCACTAAACAACAGAAAGAACATATGCAGGTGAGAAATTTCTTAATAACAATTCACTAAATTTACATACACACATGTACATACATACTGTATCAATGTGTCAATATTATTATTCATATACTCATCGTTAAAATTAACTGCCTGGCCCACGATGACGACAAGAACATTTCTTTCGTATATTTATATTGAAAACAAAAACAAATTTTGTTTTTTATTATTGTTTACAATAAAAATATGCGAAAGAAATGTTCTTGTCCACATTGTGTGCCTGGCAGTAAAGGAGACAAAAAATTAACAAAGCAAGTTAGGTTTTTCATATAAATTAAGCAATTTGTTTGAATTAAAATCTTACAACAACTACAGTGGAATCCCGATAATTCGTAATCGTAAGAGACCGGCCATTTCTTACGAATTATACGGTTTTCGATTTAGCGAGGTTTCGATTTTACGGGGTTAAAAAAAATAAATACGAATCACCTGGGTTTTTCAATTTATTACTAAAATGATAAAAAAAAAACAATTGTGAAAAATAAAATACAAAATAAATACATAAAATAAAATAGCCAATTCATTTAATTAGCGTAAAATTGAAGAAGGACTGAAGTAAGAGTTGATGGAGCAAATTCAAATCGCTTAGCAACATATATTTTTTTCTCTATTGTCAATGGCTGCAAAAATTTGTTGTTGTAAAACCGACAGTATTTTTATTATTCATGTAACAAACTGATCTTAAGAAAATAATCACACACACAACCAAAAACAACTCCAAAAAAATAGCCGTGAACAAAAAATCATTCTTTCCATGTTTCTGTTGTTTTTACATATTACGAATTTTAACTGGTAGTTATCAAACAATAACGATTTATAAGAGGTAAAGATTTTATTTGAAAAAAAATTACGAATTAGCGAGGGGACCAAAATGTATGGACATTTTACGAACTAACGAGATTTTTTCAAGGGACCGACAGTTTATTAGGAATTATCGGGAATGAAGATTTATCGGGGTACGAATTATCGGAATTTAACTGTATAAAAATGCTTGCATTGAACATTATGAGGCGCCGAATTTCAAATTTATTTAAATAAATTTGAGTTAAAAAGTATTGTTTAAAACAATAAATATTAAAAGAAATCGCGAAGTTAGAACAAGAAGGTTCTTTCTGCAACTAATATGTCAGTTAGAACCTAGTTGTTATAAGGGCGCGAAATATTTAAATTAAACTATTAAAATATAAGTGCCTATTATGAACTAAATTCGATTTTCGACAGCAGTCGAATTAGCTGATCGAACGAATTTTCATTTGGTATTATGGCGCGCATTCGATAAAAATTTAGTATTGTGATTTTGTTAATTCACAGTAGTACACGTTCGATCAGCTGTCACTTAAAATAAAAAAATTTTGTTTACAAATTTTAAAATAAAATTAAAGTTAAGCGTGACCACTGCGGAATTATGGTTGTTTTCAAATAATTTAGCTTCAGTGGGGTTTCATCCCACTTTTTTAAATGCTGAAATTTGCTGCAAATCATTTGGTCAAAGAAGAATTTTGTTCCATAAGGAATATGGGCGTTTCCAATTGCTGTTTACGACGTTGGATTTGCATAAAATGAACAAAACTGATAAAGAATATGGTATTTAGTATAAGAACACAAAAAAATTTACAAATAGTTACATTTTCAACAAGTTTTTTATATTTATTTGCACCGTCGAAAGCAAATTTGTTTTCGTTGAAAAATTCGATGCCCAACGAAATTTTCGACGGTGCTGCCAACTCATAATACCAAATTAACATTCGATAGTCGATGTTCGATAGCCAGCGATAATCGTTTATCGAATGTAACTCATAATAGGCACTATAGACTAAATATAATACTAAAAGTTCAATTGAGCTTAAATTTTATAAACGTAAGTTGCAATGCTTTATAACTCTTAAGAGCAGTGCTTTGTGCATCATTAATTAAATTAGCTTTTTATTTATTTTATTTAAGTAGCAAATGCTTATTTTTTGGTTTACAAGATAGAATGTTTTTGATTGAAAACAAATTCCGATCATAAAAAAACAAAAAAAAATTGCTTTATTTGTTAGGTTTTTTTTTTTTTTTTGCTTATTTTGGCAATATCAGCTTTTTTTTTAGTTATTTTAACAATATTGTTTTTTTTTTACTTATTTTGCCATTTTAAGATAATTTTAAAATTTTCATACGAAAAAAAAATTATTTAATAAATTTTTGCAAAAATCGTTATAATCATCCCTATCGTGAATAAAAATTCCTTGGGAGTTTTTTTCGTTTTCCCATTTTTACAATTGAATTAACATAGTGCCCATTTAGACAGGGAAACATTTGGAAGGGAAACATTTTGTTTGTTAGCAAATTACGGGAGGGGAAGAGAGAATGGTTTTTGTGTTCGGTACTCGGCGACACTCTTTGTTCTATTTTTCTTTGTTGACATTTACTTTGCTTTTGAGAAAAAAAACAACAATATTAACAGAATGTTTCCGGCAACATGTTCGTCTATGTGACCGAGAATGAAAAAACAAAATAGAATTTCAGATGTTTTCCTTCCAAATGTTCGCTCGTCTAAACTCGGACATAGGAAAAATGGAAAAAGGGGAAAAACACCCAAGGAATTTTTATTCGCGATAGGGGTGAATATTTTTAAGAGCAACTTTTTTATAAATATATACTAAAAAAATCAATCCCTTTTGTGCTGTAACAACTCTGGTTAAAAAAATCGTTATAGTAATATTTTGTCAAAATCACTTTCTGAGTCGATCTAACGATGTCCGACCGTCTGGCTGGTTGGCTGTCATTGTAACCTTGTGCGAAAAGTACAGGGGGTTACAGCGTATTTCGATTCGAAAGAAATAATTTGCGAGTTCGAACACTTTGTATTGTATATTACGATTTTCGTACTATTTGTTTCGAATGAACGGAAGTTGTTTATTCCTTTTCGAAAACAAAAAGTCCCTTTCGTAACGGCAATTCTCTATTACGAACAATTAAAATCCCTTTCGAAACTCCAAAGCGCCAGTTATGTAAAAAGCGTTAGGAAATTTGTCGAAAGTTATTTTGTTAGTGACAAAGTGCAAATGACAAAGTTCAAGATAAATTAAATTATAAAACAAACAAATTAAACCTAATAATATAAGATTTGATATAAAATTAATGTTTACTAATGTTATTATTGAAAATGTTTTAATATTTGTAATCTTGAAATTTTAAAAAAATTAAAAAAAATTACATTTACAAATAAAGAGCCGTATAAAGTAATGGTTGGCTTTTTCTGTTGACTTTTCAAACCACAGGGAAATACAAAAAAATTTTTTTAAAAAAACAATTGTAATATTTTTCACACATTGAGTAGTATTTATTATTTGTTTTGTTGTGGTATAATTTCGTCCATTTTGGGTTTTTTAATAGCAATGCTACCAATTTTTAATCAAATTTCCCATTTGTTTATAAATACAACTCTGTCGCCGTTTCGAACGAGTTACGCAAAACGGTTTAACTTTCGCATCGGAAATTGCTTTCGAATAATTTTGCTTTTCGAATCGAAATACAAGGTAGCCCCCCAGTAGCTCGTTTCTGTATTTTTCGCATCGTAAATTTTTTTCACATGAAGTGTGAAACAACAAATTCCATCGTTTCTCGTTTTGCGAGAAAAAAGTTTTTCTGTATTTAAATGCTAAAACAGACAACATGATTCAGTTTTAACTGGAATATTTCCAGTAATTAAGTGTCAAATAAAAGCGAAACGTCAACAAAAGAAATAAATATAATAAAAACAGGGCTGCCAGATTTTACGATTTATCTTAATTTTGCCGATTTTTGCTCCGAAAATAGCAAAGTGCCGATTTGCTGATTTTTTCTAAAAAAGTGACGAAAGCAAAAAACAAATCAACTATATTTTATAACTATACCTATATTTATTGTAGCTTTCTATAAAAATTCATATTGAATTTTTTTTAAAAAAACAATATATTCTGAAGAAATTTACAACAAATTTATATATGTATTTGATCTTCTTAGCTTATGTGTGAAAAAAAGTTGATTGTCTATAACCCGTTTTTTAAAGACCCGATATTTTCAATTTTAATTACCCAAGTCTATTTCAGGTAGAAAAGAAAAAGTAAAGTTAATAGTTATAAGAATAGGTTAATTATTGATTTATGGGTAAAAATTAGAAAAATTAAAACGTGTTTTTCACTCATATCTCAGCCATTTGTGAACAGATATTTTCAAATTTCAATAATATCCTATTTGAACTACATACGATACAAATTTAAAACAACGTCATCAATTCTAGGTTTTTCGCAAAAATAAAAATCCTAAATATTTATTATACTGTCATTTAAGCGGATTTAAAAATTTTTAATTTATTGGTATTTGTATAAACATATATAATTTAAATAAGTTTGTATGTTTATTTTATTAATCTAGACTTCTTTTTGTTTTTATAAAAATATTTATTTTATTTTTTGTTAATATTTATTTTTAATATGATATTTTGTCACGCCTTCAGGAAAAAAAACAATTTTAAATTTTTATCGGATCAAAGAAAATAAATAATTATATAAAAAATAGACCTCAAGCTTAATAAAATAAATATAAATTAAAACAAATTAAGTTCGAACAATAGACAATTTATATGTACATATGTATGTATAAAATACCCATGAACTTTGACTGTTTTTGTTTGATTTAGTTTGATTCAAAAATCTAACAAAATTTGTTTATATGTAATTGATTTTAAATTGTCCGATTTTTTAAAACAAAAAGACGATCTTTTTATTTTTCTCAAGAAATTGACGATGTTTACGCAGGCAGCCCTGAATAAACCCAAAACAAGGAAAGGCTAAAAATATAACAATGGTGTTTTCTTTAGTTTCATAATTTAAATTATGCATTCATAATTAAAATTCTTTTTATTTTTTATTAATATTAAAAAAATAGTAGTATATACATATTTTTAATTTTTTATTTATTTATTGTTTGTAATACAAAAAGCCTTCAAGGCCAAAGCTCATTACTGGAATATTATATACATTATGACTTAAAAAATAGTATAACGTTCGTTTATTTATAACATTTCTATACAATAGTACAATAACGGTTATGGGTATACGATGCAATCCTTTAAAATTTCAGTTTTATTAAATACTAACCACAAAAGCTTATCAGCGAAGGCAAAGAAACAAGAATCAGGTATATTATTAAATAGAAAAAAAAAAGAATTTAACAATTACACTGAAAGATAATTGCCAGACTCATGTAGGTGTAGTAAAAACCGTTTTTTAAAAAGTTCATATGATATAGAGAAAGTGCGTAGACCATGTGGTAAAGTGTTCCAATATCTAGCTATCCTAACAATAAATGAGCGTTCAAATAGGAAGCATGATACAAGAGGAATAATCAGTTGAGGATTTCTTGTAGATCTGGAAAATAAAAATTTTGTATATAGTTCGTTTGGAATATTATACCTCATTACTTTGTAAAAGAACAACAAATTACGTAGATGTAATTATTGTTTAAAGGAGCAGCCAAGAAAAAAAGTCACAGCATGTGATGTACTGTCCCTATACGCAATGCCATAAACAAATCTTACAATTATTTTTACAATTTGCTCAATTTTACGAAGATTATACGAAAAAGTTCCAGATACTACCTCAATGCAATAATTTACAAGTGACATTAAGAGTGAATGAGTAAGAATATACTTAACTCTAACTGGGAGATATAGACCACAATGATAAAGTCTCCTGAGTCCAAAAGTCACTCGAGATGCTATGGTATCAATATGTTCGTCAAAATTAAGATATTGATCAAGTATAACACCGAGACATTTAATAGAATTAGTGTATGTTATGATTACATTACCAATTTCAATCCTAGGATGAACAACATGACGGTGCATAGTACGGAACATTATGGCTTTAGTCTTTGAGATATTTATCAAGAAAGTGTTCGAAACCATCCAGTCATGTAGCTTAAGGAGATTAAAATTAATTACAGCCTCCAATACGTCAGGAAATTCTCTACAATTTCCAAAAAGCAGTTGTATATCATCAGCAAAGATAAACGGTTTAACTAGGTTCATGTCCAAACACTCAACACAATCGTTTAAATATAACAGAAACAAGGTGGGCCGATAATTGAACCCTGTGGCACACCACAACAAATTGGAATAACTTCAGAAACAATCCCATTTAAATCCACAAATTGAGATCTGCCATGTAAGTAAGAATGAATTAGTCTACAAGCCATTATAGAAAACTTAAATTTATCTCTCAACTTGTAAATCAAAGTGGAATGATTCAAACGATCAAACGCTTTGGACAGGTCTAGTGACACCATAACACAATCTCTATTATTATTCAAATGTTCTCTGATGCCATCCGTTATTCCTAGGAGCATACCCGTAGTATTGTGTTTATCCCTAAAAGCATACTGTGAATTCGAAATTAAGTTTTCCCTAGAAATGTAGTCTATAATCTGAAACTTTAACAAATGTTCCATAATCTTGGATATGGCCGGTAAAATACTAATGGGACGAAAAGTCCCACTCGAGTCCCTCTTGGGAATAGGTACAGTCCTACTTAATTTCCATTGATCAGGATATGTAGAAGTCGTTATAATCATATTAAATAAGTGTAGTAGAGGGTCCAAAATATAAGGACAAACAAGCTTAATAAGTTTGATTGGAAGTCTATCAGCACCTAAGGAATTAGACTTAATTTTCTGCAGCGCACTAATTAAGTCATCACTACATATCATATCAAAGGAGAAACCCGAAAGCCCATCTCCAAAATTTCGAATAAATATCTATATTTAGTTTTTCTCGCACCAATTTCAAATGTGACTTATTTTGACAGTTCTTGTAAGAAACTTTTCGCAAAATATTGTTACAGAAACACTTTTTCTCACATCCTTCCAATAATTGCTTTAAAATTATTTAAATGACAGTTAATTCTCGCAACGAAAAGATACAGAAACACTTGTGTGAGAAAAACCATTTTTTGTTTCATTTTGCACTGTTTTTGTCCCGATTCACTGGTTTCATGCGGAAAATTTTACGATGCGAGAAATACAGAAACGGGCTACAGGTCGCAATTTTGAAGAATATTTAATGAAATTTGGTACATAGGTTCTAATTGGTACAAGAGCAGATCGGTCCATAATTTCATATAGCCCCCATACAAGCTGCTTTCCGGAATAAAGTCTTTGTGGTCACTATCAAACCAATTTTAATGAAATTTAAAACATATGTAGATATGTATGTCCATTTTTATATTTGAACACATAAGGTATGCATTTTGCAGCGGAATTTTGAGTCCAATCGTATAAAATGTACTTCAGAGCCAATAATCAATTTTAAATGTTTTTTTCTGTTAGGACCACCACTCAGGGGATGACTCCTACTAATGCATTGAATTGTGGAATGCATTAAACTAGGAAAATAGGTTATGGGAAGGAGGATAGAGTGAGTAGTGCTTGTGAACATTTGACTTGAACCTATTCATGTTATAAGTAAGAGGGAAGACTTCAGCAGGAAGGATATTCCACATACGAACAGTCCGGGAAAAAAACTAATTCTGTCTGTAATGCGTTGTACGATTCTCTTGCCAATCTACCACAAAAGGATTAGTTCTTGAGGAAAAACGTGTATTACGAGCAAACGTACGGGTTTCGGGAACCAGACCCCTAATTTCGTCAGAACACATCCCATTGTAGTAACGATAAAACAGGCAAATACAACCCACATTGCGACGGTGCTCAAGGGAGTCAATAGAATTGAATACCCTACTATCACCAATGAGAACCTTCGCCCTCTACTGCATGCGGTCCGCAACCCGAGACGTCCCCTAATTCGCCCAAGAATCTACTGCAGTGGCACAAAAAGTGCTCAACTGTCTCCAACTCCTGAGGGTTCTCACACAACCTGCACATATCCGACAAGTCGGATTCTTTCCTCACCGCCATCCTGCCTATCATACAGAGGCCCGTGATCATTCCTATCATGGTTCTAACGTAGACCCTACTCCTGCCCAGCAGCAGTCCCCGAATCGGACTTCCTAAGCACCGGCCACAGCGTCAGTGATACCCGGCAGTCCGTTCGGTTCCCCCAGGCCCGATTTGTCGCGCCCAGAATCCACTCTCTGATTTTTCACAAATAGAAGCCTATTGGAGGCCTAACCGCCTCCATACAGTTAGGGTCCTCCATCTCTGAGCCCTGTCTTACCAACTCATCAGTACGGCCTATGTCGCAGTGACCCGGCACAAAGCACAACCTCAGCATATATTTCCCTAAGACTTCCTCTAAAACCCTCCTACAATCATCAACTAGCTTTGAGTTTACATAACAGCCCCTTACGGCAATAAGAGCTGCCTGGCTGTCCACATATATAGTGACCTCAGAGCCCCTGTCAATGTTGTCCCTTATCAGTTCCACGGCCCTCAAGACCCCCAGAACCTCCGTCTGAAAGACACAACAGTCGTCAAGAAGCCTATATGACCTTCTAATGTCCAAATCCTCAATATAGACGCCCACACCCGTGCCCCTCATCTTCGAGCCATCAGTGAAAATAGCAAATCCACCAAATAATCTGCTGCTACCTGACCAGCTCTCCCTAGAAGGCACTATTACTTCCGGCAACCGCCCAAAATCCAACTTGGTGCCCACATAATCAGTGGAGCCGGGTGGTCCCAGGCAATAGCCACCATCCTCAATCTCACTTAGGATCCGTGAGTGACCCTGCGTGACATTCCCCATCAATCCTAACTCCCTCAGTCTAAGAATGCTCCTGGCCGCCATTCCCATCACATACAGCACAATAGGCAGAAGATGTAGAATGACATCCAGGGCAGCCTGAGGAGTACTTATCATGGCACCTGTCATGCCAATTGAAGCACACCTCTGAGCCTTAGAAAGAAGGTTCCTACGACTAGCCAATCCCAATGACTCCCACCACACACAGCATCCATACGTAAGAATGGGTTTAATACCGAAGTGTACAGTGGATAGAGGCGATTTTTTCCCAACTTCGTCTGATAACCCCATATAAAATTAGAAGCCATCTCTTTACAGGGCATTATAAACACTCTCTTTTTATACGGGGCGTAAAGTGAAATGCCTTATGACATTTAAGGGTGATTTTTTTTAGAATAAAACACGCTGCCCTTTTAGAGAGCAAAGCATTTTTAAGAAACGAACACCAAATTGCATTTTTTTAAATAAAATGTGACATTTTTTGTAGAAAAGAAAACACCAATAGACTCAGCTCTTTTGTTGATGTCGGCACTTCCCCATTGGGTGTGGTGTGCATTGACGTCACAACCCAGTACCAGTCTCGAGCCACTTCTGCCCGAGTGCTCCACCAACTCCCGTACTTCTCACCAGGCGGTTCGGTAGCCTCGTATGGCAAGTATACCGATGCTAGTGCCAGAACCGTCCTTTCCTTGGCCTCTCCTGTCACAACCGTGAGGTCTCCATTTCTGAAAGAATGAGAAATCATAAATTTATACTCAGTTCTCGCCAGTATACAAGTTCGTACCATATCATCCGTGTGGGGTACGAACAAAGTATACCCCGTGACCTTTAATCCAACTACCCTGTTTTTGTTAATCCAGGGCTCTTGGATTAAAGCCACTTCCACGTTGTTGTCGATGAGTTCGGTTGCTAATTCGGTTGAGGCTGCTTCGCAAGTTGCTGGTGCAAGTTTATCTGCACCACTTTCATCCTTTAGGGTCTATCATCTTTAGAGAACCTAAATTTGATAGACCTCAACCCGAATACAGCAACCCCTCCCATCGACTTCAGCTTTTTGAGAGACTCCTAGTCTACTGCGAACCTGAACTCTCTCCCTTGGTTCTCCTTATAACCCAGTGAAGCTATCAACTTCCACTGGCCTGTAATGAGACCATCGTTCTGGTTGGCCAGTAACCCCAGTATTACCTCCACCGGTTTTATTGGTAGAGGTATCCATACCGTGACTACCGGCCTTAATGGCAACTCAGACGCTAGTATCGTCCAGTCTGACTTCAGGGCAAGCGCTGCCACACCTGCCAATTGCAACTTTAAAAACTTAAAGGTTTTTTGATTGCCACAACTGACAGTGTTGGCACCCCTTGCCCATTCAGCCCCTTTGAACGATACTTCGTCCCTAGCACCTGCCATTTCTCGACACTGATCCTTCCATCGGGAACAATACTATCAATGACCGCCGCCAGAATACCGTCCTTTCCCGACGACTCTCAGCTTCCTTGACGTGGAGGATTGGTCCTCTCTGGAGCCAGTTCTCTTTGTGATCTCCTTGCGGAGATCCTTGACGTGGAGGATTGGTCCTCTGTGGAGCCAGTTCTCTTAGTGATCTCCTTGCGGAGATCCTTAAGAGGGCCGGCCCCCCTCTTGGGGGCCTAAGCAGAGTTCTGTCGGTGATCACCCGATTTCCCTGCAGATGTTGACTGATTTGTCCCGGTAATTCCTTTAGTGACTCCCTTTAGGGGGTGACTGTCGGAGATTATCAGGACTTTTCCAGTCCTCAACGCGCGACTAGTATTGGGTGATTCGTCCGCAGGCTCAGCTCCTTTAGCCGTGACCATGCTGTCACGGTTAAGAGGAACAGGTGCTGACTCTTTACCCTCCTTTTTTTCATCCGCTCCCTTATTGGAGGATTCCTCAGAAGAGTTTCCTGAGGATTCTTTGTCTTTACTGACAACCTTTGAGTCCTCAGCAGCCCTTGCTGTGTATCCCGCAGGATAGGGAATGCCTAGGATATCACCGACAGAACCCTGGATTCGTTCGAATCTATCAACGTTCTTTCGGTGCTTCCTCAGCAAATGACTATCCCGCCCATCGTGCAGTGAGGAGTCTTTCTTAGCTATCTTTTCTAGAAAGGCTAAGGAGACTCACACCACTCTTGGCTATCTGATGTGACCTGTTCTGTCGCATCCTGCCGAAGAATGGGTTTTGATACACTCGCCAATCCACTTTCCGTCTCGAGTGTGACCTCAGAAGCCGATGGTCCAGCCCTTTGGACCTAATCATCAGCCGAAATCATTGTGATTTCGTGCTCTTTATCAGAGCCCAGAGTTAGATTACCGAGTCTTTCCGAGGCACCTGTTCGAGATGGGGAGGCGACTAGGGAGTCCATCACGTCCGTCTCTGTTAGTACTGTTAATAACTGACCCTCCTGCAGCAGAATATCCCTGTGAATACTCAGACAGTCGGAGTCTGCATCTGACTCCGAACCTGTCGAGTTGTTAGATACATTCCCTGCACCGCGTCCTAAAATCGCGCCCTTTTTTTCTTGGTTTTTTAGTTCGTCCAATTTTTGGTCCCACGAGTATTCACGTAAGAAAAAGGACGGCTTGCACGGACAAGGCTAAGTTACAACTGACCCTTGCCATCAGAGAGAAGCTGTTCACGACCAGTTTCTTTAACCACTAACTAGCCATTCAGGTCCTCGGCACTGCTGTCAACCACCTTGACTTTAAAAGTGGGGGATGTGGGAAAACAAAAGGGGGATAGATAGGATTATAGGTAATGGGATAGGGGATGATTGGATGGATAAATCTTGTCATGCTGGCCTTAGAGCGTATGCCAAATATCTTGTTTCGGCTAGACTTACCGACTCAAGTTACAAGACATACACTACAGCCAGGATTTAAGCCACCACATCGCGGCAAGGTAGTTATCCAGGTGGTGGGAATAAATAGTAAGGAGAAGTGAAGTAGTGTAGGATAACACCGTCTTAAAAAACCGAATGCTTCTTTCGACACCTTGAATATACATATGTTCTGTCCATCGGACATCACATTGTATCCTCATGTCCAGAACATCAAGAGATTCTGATTTCTCAATAATTATTCCACCCATACATACAGATGAGGCACCTTGATCTGTCGCGCGCTTATGCGTCAGCACGCAACATTGGGTTTTTCGGGCATTTAAATCGACCCCAATCCGAGACTATGTCAAGGTCTCGGCCAAGCGTATCATTAATATTCTGCCTCATAGCACCGACATCGGACACGCTTGGTCTGTACTCAAATGAGTACGAATGGCAAAGGTTGCATCATCTGCAAAAGAGTAAATAGGGCTGTAAGTTTGACATAGGAGGTCATTTAGAAAAATAAGAAATAAAGTAGGAGAAAGAACGGAGCCTTGGGGCACCCCTGAATGAATCTTGAACTCGTTTGACGAAACCCCATCTATAACAACTCGTATAGTGCGATCTGTGAGAATAAATCAAGAGAAATTATCACCGACACCAAATGCAACAAGTTTTGACAAAAGTGCACCATGCCAGACTCTTTCGAACGCCTTGGAAATATCTAAAGCAATTACCTTTATTTCGCCAAAATGGTGAATCTAACGGCACCATTTTTCCGATAACAGAGCTAGTAAGTCTCAGTAGAGCGACCTCTACGAAAGCCATACTGGCGGTCGCTTAGCAAGTAGTTTGACTCTAAATATTTGACAAGATGGTAACTTACCATACTCTTCATAACTTTGGAAAGTGCCGAACAAATTGCAATTGAGCGGAGACTTGTTTATGTCGAGATCCGCAAGATCCCTTTTCAACAGCTCGAGCCCGAAAAAATATTCTAGGCATAGTTACGGATACTTTTCCGAGTTCGGGTAGTGGTTGACTGCTAGTTGGTAGGTGAGAAGTATTAGCAAATTATTCGGCAACACAATAAGCCTTATCAACCGGGTCCGTGAATGTTGGACCATCCTTTAAAAGAGTTGGTATTGAAGAACTAGCATTAACCCTTAATCTTTTAACGAATAACCAGAAACTTTTACTACCCCGGGGAGAGCCAAGAACTCCAATACGAAGACGTTGATCGTGAAGAGTTTTTTCCCGTGTAAGTGCTTTGGCACACAAAGAGCTTGCCATTTTGCGTGGCAATTCAGCATCAGCGTTTTTATTTTTACGCCAATTTCTGAATGCTTCCTCTCTGGATCTGACTGCTTGTTTGCACGACTGATTAAACCAAGATTTAGATCGAGTATTTGCGAAATTTCAAGGTAGTATTTCTGGATCTTTTCGACATCAATGACATGCAAACGTTTGTTTTCTAAATCCATACACTGACTAATTTGGTATATTTAGAAACGTTTATAATAAAAAATATTGCTAAAATTCAGAATTTGTTTTTTATAATTTTAATCAAGAACACAATTTTAATATGTGTAATGTACATACATATCGTACTGCTTTCTCTAAAGGGAGTCAACTAAAAATTTACACATGTTCACTTTTTGCAGGAAAATTATAAACAGGATGTTTTTTTGGAGTGATACAACTTTGAGTTGGCATCACTGCTTTATTTAACCACCCATTTAACAGCTGATAGTTGCTTTTTGTTTAGTTTGTTTTGACATTTCGTTATGGATCGACTTACACCAGAGCAACGCGTGCAAATTGTTGAAATTTTTAATCAAAATAATTCGGCGAATAGGCTGAAGCACAAATTGTTATTGATTTTGAAATTCCATTCAAAATTTTCCGATGAAGCCCATTTCTGTTTGAATGGGTACGTAAATAAGCAGAATTGTGGCACATGGAGAATCCACAATCTTTTGTCGAAAAACCATTACAACAACAGAAAATTACTGTTTGGTGTGCTTTTTGGGCTGGCGGAGTCCTTGGCCCATATGTCTTCAAAAATCATGATGGTCAGAATGTGAAAATTTGTTGAAAATTTGTGTTTCAAATTGCGCCTTTTACGCGCCAGCCGTGGGTGGCGGCCACATGGCAGAAATCATATTTAACCATTAATGTCATAAAATTTTCTGTCCAATAAGACCGTTTCATTGATATCAAAAATATATTACCATGTTTTATTATGATTTAAACTTGTATCACTCTATAAAAACACCCTTTACCTGCTGTAAAAATCTTAATTAAATTTATCTAGTATTTTGACAAAAAAAAATATAGTTGTTTCCCCCTTTGTGATATAAGGTATAAGTTTGCAAATCAATCTTAAACGATTTTAAAATCGATTTTTAGGTGCGATTAATCGATTTCAAAAATCGAAATAAAAAAATCGATCGAAAATCGATTTTGGAATCCATTTACCATTCCCCAATACATATTGGCTTTGATACGGATTGCACTTAAATTGTATTATTAAGTTTTCAATAAAACTTTTTTTAAATAAAGAAGTAATTTTAAAAGAAATATGTACTAATATAACACATTTTTACCATTAGGAGACACAAAAGAACTGAATATCTCTTAAACCGTTTTTAAAGCAGTTTTTTTCCTAAAAGCTTCTGTTTATGTTATTATAGAAAAAACAAAAATTATTTAACGTAATATTGAAAGAAAAAAATGGTCATTACAGTTTCCAAAGATGCGCTCCTTTCGAAAATTATTTTTTTTTTCATTTTCGGGGTTTTAGTAGCAAAATTGTATCTTTTTTGTAATTTATTTTATTTTAGTTATGTATTTTATTGAAACACAAATATTCAAATAATCTATTACGTTTAAGTATATATTTGTATTAAAAGATAAGATTAACCCCTTTGAAGATATACATATTTAAGAACTCTAAAATAATAAAAGTGCACAACATTTTTAACGAAAACTTTTTATTATAAAGGAACAATAAGAAAATGTCGGTACATTTTTATCTGCGAATACATGACGGTTGGCCATTGTAGAATATTTTCATAAAAATTTTTGTAAATCCGCAATTTAGATACCTTTATCCTCTTCATTTTTAAAATGAAGATAAACATAAGTTGCATTATTATTTAAATTTTCACCGAAAACGGTGTTCAATATTTAGATTTTTTTAATAATGGCAAAATCAAAAATGTTTTTTATAACAAATTTACCACATATTCAAAACTTACCCTTCATTGTTAAAAATATAGAAAGCAAGTTTTTTCAATTGCTAATTAAAACACACATATTAAATATTCTAAGTATATATGGAGGTGAGCCAATTCGAAATTCATTTTAAAAAGGGGATATAACCTTTCATTCCCACAGTATATCGGCCTATACATATGTGTACCTCCAAAAACAGCAAGAAACTCTATTTAAAAAAATGTGTAACTGAACCCTTTTCGAAATAAATGGTTCAATTATATTTATTTAAAAAATTTAAATCTTTAGTATGTTTATTACAAAATATCTAAAATTCCAATTTTGTCCCATAAATTGTTTACTGCACTCAAATGTACCTTATTTGTTTACTGCCTTAATGTTATTTTAGTTAGGTTTTGTTAAATATGAGATTTAGAGAAGACCCTACGATTTTCTCAACCTTTAGGCGTGCGTAATGTAGAGCTTAGCCTTCGCCGATTATCCTAAATTTTTTTTTGCGTCGTTTTTTTTACCGAATTGTGGGGCGAGAGCATGGAAAAATAGAAAACAAATATGCTCCACACAGTTAAGCTTTGTTCACAATCAGATCAACAATTTCGTTTTTTCTTCTATCTTATTTCTTCCCAAAGTATTTCATATATTTTGTTTTTGTAAAATCATTGTACAATGTCAAAAACAGAAATAAAACAGAAACAAAGAAAATAAACAAAATTTTGACATTCAGTAATGATAAAGCTAAAAAAAAAGTAAAGTGTAATAAATTCGTCTTGAGTCAACTAGAACTTCACCAAGGCGAATTTATTACAGGTGGTCTTAAAAGCCCTGCTGATATTAGCTAAAATCGCTGTTGGATGTCAAAATTTTGTTTATTCTCTTTTATTATCTTTGTTTCTGTTTTTGACATTGTACAAAGATTTTACAAAAACAAATTGCTTGTGGTTTTTGTACGAGTTGTACTTGTTGTAGTACCGAGATTACCTGTGATGAATTCGCCTTGAACTTCACCAACAATTTGTATGACATTGTTTCTGACGTTTAAAATAATTTTTTTTAGTTTTGAATGAAAATTTTAACATAATGTTGTAAAAAATAATAACAAATGCATAATATTGTTGTGTGTAAAATTTGCAAACGGTTTCTTCATGCAAATGTGTGTGGTGGAGAAAAAAATGTTTGCTCTTTTATTAACACCAAGTGAAAATGTTTCTGGGATTTTGAACGAAGCTTTAACGACCACCCTAAAGTGCATATGTACGTATCTCTAACAACAAGAAAATATTTTTACCAGAAGAATCACCAATGTTAAAATCACTCCTTGTTTTGTTATTTTGATCTTCCGAAATCATTTAATAGCATTCATTAACAGTTTCTCTTCATATTCATTCGTAATATGCATATTTCTGTCTTGTTATTTAATAATATACTAAACGATATCTATCTGTACAAATTTCTTTCTCACCTTTGTTTTTTTTTTTCAATATTAATTTTATTTGTAATAGGAAAACTATGTTTTGTGTCCAACCTTGTGCGGAGACAGTAGTAATTGTACGATTTCATAGTCACAGATACTAAAATTGAATGAATATAACAACTACTGCTATCTAAATTAAACAGTAAACGTAAAATGAATAAAATAAATTGAATGTAAATCCCTTAAAATTGAACTTAAAGAAATGAAATGAAAGTAACAAGAACTATTTTGCAGAATACAAGATATATGAGCAATGTTTAATAAAACAAATTGGATAATATTTAAAAAGCCCTAAGTAAATCTAATTTATTTTCCTATGTATATCCAGTCACTGTCAAATTTTTTATCAGCCATAAGTCAATCGTCCTGCGTTGTTTCTTTTGTTTTATCTCAATTATGTAATTCAGTAAACAAAAAAATATTTAAATTCATTTGAATGCCAAACATATACATACATACATACATACATACATACATACATACTTACATACATATACTATAGTATATAAGTTTGTATATTAGGGGGCTTCACAAAAAAGGTTTTTTTTTGCTATTATCTCAATATTTTTAGTAGGCAATAAAAAGCTCTACCACAAGATAAGCTCCATAAGTTGACCCAACGCGACGCTCAAGTACTTTCTGTTTTTCCATATAAATTACATGTGCAACCTTTTTTTGGTATTTTGCAAATTAAACTACTAAAAAAATTCTTTTTACAATTTTGAAGGGCATATTCTTAAGGAAATTTAATTTTCTACAAAAAACCTCTTCTATGATTTTTTTGTTAACTTAACGGATACAAAGTTATCAGACTTTGAATACTAAAAAATTAACAAGGAATAAAAACACTATTTGTTACAAGTAGTTTCCGGTTCTAGTATTCATATAAGGATATTTTTTGTTTAAAATTAAATATGCTCAACAAAATTGTAAAAAGATATTTGTTAGTAGTTTTATTTGTAAAATAAGAAAAACATAATTTTTCACATGTAATTTATATTAGAAAAATGAAAGTCGTTCAGCGTTGCGTAACCTCAAAATAAATAGCTAATCTTGTGGGTGTGCTAAAACCTTAAGAGATAAAAGCACTTAAAAAAACAAAAAAAAAACGTGTTTTTAAGCTGTTGAGATAACAAACTTTATTAGATTTTCATATATTTACTTATGTACATACTTATATATTGTATATTGAACTAATTTTAACTTCATTATTCGCTTCTATATTTATATATTTGTATCTGGTTTATGGTGGTTTTCTTCACATCATGATAATGAAGTTAATGCATTTTTGTTTGTTGTTAATAATGTGTACTTGTGTTTTCTTCTTTAATTCATTGTACATGTTATTCATGATTGCATATATAATTCCATTTGTTCATGGATTTCATTTAAAATATATTATGTGGTTTATTCAAATTAATTAAGAAAATTGCTACAGTTACTACGACTGGTTTCCCTAAACTATATAATAACAAAAAAAAAAGATTTTTTTTCTTTTAAAATGAGTTTCTTTAAAAATTACCCTTTTCATGTCCTTTTTTTGAAATAATTTGTTTTTAACAGTTTATTTTCATTTGTCAATATAAGATCTCATGAAAACCGTTTTTGTTGAGAAATAACAATCGTGTTTTTTAAAAGAAAATATGTACACTCCGTCTTCATAAGGCCTAAATTTACTAACATAAACACTAAAATTGTGTTAGTGTAATGTGTGGACTGCTGATGTTATTGTTTTAACAGCGCTGTTCAATCATCGTCTAGACTTGAAATTTTTTTTTCAGCAATTCTCGAGTTTAATTGTTACATGGGTGAGCAAATTAGGGAAAGGTACTTAGTTTCATGTACTCGACAAATCTGTTTTATTTTGTAATTCTCACGACTCTTAACTTGGGCTAGGCGTTTTTCTATTGATATATAAAATGTAAAAAGGAGAAGAGGAATTACATACAAGATAAAAATACAAAAATTGGAAAACTATAATTTCATATTATGGACACTAAGCAATTTCAAAGCAGAAGCAAGCTGTCTTGAAAGTAGTGATGCCGTAGCCCTGCAGCAAATGTTGGAAATTATTGATTCAGTTAATTTTCCGATGCAAAAACTTTAAACGGTGGCATGCCATAAAGTCCAGTGATATAGTGTCCATGTGACGCTCCAAAAAGTGTCAGTGTCCATTTTTAAAATGTCATGGACATTATTGGTGGAATCAAAAGGTGTCATAAAGCCATATTTCTTAAAATAATAACATGAAAAATACGACTGTTGTGAACAACCCCTCATAATTCAGTGTGCTATTTGGAATTTAAATCAGCTGATTTTAAACAAATATACAAAATAAATATTTACCAAAAATAAAAATATTTTTAATTCTAATACATGAATTAATAAATTAAATTATGTCTTACCTGACTATTTTCCATTTTTCAGACGCAAATATAAATAAAATACAAAATATTTAAAATTCTATTGCATGAATTAATAAATTAAATTAGCTCTTACCTGACTATTTTTCATTTTTCAGACGCAAATCAAATACAGGGTCCGCCAAATAACTTTTTTTTTTTGAAAATGCTATAAAAAAAACTACTGAACATTTTCTCAAATTTCTTTCTTTATTTGAAAGTACAAACCTTCCGGTTAATAATGGAAAATAATTTCATTCAAATGGCTGCCTCGGCTGGTCATGCAGTAGCCTACACGATCGGTCCAATTTTTAAGCACATTATCGATTGTGTGCAGCTGTATTTCACCAATGGCTTCACGAATGTTGTCCTTTAAAGCGTCAATTGTCTCTGGCTTGTCGGCGTAACACTTATCTTTGACGGCACCCCACAAATAATAGTCCAACGGTGTAAAATCGCAGCTCCGGGGTTGCCAAACGACATCAGCTCTGCGGCTGATAATGCGATCTTCAAAAACAGGGCGCAAAACAACGAGTGTATCTTCGGCTGTGTGGCACGTAGCGCTGGACCAAAATCCGCACTAAACAGTGACTCGTTTTGGGTGCAACGGCTTTTCAATGTATGCTTGCGGGGTTTCTGTGCCCCAAATGCGACAATTTTGCTTGTTTACATATCCGCCAAGATCAAAATGAGCTTCATCTGAAAATATGATTTTATTGGCAAAATCGGCATCTTCTGTAAGTCGATCGCAGGCCCACTTAGCGAAGCGAAAACGCATATTTCCCATTATCTGTCAAAGCAGACATGAGCTAAGTGTTACAATTCACGAAATAAGCACTAGTTGAAAAAAAACGTTGGATGGCGGACCCGTTATAAATTTTATTTTGTTTGTTTACCAAACAGCAGAGTCCTAAGCCGATCTAATTTAACGCCGCAATTGATTTGCTGCAAAAATTGCTAGCCGCAGGTTTAATTCGGTCGGCAAGCAAAGTTATATTTATTTAAGACACTTTTTGCTTACAAAGCAACAACAATATTTTTAAACCATTGTAAAATGTTAGAATATTATGACAATATAACATGATAGCATACCTTGTGAATACCCCTTATGTAATTTTTAAACATGTCATAAGGTCCATATTTACTAAAAAAGTTAAATACAAAAAAATATCGTCATACACGCAGAGAAAAATGTTTTATTATGGTCACAACCAACAAAACTATTTTTAAAGAAACTAATTTAACATAATATGGTTACAATTTTCTTTAAAAATTGTTTTGTTGTTTTCTATCTGGGTGTATTAAATATACACCGAAAACACTTTTGCGCGCAAGGAATTTCTCCTGTATGGTATAGCAAATACCGGCTGCGCTAACAAAAGTGCCTCGACGTCTTCGTCCGGGCGCAAGGATTTTCTCCACTATGGTAAAACAAGTGCCGGCTTCGCTAACTAAAGGCGCAGGGATTTTCTCCTATATGGTATAACAAGTACAAGACGGCCGACTACGCAGAGAAGCTTTAGTTAGCGAAGCTGGTACTTGTTTTACCATAGAGGTGAAAATCCTTGCGCCCGGCCGAAGGCAGGCTAAGCTTTCGAGTTTGCAAAAATATTTTCAATAAAATTTTCTATCGCTATTGCTGATAAATTTTATTATTACATATTTTGTGTTCGCTTATAAAACTTTTAAAATTAATCTCGTGTTCAAAAATGCAAACTTTTCACAGCTGTTGTGCAGTAAAAAAGCACCAGCATCACAAGCCCAACTGGAGATCACGTATCAGCAACAAAATTTTGTATCATTGCAGTGGTGCACAGTTTTGATGCATTTACGAACGTACCCGTACTTTTACGTAAACGTAATGTTGCGCTGCAGATGAACCTCATCAATCAGCTGGTAATTATTTGTATGTTCATTGAAAAAGCTAACATAAAGCTTATTTACAAAATGTTGACGTTCGTTTTTTTTTTTTTTTTTGTAATAGCAATAGTATACGTTGGTGCATGCTAAGTTACTTTTCTATCACTATAGCGGCAGAAGAGGAGGTAAAAGCTGTCCATATGAAATTTCCAACTAACTTCAAATCTATAGAATCAATTGATAAGTATTATTAGTTGATATTATTTTTGTTAAAAATCTAAATATAACTACATATTTATTGAAAAAAGCCTCCGAAAGTTAACAGGAGGGGAAAAATTAGTATATATTTTTTTTAAGGCGGCCGATTTGTATTTGTATTAAGAAATCTTATGGTTAAAAAGAAGTCTACAAGTATTTCTAAAAAAAAATCAAATCAAAGTTCAAATTCTATACCGCGCCTATCGACAATTCGTTCTACCCACCGGAACGACTCGGGAGTACATTGAACATTCGGCCCATGCGAGAGTTCGCCCTACATCTCCTGCATAATTTCGCTGAACGCGGTTAGAAATTTGTCCCTGACCAGCAGATCTATGTCATCCGCATTGGCAAACACTTTCCTACCCTTAAATTAAAATGACCTGACAATCCCGTTGACCGCCTGCAACCACTGTAGAGGCGATAAAACCCTCCTCTGTGGTGTCCCCCTGGTAACCTTTCTTCTTATACTATCATCCCAGGCTCGAGTTGATAATGTACTCCTAAGATGGAGGTCTATCTGCCCACAATTAGCGAAGTCATGGAAGGGGCGCTGGCCGAACTGGCAGAATGGGCGACTTACAAGGGTCTGGGAGTCTATCCGGAGTAGACAGAGCAAGTTCTTTTTACTAAAATTTTTTATTAAAATTAGCGATGGTGGTTATTACCTGAGTTCGCTCGGCTTCACGGATTATGTGGGCACTAGGGTTGATTTTGGGCATTTGCCAGAGGTAATATTGCCGTCTTGGGAAAGCTGGTCAGGTCAGAGCAGATCGTATTGGTGATTTGTTATTTTCACTGATGGCTTGAAGATGAAGGGAACGTGTGCGTGGTCTACATTGAGAATCTGGACATCAAAAGGTCATATAAGCTTC
Organism: Pollenia labialis; assembly: GCA_949318255.1. Taxonomy (NCBI): domain Eukaryota; kingdom Metazoa; phylum Arthropoda; class Insecta; order Diptera; family Polleniidae; genus Pollenia; species Pollenia labialis. The sequence continues at coordinate 45,472,444 of OX439142.1, read as the reverse complement.
CTGACAACTGCAACTTTTCCAGATGCTCGGAGGCCACTATATACTCCAGGCTAGTGAATGTGCTGGGTACCGGGTCACTGCAACATCACCAGCAACGAAATAGCTGATGCTTGGCAAGACTGAGCTCGGAAATGGAGGATCCTGACAGTTTGCAGGCGGTAAGGCCTCCAATGGGCCTCTACTTTGGAAGTGGGTGAAATTCGGATTTTCTGCTGTACAAGAGTAGGGCCTGCGTCAGGACCATGATATGTATTATCACGGTCACTGTATGGTAGGCAGGATGGTGGTGGGAATGGAATATGACTTATCGGAAACGTGTAGGAGGAGTTGGATACAGTTGAGCACTTTCTGTACCACTGTCTTAGGCTGCAGAAAAGAAGGCTGAGGTGGCTGGGTAGCAGATTCATGTGCCAATTGGGAGATGTCTCGAACTGCTGGCTCGATAATCTGACGGGATTCGTAAAGGGAATGGCCTGGTTGCGTAGGGATGTTTTTAGCTTGTTCTCTCCAATTTTTATCATCCACTACGTTCTCTTTTTTCCTGTGCTTTTACTCTTTACTTCTCCTTTTCTTTCATACTAAAATTATTTAACTATATAGACGTCACAATGGACCATGTTTCTCTCAGGGTAAGGGTGTGAGGTTTACTTCACACCAGCCTTTCTAACGGTGTCTTAAACAAGGATGAAATCCCCCGGCATCGAGAGGACTGCCCTACCAACCTTGGGTATAAAAAATATTAGTTTAACATCAGAAATGTTTAAATATTCATAATTTTCGGACGTTTCGGAATTTAAATTGGCAAAACTTTTGCTATTTGTTTCTTCAATCATTTGTTCCCATAATACATTAAAATTGAATATCTAGAGATAAAATATATTTATTCTTCGCAAGTGAAATAAAAAAAAATTGGATCCATAAAAAAGCAACTGGTTAACATTTATTTGAGCAAATCACACAAAACAATCATTCAGCTATTCTATTTGTCTTTTTTGTAGAATAGTGTTTTCCAAGCACCTAGTTTTAAAGTTTGTAATTTACATAAATGTTTAGAAACTAAATAACTATTTTTTTTTATAGGAGGAGATGCATGAGCAAATGTCTGGATACAAGCGAATGCGTCGTGAACATCAAGCTGCTCTACTGAAACTCGAAGAGAAGTGCAAGGTTGAAATGGAAGCTCATAAAAATGCCTTAGATAAGGAATACGATAATTTATTGCATAATTTTACAAGAGAATTAGAAAGACTAGAGGTAACATTTAAAACTTAACGAATCAAATATTTCTTAATTATATATGTAAAATATTTATAATTGATAAAAATGAAACAGGCCAAACATCAGCAGGATTTGGAAAAGCGTACAAAGCAAACAACAGCTGCCGAAAAGAAATTATATAAAGAGATTTCTCTAAAACAGGAATGTGATCGCAAAGCTTTCGATATGAATCGCAAAAAAGAATACAAGGCCAATAAGGAGAGATGGAAACGTGAATTGTCAATGGATGAATCGACGCCAAAGCGTCAACGAGATTTAACGCTGCAATCACAAAAGGACAACCTCAAACAGGCTGAGGCTCAAGAAGAACAACGTCTATTGACTTTGCAAAAGAAATACATTGAATTGGAAATGCGTAAATTCAAAAGAAGGCGTTTAATTATGTTGCATGAGTTGGAAGATCAATTGTTAAGAGACGTATGTATAAAATATCAAACACTTAAAATATAAAGAGATAACTAGTTGGTTTTTGTTTCATATAGGAATTATCTAAAAAGCAACAGCAACTTGAACAAGCCCATGGCATGTTGTTAAAACATCATGAGAAAACCCAGGAGCTGGAGTATAGACAGCAAAAAAGTGTTCATCAATTGAGAGAAGAACAAGTAAATTTATTATTACATTTTGTTTTATTTCATATCAATATAAACTTGCAAATCTATTCAGATAAATAAACAACACGACACTGAATTACAAAATCAAAAGGATTATATGGAGCGTGTTAAAAAGGATCTACTACGCAAACATGCTCTTGAAATACGACAACATCCTAAAAGCCTTAAAGTAAATATTCCCCTATAATTTAAAATTTACGTATTTTATTTATAATTTATTTTTTACAACGTTTAGCAAAAGGAGTTGCAAATACGTAAACAATTCCGCGAAACCTGTAAAACTCAAACCAAACAATATAAACGCTATAAGGCACAGATTTTACAAACAACGCCAAAGGAGCAACAAAAAGAAGTCATTAAACAGTTAAAAGAAGAGAAACATCGTAAATTAACGTTATTGGGTGAACAGGTAAAAAAAGCATAGCTTTAAATTGATAGCTTTAAAATTAATCAAATTTGTTGATTGCAGTATGAACAAAGTATAGCTGATATGTTCCAAAGTCAGAGTTATAAATTAGATGAAAGTCAAGTGATCGAGTGCCAACGTACCAACGAAATGTTGGAATATGAATTGGAAGTGCTTACTGCCTATCAAAATAAGAATAAGAAACAAGCTCAAGAGCAAAGGGATCGTGAGCGCAAAGAATTAGAAAATCGTGTGGCAGTGCGTCGTAGTGTTTTAGAGAGTAAGGTGTGTATTAATGTCTTAATTGACAAATATTTATTTGCTTTATATTTTAAATACTCTTTTTAATCATGTTTTAATATTTAAATGTGTGTCCTATTTAAATACAGATGGATGCTGAATTGCAACAGTTTAATCAAGAACGTGCTGAAAGATTAAGATTAATGCACGAAAAGCATGTAAAAGAACTTGAAGCTTTTGATGAAGAATCGGTTACTTTAGGTTTCAGGTAAATATAGTGTTATTATAAGGGTAATCATTTCAGTTTTTTTTATGTGTTGGAAAAATGGAAAAATGTAATTTTTGTTACAACAACCACAAGAAAAAAAATTCCATCAAAAGATACATTTTTTTCAAACTATAACCAAGTGTAAAAAAGTCAGGATAAAAGATGTAATTTTCCACTATAAACGTCAAACGAAATGATGTTGCCATTCATAAAAAATTGCTAATTTTTAATACAAAGTATGAAAGATTACCAGGGGTGTGCTAGAAATCGCAAACGCAAAACGCAAGAATTTGAAAGTTGTTTTTAATAAACTTTAAACCTAATTCTTATACTTTTTGGTTTAAAATCCTGTTGAATAGGGAAATATTTGTTTAATAGTTGTCATACAATTCTTTTATTGCAGAAATCTGATTTAAAAACGATTTTTAAAATTCTTGCGTTTTGCGTTTGCGATTTCCAGCACACCCCTGTGCATCTCTTTTTATAAACTCTTGAATTGTACAGCACTGATTTTAAAAATTATTATTTATAGTTACAACATTTTAAACATAACTTCTTTCTCATTTAACTTTCAAAAAGAAAGAACACATATTAAGAATGAGTTCAATAAGAAAAGTTATTAAAAAAGAATTAAAAAAAGAAATGAAATGAAGAAGTAAACATTTCTGCAATATAATATTTCAAAGTTTATATTTAATTGTTTTCATGAAAATGTATCTTTACATGCCCTTATTTTCGTAAACATTATCAATTTTAGTTAATGATGTGACAATTAAATAAATTAATTTATTCACTTTTTACACTTATTTGGCATATTGAAAATATCAATTACTTCCACGAATTATTTGGCAGATTTTTTTTGACAGTTTGTACTTTTTACAAAAAAAAAATTAAAAAAACCCGTTCACGTCAATAAGAGTGTAATTTTTCTTTTTTCCATTTTTCCAACCAAAAAAACTTTGAAATGAATACCCTTTATATATTTTGATATAGCAGGATTGGTTAAAATCATTAATTTCATATTTTACCATGTCACAAGTGTCTTATAAACGAAGGCTCATTTTATATTCATGATTCAGATGTGTTATAGATTTCGGCTCGTATTGAAAACACAACATTTTTCGAATCCACATAATTTATAAATTGGTGTTCTCAAATCCGGATGTATTTGTGTATTCGAAGCACACGTTCGACAAAAATCTAAATGTCAAAAACATAAAAAACAGATTGTTATTAGCTATTCAAAAAATTATATTTATTTTCTTGATCGTACCACCACCTTACAACGAAAATAAGTGCGCCTTACACCCTTTTTGCCAAACGTAATATAGTATAGAGCTAATATATCTGTAAATACGCAATTTTGACATACATGCGCAATTACAGATGGATCGTAAAATTAACAAAGCTATTGCATTGGTTACAAAAAAAATCTTGTGACATAGTCTGAGTTAATTTATTACAAAAACATTAGATTTTAGTTGATTTTTACAAATAAATATAAATAAAACTTAAATAAAATTGCCTTTAATTTATTTTTATTTCTTCTAACAGCGTCTTAGCTATCGCGGAAGGATCACGTGAGACCTACCCTGACGAAGAGGGTAGTCTATCGGGTTCAATGATTAGTTTAGCGCATAGTAATAGTTCAACAAGTTTTCCGGCTGGCTCCCTATAGCATAGAAAATTAAATATTCTTACAACAAATGGATTTCATTTTTTTAATAATGATAGTGTAATTATTACTACGTCTACTACTACTACTAATAATAATACATCTACCACCACAACAACAAGCAACACAAGAATAGCCACAATAATTTATACAACTACTACTTCTACTATCACAACCAACACTTCGGGAACAGTAGCAGCATCAGTAACATCCGCAACATCTACAACTACCACACCTAAAACATTAACAAAATGTTTTCGCATTTCTAGTGATAATTATAAAATTCATAGTAAAAAACATGATGATAATAACAGTGATGGATCTAAACGACAACATCACCACCAACAACAAGAACAAAAGAAACAACATTGCGATAATGCAAATCACAAAATGCCTCTTGTACCAATGTGAAATTATAAAAAAGAACATAATATTGTTGACACAAATCATTTACAATAATAATGATGAAAAAGCTTGAAATGATAATGAGACAGACGTGATGGGCGATCGTTATGATGATAAAGAAGAGAAGCTAACAACAAACAAGTTGTTGTGGGAGTGTTTGTTTACATAAAATATTATACAGTTTTCATAGAATAATTAAGTGAAAAGAAACCCACACTCTCACTCACACATTGAAAAAATATGCATACAAAATGAAAATTAATAAAATAAAAGTAATCCAATAAGTAATAATAAATCTCCAAACTTGTTTGTGAGACCAGGGATAGTGGAAGAGTTAAGCAAAAATGGTTATTAAATAAAATACATAATAATAAAACCACAATATTATAATACTAAATAATAATCTAATAATAATTCATAATTAAAATATTGATAATAATTAACGCAAATTATTATAAAATAATTTATGTTTAAGTAAAAATAAAATAACAAAAAATAAACGCGTTATAAAAAAAATAACAAAATTCTTGTTAGATTTTTAATTTTTTTTTTATTATTTTTTTTTTTTTTGTTTCGTTTTGATAATTTAGAAACAAAAATTAGGCAATCAAATCAAATATTTAACTAAATAATATTCAGAATTACACAATAAAAAAAACAACACTTGCAAAACATAGACGTACATATTATTTATTAGATATATAATTATATGAGTATTAAAAATATTAACTTTGTATGTAATTTCTTATAGGAATGCTTTTTAATTTTACAGGTAGGAAAAAAATCAACAACACAAACAAACAACAAAACCAAATGAATGTATCAATTATTAGAGAATCATTTCTAAATAACACCTACAAATAATAATAATATATTTGCTACAAAAAAATATATACATAATAATATATATAAAAATATATTGATAAAATTAAAAACTTTAACAAAAAATAAAATAATCATTATCGAATTTGTTTAATTAGACATCTTTATTGTTAATTCGCCTGATTTATGGTTAAAAAAAATTACATCAGAAATAGCATTAGTTAATTCGAACTTCGTTTTTTAACATATGGAAACAACTAAAGCCGTATTCATAACAAAAAGTTAGCCAGAGTTTGTACACTACGTACAACGAGCTGCTAACTAGAATGCCGATTAAGATTAGCAGCTTATTAGCACAGAGTTAATTTTTTGTCCATCTACTAACTTTTAACAAATCAACTGTAAATTTTAATGACGCCACATTACATATCGTCGTTGCTCCAACAAAATCAGCTATGGGCAAAATTTTAAAATTTTTTTTTATTACACCCTTTGAAACCTTTGTCAATGATACATCTACTCACCAAACCGTTTAATGTCTTTACTGGTTCAGAAGTTTACAAAAGTAGCTATGTGTAACCCATATACAGAATGTTCGTACAAAAACAGCTACATATGTGTAAAAATTCACTAAACTGTTTTTCACAACATTACATAGATTTTAACTAGTATTTTAGTTATTTTTTGTCAAAAAAGGATGCCCCGGTAGGCTTGTTGGTAGTAAGCTGTTCTATCAGTGCGATGGCTGTGGGTTCAATGCCCGCCAGAGTATCTGGTCTGTTTTACAACAACGTGCTGAAGGTTTTCGTTACTATTGCTCAGTTAATTAAGTTTGAACATTATTTGCAATTGTATTAGTAGCTCATAATAAATTAATAATCAGCCTTATTGTGGTTGTCGTAGTCGTTAACAAACGTGTCGTTTTTGTAGAAGATTAAAGAACACAGATTGTGCGTTACTTTAATCTACTACAAAAAACGACACAGTCGTATGCGACAACGACAACCACAATAAGGCTGAATATATCAACAATCTATCGACCAACCCGTTTGTGTATAAAACCCAAAAATAATGAAAAACTATTTTTCTATGTTCTTCACTTACAACACCACATAACAAACTTCAACTAGTTGTTTTTTTCGGACGGAACCATGTGGTTGTGGCTTCTAGATGGATAACTACTTTAACCATAGTATGGTTGCCGGTGACAATATTATGGTTAATAATCCACAATATGTTTAAAATTTTTCGTTAGTAATAATTTTGTTGAAGGTTACCATATTGAGAAATATGTTTGCTCTGTGTGCACTTAGACACTGTAATTAGAGGGATTAAAATATAGAAGTCACTCAAAAAAATATATGCATAAAGATTACCACGCATTTTATGATAATTTAAATCATTTGCTCTCAATTTACTATTTTATTTTATTTATTTATTTATGAAAAATATACGTTACAAAATTAATTTATAAAATATAATAATATGGCGCAGGTTACTAGACCATATGCGCTCGAAAAAGATACAAAATTAATTTAACTAAAGAGAATAAACGAGTATCAGATATCACGAATGTTATGTTTTAGCAGACATCTTCTAATTTTAGCCAAGTTTCCCTCATTTGAACAATCCAAAATATTCTCCAATGGTTCATCTATTCTGGAGTGAGGACATTCCGTGAGATTGTGTGGGATGTTAATAAAAACATTACAATAAAAACACGTTGGGGCATCAGATCTCTCATAATAATGTCGTGTGTTTAAAAGAGCTTTGCCAACTCTTAAACGAGCCATCGTAATGCACTGGCTTCTGGTGAAATTTCTATTATATTTAGGTCTTGTCTGCACCGGATGTAACTGAGATTGTAAGGCTCTAAAAGGATTACTTATTGATTTCGGTAAACATGAGATTTCGGTAACATTTTCCATATTTAATGCACTTTTGGCAATGTTGTCAGCAAATTCATTTCCCTGTATACCAGTATGGGAAGGCACCCAAAGTATAAGGATTTCGTGATTTAATCCCGCTGGAAAATTATATTGTCATAAAAGCCACTGCGATTTTTCATAAGAGCCCTAGATGCACTTAAACTGTCGGTACATATAAGAGTTCTGAGACCCTGTTCAATTGAGTAGTACATGGCCGACTTTATAGCCGACATTTCACCAGTAAAAATTCCAGTAAAATCAGGCAAACGTGCTTCGTGTATAACCTCAAAATTACATTTTGAAAGCTGTTTTATTACAGAATATGTGGTTTTTCCATTCCAATATGAACCATCAGTAAAAAGAGTAAGATCAGGTGCAAATTCAGATTGCCTTTGTGCTATTAATTTTTTAAAAATGTCCGGTGATGTAGTTTCTTTAACATGCACTCTAAGACTATCGTCAATTGAAACAAAATTCTTTGATTTTTCCGGAATAGTTGGCTTAGTTGGAAAGGAAATGTTATGATTTTTTAACAAAGAAATGATTTCATTAATAGCGGATGGTGATTTCCTTGATGAATTTATATGTTTCCAAAAAGTCTCATGTAAACCATCAGACGAAACTGAAATAGATTTGGAAGCCAATGTCACGGCACTGTTTTGAAGAATCGTTTAAAAAACTTGAAGACATGTTTCTGCTCTTAAAGACGTTATAGAAGTTGAACGTAATAAACCAGACGCAGTAGGATAGCAGTTATTAATTGAAGTATTTAGTTTTCTTAAAATTTTTTTTGATGTCCATCCAAATATGGTTATTCCATGTAGAAGGATACCCGTTGTCAATGAACGACAAATCCCAAGAGCGGTTTCAATGTGTGGTCCTTTGCTTCGAGAACAAATCAACTTTAACAAATTGTTAACCTTGCATAACTTAGTCACCAAAAGATTCACATGAGAGTTCCAAAGAAGATTTTTTGAAAATAAAATACCTAATATTCTCATTTCATCTTTAATTGGAAGGTAAATATTTCTTAGTAAGACTATCTACATTACAGTTCCTTTTTCTACAAACGTGGAGGAGTTCAGTTTTATCAGCAGGAATTACAGCAGCTCTGCTTTTGGCCCAAAGATTAATTTCCAAATCTAAATTGTTCAAGTTGTGGTAAACATCATCCTCACTACCGGAAACGACGGCAAAAATATTATCAGCGTATGTATATTCCAACGTCGTCAATTCCTTGAAAATTGTTTATAGCATTGGCTAATGAATTGGCGTAAATTGCATACAAAACCACTGACAATGGAGAACCCTGTGGGAGGCCAATTCTCAAGTGAATAAAGTGATGAGTAATGGCCGTCAACTTTAACAGATATTTTACGGTTATCAAGAAACGACTTCATTAGTCTTAAAATCTGTTTGGGTACTCCCCAATCGTTGAGCTCAATAATAATGCTAGTTAAAACAACCCGGTCAAAGGCTTTTTCTAAATCCTCTGAAATGACAATGGAATGTTTTCTTCTTCTAATATTTGTACGTAAAGTCTCCTCTAACTAATTGCATAAAGTGTGAACACCTTTTTTTGGAATAAACGCATGTTGAACATTAGATATTTTATGGCAATAGTATTTCCAAAAGCGCTTGGCCAAAATTTTTTCAAAAATTTTGGAAATAGTTGGTAATAAGGAGATGGGGCAATAGCCACTGAGATGATTAGGATCTTTACCGGGTTTAGGAATGGGAGTTAGGATGGCTGTTTTCCAATCATTTGGGATTAAGCCATTTTCCAGTATGCTGTTATACAAATCACAAAGACGATTTTTTAAAATAGAGGGAGCGTTTTTAATCATTGAATAGGTTATCTTATCTCTGCAGGTGTGGATCCTTTAAGGGGTTTCAAAATAAAATCAAGCTCCTTAATATCTATATGTTTGTTAATTTTCCAAAACAACGATTAAATTGTGGTAGTTCGTTTATGTTAAGGTTTGCTTTGGAAACGATTATATCGGCATCAAAAACATCATTTGAACTAATAGAGCTCCAAAAAGTAGCAAACTTTTCTGCTATTGCCCTAGGGTGTGAAATATTGTTGTCGTCACTACAAATTGGTGGAAAATTATCGTTCCTTTTGGATCTCAAATTGTTTACTTTATTCCACAAATATCTTACATCCATTTGAGGGTTAAGAGAATTAAAAAAGATTTCCCAAGTTAGACTTTTAGCATTTCTGCATTCTTTCTTCAGTTTAGCACATGCTCGTCTATATTCAATGCAGTTTAATTGATTACGTTGTCGTCTAAATGTTCTCCACGCGTGATTTCTAATTTTAATTAATTTGGATATAAAAGAATTAAACCAAATCGGATTGTTATTCTTTTCGGCCTCACGAGTAAGAGGAATGGTTTCATTTGCTGTCTTTCTAATAATACGTTTAATTTGGGCCGCTTCTCTGTTGATATTAAGCGATTTTGTAAATTCATCATTTACTAAATGTGCTCTCTTTTCAAAAAGAGACCAATCAGCATCATTAACCCGAAAGCGGGGAATAAAATTTTTCTTAATTGTTGAATAATGGTTAGTAATCCTGATTGGAAAGTGATCACCAACCTCGGGCAATGATAAACAAGTCCATGACAATTCTGAAGCAATGTCTGCACTAGACATGGAGACATCAACAGAGGTCAATGTATGCCTTGTATTGAGCAAAGTTGGAGATCCATCATTCAATATAATTAAACCTTTGTCGTCTGCGAATCTTTCCCAAATAATTCCACTAGGAGAATTTGTTGTAGAGCCCCAAAGAGTGTTTTTTGCATTTAAGTCACCAACAAATATGTGATGAGCATTATCAGGAAAAGAAAAACAATCGAGTGTGGAATTTGTGATGTTTAAATCACATTCTTTGTAAACGTTGGTAATGTATAATTCTGTGCCACACTTAATAACAATCGTATGAAAAAGTAAATCGCCTGGCGATAATAAATGTTGCGTTACATTGATGCCATTTTTTACTAGTAATGTTACACCCGACTTAGCATATGAATAGCCATGATTGTGATGAAAAATCTGGTACCCAGGAAGATGTAAAAGATGACGATTTTTATCAACAATGTGAGTTTCCTGTAACGCAATAACATTTGGCCTGTGTCTGGCAACTAGAAGTTCCAAAGCAAACTTGTGGTTAATGATACCTTGTATGTTCCACTGAAGAATACAGATACTCAGTTCGAAACTCATATACAAATTTAAGGACTATCCTTCCTCTTTAGAAGAGGAAGGCTTAGTTTTTCTAAAAGTTTTTGGCGTGATTAAGACATTTAATTCCGGAAATTTCGTGTATATTTGTGTACAAGGTGAAGAAACGTTACTAGCCGCAAGATTATCCGATTCACTGGAAGTGTTTAAACCCAGACCATCACAGATATCCATTATAACCTCTTCTTGACTTACGTTTTTGTCAATTGTCATTTTAGAAGGCAAGTTATCGCAAAGGGAAAAGTCAACTTCAAGGGAAGATTCCAGCTCAGTGCATTTGTTCGCTACACTGCCTTCTATGGAATTTTTCAAAATTTCTGGTAAAATTTGTGGTTCATTAGAAATTAATTCCTTATCCAAATTTGTCGATTTTGCTAAAGGAGTTGGGGTTAAATTGTGGTTGAGAGCTGCTATGAAGTTAGAAGATGTTTTAGTTGTTAAAGGATTGTTGAGAGTGGTATTTTGAAGTGGAGGTGAAGTTGTTGTGATTTTTAACGGATTTGTTAAATTGGTATATTGAAGTGAAGGTGATGTAGATGAAAAATTTTTAAATTCTGGTTTACTTAGTAAGGATAAATTTTCATTTGGAACGTTGGTCAAAAGATTTGACTTTACAGGCACATCTGGTAATTTTGAAGTAATGTTACTGACTATTTCTGCATATGTTGGGCTATTAACACTTTTGCTTTTTTGATTTGGTTTTAAGGTATTAAGAGTTGGATTGTCGTTAAAAGTCTTCCATGCCTCACGAGTAGTACATCTTTTTGAGATACGAATATAGTTAACTGATTTATGTTCCAGAAACTTGGACAAAGCGGATCATATGAAGTATGAAGATCTGTTGAACAGTTAACACAAAACTTTCAGGAGCAAGTATCATGTGGTGGAGGGAGTGCACATTCTTTACACAATTCTATAGATTTACATCTATTTTTGGTATGTCCGAGTTTTTGGCAATTTATGCACCTCATTGGGTTAGGTATATATTCATCCACTTTTACCCTTTCCCATCCAAGTTTTAAAGTATCGGGAAGGTTAATCAGGTCAAATGTAATAATAGCCGCTCCTGTCGATGTAAGTTTGTCACCATCTTTCTTCATTATTTTACGTACTTCAACAACAAATTGATCTTTAAGAGAATCAAGCAATTCTTCTTGGGAAATTCCAATTAGCTTTCTAGAAAATATTCTACCTTGAATAGTGTTTAAAGTTTTATGTAAAGTGAAAATAACGGGAATACAGTCTATATATTTAGCTTTCAAGAATTTTTCAGCACTTTTACTATTGTTTACTTTGATAAGAAGATCACCACTTCTCATTTCAGTCACTTCAAGACGGTCTTTAGATATGTAGTTTAATCCGCGTTCAACTTGGAAAACATTATAAGATGATAGAGGCGGAGCTTCTTCATTATTTGTCTGAGATATGGTTGAAGCAACTAAGTATCGAGGAAGATTTTGATCATTATCTGGTTTTTCAGGTAGTGGAAGAAAATCATCAGGGCGAGGTCGTTTAGTTCTGTTGAGAGAGGGATCCAGATCGCGGAAACGATTATGGTTTGGGGGATAAACCCCGTTCATTTTATTACGACAAAATGTTCACTTATCCAAAAAAGTTTGTAATTTACCGAACCAAAAGAAAAAACTAAATAACTTTACCGTTATCAAAAGTAAAAAGGAACACGCGTTAATACAAAAATAACCTAACACACAAACCGTTACGAGAAAAAAGATGTTTACTCGGCAACTGCCCGCATAAGACTGTGTTACTATTTTATAAAATTTTTAATGTTCTGTTTTTGAAATACTAAATACATTCCTTCTGGCTCTTTTCCCAAAATTAATCAGCATTAACCCATTATTAGCCAGAACTTTTTTTGGAATTGTGGAATGAAACACATTGTCCTTTTTGTGCAAAATACATACTTTGTTCAGCGACTTCGCGGGCATTCATGTATCAAATTTGCAAATCAACTGTGGTTTACTTCTTAACTTCAATTCCTTAGTAGCTCTTTTAGTACGAATGATTGCAGTAAAAATTGAATGATGTCTTAAATTCTAAAGTCATCTGAAAGGTACAAAAGGGGTGTATTTATTTTGCCAAGCCCTGAAATTGGACTGGTCATAATTTTCGTCATAATTGGGCGAGGCATTCTCCCTTAGTCCCCATTCATTCGTTTATATGCCTGATAAATCGGATTTAACATATTTGTCTAGTCTAGGTAGAATGATATATATATCTGCAGTTATTTCAACATTTTTCTAAAGTTACAATTCTTTAAAGTCCTTAAACTATAAATAAAAGAACTTTTTCTTTTGAGCTCGAGGTCCTGGTTTTATTTTTAATTATTCTAATTTTTCAATATTTATTTTGCCAATTTTTCGATTTTCATCGAAAAACATCTTCTGGGCTTAAATCTAGAAATTATAAGTAACAATAAGCACAAATAAATAACGGGTCCGCCATCTAACGTTTTTTTTCAACTAGTGCTTATTTCGTGAATGGTAACACTAAGTTCATGTCTGATTTGACAGATATTTAGTTTTGTCCTTCCGCTGAACGGATATGGTTGTGTATACGTTTGAACAACGCTGGGAAATATTGAGCCATTACTTTGAAAATCATGGTAATGTTGCAGAATGTGTGCGAAAATTGCGTACGGATTTTGGAAGAAGAGAAGCACCGTCAGCTCCGTATGTTCGTTATCTTGTGAAAAAATTTAAAGAAACTGGCATCCTCATCGATTAACCAAAGCGTGAAAAGCCAAAAACAGTGCGTACACCCGAGAATATTGCTGCTGTGGCAGAAAGTGTGCGTGAAGCGCCATCAACATCAATTCCCCGTCGTTCTCAACAATTGAACATTTCGGAGACATCATTGAGACGAATTTTGCATAAAGACCTTGGTATGACGCCAAAAAAAGTCCAATTGGTTCAGGAGTTGAAGCCAATGTTACGACACAATGCTTTGGGTTTAACAATTTATTACGAATGAAAAATTTTATTTAAAATTATTGACAACAAATTATATAGAAACAAAATCTGATTTGATTTAAATATAAAATATGAAACAAAGTATTTTATAACAAGTTGTTTGTAAGTAATATAAATTATAGATTCTTTAACACCCTCAAACGACTTGTATACCAGATTTCTTTCTGAGATATTCTAGCTTTGTTGAATTTAGAGGCTTAGTAAGCATATCGGCTAACATATCTTCACTTGGACAATATACACATTGAATCTGTTTATCATCGACATGTTGTTTGACGAAATACTTCTTCGTATCTATATGTTTTGTTCTGCAGCTAAATCGTCCATCTTCAACTAAGCGTAAGCAACTTTGGTTATCTTCAAATATTACTGTGGGTTCAGTTTGCCTTAAATTCATGCCTTCTAAAAGGGTACGTAACCAGACAGCTTCTTTGCAGGTTTCAGAAAGTGATATGAATTCAGACTCTGTAGATGATAGAGCGACACACGATTGCTTCCTACAACACCAACTAATACTTCCGTTATTAATCTGAAAAATAAATCCAGTATTAGATTTGCGACCAACATTATTTTCTGCCCAATTTGCATCTGCATAGCCTATCAACTTATTATTATTGCTTGATTCATTTTCACTTAGTTTTAAGTAAAGCTCGGCGGTGCCTTTTAAATATCGTAAAATACGTTACACGAACATATACTAAATGAATATGCCGTGAATGTTGTTGTTACGAGCTGGTCGTAACACCTAAGTCGTGTAAGTTAAATGCAAAAAAGTTACCGAATATAAAAATAGAAAAAAAACGAAACTTAGCTTTGCGTGGTGTGATATTGTTCATACATTTTTCTGGGCTGTACAAGTAAAAAGTTATTGCGAATATTTTTATGCATGAAGCTCGCTTTGTATGAAGAACGAGCCAACCATATCAGTAAAAGCGAGTGTTTAAAAGTATTCGAGACTAAAAATGATTTAGTAAACAGCGAGTGCGCTCGCGAGTATTATGTATTGTTGCAGTTCTCTAATACTCCCTTCCTCGACGAGATATTTTGTATAAAAACATGGGTCTGCTGAATTTTGTTTAAAATTTCCTTTAAGTAAAACACAATGGAGAGCCTTGTTCCACACATTCGCAGCTTGTTTCAAACCGTATAAGCTCTTATTTAATTTACAAACATGTTGTGCGCTCATTTCTTCAAAACCAGGTGGTTGCTTCATGTATATATCATTTTCCAACAAACCATTTAGGAAAGCGGACTTAACGTCTACATGAACAACTGTCATTTTAGTAGATCTTGCAACTGATAACAGTGTTCTAAATGTGGATTGTCTGACAACTGGGGCAAATATTTCATTATAATCAGTGCAATATTTCTGACTAAATCCCCTAGCTACCAAACGAGCTTTATACTGTTTTATATTATTAAATACATCACGTTTTATTTTGTAAATCCATTTACAACTAACAATGTATACATTTGGAGGTGGTATTACCAACTTCCACGTACCAGTTGTCTTTAACATTGCAATTTCATCTTTCATAGCACATATCCAATCGATTCGTTGGGAAGATTGCATAGCTTCGTTATATGTTTTCGGTTCAATAATTTCATTACTTTCTGTCCGTAAAGTCAAAATATTTGGCCTTTTTCCTTTAGTACTCCTAGCAGATCTTCTCAAACTTATTTCCTTTACATTATTTTCATTTACGTTATTATCAAGAACTGGACTTTCATCATAGTCATCTAGGCTGCAAAACGAGTTATCATCTGAAATAACAATTTCACTTATGTTGCTTTTATTTTCATTTTCTTCAAAATTAATTGCTTCCTTTTCATTTTCGTCATTTTTTCTTTAGAACACATTGTTTCTACTAATATTTCCTCCTCGTGTAAATTAGATTTTGTAGGAATCATTTTAGAATTTTTAATAAACTTAACATCTCGGCTAACAACAATTTTATTTGTTGCCAAATCTAATAAACGATAACCTTTAGATTGATAATCATATCCTACGAATACATATTCTTCACTTCTGTTATCTAACTTTCTTAGTTTCTCCTTGGGAGTTAAAACATATTCCCTCGAACCAAAAATTTTTAATTTTTCAATATTAGGTTTCTTATTCTCCCATAATTCATATGGGGTTCTTTGAATAGAACTTGTCACTAGACGGTTTTGTAAATAGTTTGCCGTCAAAACAGCCTCAACCCAAAGATAATTTGGAAGTTTTGAATCAGTTAATAAACATCGGACCATTTCCACTAAGTACCTATTTTTTCTTTCAGCAACACCATTTTGCTGTGGATTATAAGGAACTGTAAATTGCTGTTGAATTCCAAGATTTTCTAAATGGGACTTAAGGGTATTATTTGTGTATTCTCCTCCATTATCCGATCTCATTATTTTTGGGTATCTTCCAAATTTATTTCTGACCATTTCTAAATATACATATTTTAGCCTTTTCAAAAACATCTGACTTATTGCGTAATAGATAAACTACCGTATATCGACTAAAATCGTCTATGAATGTGAGAAAATAACGAAAACCACTAAATGTGCAAGTCTGCATTGGACCACAAACGTCACTATGAATTAAATCCATTACACTTTTCGTTATAGAACTTGAAGTTTGAAAAGGAGTCTTCACCATTTTACTTTTGATACAGATTTCACAAGTTTTGCTAACGCCACAATCAATAATATTAAAATCGCTTACCATATATCCATGTTGCATTTTTCTTACATCATTTATATTTTTATGACCAAAAATTCTGTGCCAATAGTGTTGACATTTTTCTTCTTTGCATTCAGCAACCATTACTTTTTCTTTACAAGACGTACGTAAAATAAATAATTCATTCTTGTTATCTGCAACTGCGACTTCTTTACCCGAACTGTTTTGAATACTGCATAAGGGTTCGTGGAAAACTACCCGAAATCCGTTCTTCATAATTTTATTTACTGATAGTAGATTACCATGGAAACTCGGAATTAATAAAACATCTTTAATATCTATTGTTTGCTTTTTATTATTGCTATTAAGCATAACTATTCTGCACATACCTTTACCACTTGATTCAATTGTTTCACCATTTGCAACAGTAACGCTCTTTTTTTATAGATTTATTTAAAGAAACAAAGTCAGATATTTGAGTACTTATGTGGCATGTTGCCCCGGAATCCAAAATCCAGCTATTTTCACCATTTATTAGCCCAAAACACACATGACTGTCATTGGATTCACTTATCATCGTCTTTTGAGTATTACCTGATTTTGATTTCTTTAACTTCCAACAATTTTTCATTATATGGCCTTTCAATTTGCAATGATGACATACCTTTTGCTTATGCCAATCGCGCGAAGTAGATTTCATTGCGGTATTTGATTTTGAGTCTTTTGTTTGACGCTGATATTCCTCAATTAAGCTTATTTCAACTACTTTCAAAGTTAACTCGTCCAGTTTACGAGCCTCCAAAGCTGTTACTAATGTATCAAACGAAAAAGGTAAACTACTCAATAACATGGCAACAAGCCATCGCTCCGTAAATTGCTCGCCCAAAGCTTCTAGTTTTTCAAACAAAACTTTAATTTCCATTATATGTTCAGAAATATCACGCTCCATGGAAAAACGCAATTCACATATTTTGCGCATCAACCGAACACTGGATCCCAATGTGTCCTTTTCGTGGTGGCACCGTAATATATTCCAAGCTTCGTGTGCTGACTTGGCTTTCTTGATTAAAAATAGCTGTGGGTATTCCACAGATAAACCAATAATTGCTGTGGCCTCGTCATTCTGTTTGTTCCAGTCTGTTGTAGTTGGTGTTGGTGGAATTTCACATATACAGCTCCAAAGCTTTTCACGCTTTAACATCAGCTCTATTTTATATTTCCATAAATTATAGTTATCGCCATTTAGCTTAGCAAAAGATGCTTTTAAAATATCCATTGTATTTTAGCACGCTGGGCTCATAACCTGTTACGACACAATGCTTTGGGTTTAACAATTTATTACGAATGAAAAATTTTATTTAAAATTATTGACAACAAATTATATAGAAACAAAATCTGATTTGATTTAAATATAAAATATGAAACAAAGTATTTTATTACAAGTTGTTTGTAAGTAATATAAATTATAGATTCTTTAACAGCCAACTGAACATCCAAAGCGTTTTCGCTTCGCTAAGTGGGCCTGCGATCGACTTACAGAAGATGCCGATTTTGCCAAAAAAAAAAATCATCTTCAGAAGAAGCTCATTTTGATCTTGATTGTACTTTCAAATAAAAAAAGAAATTTGAGAAAATATTCAGTAGTTTTTTTTATAGCATTTTCAAAAAAAAAAAGTTATTTGGCGGACCCTTTATATAAGTACAAAATTTTTTTGTTATAAACACGAATGTATACAAAAAACAAAAAAACTCTTACTCAGAAAAATATTATTAACGTACATAAATTTGAAAAAATTAATTCAGGTTAACAAACGAACATAGTGCAATATATATTTATTTTAAGCTCAGTTCATAATTAGACGATGTTGATGACGCATTATAGCGCCCTCCGCTAGGACCCCGAGTGGGGACAGATAATTGGAGTCTCACCAATTTAATTCATGTTGTGAGTAGTAAATCTCAATCATAAGAATGTTGTCATGTTCGGGCTAGTTTATCTACAAGCTTTCTTTGTAGGGAGAAAACATATTGGCAAAATGGTACCACTGTAGAATTGCTATAGATGTAATTGTTTGGTATGGGAACTGAAGTTCTTGCCAATGCACCATCTAAGTACACTTCTTTCAAAAGTCTCTAATTTTTGCAACCACTGGCGAAATAGTGAACCATATTGGGAAGGCATAGGCCAAAACTGATATAGTTGCCACTTTGTATATAAGCTTTTTGTGGAAGATATCTGCTACTCAGTAAACTTGATAACATACCACAAATTCTCTTACATTTAGCTAAAACACGGCCCAAATCGTCGCACACGTGTTCGAATGAACTTTCGTATCGAATAAAACTTCGTCACGTATCAAAAACGGGATTGCGGCATTCGAAAGTTTTCGAATCAAAATTTGTTTAAAAAATGTAATAGATTTTTATGCTTGTATATAAATAAACAGTGTTAGTAGTGCCCTCTAAAATAGGGGACTTCGACTGATCGTTTTTCGGCGCTTGCCAAAAAGAGCAACACAAAAATTCGGAAAACTAGAAATTCGCAAAAATTTTTCAATTTCAGAAAATTTGCAAAAATAGCGAAAATTCTCGAAAGTTTTTATTATATCAAACAAGCCATTAAATTGATTTAAAGTTTCTAAAACTACGAGGAATGCCAAAAATTCGATAAAAAAAAATCTAAATTAGCGGAAATTCGCGAAAATAGCCAACAAAGCAAAGTCTAATATTTATTAAAAATTGTTTAAGCTGTAAAGAATTAGATAACTTACAGTAAAAGTCGCTGATATCGCGAACGTGGCTGAAATTCGCGAATAATTGCAAACTTGGAAACAAACGCTAACATTTATTTGAAATCTATAAATCGTTAAAAAAAAAACAAAAATTTCAACAATTAACAAAAAAAAGGGAAAATTCGCGAAAATTTTTAATAATTCGAACAAGCCATAAAATTGATTAAAAGTCCATAAAAGTATAAGGAATGAAAACAATTCTGTAAAAATTGCTAAATTAGGGGAATTTGCAAAAAATTGCTAACAGCGGCATAATAGCAAAGTCTACTATACTAGACTATATACATATGTTTATTAAAAATCGTTAAAGCTGTAAGGAATCAAAAAACTTACAATACAAATATCGCTTCTTTTGCAAAGATGACTTAAATTAGCGAAAAATTCCAAAACAAAATTTTATTTTTTTTTCTTATTGCTGAAAAAAGTTTAATACTTAAAGTTTTAGCTATTTGTTGAAGAAATCTAATAATTATTCCCAAAAAGTGTGTAAATTGTTTGTAAAAAGCCAATTAAATGTTTTTACGAAAGCTCTTAACCTATCGAATGACATTTGGAGTACTCGTTATCGAATGACATAATCTCAAATTGTGATGGTAGTTGTTTGATAATGAATGGGACGCACTTTGTGAGATAGAAATCTAATGAGTTTTGTTGCGACTGTCAACAAATCTAGTTTAACATAACAGTTTGTGTTCACACCATCACACAAAGTATAAACACTCATGAAATAAAATGCAGCACTGATCCAATGAAAAGTATTATTGTTTAGAAATTTTTCAAAAACGATGAAGTCGTATGGGATGTCAAACTTTTTTCATAATACTTGTCATTTTCATCACACATGCATTCACACTATCAGACTTTTACTTGAATTTTTGACACCTATTAATAAAAAGCATAATAGTGTAAACTAGCCTTTACAAATTCTTCACATGTGATTATCAGCGTTGTCAACTTTAACATTTCAAACCGCACCAAAACAGAGAAAAAACGCGCCATTTCAAGAAAACGCACCAACTTTTTTTATTTTAATTTAGAATAACAAGTATAATTTTTAATTGAAAATACATATATTTATAACAATAAGACAGTATTTTACAGTTCAGGGTATTTGAGAAAAAAGGAAAAAAACTTAACAAAAATGAAAAAACTAATGTGTTGTTTTCACAACACAAGTGGTTGAACGTGTAGTAAAATTTATATGAAAAGCACTCATATAAATTTTATTACACGTTCAATCACTTGTGTTGTAAAAACAGCACATAACCAAATTTGTTTGTATTCATTTGCACTACAAAATTGAGAATTTAAATTTAAAATTGAGACAATTCCAAATGAAATTGAGAAAATTGCAGTTGAAATTGAGAATTTTTATTTGAAATTGAGAAAATATCAAACGAAATTGGAATTTTAATTTGAAGTTGAGAAAGTTTCAAATGGAATTGAGAAATTTTAAATTGAAAAAATTTAATTATAAATTTGAAATTTTCTCAATTTGATCTGAAATTTTCTCATTTTAAATGGATTATAACTTTTTTTTATTATCGATTATTAGTATGGATTCAATATTTATAATGCAGTTCATATAATAAAATGTCTAACTTAGTGCATATCGAGACCTAACCACGAAAATAACGTTAGCGCCAAAAATCTAATTTTACAGGGGAGGTTTTTTTATTTAATTTCATATAAATTTTATTTGAAATTAGTCGCTTACGTTAAAATTGTTCTTGCTATAAATCGTAACGGTACCTTATGGAACCATGACATTTTAGGAGATGATGCAACTGTTGCCAATAAAGGCATTTGTTAAAAAACCACCAAATGAAAATTATGTCGCTTACGTACCTCTTTAACATCATTACTTGTTGTTCTTATTGTGATTTGTAAAATTGTTTGTACAAATTTTGTACTGTTAAATGAAATGGTATTGAAACAAATGTATTTTATTGTACAAAGATTGAATTTGACACCATGGCATCATCTGATGGGCATTGCTGATGTGTTTATACATCAGAAGCTTCTATAATTTTATTAAGGGCAATATGAAAAAACTGATGTAAACATTCGTGTACGTGTGACATTTTTCCCCACTCATACTTGTGAACTTGAATATATATACGAGATTTAATACAAAATTGCGAGTGTGTTAGTTTATAAGTTGTGTATGTGTTAGTTTACATCAGCAATTTCTTGTAGGGCAGTCAACAAAAAAAAACGCGCCGAAATTTAAAAGGGTTCTTACCTTTTTACGAGCCAATTAACGGAATTCAAATGAACATTTTAAGTTAATATCAGTTTGTTTATTTACAATTCAGGCAACAAACTGATAATTAGTTTTTAGGATCAACTTAACTATAAATACAGGTTGATTCACTACCCAATAAAAAATGGAGCTTCCATCGAAGCAGGTTTGTAAGGGAGAAACATAAGCGTTGCGCTTACCATTGCGCTGGCGGAAGACATGAATTTTATATGGCGAGTTCCCACTTTGAAGAAATACATTTTTGACACATAAAGCGCATTATTCAGCGCATATAAAAATTGTTGTATGTAACGATCGACCTTAAACACTGAATGTTTAGATACAGTTATTTTTTAGTACTCTCCCTTACAAACCTGCTTCGTGGTAAGGGAATGCCGTAGCACTTGAAATGTTTTTTTTGTATAAAAGTTGCTGAGAGTTCTTTCACTTACTTTACTGCATTATTGTATGTCTTATTGCGTAGCGCATAATTGTGCGCTTATTTTTTTAAATGTACCATTAGTGCTTCGCAAAATGATAAAATTTTTTATTGGGTAATAACTAATGTGCACTACACTAGCAAACGTCTTCGCACGGTTCTCTTTAAACAACGAGCTTTCAACTCAACTGACACTGACTTCTTTGATCATTCGTTGTTGCCTTAACGAGCAATAGACAAATTGTTAAAGATGATCAACAATTAGTGTTGTAAGAACTTAAATACTTAAATATGAAATTACCCGTCAGCCATTGGGTATCACGCATAAAAACGAGTAAAAGCGCTGATTTAAGGCAGGTGAGCAATTTCTCTTAAGTCGAGTTCGATCAAACAGCAAGAGCTTTTGCTCAATTTCGTATGCATACAAATGAGTTCAAACCAATTACAATTACATAAGCAAAGGGAGAAAAAAATAAAAAAAAAACAATGGAAACATGTGTAACAGAAATTAAGCCAAAATTTGGCATTGAATTAACGTGGAAAAATATAACAAAAAAAGCTAACATGAAATGTCGCATAAAAAATAAATTAACATGGATCATATTTACATTATGCAATTAACACCGCAACTTTCGCATGAAACTTTTTGTTTGTTAGCAAGAGATGTACGGAAGAAAACTATGTTGAAAAGGTTGAAAAAATTTAAATGTAAATGTTTAAAAGAAAATAGAAAAAAATCTCGGCGTTAATTGCATAGTCTAAATGCGGTAATGAATAAAACTGGTAATACAAATATTATTTTCAAAAACTGGGAAACTGATTTGTCAGAATTTCTTTGTGCTAATTTAATCCCTCAACCAACAAACTTTCAGCTAAGTGTACCGTTATCGAATTTAAAGTTAGTTATGGATTTCACAACTTCCGCAATAGTTCGCGTAACAGTTGATTGATGGACTTCAATATCCGTCGCTATAACATTTTGGAATCCAGGATCTGCACAAAATCTTAAATACATTCGAATTTTATCAATGTTGCTGAGGGCACCACCACGTGTTTCTTCTGATTCCTCAAAAAAATAATTAGCCAACCAGCAGATGCAACTATCATCAAACCTATGTATTTATCATTTTATTAATAAAATTAATAAGTAAGAATACAAACCTTTATAATATTTTATCCTCACATGCTAAATTTGTTTTACGCTTTTGATAACATTTTGTATTTCTTTGTGGCACAAAATATTCAGCCATTATTCCTTTTTAGTGTACGCGAGTCAACTATAAGGCAGGCTCAACAAAATTTGAGCAAGAGCTCACAAAAGAAAGCAAAAGCTTGTTTTTATGCATATGAAAATGAGCACAAGCTCATCTTAGGTTAGGTTAGGTTCAGAAGGGTTATGTGCCCAAGGGCAAACTTCCACTCGGATACCAGTACGGTCCATTGTGAATCCCTTCAACATATCGAAAAATAAATAAAGAAGATAGAAAAAGAGAAAGGTTAAGAAAAGAAGTATGAGGTGGATAGAGTCTAGAAAATAAGAAACTTAGTAGGCACTATGAAGAACAAATTCCCTCTCTACTGTCCCCTCAACAGAAACAACCGCACTATTTCCCTGACAAACCCCATTAGATCAGCCGGACTACATCCAGCGATGCACCCCAGTTCGTCGTGAAACCTATTTCCTATCCACTTCTGTCTGAGACCCTGCATCCTGGGACAATGGCACAGTACATGGTCGATCGTCTCCAGCTCCTCCGAATCATCGCACAATCTGCAGAAGTCCGGTATGGCGTTGTCCCATCTGCCCGCAAAAGCCCTGAAAGGACAATGACCCGTCAAGAACCCTATAAGCGTTCTAAGGCTACTCCTATCCAATCCCAGTAGAACCCTGGTTGCCCCCGCGTCCCATCCGGGCCATAGTGCCCTAGACACCCTGCAACCCACTCTGTCCCTCCAGGACCGGTTAACGTCATCACGGAATTTCTCCCGTATCACACCATAGTAGTAACATAGGGGGGGCTTTACCCCCTGTCCCTTACCACTAAGTCCAGATTCGAACCCCGCGAGTTCGTCCGCCGGCTCATTTCCCTCAACCATGCAGTGTCCAGGTGCCCAACACAGCCTTACATTGAATGCCTCCATGAGTCCACCAAAACCATTCCTACACCGAGCGACCAGGCACGATCGCACCGTATAATTTGTCAATGCCGTAAGCGCCGCCTGACTATCGACATAAATTATCACCACAGATCCAAACACGATGTGTTCCAGTATCACCTCCGTCACCCTCCAGATCGCTAGGATCTCAGCCTGGAAGACACTGCACTCACTCATCGGGGAGTCTGAATGACCTTTTCACCTCGGTGACCGCGATATATACACCGGCACCTGTGCCGGTTTGCATCTTGGATCCATCCGTAAATACTGTTCACCCCTCAAACAGTCCATTGGATCCACCCCAAATTTCCCTATCCGGGAACTCCATTGGTGGTGTTGCGCCGAAGTCCAGGGTCATAGTCCTATGATCCGAAATTCTCCCGAGAGTAATACCCTTATCAAGCAGACCCATCTCGTACAAAATTATCGTGTGATCATCCCGCCTAGGTCTAACTAAGGAAGACTCGTAAAGTCTTAGTAAGTTCCTAGTAGCCACACTCCTTACGTAATGCTCAATAGGGTACAGATATAGTAGGATATCCAGCGCTGCCTGCGGAGTGCTTCTCCTTGCGCCTGTGATTCTAAGAGGTGCACTCCTTTGAACCTTGCTGAGCATCCTCCTATAGCTATCCACTCCCAGTGCACCCCACCAGACAGTGCATCCATAGGTAAGTATAGGCCTAACAACCGATGTGTAACTCGACGCCATCTAGTACTGGCCTCCTAAATCCCTCTATCCTATACCTTCTGGAAAATAGCACCAGCTCAGTCTTCACAGGGTTAACACCCAGCCCCCTATCCTTTGCCCAAGCCGAGAGTTCGCCTAGCATCACCTGCATAATTTCCCCGATCGTGGACAGAAATTTTCTCCTGACCAGCAGAACTATGTATGTCGTCCGCATAGGCAACAACTTTCCTGCCCATGGAATCAAATGACCTACGAATCCCGTTGACCGCAAGCAGGCACAGTAGAGGTGATAGAACCCCCCTTGTGGTGTCCCCCTGGTAACCCTCCTCCTTATCACATGATCCCCCAGGCTCGAGTTTATAATCCTACTGACAAGCATGCAGACTATCCACTCCACCAGAAAGTCCTCCACTCCCAACTCCAACAACGAATCTCTAATCGCCTCAATCCTAATGTTATTAAAGGCTCCTTCTATGTCCAGAAACGCGCTCTCAACAGATTTACCCTTCAGGTAAGCATGTTGAACGTTGCTAATAAGGCGGGTCTCAATATTGCTCCTGAGATAGAAATCTATTAGCCTCTCAAGAGTCTTCAACAAAAATGAAGACAGACTAATAGGTCTAAAATCCCCCGGTTTCGAGTGGCCCGCTTTACCAGCCTTGGGTATAAAAATCACCCTGACCTCTTTCCACCCCCTAGGCAGATACCTCCTACTGAGGCACTTCTTGAATACATTCACTAGCAGAAATGATGCATCGTCCGGAATGTTGCAGAGCATGGCCGGAAAAATGCCATCCGGACCCGGTGATTTATATGGTTCGAAAGTATTGACCGCCCACGCCAGCTTCTCCCTTGTGACCATTTCCTCGACGCAGGCGGAAAGTGCGTCTCCATAAGTAAGGTTAGGGTCTCAGAGCTAGACTCAGTCCATGAGCCGTCATTCCTTTGGATGTAACCAAGGGCCTTAGGGTCCTTGGATAAAATCCGTCGGAATCTTGACAACTCGTTAACATTATCAATGGATGCACAAAATTGCCTCCATGATAGTCGCTTTGCCCTTTTCAGATCCGCCTTATACCTGTTGAACTGCACCCTGTGATTGTTCCAATCCTCCGGTGCTCTGGTAAGCTTGGCCCTATTAAACAGTCTCCTAATCGTAGACCTTTGAAAGTGAAGTTCCCTGGTCCAGTATTTGGGTTGTTTACGCGTACCCGGAAATGTAACCGGGTAGGACTGCTCATAGCTTTCCCTTAGAAGATGAGTGCACTTGTTCACAACACCCTCCAGATCAGTCGGCAGCAAGTCGCCTCGCCCAAGGCCCTTTGCGCCAATCCAATTCGGACTCTTTCCTTAAAGGAGTCCCATTTTGTCCCCCTAGGGTTCCTAAATAAAGCAACCCCAGGTGGGTCACAATTCAATGTGAAGGTAATACGGCTATGGTCTGAAAATGTACAGTCCGTTGCCACCCTCCAATCAACAATAAGTTGCTCGTCACGGTTCACCAATGTCAGATTTATCACTGCCTGCCTATCTTTATTTCTGAACGTCGGCGTGTTACCCATATTACAGATAATAAGATTGTTAGTAGTTATAAAATCAAACATTAACTCACCCCTTTTGTTTATGTCTGAACTCCCCCATTGGCTATGATGAGCATTGGCATCGCAGCCCAATACAAGGATTGCACCCTTCCTCCTTGCATATGCCGTCAGTTCCCGCATTTCTCCATTTACTACGGTCAAGTCACCGCACCTGAAAGAATAAGATATGAGAAAATTCAATTCATTCCTCGCTAATATACACGTTCTTACCTTGTCCTCTGTGGACGGGACAACGGTAAGAAGCCTATTGTTCTGGTTGCTCAATACTGCCAGTATAGTTTCCACCACAGGAGTCACTCGATAGTCCCAGAAGACTGTCCACATATAGGTCGGTCAGTACCTGTCTCTCCTGTTCAATTATGCTCTCATGAACAGTAGAGAGGGTACTCTCCGACTCACAGACCGTGACGTCCGACTGTCCCTGGTCAATCTCGTCCGTCGTGTCCTTGTTTGTTGTTGTTGTTTTTGTTAGTTTTGTTAAAAAGGGTTTAATTTTTGTTCCCACGAGTATGCTCGTTCAGACGGACCGTACCACGCAGTGACGGCATGCGTGGACTAGGCAACTAACATACAACAGCGCTTTACCCTGGCGCTGAGGGGAGCTGTTAACGACTAGTTTCTTTTTGCACTAACTAGCCACCCAGGACCTCGGCACTGCTACCAACCACGTTGTCCTTAAAAGTGCATATTTCGCGCCCCAGCCACTGGTAAAGCCCCCACCTTGCAAGGGGCGAACCCGCGGGCTGACACGCTGGGCAAGACAAGATCAAACGTGAGCAGCGTTCACGTTTTATGCATGAGACCCAATGTCTTCTATTATAAAATCCGCAAACTTGGAAACTAACACTAAAATCTATTTCAAATCTCTAAATGGATTAAAAAACAAAATGTCGAAAAATAAAACAAAAAAAATTTGCACAATAGCGAAAATTCGCGAAAAAATTTTATATTTCAAACAAGCCATACAATTGATTAAAACTCCCTAAAACTGTAAGGAATGGCAAAAATTCGGTAAAAATTGCTAAATTAGCGGAAATTCGCAAAAATTTGCTAACAGCGGCATGATAGCAGAGTCTACTTTTTAATACAAATCGTTAAAAGCTGAAAAGAATCCGAAAACTTACAGAAACAAATCGCTTTTATCGCGAACATGGCTAATATTCGAAAAAAATACAAGATTTTAAACAACCCTAAAACTAATTTGACATCGCTAAATCGGTTAAAAAACCAAATTGTCGGAAAATAACATAAAAAGCGTTAAAAATTAGCTATAATTTTGAAAAACAAACCCTTTGTGTTTACATGTGCTTTCGACAATTGAAAATCACACTAAAAAACACAAAAACGGTGTGATTTACAGAACACCACAAAATCACACGTGTGATTTTAAAAGCACATGTGATTTCAAATCACGTGATTTTCAGAACAGACCTGTATGTTGTTTTTTTTTCGCACCATGGTGAAGGGTATATTAGATTCGGCTTATCCGAATATAGCACTCTTACTTTTTATATCTAAAATTTTACATAAACAAACAAAAAATCAAGTAAAGCCTTTTTATATTAATTTGTAATGTTTTTAATTAAACATGCATTAAATGGATTTTATTTATTTTATAGTGATTATGTAACGAACATTTTAATGTTGCAGTTGTTTTGAAAGTATTATACATTCACTGTAGTAGACTATCTAAAAATGTATGCTTATTAATAATCTTAGTTGTGGCTATAACAATTTCGACGTTATTATCTTCTTGCTGTGCTAGAAAACGTAGCGCAGCAATTTCGGCAAATGTACAACCACCAACAATAAATACTAATATTACACGTGGAACATTTAGCATTGATCCTTCACTAGGTGTGGACGAATGTCGGCCGCCAATGCCAACAAGTTGAGCTTGAAAATCTTCAAATGTTGGTCCTGGTAAGTTGTTAATTTGGCTTTTCAGTGATTGCCAACCCAAAGGTTTTAAGGATTGCTCCACAATGCGAGCTATGAGGGGAGCATAGAAACTATGAACATAGCTTATATCTTTGGGATTTACCTCAATGACATCATCGACAGTTAAATTCAGAGTCTGGCAAAGTTAACAAAATTAAGAAAATAAAATGTTTGACACCTATTAGAAAAATGTCCATAATAACCTTCCTTAATACAGCGTAAGCTCTTGATTCAGATTGTGTATATAAAACTCCAGCTTTTTCAAGATTGCTAATTTTTAGAAGAACTTCAATACCATAAACATGAGCCAATTCTCGTTTGTAATAATTTAAAACCTGGAGAATAAAAGAAGAATTAAGAAGCGAAAGTACAATATTCATAGTGTTAAAAATCTTATTAAAACCCTAAGTTCGGAGTGTACTATGGCGGCCAGGTGCAATAATAGAGCGAATTGCTTAATTTTTAATACTGATAGGTTGGTAATGTTAAAATATAAAATAAAAACAATTTTTGTATAGTTTAATATAAGCGGCATTGCCTAATTTCGCTGCTGGCAACTGAACTGAAGTTGTGTTGGCATTCGTAATCGACCCATTAATATTATATAAAATATTTGAGCCAAATTTGGGGTACATACCTCATATTGTATAGGCGCTATTGTGCCAAAATCATAAATTAAGTTATTCAAACTGGATAAATAAAAATTTTATTTGATTAGAATTCTGATATATTAAAAGTAAAAAACCTTTTTAAAAAACAAGCTTTTATTTATAAATTATATTTTGCTTTAAAACTTTTTTTTATCAACTTATAACGGGATTACACAATTTATATGATATAAAAGCTTGTCGCGAGATTTACTAGTGAATTCTCAATTCAAATTGGTGTTGCAAAATGGCAAGAAGTTAGGCGACTTCAAATGGCATTAGTAGGCTCAAGGGAACAAGAATATTTTTAAGAAACTATGGCAGATCGTTAGCAAAAAGCAGGAGTCTCAGGACACCATAAAATAAATCTAGCGTTTTGTGATTTCAAATCGTGCGATTGTCAGAACATGACCGTTACATAGATCCATATATCGTCACATAAGCTATGCATTTAAAAAAAAGGATTACGAAGAGAAATAGGGGGCAATTTCTGGCTCTCAGAAACTATCAAACCGATTTTAATGAAGTTTAAAACATAGATAGATCCTTATTTATATGGGCACATAAGCTCTTGGACAATAAAAGTTGATTAAGATTTCCTCTTGCTTTAAAAAAAATTATAAAACAGTACAGAAATTTACCTTCTCTTTAAAGCCAGATGCTGCGGCACACTGTATGGACATCAATCGCAATATATTATTGAGATTTGATTTTTTCCCAATCAAATCTTCTATGTAAGAACTCGGTTTATCAATATCTTCGCACATCATAAACTCCTGTTCGGCTGCTAAGTCATCAGTGAATTTATACGTGTCCAATTGTTTTCGTATCAATTCACCAATAGTCGTAAAGTTCGATACTGATTGTTTTTGTGCTAAGAGTGCTGGTAACTTATCCACTAATCGTTTCATATCTTGCACAGATTTATCTTGAGAACTTGCATCTGTTTGGGCACTTATTTCCTTGGCATTGCGAGCCAAAACTTTACCAACTTCATTAAAGTTTTTATTGCGTAATTCAGCATAAAGTTTATCGCCCGAATTCAGTATAAATGTTTTCATATCTGCTGCCAAGTGAGCCGGCGATGAATCACTGTCGGAGCGTGCATTAAATGGATCGGCGGACATAGTTAATTGGTTTTGGCGAATACCAAAAAATTCATCTACAAGTCCTTCATAAGTCAATTGAGTGGCAAATGCACTTAACAAATCAATGGTTCGATCCAATAAAATTATTTGATCTATTGTGCCCTTTTCGCCATTCGATAACAATTTCTCCTCTGCCCCCAATTGTTTGGCTCTTTCCCATACACCCTGAGACATACTGCCCTTACCGTAAATTTTTGGAATTCTTCCATAGATACGTTGCAACTGCACTAATCCTACCGCCGCTTGATAGAGTGCTGTTGGATCGCCATCGATTGACACATCACGAAATGCATTTGCACATTCCATGGAAACCACATCATTTTCAAGTGGATAGAAATTCCATGATAACTCTTCAAACAAACCAAAACTGCTATAAACACCCTTATGTTCGAGATGTTTTAAGCACAAACATGAACGTCTTGGCACAAAAAATATGTGAAATAAACGCCCCTTTTCAGTGTTTTTTAATACTTGCGACGCCACCTCGTCCATTATTGTTACCAACGGTCTTACTATGTAAATAATATTAATGACATCTTTGGGTAATGTCGTATCTTTGCCCAATTTTAATAGTTTAATTGCTCTGTCCGAAAACAGACTTGGTGCTGCAATCAATCCAATAGGTCCCAACAATGCGTCATCGAGTACAATGGATTTTTTACCATCCACCTTTTCAAGCAAATACACAAGTTCCCGACATGCAGATTCCTGTAGTAACTGCAGGTTCACCCGCTGTCCTTGCAGATATGAAAACATTGGCAGATGCACATAAAATACAATTATCGGCAATTAAAAAATTCAGTTTTTTAAAAATAAACAAAAGAATTTACAGCTGATTAGGGCTGCCAGCTTCCCGCTTTTTGCAGGCTTGTCCGTTTAGTTTTTTAACGCTTCGTCTCCACGTAGCAATTTCTAACTCCCCGTTTACAACTGACCACACTCGTACGGAAACTATTTCTGTGCGGCAAGATAAGCCCACAGCTTAAATTGCGACTAAGCACAAGCAAAAACTTCGGCATAACAATGGCGCAATAATTGCTGATTATATATCTGGAGACCATGTGAAATTGCTCTTTTTAAATAAACGTACAGAGAAATGAAATGTCAGATAAATGACAACTGATTGTACATCAGATTGCTGAGCAATAATTGCTCCAGCAATCACTGTGCAATAAATTGCCACGGTGGGCTGAAGTGCACTTTACGGGGCGTACGAAAATAAAATAAAAAAAATATGCCACCCGATTCAGAATAAAAAAAAGAAAAAAACCATAATTAAAATTTAAGGGGGCCGACGCCCGTGGACCCCCGTAGACCCAAAAAATTGCCCCGCCCACTTAGTGATATGTGTGGGTACTCAAATTTAAGGTAATTTGCTCACGATTGCAAATATGTATTTTGTTTTTGTATTCGCATATTATTTTCCTCTAGGTTAATATAAGTATCTTTTAGCGCAGAAAAGCTTCAGTTAGCGAACCCGGTATTTGTTATGCCATAGAGGAAAACAAAAGAAGGCCGGCTATGCAGAGAAGCTTTAGTTAGTTACAAAAAAATTAAAATTTTTTTTTTTAAATCGAGCGTAAACATCAAAAAATACAAAATTAAACAAAATATTTACAATCGTGTGGAAACTACCTTTAATTTGAGCACCTACGCATAGATGGGGAACTTTTTTTTTGACCCAGAGGGCCCCAAAAGTCCATCCCGCCCTAAATTTTATTATTTTCGTTTTTCTTGTACAATTACCTTTAATTTGAGTACCCACACATTCAACTTAAAGGGCGGGGCGATTTTTTGGGTCCAGGGGGCCCACGGGCCTCAGCCCCTTCAAATTTTTATTTTGGTTTTTTTTGATTTTAATTTCAGAGGCGGTTCAAATTTTTTTTTATTTTTTTCGTAATACGTATACTGCACTTTTGCCCCACGGTGTAATAAACCACGCAAAATGCTTGGCAAATACAACATTATATACTCCGTCCAAACATTAATTTTTAATTTTTGTTTTGTTTTGTTTTCAATTAATGCAGACGCCGATAGTTCTGCGGCAATTTTGCTGGTTTTTGCTTAAAACGGAGAAGAAATATTAAATAAAAGCAAAAAATTTAGAGTAAAAAATGATTTAAACAACGAGCTGTTTTGTGGCGCCTTCATTCTGAAAAGTTTTCTCTGAAATAAATACATTTAGCATTAGACGCAGTGTTCGAAATAAACAGTACATTATTTCGCGTTCGGTTCACACATCCAAGAACAATATCTATTTTTTTAATGATTGTGTAGACGAACACAACCGTTACTAACACAGCTATGTGTAACAAATTTGGACAACATTTATCCGCGCCTACTTGTGCAATCCTTCCCAAATTTTGTTGGATGTTGTGCATTAATATCCAAGATGCTTGTACCTTATTTGGGAACTTTGATCTTACCGTTGTCTAGATATACAGACTTTAAATTTAAAACAACAAAGGTTTTATTTTATTTTAATAAGCATAATTTGTATGTATGATGTGTCATAATTTATAAAGTTCAAATATAAACAATTTTATTTTAAAATGAAAGTTTTCTTGCAGAAAGTCGAGTTTATCGATGAGAGGGAAAGAGAATAGGACTTTCAGAAAGAAAACTTTTTAGTGTAAACTAAAGACCTGCACAGATACATCTGTTTATATCTGTTTCTGTGTGTTTTCTAAAGTGGATATGTATGGATGAGTGCTCTTGTGTTTCTGATATAAGTTGATATTGATATGAATTGTAAAAGAGTGGATGTAAGTTGATACAAAAGCGAAAGAGAGTATCATATCTGTTAATATCTGCTTTGCAAAAGCAGATACTAGTGGATACTGATGGAATACAATAAGTTACTTATTGTACGATGCCGTTATTTTCAATTATTTTTCAACGAAAAAGAGCGTGAATGTATTACGAGCGAAAAAAAAGCCAAACAAAAAATTTTACAAAAACAAAATCCACAGGCTGCTTGTACTATGGTCGTACAAATTGCCAAGCAACAACAACACTACAAGTTACGTATTATACCTACGACGAAAATACAAGTGGAAGCGCTTGCAATCTTTCTTGATGAGCAGCACGATTAGCCTTTGTGTCTGCTGCGTACATGATTTGTTCTTGTAAACATGTGTATGCTGCTTTTTTTAAAGCAAACATTTTTGAAGATTTTAGTAGCGGTAATATTTTTTTTCTTAAATTCTTTGATGCCTATGGTTATTTTGTTAAAAAGACATGTAGACAAAAATTATTGTAAAAAAAAATTACTGAACACATGTAATTTGTTTTTGTAAAAAAAACTTGGGTTTTTACCAACCAAAACTGTTTTTTTCGTTTAAAGCATTTTCTTAAATATTTAAACATTTGAAAATATTAAAAAAGAAGTATGCTACATTTTATGTGGAAATAACCTACATACATAAAGGCAAATGTTACAGTAAGTATAATTGTTGGGTTAGAAAAATTAAAAAACGCACCGAAATTTAAAAAAAATAGCAATTCATATTAACGTTTTGAAATATTTTTATTTTGAAAAAAATTGTTTGACTAATAGTTGAATTTGAGCCCTAACCGCGAAAATAACGTAAGCGGCATCATTTTAGATTTTTGTTTTTTTCTAAATAAATGACTTTAACGATTTTATGGCAAAAACTATTTTATCCAGGGACCCTATAAAGGAAACGACAAAAAATCATATAAATATAACCATTAATATTGATGAATTATAGGTACCTAAAGGTTAAAAATTACAATTATCATTTAATATATATATTTTATTCTGGTTATCGTAACCAATTAAAGTAAAAAATTTTTTTTTTGGTTATACCTTCATAAATAACCATTAATTCAACTAAAAAATTTTTTTGGTTACAAACAACTATTAAACCAAATAATTAATTTTTTGGTTACAAATAACCATTTTAACAAATAATAAATTAATTTGGTTACAAATAACCATTAAAACAAGTAATTTATTTTTTGGTTACAAATATAAATTATACATAAGTAAGGTATAGTCGGTTACTATTTGGGACCCTTGGGCAATAATTTTTCCGGCAAAAGCAAAAAAACTGTTTTTAAGTAAAGACGGTGATTCTAGCGGTTTAGAATTGCCTCTCAAGTCACGCACAACAGTTGACACGTTCACTCCTTCTTCTTAGTCATCGAAATAATAAATGCACGGAAATAATCATACATATAAATACCCTAGAGGGAAGCGAACTGACACTGAAGTAGTCCCTTGATAGGTCTTTGGTGGTAGGGACCGGTTCCAGTTCTAACACTTTATATGAATAAGACCTATCACTTTTACATGGGGTTGTCATTGGAGGGGAAATACTATGTAGTATTATTTCAATAAAACTAGTCTAAGAATTAAATTTAAGAGCCAAATTTTAAAAATTACCAAAAAATGTGTCACATCACCGCTGAAGACTGTTCTGAAATTCATTACTTTTTCTACCTTTTTGTTCTTTATAAACCAGTTAAGGGATTGGATCTTCTTTCACTGGTCATGAGTCCTTTCTTTTTGTACTTGTTCTATTTTCACAAATCCCAGGACCAGTCGCTTGGACCAATTGACACAAATTTTCCGCAGGAAAAAAATATCTGAAGAAAATTTTTAACCTGTGTCGTTGTTAAAAAAAATCGCTTGTTTTAATGGTTATTTGAAACCAAATAAATTAATTATTTTTTAAAATGGTTATTTGTAACCAAAAAATTAATTATTTGGTTTAATAGTTGTTTGTAACAAAAAAAAATTGTGGTTGAAGTAATGGTTATTTATGTGTAACAAAACAAAAAAATGTTTTTTACTTTAATTGGTTACGATAACTAGTTTAAAATATATGTAACGATAATGGTTAAAAATAACCAAATGAAAATAAAAGGAATTTTCCAGTAAACTCAAATAAAATACAATAACCATTATGTTTGGTCCCTGATTTTATCGTGAGCAACAAATTTAATACAAAATTTATATGAATTAGAATAAAAAAAACTCTCACCTATAAAATTTATTTTGGTGCTTACGTTATTTTCGCGGTAAAGGCTCGAATAATAAAAATGTTTCACACGAAATGACAAACTAAGTATACCCAGCTAGTTGTGGCGGAGGGTATACATAACAAAAAGCCAATAAAAAACCACACATGTTACACACACACATACACTGTGTGTTGTGCTGTGGCAGTACAAATTGCCGAGCAACAACTGCAACACAAGCGAGAATCGTTGTTATCAGGCCATATTTCACGATTTTTGGCGATATTTTCCTCTAAATTGTCAAAGTGCCTATTTTTTGAGAAATACTTACAACACGGTAATTTTTGGTTTGTTTTATATATATTACACTACGCTAGTTGGAAAAACAGACAAGCTGGGCACCTGGCGTTTTAACCTAATTCGGATACGTTGAATCCAGTGGTGCTCGCCGTTTTTAAGATTGGCTCTGGTTTTCGAGATATACCGTTATTTCGAAAATGGAGGAGGTTGCACAACATACACCTATTAGCGTAACTCAAAAACGGTTTAGTTTACTGAAATTACTAAAAAAAACCGAAACTCCGCAATTTTTTTTGTTTTGTTTGCAGCTTCGTTTTTTATATGTCTGCAAAAAATTAGAACCCTTGCTGCATTTTTGAATTTTTTATGAATTTTTAAAAAACAAAAATTTCGAAATTAATTTTTTTTTTTCAATAAAAAAAAATTATGTTTCAAAAACGACTGCTCACATTAGAAAAAAGTTTTACTTTTCTTAAAGGAAATTTTATCGCAAAAGCGTGTTTGAGTTACGCGAACATATGTTATGCAACCTCCTCCATTTTCGAAATAACGGTATATCTCGAAAACCAGAGCCAATCTTAAAAGCGGCGAGCACCGCTGGATTCAACGTATCCGAATTAGGTTAAAACGCCAGGTGCCGAGCTTGTCTCAAAAAAAGTGTAAATTTCTTGCACAGTGTTATTAATTTTGGGCAACTTGTTACATTACAAAGAGACAACTGTTATTAATTCAGCGCTTATATCTACTTAAGGAAAAAATGGTTATATGTATTCCATATATGCAGTATTTGTATTGTATGTCTAACCATGCAAAAACATTTTGAGAAATATACAACTACATATGAGGGGCTTAAGGCACAAGGGGAATCGATCTAAAGAAATCCACCCGTCCGGTTGGCTGTCCGTGTAAGCCTTGTAGGCAAAGTTCAAGTGGCAATTTTGAAGATAAATTGCTGAAATTCGGTACATAGGTTCTTATTGCCCTAAGAATTAAGCCTACGATAAATGGTAATAACATTGACCTGAATCTTAACTTTATAATATTATTTTTTTTCCTGGGTCCATGATTGCCCATTGGTCAAAATAAGGTACACTCTTGAAAAGTTGTCTAAATGATGTGGTGTGGAGTATCATAGGGTCGGGATTGAAGAACTTTACTTTCTTATTTGTTTAAATTGGATATTTGTACCCAAAAAATAAAAAAATATAACCAGAAAAAAATATATTTTTTCCAATAGATATTTGTA
This sequence comes from Pollenia labialis, assembly GCA_949318255.1. Taxonomy (NCBI): domain Eukaryota; kingdom Metazoa; phylum Arthropoda; class Insecta; order Diptera; family Polleniidae; genus Pollenia; species Pollenia labialis. The sequence goes on along the minus strand of OX439142.1, from coordinate 45,435,699 downwards.
ACAAATTTGGTTATCATTAACCAAAAAAAAAATAAATTTTACTTTCATTGGTTACCACCAACAAAATAAAATATATATAACGATAATGGTTAAATATTCCCAATTGAAAATAAAGGAATATTTCTCGTAACCTTTACAAAAAATAATATATGCAGTAATTATTTTCAGTCCCTGAGTTATTTTTTTATTTTAAAAACCAACAAGTCCATATAAAACAGTCATTTTTCAACGTAAAAATAAAAGGTAAAATTTAACTCTTAAAAAGAGAGTTTTATTAAGCCGTCATAAATTAAAACTCAGTTGAGGAATAAAATATCGAATAAAACTGTTAAAACGAGAATTTATTCAGCCGTCAAAATATAAAACTCATTTCAGGAGTTTGATTTAAACCAGCATTTTATTCAACTAATTTTTTGTACATTAACAACCAAAGCTTGTCGCTGGTCAGATCACTACAATTTCAACGTAAAAATAAAAAAAGAAGAAAAACATAATGAGTATTTTAGACGTAAAAATTAAAATCCTTAAAAGAGTTGTATTTGTTGATGGTGTGAGTTCTATTTTAGGGCGAATATGTTATGATTGCGGAAAAAACTCTGTTTTTAAGAGTTTATCCAAACTTTTATTTTTTCGTTGAAAAATGATTTTTAACTGTGGAGTTGAGATTTTTTTTTCTAGATCACCATAGGTTCTTAAAGAGAACTTTAGAACAAACCTATTGGTTGACTCCGTTTTTAAGCTAACATTTTATGGATAACTCTTATTTACGGTCCTTGCGATTTTTTAATTAACTAAAATTTATTTCTTAAAAGTTTATTTTTATTAATTTTTTTAAAGCATTAGGTAATGGTTAATTGTTTTGCTTTTTTATTTTTGTTAATGTTTTATTGTGTTAAAAATCGTAATAGTAATTTGCCGATTTTTTTATTTAATTTAATTTCTGATTTGTTTTTGAAAATATGCCGATTTCTTACCAAAACGATCTGGCACCCCTGGTTGAGATCGTATACAAGTTTTTATAAACTTTCTTATTTTCATAAACTCGCCAACAATATTTTAAAATACAACATAACACCACAGATATTGTAGAAATACTTATGGTGACAACAGATATTTGTAAGCAAGAAAAAAATGTTATGTCATACTCAATACAAAACCATAAGCAACAGTTTTTGTTTTTAAGATATGGTGAGTGGACAAAAGCAAAACCATACAATATCAGTTACACTCATTCTCTCATTTATATCAGTAGTAACAGATAAATATCTGGTGTATCTGTTTCAACAATACTTACTGATACACTCGTGCAGGTCTTTAGTGTAAACCCATACTATTTAAAAGTGACCACATAACCACACATCAAATTCAAATAATAACAAAACATAATTGCAGAGTACCCTGCAAATATAGGACAAGTAGCCCACAAGGGATTAGGAGTAGTCCAAAAGTAACCCAAACGTATGGAAAAAACATGGTCTATTTAGCATTACGATGTCCTAGGGCAGGATTACAAAGGAGTACTATTAAACTACTTGATTGTATACACAAGAGGATTAGTTTTAACTTCGTTTAAAAACGAAAACATGTCGTTATAGCAATGACATTGTCCATGCTTGCATTACATCGGACCAGACCATGGAGTAGTCCATTTAATAAAATTGGATCAGGTGGTCCAATAATATTTGCAGGGAACATACTTGAATCTAACCTAGCATTTACACATGCCACTGCCAGTTCGAAAAACTCAATACACTCACACTTTTTTTACAAATACACTCACATTTTTCGCAATGGCCGCTCCCATGGTGGAATAAGCAGGTGGCATCGTTACGGCAACAAATACATCATTACAACAAAATTGGAAATTACATCACCGTTTACGTCAAAAAATACTTTTAACAAAAATCAAAGCGTGCCGCTGAACGTGATGAAATAAATACATTTTTAGCCAATTTTTATTTAATAATAGTCAATATCTTATTTATTTTAATTTAATATTATCAAAAACTTTAATAAAATACAATAATCACAGCACAAAACGTGGACTTTTTGTAAACATAAACAAAACTTTGACATAAACTTAGACAAAGAGCAAAAAACCGTCATCTGGCGTAGAACCAAAGCGAATTGAGTAGAAGGTGAGGTCAACTCTACAACAACACTGCTTCTGTGGTCTGGTTGTCAAACATATTGCTTGTAAAAAAACAATAGGTTTGCTTACATAAAAAACAATTTTGTATACAAACTTTGACAAATCGACCACAGAAAAAAACACCATATGTTGACTTGACCCCACCTTCTAGTCAATTCGCCTTGCGTGGTGCATTCGAGTTGAAATTTGGCATTTGCATGCCACTAATTGTCAAAACGATAAACAATGTAACCCTGCTAAAAATTTAATGCAAATTTACTGGATTATTGTAAAATTGTAAATTATGTTTTAACTTGTTAAATGTATTATTATGATGATTTTTTTGAAACGCGCATTAATATTGTTAAGATAATACTAATATAAATAAATGTAAGCCATTTCCCCAAAAATGAGCCAAAGGATGAACTCAATAGCTCCATTTGGGTTTTTGGTACTTTTTTTTAATTTGAGAAGTAAACAAATTATCTCAAGTTGACGCTTCAACGACATTTTGAAAATTAACTCGCCGTGTCATGTGTAAAAACAAAAGCCAATGGCATGACATTCGACTATTTCGAACAAATTTTCTTTGATAATATGTATACAGTAGTGGCATGCCACTACTTGCATGTGTAAAGGCAGGGTAAATACTCAACCCAAATCTTTTGCCAAATAACACAAGAATTGCTGCAAGTCTGGACAGGGATTTAATTATATGAGTACATTTAAGGTAAATTTACACAAGGTAAACTCGTTGGCCCATATGTTTGTCAGCTGTTTACCCCATTTGGAACCCTAGTGTCAAAAGTTGTTTATGTTGGTTCCTTGTGTTTGTTTACATTCCTATGGTTAGTGCACGTGTTGTGTTTTTTTTTTAATTTGTGTTTTTATTTTGAAGGCACAGTGTTGCGTTTTTTTTGACACCATGGTTCCAATTATAAAAACAATTTGGCGTGTTGTTTTTGTCTTGTTGTACTTGTTGTAGCAAAGAGTTTACCTTGTGTAAATATACCTTGAGTACATTTTGACAATTGTCGTCCCTATAAACAATAATTAGCAACCATGGTGTAGTCACCTCATACAAAATATACTAAAAAAAAACTCAGATAAACAAATAAAAAAAGTTAAATACAGTTAAATTAAAAAAACAAATTAGTGGCTGAAAAGTTTTTTTTAATGATGAATGAACAACAAAATATGACAAAGGACCCAATCAGGGCAACGCTAAAAAAGCTAATCGAACATTCAAAGTAAGTTTTTTTTGGGTACTTAACTTTACAATACAACAGATGTGCCTATAAAATTGAATTGTAATTGTTAAATTTAGCTAGAAGGTGCGGTGTAAGCTAGAGTGTCCCGCGCAATAAACAATTTAAAAAAGCAAAACAAATTAAAAACCGCAACTTGTATATTGATAATAATACATACATATGTATATAATTGTGATTTTTTCAGTGCAACTTTTAGTGCCGACGACGTATTGAGAGAGTTTCGCATCACCAAGGAGAAGCGTAATAATCGTAAATTATTAAAAATTTTAGAAATAATATCAAAACATCAGCCAAAAGCCATTGATCATTTACAGGAAGTTGCAAAATTATTAGAAAAGTTAGTAGGTTTGGTGGAAATCTGATTTTTGTGTGTTAAAAATATTACTTTTATTTATAGAAAGGATCCTTTCTACTGCCTGTTGTACTTCTTAAATTACTATTCGGATACTAACATTATGCATTCGATGCGTAAGAAGGATTTGTCCACTTCTACACCCTTGCTGACCAAAACAATTTTTGATGCAGTTACACCGGAAAGTGTCTCAGAAGTAAAGTTGAAATTATTAAAATATTTACATATGTACATTAAAAAGTCAAATTTTTTTATTTGCTTAAATGCAGATTAAAGAACGTGTTGTCCAGGCAGCCTCAAGTGGTTTGAGTCGTACTGCCCAAAACAACAATTCCATTATAAGCGCTGCTCTAATGTCTACGGGTGCTACTAACACCACAAATTTGCCTAATTCAATAGGATCTACGCTGTTTCAATCCTCAAAAACAAAACAAAATACTGAATCTTTATGGGAGTTTCATAACATTGATAATTTTCAATTTCAACAAAGTAACATTGCAGCTATTCCCATAACGAGCCAGGAAAATCTTTTGTTGTGTGATCTGATATATTGTTTGACGGGAATGCGCGGTTCATACATTACCCCAGAAGACTGCACTAGTGTTGGTAGTCAAACATTTTCTATGAAATTTAAAATTTCTGATCAAATTCACAGTTCTTTGCGTGATATTGCACAAGAAATTCTGCCGTTGGCATCGCACTACAATTGCATACAAAAGTTTATACAGAAGGCCACAACTTCCAATTGCAGCCAGGTTTTGCAAGCACTGAGTGAAGCTTTAAACAATTTAATTCACGATTATTATGTAAGTAATATTTATTCCTAACGACTTTATTAAAATGTTATGGTCTAGATTTGTTACTTATTAAATAAATTTAATCAATTTTGTGGTTTAAGTCACAATTTGGACGAAGCTCCTGAATCTGATTGGATTAGAGTTGCCAACTATTCGTCATTTACGAAAAACCGGTTTTCTAATATATAGCTAAAACCCCGCACCTTTTTTTATTTAATAACTGGTTCAAACAACCGGGTTTTTCTCATTGTAGAATTGTCAGATTAGGAAACTTATTGCCAAATTTATTTTTTTATATATTAAAAATACTTTAAATATTTCAAAATTTTTAATATATTTTTACAAAATTCGTAGTTAATTTTCTAAATTTGAATTGTATCTTCAAAAATTTGCACACTTTCTTTTGGATATATTATTATTTTCCTTATGTTTTATATTATACGGTAAAAGATTAAGTCCTTTGTAGAAGAGAGATTGTAGCATATGTATTGTCATGACCCTTTTAATTCAAAAATATCCGGCATTTCTTAGTCCATATGGTTGTATTTCTCTGAAATATTTTATTTATTCGAATAGATATTCTGGAGCATCTCCTTATCTCATCTTAATAAAGTTTAATGTGTCAAGTTTCAATCTTTGTTGTGCATTTAAGATTCACAAGCATATCATTTACATGAGTTTATTAACGATCCGAGCTCGAAATTTGACTTTAAGCGTTTATCGTCTATATTTAACGCAGTTGTTTTTGATATTTTATATCTTATTCTTTTTAGAAATCCTTTTTTCTTTCCAATTTTTTATGTGCACTTATGTTCTATATGTTCTTTAAATTTTAATTTTTTATCTATTATAAAACTAAGATATTTTATTTCCTTTACTTCTTCTATAATTTGACCATTTATCATTACAACTACAATTAATGTTGAGAGAATTTCAACTAATTGTAGTGGGGAATGTAAGATGAGATGAACGCACTGTTTATTGTTGATGTTGTTTTGTTTAAACTTTGATATTATTACAAGTAGAACTGTTGCTATAATTCTTATACGTTTAACAGTTTTATTTGGTTTAATATCTTTAGTTTTTCTAAAATCTTTATGGATGAAGTTTCCTGATGATCTGGCCTAAGCAACCAGTGAAATGCGCATAGGAATAGCTTATCCCATCAACAATAAATTTCAAGTGTTTTTATCAATAATAAAAACTGGGAATTAAGCACGAATAACAAAATCTTTTGAAAATTTAAATTTTTTATTCCCAAAAATTGAAATTACTTTTTGATAATAAACAGCAGGTGCGCGGCCTAAAAAACACTTAATTGACAACATCTTTTTGTAAGTTGTTGTTGTTTTTATTTTGTTTTTCTTAACCTTCTTACAACTACAATTAATGTTGAGAGAATTTCAACTAATTGTAGTGGGGAATGTAAGATGAGATGAACGCACTGTTTATTGTTGATGTTGTTTTGTTTAAACTTTGATATTATTACAAGTAGAACTGTTGCTATAATTCTTATACGTTTAACAGTTTTATTTGGTTTAATATCTTTAGTTTTTCTAAAATCTTTATGGATGAAGTTTCCTGATGATCTGGCCTAAGCAACCAGTGAAATGCGCATAGGAATAGCTTATCCCATCAACAATAAATTTCAAGTGTTTTTATCAATAATAAAAACTGGGAATTAAGCACGAATAACAAAATCTTTTGAAAATTTGACCATTTATTTTAAATATTTCTTCAAAATTCATATTTATATGCATTGCTTTTGTTTTTTTTTCATTTAGTTTTAGCTTGCTGATTTATAACCAAGTATTTATTTTTTTTATATCATATTTTCTATACAACTTTCGTCATCATCACCCTTCCGTGTATATATGTAAGTGTACATATTATCTGCGTACAAAACCATTTCAATTAATCACATCATTAAAATACATATATAATAAATAAAAGGGCACCCAAAATAGAACATTGTGGTGCTCCATAATTATTATCAATTTTATCGGATATAACTTTTGTAAGTTGTATTCTATTTTTAAATACGACTCAAATCACTTTATTTATATATTTTTTATCCCATACATTTTAGCTTGTTTACCATTATTAGTCTGTCAATTGCTTCAAACGCTCGTTTAAATCAAGAAATACTCCAATTACTTTCCTTGTTTTTTCTATATTTTTCCATTTGCTTATTACATCCCAGCTAGCATTTTCAATAGTCTAGGAGTCAACAAGGAATCTCACAAAGAGTGTTTTTGATCGTCGGCGAGCTCATTTTTTAATTGTAGACGATTCCTCGCACGGGAGAAACTGTATTCGTATGAGAGATTCTTCCATAACGCAGTAAAAGACGCTTTTACTAATCCTAAAGGGAATCGTTTATGAATTATGTAGGGATATTCTAACGACTCTTTCAAAAAGCATGCCAAGAGTCGTATGAGATTCATGTTGGGAGTATTTTACAACTCGTGAAATGCTCAGCCATATACATAAGTGAGCTACCTAAATAAGGGCATCAAGCGTATTTTTCATGTCAAAACTTCTAGTTTTCATACAATTTATATAAAACAAACCTTAAGGTCGCGAAATCAACACCTTCCAATTGGAAAAATCCTTTATTACAGATCCTTAGGCACTCTCTTATTTAGGTAGCTCAGTAATTGTTATACGACTCTTACAGAGAGTCGCAAAAGATTCAATCCAAGATTAAGAGATGAGCGTGTCAAAAAATAAACAAAAAAGTAATAAACTCGTCAGATAATCATCAGAAGATTCTTTTGGGAGTTGTATATTAAACATAATCGCCAAACAAACAGCCTATGCAAGCTGGGATAGTTCACAGTTGTTTCACACGAATACAAAATCTGATTGATATTTTGACAATATGCTTTTATTTGTTTTTGATAATTTTTTTATTGGTGGTTTCACAGTTTATTTTCAACTTTCAGGAAAAACTCCAATCTCTTACGTTTTATTTTATAATTTTTAATATTATTTCTCCTGTTGTATTCCAGGTATCCAGAATTATTTTATTGTCAAGAATCAAGAAAAATATGATTTTTCAAAGTTTTTTGAAGCCCAATCAAAAAAAAACCTATTATGTTTGAAATTTCCAAGGCCTTGGAAATTTCTTAACAGTTTTCCTTAAACAAAGCTATGTAAAAGCAAATAAATTGTTCATCGTTTTGTTTAAAGGGCTCTGGAGACTATCAAATAAACACATCAATCACATAGTTGTGTGCGTGCAGACGTTCCCTGCAAATAATAGGACCAGTCCAAACACGCGTGTAAAGAGTAGTCCACAAGGGACTAGGACAAGTCCAAAAGTAACCCAAACGTATGCAAAAAACATGGTCTATTTAACATTACGATGTCCAAGGGCAGGACCATATATCCCATCTTTGGACTACAACGGAGTAGTTTTAAAACTACTCCATTGTATACACAAGAGGGTTAGTTTTAACTTCGTTTAAAAACGAAAACATGTCGTTAAAAACGACGACATGTCGTCTCACTACAAACACTTTTTAACAATGACATGGTCGATGCTTGCATTACATCGGACCAGAGTCCATGGAGTAGTCCATTTTATCAAAATGGATCAGGTGGTCCAATATTATTTGTAGGGTTCTTTTTCGGCTACACATATGCTTGGTGAAAATCAAAAAGGGTTGATTTTTTTATTTGATGGCTGATTATTATTATTATTATTGTTATTATTTTCTCCTGTTGAAAAAATATTTTATATATTTTTAATTTTTGATTTACATCATGGTAGAATAAGTACAAGTTATAGTCATTAGAAATTTTGTTCTCAATTTCAAAACTCATATAATGTCAAACCAAAGAAAATATCATATAAATTGTGTAATGACGTTATAAGTTGATGGTAAAAGTTTTAAAGCAAAAAAATTAATTTTTCTTTTTAGCGCATTCAAATAAAAGCTTGTTTTTTAAAAACGTTTTTTACTTATAATTTTTGTTATTAAAGTAACTTATAAAAACAAATAATTCTCAAATTATTTTTATTGAAAGTTTAATAACTTGTTAAATTTTATACGGATATTTAAAAACAAGGTAGCATTTTGATAGTAAATAAACATATTTTCATAACATATGTTTATAAATAATACGGTTCCTAAATTAAAATAATATGCTTCTTGTTTTACTGTGTTAGTCAAGAAAACGTAAAGATAGCAGAAGAATGGTGAAGTCAAAAGCACCTCTCATTTCGTGCAACCTGTTTGCAATTTAAAATTTAAGTTGCAGAATATTTTTCACAATAACGGTATTTAGTTGAGACTTTATTTGGTTGAAAAAAATAGAGAAATGCATTTTTGCAATCAAAAAAATCCGAGCGCAAAAATTTTAAATATTTACCAGCAAACTTTTACGATTTGTTCACTTCAGTAATAAATTGCCCTGCTAGTTCAGCATCAATAGAAAGAAAAATTTCACCTTATTGTTTAATATAGAATAACCATAGAAATCGTCTAGGATTGGAAAAAGCTCTTGTAAAAATGTATCAACATTTAAAATCTGAGCCACTTATGTACGTGTTTGCGCTGCTAATTTTATGAATTTTTAAATTATTTTCTTGTAATTTTTTATGCATGGGATTTTAACTTCAATATTTGCCTTTTCAAAATCATATTTCCGGTTTTATTTATTTATTTACTCAATGTTACACACAAACCGAGCCCAGAGGGCCATATATGGTTTAAAATACAACACAAAACATACTACTCAACAAACAATATGAATATAAAAATTAACTTAAAAATATAACCATTACAAAACATTTTTTTCCTTTTTACTTTCCTTTCTTTATAATGTGATGAAAAGCGATAAATTTCAAAACGAAGATAATATAGACTGCAAAAAATAGGCAATGTGGGTACGTTCGTAAATGCATCACTGCGCTGCATCAGAAAAGCAAACTTTTTTTAAGGGCTATAAAAGAATAATTATAATTTTTTTATTAAGTGACTATTATTTTTGTGAAGTGTTGCACAATTTGTTGGTCCACATTTACTTCACTGATAAATATATAACCATTTGAAATCACTGATGCAGCGCAGTGATGCATTTACGAACGCACCCTGTATTAAACAACTGCAAACGACATTATAGATTTCAATCGTTTTGTTTTAAAATAAAAAAACTAATTCAGAATTTTCGAAATCAAATCGAGTATTTTACAAATCCTATTCCGCATTTTTCAAATCAAATTCGGCAATTTAAATATTAAAATCAATTTTAATCAAATTCATTTTAAAAAACTGATTTTGATTTTTAAAATGAATTAGATTTAGAAAAGGCCGAATTTGAAGTTAAATACATACCTTTAAGTGGTATTCTATCTATGTTTCAATTAATAAATAAAGAAAAGCCCTCTAAAGTTAAATCTACATACGGACGAGGATCGGATAGGATTCGTAATGAGACTACATAACCTGTACGATAGGTGGCTGAGAACTCGGGCGTAGACTTTTATAGGTCTATTATTTATTCTTATGCTTTAGTCCTTTCTTCTTGTTCCTCTTATTTTTTAAGGCATCTTTAATATTTTAAAATTTCAGTCACTATTGGCTCAATTGGAATCGGAATTAAATGCTGGTAACTTGACCCTTCATAAAATGCTATTTTATGTAAGACCTACATTAAGCACTATGGAAGTATTAGCGGGAGCTGTGTCGCTAATTGTAGAGGTAAGTCCGCATAAAACTAAATATGTAAAAACTTATAAATTAAACATTTGTCATTTTAGAATGAACTGCGTGGTGGGCAGGCATTGACTTTATTGTTCAATCAAATTAGTGCATTAACAGGCGACGAAGAATCTCAAAAGTTTATGATACAACTAACCCAGAGAGCTGCAGTAACCTATATGAATATTTTACAATTATGGATACAAAAGGGTGTTATAAATGATCCACAGCAAGAATTTTTAGTGGAAGATAATGAAGTTATTAGAAGAGAAGAATTGCCTGAACATTATTCAGCAGATTATTGGGAGAAACGGTGAGAAACCATAAAAAAACTAAAATTTTTAACAAACATTTTCCATCTTCTCTATCTAGTTATACCATACGTCGCGAACGTATTCCTTGCTTTTTGGAAAAAGTATCCGATATTATTTTACGCACTGGCAAGTATTTGAATGTAATCAGGCAGTGTGGCAAAAAAGTTACACCGCCTCAAACCATGAATTTACAATTTTCGCCTACCAATCAAAATCATATTACCGTTATACAGAACGCTTATCGTTTTGCATCTAAAAACCTGTTGGAAGTATTGTTGAAAGAGAATGACCTAATGGGACATTTAATGTCGGTTAAACGTTATTTATTATTACATCAAGGTGATTTTATCACACAATTTATGGATGCTTGTGAAGATGAATTGGCAAAAAATGTTGATAAAGTTTTTCCAATGACGTTGGAGAATTTGTTAGGATTAACGTTACGTCTTTCTTCGGCCAAACACGATCCCTATAAGGATGACGTTCACTGTGAACTGTTGACATATGATTTAGTCACACAAATGTCAAAAATTATGAATAACGAAGAAGGTAAGATGAAAATGTTTTCTATATTATTTGATAATGACTATTTAAAAATGTTCTACAAGTTTATTTAACAAGTTTTTAACGTTGATTTTTTTTCGAGTTTTTCTGAAAAGAGTTTTTAACGTGTTTTAACACAAAACTATCTCTTTTACTAGTTTTCCATATATTGTTTGCAAATTGTCCATTAACTTGAGGGTTGCACGATCAAGTTTTGACTTACACTTTTAAAATATCCCAATAAACAGAGAAATACACCACATGTGATGCCAAGATGAAAAATCCCGGCAGGGAAAAGAAGGAGTACAGAGACCTGCTCGCTCCATTCCATACTCATATCTTTTTTACACACATTGTCATTGCGGAGTAGGCTTTCCGCTCTCGCTTTTTTAGCAGTTACCCGGCGTTTCCACATGCAAGTAATTACTTGCAAGTAGTGTATACGTATTATCAATGAAAAATCGAGAAAACAGCCGATTGGCTGAAAGTACACAAATTGTGTGAATGTTAGTGAAAAATGTGAGAGTGTATTGAGTTTTTCGAACTTGTACTTGCATGTGGAAACGCTAGGTTACATAAGAATGGTAACGGGATCAAAAAAAAATAATTATTTTGCTTTTGCTTGTGCAAAAAAACAATTCAAAAAATGTTACTTCTTCTCTACTTCCTTCTCATAGAAGCGAGTGTGAAAGGCAGTGTTGCCAAAACTTGGAGACCAAAAATGGCTAAATTTACGGGGAAAAATGGCTAAAAATGGGCTAAAAAATGGCTAAAAGCTTTTTTAAATAAAAACACATTAAAGTTCAATAACACAACAGAAATAATTCATTTAAAGTTGTTTACGATGAAATTGTTAGTTAAGATCAATTTCTTAAATAAGAATAAACGTTATTTAATATTCTGAAATATATTTAAAAATTAAAATCATCGATAAATTTTATGTCGTTATTGTTCATCTCATAGGAATCACTCGTGCCTATTAGTTTTAAATAATTTGAAGGTAAATAGTAATCACGACAACATTTACCCAACCTTTTGATTCCTGATCTACAATAAAAAACAAGTAAGAAAATATAGTCGGTCAACCCGACTATATGATACCCTACACCTCATTAGAACCTGTGTACCAAATTTTATTAAATGATCTGCAAATTTGCGATATGTACTTTACGCACAAGGTTTACATGGACAGCCAGCCGGACAAACATCGTAAATTCGACTCAGAAAGTGGTTCTGAGTCAATCGGTTTACGAAAAGGTGGGCTTAGGACCAATATTTTAAGGTGTTACAAACATCAGCACAAACGCATAGTACCCTCTCCACTATTGTGGTGTTGGTATATTATCAATGAAATGATAAAATAGAATTAACGGTTGCTAAATGTAACCTTTTTCTCAAATTACTTTTAACGATGTTTACATGGCGAAATACCCTCTCTACTTTAGCATTAGACCATGGAAGTGAGAGCAAATTTATAGTAAATTCTGAAATTTCTAAAAAAAATTTGTTGCCGCCAGCATCTCTTTCTTGAAATACTTGCAACTAGAAAGAAACACCGATGTTTGTGTTGATCCGTTTTATAAATTTAATATTGGAATACTGTTTCTTTATTTTGAAAGATGTTTCATCATCATCGTTTATAGCGATTTTCAACATTTGTAAAAGTTGTGACTTAAATTAAAGCCGTTTTAATTATTTAAAATGTTTATTTTGCTTTTATATATTTTTATAATAAAATAAAAATTATTATTTTAAAAGAAAAACGGCAAAAAAAATTTGATGGCTAAACCAGTTGAAAAATGGCTAATGGCTAAATGCTTGTGGCAAAAATTTCAAGTATTAGCTAAAGCTACCTTTTTATTCACGCGGCCCATTGTTTTGATTTCGCTTTAACTACCTTTTTCTTAAGGCATTGAAGCAAAGCAAGAGTGAAATTTATTTTGTACGTGCTTGTGTGAGGAATATGTAATTGATATGGAGCAAAATTAATGCTTAGTATCTCGGAAGCGATAAAAATTTTCGTGAAACAGGTTTTGGATTCTTAAAGGCGGTATTCAAATTATATATACTTAACTCAATTTTTTTAAACATGTTCGATAAGTCAAACTTATCGGGTATGTTTGTAAGCGATAAACTCGAGAAAAAAGCAAGTAATTTTAAATCGGCGGCCGCTTAGCTGACCGGTTTAAAATCATTATGAAAAATAATTAGCAAGGCCCGGATTTTTATGCAAATGCATATTTGTTGTCGTCAGTCTGAGATCAACATAAACTTAATATCTTTTCGAATCAAGAAATTTTAAATAAAATGGCATCGATTTGTTAGTGCATATTTTTGCATATTATGCTTTAAATGCATATTTTTGCATATATTGCTGACATTGCATATTTTTGGTGATTTTTTGGGAAAAAATGGGGAAAAAATATTTTGCAAAGCACATCGCGTTTTGTCGCATATTAGGAGAAGTATCCTATAACAAGGAAGTGATGGGACGATGGTAATGCAGTACAAAAAAAATAACAAATTTACAAAATGGGCATTTCCATCATGTCGAACGTGACCATCGTACACATTTAAAGTTAAAAAAAAGTCAAAATAAAACTTTTTTTTATTTTGGCAATAGATTCAAGTTATAGCTATTAATTAGCCCTATAATTGGTGCTATTGTTCATTTTGATAAATTGTTTCGTTTTCAAGAAAATTGCAAAAAAACAAGGCATTTGCACGTGACGAAAACAGAAGTGTTTTTTGTGGCCATTAATTCGAATGCCGATTTCAGCGAAACCTGAGGCAATATTTGAATGAAAAAAATTGAAGAATGTTATGCACGCATGCCTCTTAAATATGGCTGTCATTTTAAATAAAAATAATGTATACTTTTTTTTTTATTTAGCTTTAATCGCAGTCGCACGTGATCTGTCGCACATGACATTTTTTTCCATCATGATATTTATGTTGATTCTGTTACTCTTTTTACGAAATTATATATAAATGAGCTTAGTTAAAATGTTTTTAAATGAACAGAAGTTTTCAAAGTGTTTATTTTCATATTAAAACAACAAACTTAACAAAAATATGTACATAGCCCAGTGACTAATATTCCGAGTACTCAGAATTGTAAGTGGAATTGTAACACAGAGTATGCTTTCACTTACTTCATATTGTACAATGTACATGAAACAGTACTACAGGCAGAGAGGAAGTAAGCTAATCGTGGTATAGAATTGAGTGTAACACACTTTCTCTGAAATACGTATGCTATACTTTGTGTGTACGGGGTACTCGGAAGTGTATATACGTTTTTCGTTTACTTTCTCGTACACTTTGTGGGTTGATGGTAAGCAATGAAAAAGCGGCCATGTTCTATATAAAAGTAAACGAAAAACGTATATACACTTCCGAGTACCCCGTACACACAAAGTATAGCATACGTATTTCAGTACGTATAACACACGTGCGTCACTGGGTAGTATGAATAATAGTAAAAGTTATAGTAATAGTAATAGTAAAAGAATTAAATATTATGAGGAATATAAAATACAGTTTTTTTAGAATAGGCAGTCCTAGCAGATTTTATTTCTTGACCATCGCAACAAAAGAAGTGCAACTGGGCTATTCCTGGAATGCTTTTTACTTTCTTCCATTTTTCGTCTAACTTATATAATATGCTTTGCTTTTCAATTTGCTGAGAGGGCATAAAATACATTTGAACCCCATTAATATTATTTTGTGCACATTGATAAAATGAAAATGCATCGGGTATAGCAATGTTTTGGGATTTCGTTATCTGCCATACTTTTCTTTTTATAACAGCTCCGACTCCATCAACGGCTCCCTTACCGTGTGAGCTTGCAAAAAAATTCCATTCCACTAAGCAACATCTAAATTTTTTTATAAAATCACCTAGGCTTGATAGTATAAATTTGTTTTTAAACTGAGAGCGGCTCCCATCAGAAAAAATAAATATTTTTGAAAAACCTCCATAAGATTTCATAATTTCAATTAAGAGATTGTTCAAAAAAATAAAAAAATAATTTTCAAATTTTTAATTTTCACACTTACCATGTCGCACGTGAACAACTTTATATAAGTACCAAGGTCACAAATCTTGCTATTTTACCGTAATGTTTTTTTTATTTTAATTGTATAAAAAATCTCTGTTTGGTCTGGTAATTTGATGAGGTTTTTCCTTTTACTTTCGACGCACTGATAGAAAATGATGTTTTTCAATGTCGCACATGACATCGAAATATGAGATAATACAAAGAAAAAAATTACAGTTATTTGCAATCGCATAGTTTCTTGTGCATTCTATTTTGACTCTTTGGACCTTCCAAAAGGTTTTTGGGAGAAAAAGTCAATGCATAATGTCTCTCTTAAAGAACTGTTATCATAGCAAAACGTACAATAGAAATATCCAAATAAGAAAAGTTGCACTTGTTCCACTTTGCATTCATAAATCTTGAAATGGGTTATAAATAAATATAAAACTTTTTTACTTTTATTAAATTTGATTGTTTTCCTGTTAAAATATGATAAAACAAGGCCTTTTCAAGAACTTATAATTTTTTTGTTGCGGTGGACCTTTTGGTGGAAATGCCCAAATATAAAATTTCGGATAATTTTTAAGTCTTCAAATTACGGATTTATCTCTGAGTCTATTGTAAAATTAGAGAAATCAAATCCATCGAGAATGCAAATTAAATTAATTGATAATGTCATAAATAGAATGTATGCAGTTAAGGGTAACATAAGTTAACAAATTCGTATCAAACTTAATAAAGTTTTTAGAAATATGGAGGATACAAAACAATAACACAAACTGCTGGAATATTTAATATAAATTTTTACGAAAACAGCGTAGTGGAAAATGAATGTTGAAAATGAGTATTGTTCTTAATTAATTTTATATGAAAATGAGTATTGTTCTTAATTAATTTTATATGAAGGTTCACATATCTATCTAACAAGTGACTTAATTTACATTATTGTTTTACTTTATATTTTGTGTTTTACTATATTTTTACTTCTGCTTTTTTGGTGTACCTTATTTTCGTTAACGAGACTAAATTTTTAGGGGTTTTATGTTATTTAAATGTTTTGTTTATGATTAAAAAATGTGTTATGAAAAATTTAAAGTGCATATTTCTTCAATTTATAGCGAATATTTTTCTATTTTAAGTGTATGTTTTATGCGCATAAAACTCGATTTTAACTGCATAAAAATCCGGTCCCTAATAAGTAGTGTTTTGTTGAACTATTCATGGATTTTAATCCAAATTTTCAATATTTTTAATCAGGCTTAAGTTCATCAAATTTAATTTTCATTAAATTATATTTATGAAGAAAGGAATTTTTACAACATGAAAATTAATTAAAATTGTTATTGATAATCCTTCATTCTTGACTGACCTGAGATTCGAACCCAGGCGGCTGGTTATCCTGACATGTTTCGATCGCTACCACTCGATCTCCTCAGAGGGATTTGCCGTCTTACACTCGCAGCCATCGAAGACTGCTGACGTCAATAGTCAAACATCAATCCTTAAACCAAATTGTATTTTAACCTTTGGTAGATCGAAATTTGCTTTTCTGAATGATTATCCATTTTTTTAATTGATTTTTACATGTGTACAATCTACATTGTACACTCATGGGGAAATATTGTTTTTTTTTGTATTTTCTATATTTGAACTATATTTGAAATTATTGGAATTGTATTTATTGAATTTATTTTCTATATTTGAACTATATTTGAAATTATTTGAATTGTATTTATTTGAATTGATTATGAATTTGAAATTGTATCGTAACGGTCATTTGAATTATTTCCCATAAGTCATTGTGAATTAAATAAAAGTATGCGCTGAAATGATTGAAATCACCACTGTGGTGGAAAGTTATGTGCGCTCTTTAGTACTCTCCAAGACCAGACTGTCAAGCCTGGCTTTGGAGAGTAAGAAACAAGATGGGCGAAGTGTAAAAAGAAAAATGTCACTTGGCATTCGACTTTCAACCAGATAAGTTCATTTACATATTTAATCTAAAAATTTTAAACCCCCTAAAATTTTAACTTAAACCAAAAATTTAAAATTATTTTTAAACTCTTAAAAATTAATTTAAAACTAAAATTTAAAATTACTTTGTTAAACCTTAGAATTGAATTTAAACCATAAATTTAAAATTAAATTTGTTAAACTGAATTTATCGCATTTATTGTAAATCTATCCCCCAAATAAATTAATTTTATTATAAAGAAATTAATTTAGTATTCCCTCTGCAAAAGGCAACCATCTAAGGTTAGCATAATCAGGAACATCCCCATCTCCTCTAAAGATTTAATCACCCCGCTTACTCTTTTTTTCCTTCCCTGCAACTACTTCCACTTGCTCTAAGGAGCAAGTAAAAGATTTGTTGCGTTTGTAGATTTTTCCTTCTCTGATCCCTTAAGAGAGGAAAATCTATAAACTTTAAATAATTTAGGCTACCCAACAGGCTAATTTATTCAACATGTTTTTCAATTACCTCTGTTTTTTCGTACTTTTTGTCAAGAATTCTTCTTGAAGTCCAAAGTACATTTTTGTTTTTTCATGTTTCTTTCTTTTTTCTGTTGACCTTTTTCAGCACAACTTGAAGGACAAATGTACACATAGAGCTCGTGCCCTAGCTTTAACAATAATAGGTGTGTTCCACAAGATCTCGGGCAAGTTCGGACTAATGAGAGTAAAATGAAAATTACTCTCTAAATTTGCCGAAACTACCCAAAATTGCTGGAACGCAAAAAACCATTACTGAACATCTTCAAATACTAATGCTGCTTACTTTTCAAATGAAGATCTATTTAAGTGATTTAAGACGCTTAAAAGTCATAACATTATAAAACTAAAACATTTGCATCATTGTAATTTTTTATATTTTGTTTTTTTTATATTAAAGATTAAGGGAAATATGTATGCAATAACGTTTTAACCACTTTCATTTTTCACAAAAACCTTACATTTTGCTTTTTAATATGTTTTTTAATTAAAACTAAACTTTTCATTTTGCTTGTAAATTTCCTGAATTATTTATCAGTTTCATGTGTAAACAAAAACAGCTGATTGTTTTTTCCTGTCCGAACTTACCCAAAGAAAAAGTTCGTGCAAATTTGTACAGGAAATGAAAAAAATTACTCTCTCAATTACTCTCTTTATTGCACAAAAATTGTTATGTGGAACGCTTTTGGGTAACTTTGTGCAAGTTCGGACTGTTTCGTTATGCATGTGGAACAGAGCTAATAAGTATTGTGGTAATTTTGTTGAACTATTCATGGTTTTTAATCCAAATTTTTAAAAGTTTTTTTCCAAAACACCTTTCTTGTGAATTCAAATCACTTTCACAAAGAGTGATTTTCAGAAAATGCCTGATAAGTCGGAATACCCAAATAATAAGCAAGAATTCGGCATACTGCAACCTATAAAAACACAAATGCCAGCAATGGATGGCTCTTAAGACAGGCGAATCACCTTTTATTTATAATACAAGTAAAATGTTTATTCCAAACAATATTTTATTTAAAAAAATAGTTGTATCTTTATTGAAAAAATTTTAATTAACTAACATATCTTTAGGAAATCTTTTTCAAATAAAAGTTCATATATGTTTTTTTTTTTTAATATTTAACAAGTAAAAACATATCAATTCCTCCTTGTCTAAATTTAGACGTTATTGCTAAGGCGAGTAGCGAACAGGTTTTTTTTATTATTCGCATCGATCTGCGTGGTTGTGATGTTGCTGTTGCAAACGGGTGTTCAGGTTGTTCTACGAATCGTTCAGGTTGTTCCAATAATGGTTCATGTTGATCTGGTAATGGTTCAGGTTGTTCTTCTAATGGTTCAGGTTCTGGTATTTCCAAGGTAGGTTCATGGTGTATGGTTGGGCTGTTCCCAACATATGGTTGAAAATTGTCTATCATTTGAAAGTTTTGTTGCGTAGATTGAAACGTATCCAACAAGGGCATAGCTAATTCAGAAATATTTTTAAAATTAGAATTACTTAATGATTTATGAATTCGAATTTGATTTATATGTATGTCGTTTCCATATTTTGTCAAGTTCAAGCAAGATTACTCTTGTATCTCTAAACCAGCTGGTACAAATTAAATCCAAGTTTCGTTTTTTGTAATCGTGTAAACTAAGTCACTGATATAAGTTTAGTGCGTTATTTCCAAAATTTCTATGCTTTTTTCAAATTAGAAAAGTTAATATGTATTTCGATAAAGTTAATTAACCTTGGAAGTTTCGGTTAACTTTTTCGCGAGTCTACCGTTTATTTTCTTGAATTTATATTTTGACACGAGTCAAGTGATATACTTGCTATATATTTTATTATTGGCCAAAATACCACATGTATAACTGATAAATAAATACAAAAAATAATGCATTTTTCAAAGAGTATATGCATAAATTACGAATTATTGCATATATTTTTAAAAAAATTTTAAAATTCCCTTTTTATTACAGAATATTGGCAAACTCATGATCGTCTAGATTTGAATGGCTTAGAATGTTTTGCTTTTCGTTATGAAGTCAAGTGGCCCGTATCTTTAGTATTAAACCATATTGCCATTTCTAAGTATCAGATGTTGTTTCGTCAACTTTTTTATTGCAAACATGTTGAGAGGCAATTATGCAAGTAAGTTAGTCAATCAAAAAGCTCACACGCATTAATTTTACTTTTTTCTACATATTTATTGCTTTTCTAACCAATATATGTATGTACATATACATTTTTTAACGAATTAATTGAAAACTACCCTCTTTTTCTTCTCCTTCTTTATGATTAAAAACAGAATTTGGAAAGAAAATTCTATTGCAAAAAAGTTTTCACCGCAGGCGGCTGAACTTTATCGTTCGGCATTTACATTACGACAACGAATGATGAATGCTGTACAAAATCTTGAATATTATATGATGATTGAAGTAATTGAACCAAACTGGCATATATTTATACAAAATATGAGCAAAGTAAGTATGAACGAAACCAAAATTACGAATGATTTTTAAGGTATTACTTTGAAAATTTCACAATTTTAATTGAATTAAATGTAAACAGAAGGTGCTTAAAACAGAACTTACAATTTAAAATTAAATTTTATTCTAAATACTAAGTAAAAGTTTTGTACATTTTTCATTTAGGCTAGGTTAGGTTAAGAAGGGTTATGCGCCCAAGGGCACACCTCCACTCGGAGACCAATATCGTCCATTGTGAATCCCTTCAATTAAGAGAAACAAGAAATGACAGTAAAGAAAAGAAGTATGAGATGGATAGAATCAAGAAAGATAGAAAGTTAGAAGTTTTCGCGTAAAACTATTGCTCTCTCTACAGTCCCCTCAACAGAAACAACCGCACTATTTCACTGACAAACCCCAGTAGATCAGCCGGAATACATCCAGCGATGCACCCCAGTTCGTCGTTAAACCTATCTCCTAGCCACTCCTGCCTGAGACCCTGCATCCCGGGACAATGGCACAGTACATGCTCGATTGTCTCCAGCTCCTCTGAATCATCGCACAATCTGCAGAAGTCCGGTATGGCGTTGTCCCATCTGCCCGCAAAAGCCTTGACAGGACAATGACCCGTCAAGAACCCTTTAAGCGTTCTAAGACTACTCCTATCCAATCCCAGTAGAACCCTGGTTGCCCCCGCGTCCAATCTGGGCCATAGTGCCCTAGACACTCTGCAATCCACTGTCCCTCCAGGACCGGTTAACGTCATCACGTATCACACCATAGTAGTAACATAGGGGAGGTTTTACCCCCCTGTCCCTTATAAATAAAATTTAATTTAGAAGTTTTTAATAGCTATGGAACCACACAAAAAAGCTTACATTTTCTAGATTAGAAGTTTCAATACTCTATTAGTATTGGTTTTGCAGCTAAAAATGCTTAAAGTCGCAAGTCGACACATTTGTACCTGGTTATGCATTTTACGGTTAAGAAGCAATATTCTAAATTCTAAAAAAACTTGTTTACTCTATTTAAATTTGGCCTAATTAAGGGTTTTTAATAATAGAACTGCCGAATCTTGTGATAAATGAATGAATATTTTACGATAGGTCCAATAAAAAATCCCTTTATACTTGTTTTTATTTCATTTCTTTTAAATTATTTTTGCTTCAATTGGAATTGGTGTTATACAATTTCTTAATTTTTTTTTTTTACCTACAATTCTTTTTTTTTTTATTAAGGTTGAAAATGTTGATGAAGTTCTCTCATTTCATCAAGACTTTTTGGATTCTTGCCTCAAGAATTGCATGCTTACGGATACAACGGCCTTAAATCGTTCAATATTTAAAATGTGTAACATCTGCCTTAAATTCTGTGAATTCATACAGGTAAGTTCTGAATAAAACTAAGAGCATATTTTTTTCTTGCAAATTTAATTTCTTATACATTTTCTTGTCTTGCACTTGTTCTATGTTAAAGAATTTTGTGTGTTTAATACTTTTTTTTTTCCTTATGAATTAAATATTATTAGTTTTTTTTTGTGAGAATTTATTTAGTACATTCTTTTAAAAAATTAATTATATTTATTGTCTAAAAAGTATTTATCAATATATTGAATCTCTACTTAAATCGACGTAAAAGAAATCGCAACGATTATTTCTTGATGCCGAACTTACTTGTATGATGTGCGATAGTAATGACGAGGATAATTCCGATTCAGACCATGACTTTTCTGGTCAAAAACAGGTATATTTATATAAAGGAATCTTTTCATGTCGTACTATTTTCTTTTAATAAAAAAAATAGCTTTTTTAAGTTTGCTTTCGATGTTTAACCTCCTTTTTATATGTATTTAATTATTCATCAGTCAACAATTAAAATCGTATTAATTTTTGCATGAAAGTCAGCATTTTTTACAAGAAACTAATTTTTTTTAAATTTATTAATTACACTCCTAATTTGTATTTACTGACAAGATTTAACAAGTTCAGTCAAAATTAACTATAACTGTAAGTTAACAATATGTTAATTTGTGATCTCATTATTGGTTTGGCCTACCGACCATTTAAAAAAAAATAAAATTAAATACAGAGTATACATATTTTGAAAACCCCCTTTCTGAATCCAAACAAAACCTGTTTCACGAAATTTATTCATTTTGCTCCATATCAACAATTTTAAATTTTATTTATTATTGTTTTGCTCTACACTGTTTAGCGAATGGAGCAATTTTTTCACATATAAAAACGAACAAAATAAATTCAGTCTTGCTTTGCTTCTTTGTCGTAAGAAAAAAAGAAGTTAAAGCTAAAGCAAAACAAAATGACAACAAGGAAATAAAATTTACTCTTGCTTCACTTTATTGCCGTAAGAAAAACAGAAGTTTAAGCTAAAGCAAAACAAAATGACAACAAGGAAATAAAATTTACACTTGCTTCACTTTATTGCCGTAAGAAATAAAGTAGCCAAAGGAAAAGCAAAATAAAACAACTCAATACACAGCAGTTAGTTTACGTATGCAGCTCAAAAAGCTACTTTTGAAAAATAAATTTAGAAAAGTGGCGTACGCTGCACAAAAGTATCAAACACTCAATAAAATTCTATTAACATCTAAGTTCGTTTATGAACATTAACAAAAATGTAAATTTTTCTTCAAAACGTATGCCAGAAGCAGTAGTGAAACTCCATGTAAACGTTCATTGTTGTTTTTTCCATTCCGACTCTTTGGCGTATGCGCCAAACCAATAATGAGCTGACTAATTGAAAGTTATTGTAATATTTTATTACAACTGAACTTGGTGAAATTGGCCGTTAATATCTAATAATTTATTTTTATAAAAACACATTTTATATAGTTTCTTCTTATTATTTTTTCTTTAAAAATATTTTTTAGAAAAAAATAACTGTCATAAAAAAAAATTGCAAATCTAACCCACACTACTATTTTTAAATCTTTTGCGTTATACGTTTGCGTATACCGACCATAAATAGGATTTGTTTTTAGAACTTGTTTGATTATTTTTTGAAGAAAATTTTAAACTTATTCACAAGACAAAATCAAAAGAACACAAAACTTAAATGAAAAGCTTTCTTTTATTCTGTAAGGATTTAAGATAATTTTTTTTTTGAAGTAGGGATCTTATTTTTGAAATTTTCGGGAATTATTTCATGTGATATATCGGAATAGTTTTTTTGAATAGTTTTTAGCTTAAACTAAAATTTTTGTGATTTTTAATTATTTCATAAAAAACATTTTGGTATTGGTGCCATATGTTTAGAAGCTGGGTTCGAATGAGTTTCCCAACATTTTTAAAATTAATAATCATCGGATTCAAACAAACTTGGTTCGCCCGGTGGTCGTGGTCCTTTATTAAACTCTGATGTCTCCACTTATCTCAAAAAATACAACCACTCAGTTTTTTTCTTTTTTTTTCAAAGAAATCACATAGTACTATTCCACGGATAATTACCTCGACAAAAATGCCAAACTTTTTGGGTAATTATGCGGGGTAAGCATTTAAACGAATACGTTTAACTACCTCGTTGAGGTAATTATAAGAATACGTTTAACTACCTCATTGAGGTTATTAAGCGAATACGTTTAAAAATCTCAGTGAGGTAATTAAGCGTATTTATTTACTAGATATCTTAACTTTGATGTATGAAAAAAGTGTAGACATAGGAATGTATACATGTATCAGCTAAATCTAAAGAGATAGCAATTAAAAGCAATGGGATTTGCTGTCTTAAATTGTATCTGTAATGTTTTTGGTGATGTCCTGTCATATCCTACTAACAAAAGCGTACTCATACATTCAAACTTATGATCATGGAAACCGTAAATATGCTATTGCATGGTTTTTCTTGTGCGACCAATAAAGGCGGAAACAATATAACGGGTCCGGCATCTAACGTTTTTTTCCGCTAGTGCTTATTTCGTGAATGGTAACAATTAGCTTATGTCTGATTTGACAGATAATTAGTTTTATCCTTCCGCTGAACGAATATTGTTGTGTATACGCTTGAACAACGCTGGGAAATATGCGTTTTCGCTTCGCTAAGTGGGCCTGCGATCGACTTACAGAAGATGCCGATTTTGCCAAAAAATCATTTTTTCAGATGAAACTCATTTTGATCTTGGCGGATATGTAAACAAGCAAAACTGCCCCATTTGGGGCACCGAAAACCCGCACGGATACATTGAAATGCCGTTGCACCCAAAACGAGTCACTGTTTGGTGCGGATTTTGGTCCAGAGATATAATTGGGCCATTTCTCTTTGAAAATGGACAAGGAGTGGCCGTTACAGTCAATGGCGCTCGTTATCGGGCCATGTTGAACGAATTTTTTTTCACAAAAATTGAATTTTGTTTCAACAGGACGGCGCTACGTGCCACACAGCCGAAGCTACACTCGATGTTTTGCGCCCTGTTTTTGAAGATCGCATTATCAGCCGCAGAGCTGATGTCGTTTGGCCACCTCGATGCTGCGATTTGACACCGTTGGACTATCATTTGTGGGGTGCCGTCAAAGATAAGTGTTACGCCGACAAGCCAGAGACAATTGTCGCTTTAAAGGACTATATTCGTGAAGCTATTGGTGAAATACAGCTGCACACAATCGATAATGTGCTTAAAAATTGGACCAATCGTGTAGGCTACTGCATGGCCAGCCGAGGCAGCCATTTGAATAAAATTATTTTCCATTATTAACCAGAAGGATTGTACTTTCAAATTAAAAAAAGAAATTTGAGAAAATATTCAGTAGTTTTTTTTATAGCATTTTCAAAAAAAAAAAGTTATTTGGCGGACCCTGTATTTGTCCTTTTTTTTGAGCTTTTTATGAATATTGGTATCGGTTTGTTTGTGGATTATTTGCAAAAATTAGCTATTGCTGCTTTTTTTTTTGCACTCATATCTCACGTTTTTTAAGCATATTTTAATACATGTTCAGCAAATAAAATATTGCTAAAATTCTGGTTATCAGATGAATTGTCTGATGCTTTAATTTCGCCATCTACATTTAATGTTCACTCTACAATTGTAAGCCAAAGCAAGTTTTCGCTAAGAAGATAAATGTTATTCCAAACTGTAAAGTTTTATATATATGTATGCAAAAAATGAAAAAAGAAGTTATATAAATTTGTGCTCATACCTAGAAATCTAGACGCATCGTTTAGTAAACCGATCGAATCAAAAACACTTGAGTGATATTTTCGTGTCCGTCCGTCCATCTGGCTGGTTGTCTGTCCACGTAAACCTTGTGCGTAAAGTAAAAGCAGCAGTTCTTAGATAATTTGATAAAGTTTAGTAAATACGTTTTAAATGTGATAAGAACGAAACCTATGTGAATTGTAAGAATCGCTCTATAATATCACATAGTCCCCCCATGCAAACTTCTTTCTCTATGTCTATGTTATGCTCGTATTAAAATTAAATTTGGCCCAAAATATCTTCCTGCAAATTCAATATGGTTGAATCGGTTCAGATTTAAACATACAGCTTCCATTCAAATATCAATCCTAAAATATTCAAGCTATTTCATCTTTTCAAATGTTAATATAATTAAAAATTTAGCGACCTTTCCTTTATTCCCTTTAAGACAAAATATCTCATATACATATTTGGTGTATCTAGATAATATTCAGCACAAATAACTCTTATATGAATATTAACCTTATAACATAACTTTATTCTGGTGAGCCCTGAAGAAAGTTTATTTTTATGCAAATATTAATTTATGGAATATTTTCAAATTATTAACATGTAAACTTGGTTGCATTACTTACTGTGTTGTTGCCAAAAAGTACTGAGGCAATTAAACGAATGAAATTAAGGTGTAATTTTTTTGGGAGTTTAATTTTTAAGGCAATTACTCGAATTAGGTTATTAAGCGTAAGGCAATTAAACGTGGATTTTTGTTTGGAAAAAGGAAGAAAAAAACGGGGATTTAAAACTCAAGGTAAATAAGCGTGAAAGGCATTTAAGCGTGGGGTAATTAACCGGGTTATACTGTAATTATTTTATTGTTCATGTTATCAGGGAAACCGATTAACCAAAGACATACAATTTGCAATGAGAGTTCATCAGCTTTCTAAATGACAAAAACCTCGTGGCTTATTCTAGATAGCTATCCAAGTATAAAACAAGTGTTCGTACAGTTTAACACCAGTTTGTGCCCACCATTACCCATTGAAATGTGGTTTTCTTCAGCTCGTTTCATTTCTTCTCTCAGAATAGGATACAAACATTACGCGAACAATTAATAGATAACAAAGCGAATTTTGTACGTCCAAATTTCATTATTTTCGAAGAAATAAGGTCCGGTGATACCGCCAGCGTTAAGATAAACATTAACCGTACACGGTAAAAAAACACGAAGTCGTATTGAATTTGAGCAAATTAATGACTGATTTTCAAAGTAGTTTTAGATATTCTGTAGCGTTGTTGAAGTATGAATCTGTTAATGCCAGCGCATACTGATAATAAATGTCAAAAAGTGAGCGCATTATGGCAGTTTGTTTGATAGCTTACCTTTATTAAATTCTATTTTGCTTAAAAAAACGAAATTTTAAATAATTTATCTAACCAAATCGGACAATGCATTCTCGGGTTTAAGTAACACTTTTTAAGAAACCTTATTTCTTTGGCAGGTTAAACTAGAAATAGCCTTTAAAATAATCTGTACGTGTTAGAATAAAGCTGAACACTGATATGATACTCCACATATTTATCATATTTTTGTTTTTATTGAAAGAAAAATTTTATTGCAGACCAATGTTTCCTGGTAGAGTACATAATTTAACTAGGGGTATTTGAACTGTTGGCCGATACATAACCATCAAAACTGCAGGGTAAAAGAACAAAAAAAAAGAATGTTTTTATATGGTTACGGACATTTTTTATACATATTATGGTTACTTCCATTTTATTATCGCTACGGCAAACATATTATTACTACATAATGCAGTCACAACTATATTATTGTTTTCGTGGTTATTATTATCATGTACATATATATTAATCAGAAATAATTTAATAGTTTTTTGTAACCATACCATGTTCCTTTTAATATATTAAAAAAAAGCAAAATGCAACTCTAATATTGCAATTGAAAAATTTGAAATCATAATATGGTTGCGGCAAAAAATAGTATACATAATTGAAGGGGTAGACCCTTTAATTTTGCAATGATACTGAATGAGTTGTCTGTCTGTGACCATATCGAACCATATTTAGTTTCTAGGTGATCATATGGAATTCTATGGTCACATCATTGTATTACAGGTGATCTCAAAAGCCCTGCTGACAGGGTTGTTAGACTTTTTTCTTCAAAAATCGTCAAAAGTTTTAACAAAATTCGTCAAATTCGTCACGAGCATTTAAAAAAATCGTAAAATAATTAAATTTTACAAATTAGAGACAATTTATTGCATTAATTGGTTCAAGAATATAAATTTTTAGCAAGAAATTCTATTTATGATGAAGAAAGTTATATGGGTAAGTTTTATTCTATTGTTTTCAGCAAGTCAAGTCTTGAGTTTTTAGGAGAGAGAGGAAAAGAAATGGCATTCGATTTTCCCTTCTCTCCTAAAAGCTCAAGATTTGACAGCTAAAACTTGAAGAGTTAGAACTAGCACTAATGCATTGTCTTCTCTTTACACCCATTTTTCTACACATCTTCTTACTTCCTAACACGCAACTATACTTAGAATAACTAACCTAACAGAATTAAATGGGAATTCGCCTTTTTACACGATTTACACGATTATGACTTCATCGAAAAATGCAATCGTATGTAGAAATCGAAATCATAAAAACGCAAAGCGGACCAAATAGAACCGACGCAAATCAGGGCTCTAGCGTATATTTTTTGCAGTATCGATGGCATTTCTATAATTGTAGAATTTGAATTACTAATGCTTCTAATGAAAGCCACCTGGTTTGTGATGGGAGAAGAATTTTTTTTGTTTAATTTCCAAAAATTTTTGTATTTCGAAAAATTGATTTTTACGTTTTGGACTGTTCCCAATATAATTGTAAATACTTCTTGTAAGTGTTTTATTGATGCCAGAAAATCGTCATGACACTATTACTTTTTGTCAAAAAATCGTCATTTTACTGTATTTTCTCAAAAAATCGTCAAAATTACGAAAAATCGTCACATCTAACAACCCTGCCTGCTGATAACTTTTTTTTGCTTAATATTTGTTGGATGTAAATTTTTTTTCAATATTTTTGTTTTGTTTCTGTTTTTGACATTGTAAAATAATTTTACAAAAACAAATTGCTTGTGATTTTTGTACTTTTTGGAGTACCGAGATTACTAGCAATGAATTCGCCTTGATTTTAGTAATAAAAATTTTGGCATTAACATTTACAAATTATTTTGGGCGTTGCGGGGGTTCTTGATTTTTGCATTCTGGACGTTAAATTTTCTTAATTTTTAAAGAAGATGGGTCCGATGATGCCACCAGCGTATTAACCATCCAAACGGTGAATTTTTCTAGATGTAATGGAGCCTGTAGGGTCTGTTGTAGATTGATCTCACTCTATATACGGCAATTTTATTTATTTAGCCAAAAATTTGCCGTGCGTCATAAAAAACACGAAGTCGTCTATATGTTGTGAATCTATTTATGATGACTTTATAGAGTATACTGATCATAAATGTCATGAAGTAAGCGCAGATTGACAGGTGAATTTGAACTAAATATGAGGTTTCTAAGAAAAAAAGTCTTCGTTTAATTTCTACTTTTCAAGCTCCCAGCACTTCAACAAGGTGGGAATGTAATGATGAGTTGACAATAAATCTTAAGCTGACATGAACTTTGCAGTGATAGGTAATACAAAATATGTCTAACGAAAAATTTCTTATGCTACAAATATTAAACTGTATATATATATGTCCTTTATTTGCAACTAAATTAAATTACATAGCATATAAAACAGTTGTAAAAAGTTCAAACTGAACATAGGGCATCGACAAGCTCTCTCCATCTAACTCTATCGTTGGCCAGTGTTTTTGCATGATTCCAGGGTATTTGGACTGATTCTAGTTCTCTTTTAGTACAGCGCATCCAGGTGTTTCTTGGGCGGCCTCTTTTACGTTGCCCTTGGGGGTTCCAGTCAAAGACGGTTCTTGCGATATCATCAGTGTGACCATATTAGCTTTTTTCGAGCTAAATTTAGCTTTATTTTTTCATATTTAGCTTAAGATTTTTCATTTAGCTTTAAGCTTTTTTTTCGGCTTTTTTCAACAACGCATTTAGCTTTTTCTAGTCATTTTTTTAATTTAAATTTGGTGTTTATGTTTATCCAAATAAACTTATGTGTGATTTTGCTAAAAGTGTTATAGGCTGGCAGCTCAGAAGAAATCGCTGTTGCAGATTTGATTTACATACATACATAACAGTGCTGCCAGTGCTTTTTTTCAAAAAATCAAGAATTTTTGTCAAACGTAAGTTTATGTGATTTATAAGACGAAATACATATCGTCAGCTCATTATTGGTCATGGTGAAATTACCATGATATGCGCCAAACCATTGATGAGCTGGCGATATTTCTATTCCATTTTTCAGGGATAATTGTAAGACTACAAATCAATTATTAAACAAACGCATAGCTTAGAGTATGTTTCAAGAATTAAAAAAAGGTTTAAGCATACAATACTTTTCGTTTCTAGTCACAACAGTTTATCTGGGGTTTCTGCCGTTTTATGTAAATTTAATATAAAGGATTTAAGTTATAGGCCATTTAGCGATGTAAGCATATTTGCCATTTATTCCATCTATAAGTGGCCAGCAAAGGCAATAGTTAATCGAATTATGTGCGTTATAGTCACATTAGTAAAACGTTCTATGTTCTTTTTAATTTTCGAAATCTCTTTTTTTTATTTTTTTAAGTAAATGACAGAAAAATTATGTAAATTTTAAATTTATTGTCTAGTTGCATGTTCCTGTTAGAAAATGAACACATCTATTATATGTCTAAGTTATAGTTGATAAGTAAAGTTTGTTTTTTTTCAACTACAAATAATTAAAAAATTTTGTTTATAAAAACTGCAAATGTAATTTTTTCAAATATGACATTGGCCTCTAATAACAATGCCAAGTAAATTATAGATACTTAGACAACTTTCAGACTCGGCAAGTTAGTTGCGCAATACATATTTAAAATAATTAAAATTTAGCTTTATTTTTTGGCTTTAAATTTTTTTCTTTAGCTCTTTTTAGCTCTATTTTAAGCATGATTTAGCTTTATATATTTTAAAAATCTGGTCACACTGGATATCATTGTGTGGGCGGCGTAAGATGTGACCTAACCAGGTCCATTTCCTTCTTCGGACTTCTATTTCGACAGGGCATCTCCAAATTTTACTTTATGCAAGAAATGCACTTCTAGCCTTGTTTTTACGGTCGCGGATGTCTGCCTCTAATCCCCCGTCTTTGGTAATTTTACTGCCGAGGTAGCAAAAGCTGTCAACGTCTTTAATGACCTGCCCGTTTATAGTAAGCGGATTAACATTTGTTGTACCTATTCTCATAAGCTTGGTTTTTCTAATATTAATTTTCAGACCGACCTTAGCAGCATTTTCTGACAGGCATTTAAGCTTGGCTTGAATGTGCCCGAAACTGTGCGCGAAAAAACAGATATCGTCAGCGCAGTCGATGTCACCCAGGAGGTCATTAACGTTCCAGCGAATGCCATAAGGTGCCTGACTATTTATTGATGCTAAGGCAGAATCCAGGAAGATTAGGAAGAGGGTGGGTGAAAGGATGCACCCTTGCTTTACACCGCTGTGGGTTTCGAAGGGTAGACTTTCCCTTCCATTGAAGCGAATTATAATTTCAGCATTTCTGTGCAGCTCACTATTAAATATTAAACGGTAACATTTGGTTATTAAGGCAAATTATATAATGGAAGAGGGTTTGCTCGATTTTTTTCAAGTTTTAATGCCTTTTTTACGATATCGAAAGAATTCTGTCTTCCGTACAACTACATTTGAAACAAAAACAAATTCAAAATTTTGTGTTTGTTTCCATGTATTGTCCAAAAGAAAAGGTAGTTACTCGTATTTTGTCATACATGAACAAATCGTTACATTTTTAGTGAATTTAATTGGAATATTGCAAGGATTTAATTGAGTTTATATAAAGTACCAGAAGATTTTTATCCCTACACTTCAAAGTGAGTTTACTTTATAAATACATTTTCCAATAAATTACAAGTAGCCCAAAGTTTTGTTTACTAGGTTTGAATTTAAGCCACATAATTTCAGTCCTTTTTAACAATTCATATGCACAAAAAATATTTGTAAACAATTTCATCCATCTAAAACTTGTGCATGACCTCAAAATCACAACTTTTTTGGACGATTTTGTTTATTAACAGGTTCAAGATATTACCACTTCGGGGTCATATCCAATCCAATTATAAGGAACGGTTTGAAATTACAGTATTGCCACGCAAAAAACAAGAATATCCCCTCACTGAAAAGAAAAATCAATCCAACCGTACTTAAATCAATCCTAAGCGGTATCAATAGTACGTATAATAATCCCTACTAAGATTTTCTTGAATCAAGTATAGAAAGATTGATTCCAGTAAGGATTATTTAAGTGCGAACTACTTTATTTACCCATATTTAATCTCGAATTCATACTTGAAATAATCCGAAAATGAGATTGATTTAAGTAAACCTTAGATTACATCAATGTCAAAATGCGCTTGATTCAAGTATTATAAAGTTGATTTAATTTCGAAGTCTTACTTGCAATAATCCGAAAGTGAAATTAGATTGATTCTGACATAAAACACTTATCCCAGAGAGAGAAGAAGAATATTATTATGATTGATGTACTTACCCGGTTAACACCTTAAAGAATTTTAATTATAAAACACCAGGAATTTATTCTAAGAAAATTATCGTAGGGAAAAGGACGGATTTTTGAAATTAATAAAATTTAGGAACTTTTCAAAATTGTGACAAAACTTTTTGTATTTGGCAATCTTTTTTGATTTGTGAAAAATAGGGATTTATGTAAGCTGCGTAGGGACTTTTAAGCAATTTATATAACATAACTGGTGCGTATTAATTGTTTCCTAGAGACTCCTAAACTACTGAACCGATATTCGTGACATTTTCACAGTATCTTTTCTGATAACGCGGCATTTCACAAAGGCTTGAAATATTTGTGTTTTTTAAAGTGGCCGTGGCACCTTCCACACAGTAAACGTTTTAAAATCTGGTAGAAATTGCTTGGTTATCCCCTCCATACAACAGAGATCCAATTCGTAATATTAAGGGGTATAAGGACACCACTATACAGAGGAAATCTGAGGTTTGCGGAAACACCGAACGAAGGTTCTCCAGGGTTATGAGGGGATTATAATCCAAAATCGAGTAAAATTCTTCTATCGCTTCCGAGAAGGGACTGTAGACTTCTCGTAGGTTTTATAACGGGCAACTGCTGGACGGCAGTATACGCCAAAAGGACCGGGCAACTGACTGATGACAATTGCAGATTCTTTGGAGACCAGGCGAGAATGAGACGATGGAGCACGTACCCAGTCACTGTCCGACACTCATATGCTGCATTGCGAACTGTCTGGGAGGTCATTACTTCCAAGATTTAGGGGAATTTCTGGAATTGGATTGTTGAGGATCCTACCATTTACCAAGAGGGTGTAAAGTACTCTGAGTATCATCACATCAGAATAACTGTTCCAATTAGGAGTTATCGTATAATGTGGCAACGCTAGAGATCAAAACGGTCTATTCGGGGTATTTATGCCCCCCCCCCAAACAAACACAAAGAGAAAGGTTACGGTAAAAGTTTTTCAATATGAAGCAAGTAGTGTGGTTTTCTATACAAAACATCTGTCAAAAAGTGGGCTGGGCTTGAGAACTGACAATGACGCCTTTTATATAAACACAATTCAGATTTCTGTATATTTGGTGAACGGTAGCATTAAAAGTGTCGAAATTTGGTACAAATTGCTTCGTTATTAATACACGAGATTTGTTTTAAACAAATTTTTTTTTTTTTAAGTTAAAGTATTAATAATATAAAAATGCAAAATTTAGCGGGCTTGCGCTTACAAAGATTTCGTATACCCGATGACGGATAGAGTCTATATTAACTTCTAGGCTCTCTTTTAATTACAGCTACAAAAGACAGTTTCAGTGCTGCTATTTCAACGTCACAAAATAAAAATATCTGCTTACTACCATTATTTTAAGAAAACTGTTTTCATGATTTACTTTCATTTAAGTACATACGTATTTCAGAATGCTAAGAGCCCATTACTATAATACAAATTAAATGCGATAAATTATTTAAACATAATAATTTTTTCTTTTCGTTAACAGTCTGAATCTTCCCTGGCACCCACGGACACGTTTTCGGAAAGTGTAAAACGCTTTGATCTCCAATTTACCGGATTACTAATTGGTTTGCTAAAACAAATAAACGATGTTGCATCGGATAATCCGTCAGATCGTTTCATTAATTTAGTACATCGTATAAATTTCAACTCATTCTATAACGAACAAATGGATAAATTATGCGCTAAGGACTCAATGATAACAACAATAACACATCATTAAAATTATTATTTAAACATATTCTTTTCACAATAAGTATTAACTAATAGAGTAATAAATGATAATGAATACTCATGTTACATGCTCTCTTCAACAGCACAATCTTAACAATAATTCTGTATTATTTTAAGCAATTAAAACTGAAATGAAATGTTTATCTTGCCATTTGTTTGTTATCTTCACACATTTATCATGTGGAACGTTGAATTTGTGTATCTCTGTTTTAAAAATGATTAAATATTTGCATTTTTTTTTTTAATTTTAATAATTTTATACATATATTTTTTGTTGTATGTTTACTACTGCACAAATAAAACCCATTAAACCTTAAATCAATACATACATACTTGCATGTACATAGATAAATGATTTTATTTTTGTGTAAAACAAGTGGAATATTTGAATAGAAATAATTGCAACTTTTTCAAAATAAACAAGTTATAAACATTTTGAGCATTGGATGTGGAGATTGTTTTTAAATGTACATAAAAAAAGCTTTGGACGAATGTACGGTGACCATGTTTTTTTAAGCAGAATGCAGAACAGCAGTTAACAGACGCAGATAGGACCCTTTGGCCAATCCAGCCGCACATTAGGCAAACAATTAAATTTAAGTAATGCAAAAAATTTAAGTACGCAGCTTGACAGACAACAAAATTCTGCATCGTATAGTGAATTTTCAAGTCTTTTGCTTGAGTTTAACGGTTTTGTGACACAGTTAGGGCTAATAAATCAGTGCAAGTTAAACTTTTTTTTGGTTTAAAATGTGTTTAAACCAGCAAATCTATAATTCAGTAAACATTTAAACCATCTCTAACCGCATAAAATTCGGCGTTTAAACCAGTGTTCGAAAATAAACACTAAGAGGGTAATTTTGTTGTTCACTTCACCTTGCGTTGAGAAAATTTTCATATACAATTTCTAATATCGCTCCTTAGTGTTCGGTTCGGTGGAATGCACAAATGCTAATAGTGTGTGTGTAGAAAATCATTAAAAAAATAACGTTTCCCTGTTAGTCATTATTATTATTGAAGTACATAATTACAAAATCCATTTGCAAGAGCTTGCCAATTATTGCTTTGACACTGCAAATCTTTACATTAGTCTATATCCCTGGCATACTATGACACCTACAATGCACAAGATTTTAATACAAGGCGCACCTTTAATGAGCGAAGCATTGTTGTCTATCGGGCAATTATCAGAAGCAGCGTATGAGGCACGAAAAAAATATTTTCGGCTTAACAGGCAGACTTTTTCTAGACAATTTTCGAGGGTTCAGTGTAATAAAGATATTATAAATAGACTTTTGCTCAGTTCTCCACTGATTACTAGCATAAGACCAACTTCAAAAAAATGCATTACCCTTAACGAAAGAAGCAATTTCTTTAATGCTTCCACCTGTACTTGGCTCTGAAGGGAGTTCAGATTCGGAAGATGATTTTGAAGAAACAGAGGAAGAAGAACCATGGTACCCATCATCATCATCTTAGTGCAAAAGGACAGTTGTTTTAAATAAATTATGTAGTTTTTATTATTTTTAATAAAATTTATTGTTACTATTATAAATAAGTTGTAATTACGAATAAATTAATTATTTTCAGATAAATAAAATACTATGAAATACATAAAAGCTTAAAAATAAATATTTTGTGAAAATTAGCAAAAAATAAAACAAATTTTTTTTGACTGTGTCGTTCCGGGGGTGGGTTTGGAGGTCTATTATCCCCCTGCCCATAAATGTTCAAAATTGTAATTCTTTTTCTATTAAGGCGTAACTAATCTATTTCTTTTAAAATTTACTTTTTATAAAAAAATATTTTTTATGTAACCGCCCACAAAAGGGGCAGGGACGAAAGGTATAATTTCACGATCTCCTGGCTCCAGTTTTAGCGTTTTTTTCGCCGACGTTAAAAGTTTAATTTGCTAAACAAAAGTATTGGAAATAATTAAATTTTTCAGAGGTTGGATAAGTTCTTCTAGGGGGAACTTTTTCCTCCTTGGTCTGATTTTATTTATATTTGTGCTTTACATGCCTCGGACCAGAACACATATTTCTGCCAAGTTTCATCGATCCAGGGGCACTCAAGAAGCAATATAAGCTAAATTGGCAAAATACCCATATGTGAGACGTTTAAATAATTTTGTATACTAATATGGCCATTTTCTCAATGTATCGACATACTGCCTGTTAATTAATGTCGGCATAAATTTGTTAAAAATATAAAATTTCGGGTTTCTCAATATATTGACAAAACATTGTTTTCAGTTGACCTCTCAAATGGTTTAAGGGCCGATGTTGAAGGTGAACCACACCTAATCGTCAACTTATTTTCTGCATTTCATTTGGCAATTCTCAATTTCAGACTTATTCAATTTGAACCATTGAAAGATACAATCGAGCAACGCGTTAAAGGTATTATGAAAATGGGCGTTAAAATCAAAACGCATATCGTGCACTTCGGCGATTTTTCAGTCAATTTAATCGTCCAAATATGCGTACAATCGGAAAAATCGTGCAAAAATGTGAGCAAACCGGGTCTGTAGGAGATGTGAAAACACCAGTGCATGCTTGTACTGCAGAAAATATTGCTGCTGTTCGCGATAGTGTGGGTGAAGAGCCGTCCACCTCAACTCGTCGTCGTGCCCAACAATTGCACCTCTCATGCTCGTCGATGATGAATATTATGCATAAAGACTTGCATTTACACGCTTACAAGGTGCTATTGACTCAATAACCATTCCAAACGCCGTCAATGGTCAGAATGGTGACAAGAAATGACAACAGTGGACGATAAATTTTCGAAGAAAATCATCTTCATTGATGATGAACATTTTCACCTCAGTGGATTCGTCAATAAGCAGAATTGCCGCATAATTCAAAAGTGAGTATCGAAAAACCAATGCACCCACAAAGAGTGACTGTTTGGTGGGTTTATGGGCTGGCGCCACCATCGGGCTGTATTTTTTCCAAAATGAGGCCGGTCAGGCAGTTACTGTGAATGGTGTGTGCTATCGTGGGATGATAACGTAATTTTTAGGGCCCGAATTGGTAGATATGGATGTGGACGATATGTGGTTTCAACAGGATGGTGCCACTTGCCACACAGCTAACGAAACAATGGCTTTTTTGCGCGACAAATTCAATGGCCGTTTTATCTCACGTGGTGGCGATCACAGAATACACAGAACTGTAACAAGTGACGTGTGAAAAAGGCCCAAATCAGTTGCGAGGGCAGCTTTCGAAGAAAGAGAAAGAAAATGTTTTTTGGTAGGAAAGTGGCAATGTGTAAAAACAGGCCGCTACTATCAACACGAATTGCGTAATCAAAACAAAAAATGCAAAAAGGGCAGCTTTCTTAGAAAGAGACAAAAAAAAGGCATAATCGTCCGTCTCGTGTCAGTTCTGTATATTCTGTGGTGGCGATGTCAATTGGCCGACAAGATCATGTGATTTGACACCGTTTGACTTTCTTTGGGGTTATTTGACAGAAAAGGTGTACGTCGATAAGCCAGCATCAATTCAAGAGCTAAAGGGTGAGATAATTCGACATATTAACGGCATAGAACCTCAATTACGCCTCAGCGTCATCGAAATTTTGGACGGAGGATGAAGGTCAGCCGCCGAGGTCGCGGCGCCCATTTGACCAATATTTTGTTCCATACATAATTAAACCATACCAATATTATCATAATAAAAAAAAAAATAACAATAATTTCCTAAATAATTTGTTTTTTATTCAAAATCAACATCGGCCCTTAATTTCAATTTAACCACCCTTTACATGTAACAGTTGGGAGTCAGCTGATTGGATTTATCTGTATGGCAAATAAATAATTGGCAGATGAGTGCTGGTTAGCTTTGCGACAGAATAGATGTAAATTGGGCATTAGAAAACCAAATTCCTTTAACGTGCAGTTTTTCGTTGGGAAATAAGAAAACGGCCATTAGAATATAATAATCCATTTTATTAAATAAGCTGTTTTCCTATACGCATGTTGCAACATGCAACCATAAAAATGTTGACAATGCTTTTTTTTCCTAAATGTAACTTTGTAGTTGTCACTGCGCAGAGAAATTGCAAATAAAGTAAACCCACGTTTAGGAACATTGCCATACTATACGCAACGTCCCTATAATCTTAATTTTTTTTTTGTGAACTCTACTTAAAATATTCGAAATGGGGACTTGCAACTTGGTGACACGTTATATAATCCAGAAATTACTCGATCACGACTGCCAGAATTCGGCCCCAGTATGGTCCATTGTGACGTCTTAGTAAGTGATATACATACTACGTTTATATGCACCAGTTGTTCGCATATAAATATATTGCAAGTAGAGAATATTGCATCATAAACAGTGAATTAATTTTTTATTTCCGACTAGCTAACTCACGAAAACTATTCCTGATTAACGACACTATTTGCAAATAAGATTTTAAGGATTGCCACACTTTTAACCGTTTTTCGTTTTTATTTCGATGTGGCACTTTCATATGACAACTAATACAGTATAAAACGGTTAATTACCCCACGCTTAAAAGCCTTTCACGCTTATTTACCTTGGGTTTTTCAAACGCTTAATTACCCAATTCGGGTAATTGCCTAAAAAATTAAACTCCCAACACGAAATTACACCTTAATTTCATTCGTTTAATTGCCTCAGTACTTTTTGGCAACAACACAGTAAGTAATGCAACCAAGTTTACATGTTAATAATTTGAAAATATGCAGTAAACCTTTAAAAAAAAATATGGCCAAAAAATATTCCACAAATTAATATTTGCATTAAAATAAACTTTCTTCAGGGCTCACCAGAATAAAGTTATGTTATAAGGTTAATATTCATATAAGAGTTATTTATGCTGAATATTATCTAGATACACCAAATATGTACATATATGAGATATTTTGTCTTAAAGGGATTGAAGGAAAGGTCGTTAAATTTTTAATTATATTAACATTTGAAAAGATGAAATAGCTTGAATATTTTAGGATTGATATTTGAATGGAAGCTGTATGTTTAAATCTGAGCCGACTCAACCATATTTAATTTGCTGTAAGATATTTTGGGCCAAATTTAATTTTAATACGAACATAACAAAATGGTTTATAGACATAGAGAAAGAAGTTTGCATGGGAGGACTATGTGATATTATAGAGCGATTCTTGCAATTCACATAGGTTTCGTTCTTATCACACTTAAAACGTATTTACTAAACTATATCAAACTATCTAAAAACTGCTACTTTTACTTTACGCACAAGGTTTACATGGACAGACAACCAGCCAGATGGACGGACGGACACGAAAATATCACTTTAAAAAGTGTTTTTGATTCGATCGGCTTACTAAACGATGCGTCTAGATTTCTAGGTATCAGCACAAATTTATATAATTGCTTTTTTCTTAATTTTTGCATACATATATATAAAACTTTACAGTTTGGAATAACATTTATCTTCTTAGCGAAAACTTGCTTTGGCTTACAATTGTAGAGTGAACATTAAATGTAGATGGCGAAATTAAAGCATCAGACAATTCATCTGATAACCAGAATTTCAGCAATATTTTATTTGCTGAACATGTATTAAAATATGCATAAAAAACATGAGATATGTGTGCAAAAAAAAGCAACAATAGCTAATTTTTGCAAATTATCCACAAACAAACCGATACCAATATTCATAAACAGCCCAATTATGAATAAAAATTCCCCGGGAGTATATATATTTGGGCTGAAAAAGCTCTAAAACGGACAAACATATTGTTTTCGCCTTTATTGGTCGCACAAGAAAAACCATGACATTACATATGTACGGTTTCTATGATCATAAGTTTGAATGTATGAGTACGCTTTTGTTAGTAGGATATGACAGGACATCCCCAAAAGCATTCCAGATAAAATTTAAGACAGCAAATCCCATTGCTTTTAATTGCTATCTCTTTAGATTTAGCTGATACATGTATACATTCCTATGTCTACACTTTTTTCATACATCAAAGTTAAGATATCTAGTAAATAAATACGTTTAATTACCTCACTGAGATTTTTAAACGTATTCGCTTAATTACCTCAATGAGGTAGTTAAACGTAGTCTTATAATTAGTTAAGCGTATTCGTTTAACTGCTTACCCAAAAATTACCCAAAAAGTTTGGAATTTTTGTCGAGGTAATTATCCGTGGAATACTGTAATAAGTTTTTATTTGTTTTATGAAGCAGCAGGCTTCAGCCATGTTTCTGAAAAGTTACAAACGCAATCTCTTAGCCAGGACTTTATATTTCAAATTATTTAGTTTCAGCATTATAGAAACGAATAGTAATATGAACATGATTTTTGTATGAAATATCTGTCATTTCGTCGATCGCAATTAAAAACCTTCCATGACATTGTTTAATTCCTTCAATTTTGCTTTAAGTTCTTGGTAATTAAGAGTTGTTCATTCATTTTTGGCAGCATATTTTTGTAAAGTATTACTAAAGATAAAGATCTACTTGGAACAGAGCCATGTTTTACTTGGCATTTATTTATTTGATCTCCCTAATCTCAAATATTAAATTTATTCTATTCCTATAATTTTTTAAAACCAAAATTCTTTAAAACTTTTCTTTTCGTTAGCTCAACGATTTTTTCGTCAATATAATGAAAAATAAAATTATCCAGGTATTGACATTAAAGTACTGTTCATTGACACAATAAACATGCATTTATGTAGTATTTTTTATAAAATGTACATTAAAGTTAAAACATGTTCTTTGAGGTAACGAAACATTTATTAAGTCTTGTTAGCACAAATGCCCATTATTTTAAAGAACGGCCATTCATTGTTACAACGAACAAATTTATTGGACGAAAATTATAAAAATTTTCTTTTGCTTAACGTATGTACTTTTTAATTGGATTTTTGGTTCAGTGAAAGGTCATGACAGAAGTTCAAATATGCTGCATAGTGTAACAATTGAATGCAAAAATTTTGCAGTTTTCGCATATGTAAGGCACACATTTTTTCGGTGTATGAACTCGTGTACATATTAATAAATGACTGGCAAAACATATGCAAATGTAAATTAAAAGAAAAAAACTCAAAAGCGAACATCATTACGTTTTTAATAATTCTGTTGCATTAAAGAAAATATTTCAAAATGCAAAATCAATTTCATCTTGTGTATGCGAGTGTGTTCCATTTGAGTAGTTATTTGAAATTGCCAATAAATACCACAGATACATTTAGGATTGATGTTTGTTGAGAAATAAAAACATTCTGTAGCATTAGACTAGTTCAAGAATTGAATAACATTTATGAATAAATATTTTCGAATAAAAATTAAAAAAAATTTGAAAGTATAGTCGGTCAAGCCCGATTGTACCATACCCTACACCACAGTATGTACAGACAAATTGTCGAGAGTGTATCCTATTCGGGACCTATAGGTAATCATAGACCGGCAAGAGCAAAATAGTGTCATGAGGTTCAGATTCATATAAGAGTGTCCGGATATTATTGGGGTATTCACAAGGTGTGCTATCATCACTACAAGAACAATGACAGTCATTTAATGCATCATCTGATGGGCATTGCTGATGTGTTTAAACATCAGAAGCTTCTATCATTTTATTAAGGGCAATATGAAAAAACTGATGTTAACATTCGTGTACGTGTGACATTTTTTCCCACTCATACTTGTGAACTTGAATATACATATATACGAGAATTTAATACAAAATTGCGAGTGTGTTAGTTTATAAGTTTTGTATGTGTTAGTTTACATCAGCAATTTCTTGTAGGGATGTTATATTGTCATAATATTCTAACATTTTACAATGGTTTAAAAATAATGTTGTTGCTTTGACAACAAAAAGTGTTTAAAATTAATAGAAGTTTGCTTGCTATGTTTATTGCGCTGTCGTAATTAATCCGAAGAGACCTGCGCTGCCGAGCCGTATTAGTTTTTGTAAGCCGTCGCCGTTGATGGTAAAATTGTATCCTGGGGGGTTATTATGTAATTCGATTCGAATCGAAAAATTTACGAATTCGTAAAAATTGTATTATGTAGTACGAGTTTCGTAAATTTATTTCCGAACGTTCGTAAATTTTGGGATTTTTTCTACCCCTTTCGAAAAACAAAAAATCCCTTTCGAAAATGCAACTATGTAGTACGAAAGCAAAAGTCAAAAGTGTTAGTAACGTACGTATTTCTTCCGAATGCCATTTTGTTTGCGGAAATTCATGTACATATAATTTTATACACAAAAGTTAAATAAAAACTTTTAAAATGTAAGTACATACATATGTATATGAATTTTATATTTGAATAATAAAAAAAATTTGCTTTAATTGCTTAAAGGGAATCGTCTAAAAAAGGTGTATATAGATTGAGACATTCCCAATAAACGGTCTTGGACAATCTGATGTTAATAATCAACTTGCGCAAGAAATTTCAAGGTGGCTGCCAATTTTAAAATAGGAGGGACGGCAGTTGATCTCTGTGGTGCTTTAAAATCATTGCTAATGGAGTTCAGAACGTACATAAATGCGTTTTTACTAAGCCGTAAATTTTTCACGAACCTGAAAGTAATTTTTCTTTGTTCAATAAAATCTTTTTACGCGCTTTTCGTATTTGCTTTAATTAAATTACTTACGAATTTTCATTGAGATGCATAATATTCGATGTATCTCTTATACACTTCCTTTGGACTCTTTTTTGAACAACATCTTCTTCATCACTTTCCCACAACAAAACACAATCCATTTTTAAGTTTTAATTAAAATATATTTTTTGTTTCTTGGATATTTTGAAAATTTTTGTAACCAATTTGACATTTAGAAAAAACTATGCAAAATGCTGCCAAGTTTTTACGTATTAAAACTTGGCATCATTTCGTTTTTCCCTTCAACTTTTATATACAACTGTGCAGACGTTTCGAAAGTACTATGTAATAAGAATTTCTTTTCGATACGGAAATTTCTTTCGAAAGTATTTTCGTTTCGAATCGAATTACATAATAACCCCCCTGCTAGCATCCGAATTTAACCTACGGCTAGGAATTTCTGCAACAAATCACTTGCGGCATCAAATTAGATCGACTTAAGACTCTGATGTTTAGTAAAGAATAAAAAAAAATTTTTTGTGGTTGCGTCTGAAAATTGGAAAATAGTCAGGAAAGATCTAATTTGATTTACTAATTCATGGATTAGAATTAATAATATTTTTATTTTTGGTAAATATTTATTTTAAATTAGCTGAAAATTCAACTTCAATGATTTTCGAAAGTAATCCCATTTAGGATTGTTTTAAGTACGTTTTAGTGTTATTCGTACTTGAATTTTTGAGAACGACTCGTACTTAAAGTATGAAAAGGTTGTTTTTTATAGAGTGATACAAGTTTAAATCATAATAAAACATAGTAAAATATTTTTGTTATCAATGAAACGGTCTTAATTGGATAGAAAATTGTATGACAATAATGTTTAAAGTGTGATTTCGGCCACGTGCCCGCCACGGCTGGCGCGTAGAAGGCACAATCTGGAACACCAATTTTCAAAAACTTTTCGCATATGGGCCAATGACTCCACCAGTCCATAAAGCGCACCAAACAGTAATTTTCTGTGAATGTATTTTGTTTCGACAAAAGCTTACTCCAAATGCGACAATTCTGCTTATTTACGTACCCATTCAACCAGAAATGGGCTACATCGGAAAATAAAATTTTGAATGGAAATTCAAAATCAATAACAATTTGTGCTTCAGCCCACTCGCCGAATGATTTTGATTAAAAATTTCAACAATTTGCACGCGTTGCTCTGGTGTAATTCGATCCGTAATGAAACGTCAAAGCAATTATCAGCTGTTAAATGGGTGGTCAAATAAAGCAGTGATGCCAACTCAAAGTTGCATCACTCAAAAAACACCCTTTATAAAAAACTTAATTTATCCCGAGTGTTTTTCTTTCTGTGTATGTACATACATACATATATGCAATTTGTAATGCTTAAAATAATGTAGGCGTATCCAGGAACTTCTTTTTTTAATAGTCGAAATTAATTGAACAATAAAAGAAATATTTTCTTAAATAATGAAAATATATTTTTCGCACACTTGGAAACACCTTTTAAATTTAACTATAAAAAATAAAGGTACCCTGTTGTGTACAATTAGGATGCTCTATGGGTAAAAAATACAAAAAATTAAGGTGTGAAGTGTGTACTACCTTTAGCTCCTGCTCAAAAAAAAACCAACGCCTCATGCTAGAAGGAATGTTATATAAATAAAACAAAATAGTTTGTGCGAAATTCAAAATTCTCATATGCATCATGTGACACAGTTTCCTAATTAACTTTTGCCACTCAGTAGGTTGCAGTAGTAGAAGTAGGTGGGTCTATACAATTCATAAAGTGGCATACAATGTTTTGGCTTTTAATTTTGGTATGTATAAATACATTGTAACTAATGAATTCCTGAATAGATGTTTGGTTGAATGATAATTGTATGAGGATGTTGTTGTGGATGGTTTTTTGTTTGCCTTACAATTGGATACACGTGTCAACAACAAATGGCTGCAAATTGTTGACACGTGATCATTAAATAAGCTGTTTTATATACATAAAT
Source organism: Pollenia labialis (assembly GCA_949318255.1). Classification (NCBI taxonomy): domain Eukaryota; kingdom Metazoa; phylum Arthropoda; class Insecta; order Diptera; family Polleniidae; genus Pollenia; species Pollenia labialis. The sequence continues at coordinate 45,391,372 of OX439142.1, read as the reverse complement.
ATTGTATTTATTTACTTACTTACATATTTGTTTAATATAAACTTAATACACTTAAAACTATGTACACACGTTTTGGCAGAATATTTTAAAAAGTCAAAAATTATTTATAAAGAACTACAGAATTTATCGATTATCAGCAATAAACGATCTTATGCATCTCAACTGTTGCAATTCTTCATAGTTTGCTATTTACCCAACAAACACGAGGCCAAACCTTTTCAATTTAATATCAAACACAATTCTCAAACGTTTTTCAATTGTTTGATTTTAACAATTTAAATTCAAACTGATAATGATTTGAAAATAAACAAATTGTTACCAAATGTTATATTCAAATTAAAACTAGACTCGGCAGAACTAAACCGAAAAACAAATGTAAGCATTAAAAATGGCGATCAGTTAAATTTTTACTTCGTGTTTCACAAGTGAACGATTTATGTATTTCTTGTGAAAAATAATAATTATTTGTGAGTAATTACAATGATTAAGAATAAAGGCTCAGTTAGCCGGGAGTAACAGTAACAGTAACCTTACCGTAAAAAAGTAAGAACAATCTCAATCACATTGATACGTAACATCTTACTGTTAACTATAATCGTTCTAATTGCTTTACACACAACAAAATTAATCAGCTGATTTGCAACGTACGGGGACCACCAATCAAACTAAATAATCATTTCCGTCAATTTCCATATTTATTTAGATTATAATGCCACATTTTACAAAAAACTATTTTTTGCTCTGTCTGGTAGTATAATTAGTTTATTTTGTAATATTAGAAAATGTTAAAACTCAATAGCTATTTACAAAAGCAGGGGTTACGCTTATTTGGTCAAATATTTAATAAGTGTGACCTGACCGTAGCTTTACTCCCGGCTAAATGAGCCTTAAGAATTTAAAAAAATAAAACGAGAAATTGAAGAAATTATAAGATTGTTGTATGCAGGGTTACCGTTAGGAATTTTGATAAATTCGCACAAAAAGTCGTTTTTAAAACAAAAAGTCACACAAAAAAGTCTTTTTTTTTTAATTTAAGTCTCACACTTTTTCTTAACATTTTAATTACTTTAACCTTATTGCCACCCGGGTTAGAATTTCGTTTTATTTCTTTAATAACTCTCTTAAATTTGCTTCGGTAAAAAAAAATTTTTACTTAAAGAACAAAATGTTTTCATTAAAAAAACTGAAAAAAATTTGTATGACGAAAACATCTTTAAAAAAAACCGAAAAAAGTTGTGTGGCGATAACTTGTTCTCATCGCTTATAGATATGCAGTAACACCCGGGTAGGTATTGGTAAACGATGTACATACAAATCTTTGGTAAGGTGTGTATTTTCCCACAAGTTTATTACTTGGCATCCAACCTGCTATTTCAGTTTCTAGAAAATTTAGAGTTCATAGCATGGAGTCACAAGTTTCTACTCATTACCTGTTGGTTAAGTTATTTTTCATTAATTCTAATTTCAAAAAAAAATTGTCAGCACATGAACTGTTGTGCGGTAGAGTTAATACGTGCGCTGCTAATTTGTCTTAATTAAGGTACAATGGTTATTTAAAAGCAATTTTTAAGCTTCCTACTGTATGCCAAAAATGGTTAGCATTTGTAATTTTAAAAATGTAATTGTAATTGTTTGATTTATCATTGGATTAACTCTCTAACATCTTAAATTCGTTAATTAAAGCCCGTGTCATTTATAACATTTTTAAATTGCAACGACGTGATTCTCACTGGATGCTGGGGTATGCTCTCGGTCCCAGGTTTCACACTTTCCCACAAGAAAACACAGGTCTTCGTGAATCGCTGTAAACCATACTTTATTTAATAACACAATTACTCTTATAAAACTACAGATACAAACACTTATCAACGGTGCGACCGAAGTGTACAAGAGAACTGGGTGGCGAAGGAAAACGAGTATAACCCTAGAATCTCTCACGACCCCAGTGACCAACGCTCTGACGGAGTATAACCATAGAATCTCCCACGACCCCAGTGACCAACGCTCGGACGGAGTATAACCCAGGCAATCAGACACGGAGGTCTCTTGGACCACTTTAATGCAATGCTAAGAGAACGAGTATAACTCAGAATCTCTTTGCTTACTTTATTTAATTGAAGGAGTATTACCAAGGCGAATTGACTAGAAGGTGGGGTCAGGTCAACTTATGGTGTTTTTTTCGGTGGTCGACTTGTCAAAGTTTGTATACAAACTAGTTTTTTTATGTAAACAAACCTATCGCCTGTGATCAACTCTTTGCTTTTATACTAATTTTCGTACACGCAGCTGATACACACACATGCATACGCATACCAGCGGCTTGATCACAGCTGCTTAACGTTCCATATTCCCTAGCCTACATATACATTTCGCCGTAATTTCCATTTCAAATTTAAACTATTAACGGGGACGAAATATGGAATACTACAACTAGGTAAACACATACAAATACTGAAAAATATTTGATATCTCCAAATTATAATAACCTTTCACGTTTAATAATGGAATCAAAAGTGCATATAAACAAAAATAATTCGACTTCCAAATTCTTGCGTTTTCGATTTCCAGAACACCCCTGACAAGTATGTACATTCTATGTAGCAAAAATAAGCAAAACAATAATAATAACAAAAATAAATTCATGTGGGCCAAAAACGATGGCTCGGCAGACTTTTGGTCGTCACAAAATAAAGATATGAGATCAATAGCGGTAAAAAAGCCGATCATCCTAGATTGGCATGAAAATTCAATCAACACGATACAAAACAAGGCATATACAATACAGTTCAGTAGTTGAAATTGTCTGGATACAAAATAATCACCTGATCAATCAAATGAGGTTACATATTCCGGGGAATGTTTAAAACAAAATTAATATTTTTAAGGGAAAATATGTGAAATTATGCAGTGTAAAAAAAGTA